>CM054944.1:10393564-10536064 GCA_029168755.2 Tillandsia fasciculata | reverse complement strand
ATTTCGTAGTTTCGTAATCGGAATTCCGATCTTGACAAAACTTGGCTTACCGTAGTTCATCTCTGAGGGTACTTGCGCATAGGACTTTTAGTTTCCAAAAATTTTGGGAAAAGCCACGTGAAATGATAACTTGATCACGAAGAGGTCCTGTTTCCAAGTTTTTTCGGTTGCACCGGAAAATCCCAAAACCCTCCTATTTGCAGTAGGGTATCTGATGCAGCAAATAAAACTTTCTTTTTATTTTTGAATTCAATTTTCTTTGTTTTTGTAATGTTTGATTCAGGTTTAAATTATTTAATTTTAGTTGGTTAAGCTAACTCAAATCCCTTTTCTCCAATAAACATAGAAACAAACCCAAAAAAACCTTTCGGCTTTCCAAAATCGTCTTGGGGGACCGTTTGTGTTGAAGACGAAAAAACAAGAATTTATTACAGGATAGGCTCTTAACACTATAAATACTTGGTTTTTGATATTTTGAAGAGCAGATTTGATGAATAGAAATTTTTGTTCTTATTCTTTATCCTTGCCGTTCTTCTTTCCAGTGTGAACATCGACATTTCTTACTTGCACCGAGATCGCCTTTTCTCAACTTGATCATTATCGCTTCTTCCTCGTGGCAAGATAAGCTTTTGCTCTGACCCTTTTCTTCCGGGTCCCTGCTTCCTCGTCTTCTTTCCTGTTGCCGAAGTTCTACTCGTGGTGTACTGCCCTCATTTATTGTGGATCCTCAATTGTGTGATTGGTGCACTTCTTATATCTTACCTTTTCCCTCATCTCTTGATATTCCATTATCCTTTTTGATTTAGCCTTTCACCATTACCAGCCATTTTTGCTAAAACAACCAAATCTAAAAGTTTTAAGTCCGATAAAACCGAATTTACCTTTTTGAAACTATTATATGTATTTTTAATTGTTTGTTATTATCTCATATATTGAAGGTTTTATCTCCATCTTAGTATTGCATCAATTTGATTTTAATTTTCTGTCTTGCTGAATTTTTTTTTTCTTGCTGCCATGCTTTAATTTTAGTAAAGTTCGCAAGAATTGATAAATTGAACCTAGTTTATTTTAAGAAATACATTTAGACAAAAACAAAGTTGAAAATTTTGAATTGGCGACTCTTTGGTTTGCAGGTATTAGAGCAAGTTCTTTTCATTGGAACTATTGTTTTGATCTAAACAATTATATTTTGGTGCTGAAGTTTGTCTTTCTCGTTCTTCTTTTTGGGCCAAAATATATATATAAAAAAACAACATCACTTCATTAGGGGTGGAATTGGGCCGGGCTTGGGTCGGGTCATACTATGCCCAAGCTCGGCCCAAAAAAAAAATCAGGCTTTGGGTCGGGCTCTTACCCATTTTTTTTTAAAAAAATTAAGGCCTGGCCCAAGTCCAAGTCCAAGTCCAAGTCCAAGTCCAAGTCCAAGCCCAAGCCCAAGCCCAAGCCCAATACCCATCGGGCTTTGTGGAGGCCCACTTTATGCAGTCACATAGTACATATATATATTTTTATTGTATAAAATAAAAATAAAATATTTATTTTTATACGTACGATATACATTTACTTATGTATAATTGTATATAATAATACTATAATAAGATATCCTCATATGGGAACTAAATTATATATATTAATATATATCCTTAATAACAATATATACTATATATAATATATTATATTATGTATTCCTTATATATGTATTGGGCTTTCGGGTCGGACTTGAGCCGAGCTTGGACATATCCAAATAGGCCCAAAACCTTTTCGGGCCTAAATTTTAATCGACCAAGACCCAAAGTGATAATTTTGATACCCAAAGCTCGGCCCATACATGGCCCATCGGGCCGTGCCTTCTTTAGGCCCGGGCCCAGTTCCACCCCTACACTTCATTGATCAATTTGGAAGCATTTGGTAATGATAGACAATATTGAAAATCCTCGTGATTGGAGAGAAGCATATGAGAAACAACAAGATTCTATGAGAAATATACAGAATCAAATGAATAACATTCAACAACTATTGGAAAGATTTACTATGCAACAACAAAATGTGGTAGGAGAAGATTCGGAGAGACACTGATTTTGACAATCGTGCTTTACCTGTTAGAAGAAATCTTCTTTTTCAAAATCAAGAAAATATACTTCGATGGGATCAGGGTATTAAAGTAGACGTGAATGAGTTCGAGGGTAAGACTAGACAAAATAGAACAATTTTTTGGTTGGAAACCTGGTGACAAAAAAGTTCATTTGAAAGATCATGCCTTACTGGTGGAAACAAGTCCAAAGCGATAGGGTTATAAAGGGTAAGGAAAAGATTACCTCGTAGGAAAGAATGAAAGAAAAACTTAGAAAGGAAAATTTTTACCGACTGATTGTCGTCCAACCATTTTTCAAAAATTTCACATTCTTAAGCAAGGGTCTAAGTTGTTGCAAGAATATTCTAAAGAATTTTTCACCCTTCAAGCTAGTAATGAACTTAAGAAAGACGAAGAACAGCGGATAGCTCGCTATCTAGCAGGTTTTCGAACCCAAAATTTTTCACCCTTCAAACTAGTAATGAACTTAAGAAAGACGAAGAACAGCGGATAGCTCGCTATCTAGCTGGTCTTTGAACCCAAATACAAGATGAGTTCGCCCTTTTAACTTTCTATAGTGGCTTATAGTTATGCACTTAAGGCTGAGAATAAACTTAAAAGACAAACCTTCGTCAGGAAAGTGCAAGTGTAAAGAACACCACAGGAACCAAGCTTATCCCAAAGAATGATAGTCAAATCTCTTCAATACCTGTTCAAGACCTTAAGGACAAAGGAATTTTAAGTGCTAAACCCGCTGATTTTGTCATTGGTTGTCATAAATGTAACAATCAGGACATAAATCCTCTGATTGCCCTTTGAGAAAATTTGGTTTTAGAGCCAATCTAATAGAAAATCAAAAAGAAAATGATATTGGGGAAGAAACTGTAGAATAAAAAGATGTAGATGAGAATCCTGAAGAATCTCCTAATGTGATTGAAACAAATCTCATGATCCATCGAGTCCTATCAGCCTCTAAGTCCACCCAAGATGATTAGAAGTGTCGTAACCTTTTTAGAACCATCTGTAGTGTAGGAGGTAAGTTTTACTCTCTTGTCATTAATAGTGGGAGTACTGAAAACTTTGTTTCTGTAGAAATAGTTGATAAACTCGAACTAAAAATTGGAAAACTTGCTCAACCCTATAAAATTAACTTTGTTTCTAGAGAAATAGTTGATAAACTCGAACTAAAAACTGGAAAACTTGCTCAACCCTATAAAATAGCTTGGTTTAAGGACGGGGATGAGTTTTCGGTAACAAAGTGATGCTTTGTTGAATTTTCTATTGGGAATGCTTATACTGATAAGGTTTGGTGTGATATTGTTCCCATGGATGTGAGTCACCTATTGTTAGACAGACCTTGGCAATTTAATTGTAGCACTATACATGATGGTAGCGAGAACACTGACATAATCGCAAAGGACAATAAAAAAGTTAGATTGATTCTTCTAAATTACTTACCCATACCTTACCCTGGTAGAGTAAGTACAGATGTAGAATATTACCTCAAATAGATTCAAGAGGTGCAATAATAGGTTCATTAGAGGTTGCGGATGTCACACCCCGCGCACACGAAGCGTCAGTAATCTGCTCAAGTATAAAGAATCATACAAACGAGCAAAACAGAGCTGAACTAAAAGTAAACATCGGACTAAAATTGTGCAATAAAACTCCAAAATACAAGTACATCTCTCAGAAGTAAACAATACTACAACCAGCTGGCAAAAAGCCAGTCCCAAAAGTACAGTAGTCTGAAAAACAAAATACGAAAGGGCCACCGCTATAGTCCAAGACAATAGAAGCTTGAAGGATATCTATCTAGCCCGCGATTCTCTTACCTCGGTCTACTGTCGCTGCTATAGCCGTGGAAGACTCTGCAAAAAGTGGGTCAACAGAGGGCGTGAGAACTACTAAAAACCAGTAGTCCTCAGTGAGCACTTTATTGAGAACTCCGACCCAACCATTAAGTCTACCGGAGGCAAGAAATAGAAGAGCAGTATAAATAGGGAAAGGTAAACTGCTAAAATATAAATCTACCACTACTATGTCTCTAATGCTGTGAATGAACCGTATAAGGGATGTATGCATCAACTACAATACCGCCAAGAGTAACCCAGTCAACTGACCGACACGAGCATCACATCTGATCACACAAACAACCGATGGATCGCCGAAGTGGAACCATACCCGAAGTAAATCAAGCCGCCTAACTCCGGAATGGCACTCGAGGGGAGTGACCTGCCCGAGGAAAGAAACCAGGTTGAGTATGTATCAAGCTAAAGTCAAACTCATGACCTAAGTGGATAACCCTAACCACTATGATGGAATCCCGGTCCAAAACCGATGCATAACCACTACTCGGTCCAGCCGTCCAAAATCCACGGCTACTAAACATCTCAAGAGTCCAACAATCCGGTGCTATCCCACCTCGACTTGAGAACAACTACACTATCTCTAACCCATTCTCCCAATCCCGAGCAAACATGAACCACAAGGCAATAAAAGAAAAGGGTTTTCTCCTAGGTTCTGTTCCAAGCAAGATAGTGTAGAATAATAGAGATAACCTATCTAGATGGCCATACAACTTATGCAATTGTCCCAAACAAGATAGGTTCAGTTTAAGATGGCAAACAACATGTTTAAGCATGATTTAATCAAGAATCTATATCAAGGAATCATATACATTTCATGCTGGAATTTGGCAAACTCAGTGTGCAGGATAAGTTTCGATGTACACAATAAACCCACCTGAACTGCATTGATTCGGCCTCCGATCGAGTTGAATCTTGGCGAGCACTTGCCTCAGGTCCCAAACCTTCAAACGGATCACTTAAGTCCCAGAGATACCCGTAGGATCGAGCCAAAATAAAATCCTATCGAATTCAGCCTAGAAATTCCAGCAAGCGACATAAGATGGCGAAGATCGAGATTCAGCCGTACATACCTCAAAAGGTTTTTCATACTCAATTCCTAGATTCCTCTCCAACCTAGAAACACCCAAGAACCTCTGGACCACAGCCTCCAAGTCCCAAATCAAAGGAAAGAGCTAATCTCCACAATGCTATCCAGAACTGTAGAAATTCAGCATGCTGGCTTCTTCAAGTTGTGGGGCTCAAATCCAACAAAATTACAAGGTGAATCCAAAGAGAAAGATGCTCACCACACATCTGAGAAAGTATTCAAGCTCCTAATCCATCATAAAAACTCAATAAATGCCACGAAATTGCAACAAGATGTAGATTAACACTCAAGAATCCAGAAATTCTAGAGTTGCAGTTTTCTGGGCTAGGAGCTCATTAAAAGAATCAAAATCCACAAGTAACCTACCTTGAAACCAGTTGAAAAGTTCCCTCTTGCTCAAAAAGGAGTCTAGATCATCCCCAACAACTTTGAAGTTTAGCTCCGAAAGAAAAATCCAAAGAAATCTCTTAAAAACCTCAACAAGCTAAAAAATCCAGCAACAATTACAAAGCGGAGTTGCGCCGACTTCGAGATGACTTATACTAGAGCTATCAGGATTCCATCTCGACAAGGTCAAGATTTCTACAACCTGGGGAGAACTGATGAAGCAAATATATATATTTTTACTATAATTTTCTTTTATTTTTGTAAGTTCGTGTTTGATTCGGGCTTAAATCATTTAGTTTTAGTTGGTTCAGCGAATCCACACCAAGGATTTAAGTATCCATCGGCACGGTCCCTATCCACCATGCTGTATCGTACCAACAAAATACCGGCACACTACAGCCCCTATGTCGATGACACAACTCAAAATCCTCTTTTCTTTAATTTACTAAGTAATTTTCTCAATAAAGTTCAAAAGATTTGATAAAGATACATAATAAACAATTAAAAAATTTTGTTGCTAAAGAAAATAAATATTTCATGCCATTATGTGTCGGCACACATGTATTTTTTGTGACCCGCACTCATCGGCACTGCTCTGCGTACACTGTGTTGTATCGTGCCGGCAAGTTTTCGGCACGATTCCTTGCCACGACACTCAAATTCTTGATCCAAACCCCTTTTATCCAATAAACATAAAAATAAACCCAAAAATATGCTTTAGCTTCCAAAATTACCTCATCTTCTATGCATGACTCTTGGATAACCGTCTTGTATTGAATATGAAAGGACGAGTTTTTTACAAGATTGGCTCTTAACATTATAAATACTTGGTTCTTGATATGATGAATAGAAATTTCTACTCTTATTTTTTATCCTTGTCGTGGTGTTTTTCTTCGCGGTGTGATCATCAACGCTTCTTCCTCACGCCGACATCGTTTTCCTCAACTTGATTGTTGTCGCTTTTTTCTCGTGGCAAGATCGGCTTCTGCTTCGACCTTCTTCTTTT
Source organism: Tillandsia fasciculata (assembly GCA_029168755.2). Taxonomy (NCBI): domain Eukaryota; kingdom Viridiplantae; phylum Streptophyta; class Magnoliopsida; order Poales; family Bromeliaceae; genus Tillandsia; species Tillandsia fasciculata. The sequence goes on along the minus strand of CM054944.1, from coordinate 10,529,642 downwards.
TTCGTGTTTCTCTCTCCTATTCTTCTCCATTGACGAAGTTCTATTCGTGGTGCACCGCCCTTCTCGTCGATCGTGGATCTCCCGCAATCGTGTGGTCGGTGCACTTCTTGTATCTTATCTTCTCTCTCATCTGCTGATATCGCATTATCTATTTCAATCTAGTCTTTCACAATTACCAACCATCTTTACCAAAATAACCAAATCTAAAAATTTTCAGTATGATAAAACCGAATTTACCTTTTTGGAGCTATTATATGTAATTTTCAATTGGTTGTTATTATCTCATATATTAAAGGTTAATTTCCATCTTAGTATTGCTTCAATTTGATTTTAATTTTCCATCTTGCTGAAATTTTTTTTCTTGCTTGCTTTAATTTTAGTAATGTTTAGTTTATTTCAAGAAATATCTTTATACGAAAACAAAGTTGAAAATTTCAGATTTGAATTTGGCGATTGCTTGGTTTGCATCAATATCACTCAAATTTCACAACAGGCACCAAGAGTATTAGAGACCGTCGATTGCCGCACAAAACTTGCTTTTATTAAATAGAGTAAAAATTACAATTAGGTCTGTCTATTACTACAACACCATAATGATGCTTCTCTATGGATTGGATAAACTGTAATTTGCCTTCTGTGCCCTTGCTTGCAACTCCCTTTTGGTAGCAAAAATCTGGTCTTGTTGTTTCAAATGCACAATCTAGCACAACCTTTCTTGGTGCACAAAAGTTGAAGCTTCAATTTGCTGAATAATATTCTTCTACCAGCATGTTATTCATTTTTGGCCAATATCCTTAGGAGTAATTTATGTTTTTGTACCTATCATGTTGCACGTTCCAATCTAGAAAGCCTTCTATACAAATTATCAAGACCACAGCAGGTAGGAGATACCATCAATTAGGCAATTTGTTTAGTGATCTTAAGAGTAGCTGTCATGCAGAATCATTTTAGACTAGAGAAATTAGTGGGTAGCATTCCAATTTCGATCAAATTAAAACAACCAAAGAATAAAATAATAGTATTTGGATTTGCCTTACCTAATTATCAAGCTATCACAAAAATGGGCAGCACATAAAGTACATTATCCAGAAATTAGGAATGGGGCTTTCAGTTTGGAAACACATGGAGTATCATTACTATACTCTATAAAACACTTAAAAAACAAAAAAAAACGAAAGTTGAAGTCTTGATGTTTCTCGAGCATAAATCATAAATCTTAGTATAATCATTAATAAAACTGAGACGTATATTGTTTTCTTCTTTCTTGTACCCTTGATATTTAACTTCTGTACTGAGTGCAAATCTTTCAGATCATAGTGAGTGATATATATATATATATATATATATATATATATATATATATATAAGAGTCCGGCTACTATGCTATTGATAGCATCAAGCACTTGGTGCTACCAAATTTTTCACTGTTAGATCTACTTCTTTAATCATTTTCATCCTTTAGATTAATACTATTTTCCTAATCACCTACTAAACCCTAGGAGCCCACTATCATTATAACCGCACATTCCTTCGTCCAAGGGTTAAAAACCTAATAGCACCGATGACTTGGTACTATTAATAGTATAGTAGCCTAGCGCTCTCTCTCTCTCTCTCTCTCTCTCTCTCTCTCTCTCTCTCTCTCTCTCTCTCTCTATATATATATATATATATATATATATATATATATATATATATCTAGAAAAATTTGTATACTATGTGCAGCAAGATCAATATCGATCTGATCGAAAATTTTAGTGATATATTATGACTTTTTGTTAATTTTTATTTTCAACCGTTGATTTTGTGTCCTTTCGATCATTAGGTATATGATATCGAAAAGCTACAAAATTTATTTTCTAGATACTTTAAATACGATAGATCAAGTTTAACGGAGTCGATCATCGATTCGGAAATTCCATCATAAAAAATAGCTTAGGAGCACAGAGGCCTCCGTGCTCTTAATAGCACACAAGTCCTACTCTCTCTCTCTCTCTCTCTCTCTCTCTCTCTCTCTATATATCTATATATATATATATATATATATATATATATATATATATGAGTTAGGCTCCTATGCTTTCGAAAGTACGGAGGCCTCTGTGCTTGTAAGTTGTTTTCGATGATGAGACATCCGATTTGGTGATCGACTCCGTTAGAAATGATCTACAGTGCTAGAACTATTTAGAAACCAAATTTCATAATTTTTTGACTTTATTTGGCTAGTGAACGAGTAGGCTCCAAATGAACGGCTGAAAATAAAAATATCATAAAAAATTATGATAAAAGACTCAAATTTCGAATCGGAAGTATTGATCTTACTATTGATATTAAGTAGAATTTTCTTAGAAGTTTCATCTAATTTGGATTGTTTTACACCGTTGAACTTACAAACGTGCCACATCGACCGTTAAAATAGTCACTTTTGAGACCCTTTGATCACTTGGTAAATAATGTCGAAAATCTATAAAATTTAGTTTTTACATAGTTCTAATAGCGTAGATCATGCCTAACGGAGCCGATCGTCGAATTGAATATTCTATCCTCGAAAACAACTTACAAGCATGAAGGTCTTCTTACTTTCGAAAGCACGGGAGACGTACTATATATTGAATTGAGTTCCTATGCTTGTAAAAGCACCAATTTATTTGTGCTTGTGAGTTTTTTATCCTTGGATGTAGGAATGTGCGGTTAGGATGATGGTGGAGCCCTTGGGTTTAGTGGGTGGTTGGTGGAATAGTATGATCTAAGGGATAGAATTAATCGAAGGGTTAGATCTAACGGTAGAAAACTTACAAGCAGCAATTGCTTGGTGCTTGTACAAGCACAGTAGTCGGACTCATATATATATATATATATATATATATATATATATATATATATATATATATATATATATATATATATAGTAGGACCTGTGTGCTTTTAGAAGCACGGAGTCCTCCATTCTTCCAAATTGTTTTCGATGTTGGGACTTCCGAATCAACAATCCGTTCCGTTAAACTTGATCTAGAATATTTGAATTACCTAAAAAATAAATTTCGCGATTTTTCGATATCTTTTGCCTAGTGATCAAAGGGGCTCAAAATTAACGACTGGAAATAAAAATCTCACAAAATGTGATGATATGATACTAAAATTTTAGATTAAAGATATTGATCTTATTTTATATAGTATAAAAAAATTTTCATCAAAATTTTACATGATTTGGATATTTCTACACCGTTAAATTTGCAAACGGCTCACCACGACCATTAAAATTATTGATTTTGAGCTCCTTTGATCACTAGGCAAATGATATCGAAAATTCATAAAATTTAATTTCTAGACCTTTTAAATACTCTAGATCAAGTTTAACGGAGCCGATCGTCCATTCGGAAGTCCCAATATCGAAAACAACTTGGGAGTACGGAGGCCTCCGTGCTTCTAAAAGCACACAAGCCTAGCTCGCTCGATATATATATATATATATATATATATATATATATATATATATATATATATAATTGAGCTTCTATGTTTTTAAAAGCACTAAGTCATTGGTGCTTTACGGGTTTTTGCCCTTCGGATGAAAATTTGTAGGGTTAGGATAATAGTGGTTTCCTAAAGTTTAGTAGATGATTGGTGGAATAACATAATCTAAAAGTTGGAATTGGTCAAAGGAATAGATCTAACGGTGGAAAATTTACAAGTACCGAGTACTTGTTGCTTTTAAAAGCACCATAGCTGGACTATATATATATATATATATATATATATATATATATATATATATATATATATATATATATATAGTGAGAATGGAATATTATCGATAGCAAATGGGCTCCGTTGCCACCCATTTGTTTTCGATGATGGAGCTTCCAAAACGACGATCGACATCGTTAAATATAATCTAGACCATTTAAACTATCTGAAAATTAAATTTCATTTTTTTTCGATATTCTTTTCTTGTCCATGAAGTGGATAAAAAAATGAACGGTTGAAAATGAATAGCCTTCAAAAAGTAATAATAGGAGTCTTGTAATCAAGATCAAAAGAATAGATCTTGTTTTAAATAGTTTAAAGAATTTTCTAACTAAAATTCAATTAATTTAGAATTTCTTATACCGTTAAACTAGCAATAAATTTATATCTACCATTAAAATTATAAAATTTACAACCCTTTGGTCATTAGTTCAACGATGTCGAAAAGATTTGAAATTTAATTTTCAGATAGTTTAAATAGTTTAGATTATATTCAACAGTGTCGATCATCGATTTAGAAGCTCTATTATCAAAAACAAATGAGTGGCAACGGAGCCCATTTGCAATCGATAGCATTCCAGCTCAACTCTCTCTCTCTCTCTCTCTCTCTCTCTCTCTCTCTCTATATATATATATATATATATATATATATATATATGTATATTGCAATTTTTTCTCGGTTTTCGGTTGAGTTTTTCATTACTTACAGAATTGTTAAATCTTTTGCAAACATACATGGCTGTTGGTGTTGCACGTCTCCTATTCACGAGGGCTTGCTCTATCATTCATTTACTTCCTCAGTTTTATGCTTCTTATTATTATTATTTCTAGTATGTCCATTTAGAGTCGTTAGATGCTTCATCCTGTGTTCTCATCGCAGCAGCAGCACATTGTGAGATGTTTTTGATATTTTTGTGGCAGGTACTGGCGTTAGTTGGTGATCAGCTTGACTATGGGGACAATATTTGTGGTGCGGTGCTAAGTATTCGTTTCAATGAGGATATATTGAGTGTGTGGAACCGGGATGCATCGGACCACCAGGTTTGGAGCCCCACATCCCTTTCGATTTGTATACATATTTACTTTGATTTGCTTGCGTCTTCATCAATGCTGATGCAGATTCACTTTCTTTCTACCACTTCTAGGCTGTGATGGCTTTAAGGGACTCAATAAAACGACATCTGAAGCTACCGCATAGCTACTTGATGGAGTATAAGCCCCATGATGCATCTCTACGCGATAACTCGTCATATCGGAATGCTTGGTTGAGGGGATAGATCGATGGATGGAGTTGTATGTGGGTCGTCCTTCTATGTTGGAGCAACTAATGTTACTGGATTAACTGTTTTCTGCTTTATATTTTATTAAGACTTTCATTATGACTGCTGCACTCGCTATGGTGTGCTAATTTCAAATATGTTATGTGGTGAGTTCAGTAGCTACTATGGCTGTTATAGAATGGACATATATACAGGAGGTTCGACAAATGAGCCGAACAGTATAATATAGTATGGAGATCTGGTTAGGAGCGGATATATATGTTGTGATTAGCAGTAACGTAAGTACTGAAGTTGGGCTACAATATTTCTACAAGGAGCCCTTTTTACTTAATCCTTATTTTCGATGACAGAGCATTCAAATAAATAATAACATTGTTATATATTAGTTTTGGCCATCCGCTTCACAGTGGATATATTAATAATAAAATAAAATAAATATCAATCATTTGCTAATAAAAAATAAAAAAAATTAATATCTAATATATTTTTCAAAATTTTAAAAATATTTAATGTATTTTTTGGTTAATCAAAATGTTATTATTTATTTTTAAAAATTATTTAAATTTCTAGAGTTTAATAATAGGATTTGGGGTTTAGAAGAATATTTTTGTAGTTTCAGGGAAAATTTGAAAATTCTGAATATTAGTTACGAGTACATAGTCAAAACCAAAAAAAAAAACTTTATATTCAAGCACAAAAGCCATAATTTTTATTTTAATATACATTTTATAGGGGAAAAAAACATAATCATCATTGCAAAATATTATACTTAAAAGTTTTAGGGATAGAACTAGTTGGATTATCTTACTCGTCTTACCATCTTCGATCGAGCGTCATGTCGGAATCTCTACACTTCCTGGAAGGCTATAGAGTTTTTACAATCATCCACCTTCCAAAACTCTAGAAAGAAACGTAGGTGAAAATTCCAAAAAGAAAAGTTTATATATATAAATTAGGGTCAATTGCATACATGTCCCTCCAAATATGTCGAATAGCAAATATATCCCTGCAAATTTCAACTTTTCATATTTATCCCTGCAAAAATCCAAAGTTCTTCAAATATGTCCCTGAGGTTAATCCCCGTTTGGAATCCGTTAATTTTTTAACAGATTTCATGTAAAATTACTTTTTTGCCCCTTACAAATATATCCCTCCAAAATAATACCAATCTACTTGTTTCAAAAATGTCTCTCTCCAAAAATCTAACATTAAAATCCCTCTAATTATTGCAAAAATGCCCCTCTCCTAATAAAATTTGTAACAAAATTGAAATCTCTCAATTAAAAAAAAAATTAAATTTTAAATTGGTGTTAATAAAACAAATTAATTTGAAGGAGGGGGATGCACAAGAGAGAGAGAGAGAGTTGCTCTGTGCAAAAAAAAAAAAAACAAACAAAAAAAAAAACTAGAGAAAAGAGGAGATCGCATTTTTCCTCTATAATTTTCAAACCAAACCCAAAAAAAAAAAAAAAAAAAAAAAAAAAAAAAAAAAATTGAAAGTTTTTTTTTAAAAAAAAAAAATAATAAAATAATCTTCCTGATTCAATCCGCTATATTTTTTCCCCAATTTTTCATAGCATTTTTCATCTCTGGTTGATTCTTATTAGTGCCTTTCCCAGCGGCACTAATAAGAATCCTCCTCATCGTCCTCCTCCTCCTCTGCGGCCGTGCTGCCGCCCCGCGCGTCTCCATCGAGCCGCCGCCTTTCGCGCCGCCTTGCCGCCGAAGCCGCCCTTCGCGTCGCCGCCGCCCTTCGCGTCGCTGCCGAGGCCACCTCGTCCGTCTTCGGGTCGCCGCCGAATCCGTCGAAGCTCCTCTGCTTCGTGAGCAAGTAACCAAGGGTAAAATGGTATATTCACTTTCTAATCTAACTAAGGTTAAGCATTTAACCTATGGTTAACTCATTTTTTCTAACAGAGGGGCATATTTGAATAACGGTGGATTTTTGCAGGGATAAATATGAAAAGTTGAAATTTGCAGGGATATATTTGAAATCCGATATATTTGGAGGGACATGTATGCAATTAACCCTATAAATTATCATGATCTCTTAAAAATATTCTGATTCTTACAAAGAAATAAAGATAAAAATATTTATTAAGATATTCATTAGCAAGAATATTTCTTAACTAAAAAAAAACATATATAAAATTTGTTATTATGTTTGACTTATTAGGATAAATTCTTATTCAAATTTCATATGGATTGAGTTAAATTAGAACCAACCAATGTGGACATACCACGTAGCAATGATCTCTTGCCCATATTGGCTAATTTTCTCTCACACAATCTACTATTCTACGGGTAATGAAGCGTGTGACCCGACGAAGAGCACAATGCAAGGGTGTTATATTAAGTCACCATCTAACTAATATAGCATATCACCGACTAAATTCGTCTAAGCCCTAAATATCTAAACACACACCGAATCAAGCATCATAAATCCTTCTATAATGACAGGGCTCAACCCAAAAATCATTTCTCGTATTTATGATTATTTTAAGTAACACAACCGAAATAACCATCCAGACAATGAGTCACAGGACTTACGTGATGTGTTATCGAAATATATTCCTTAGCCCGTCACATTTATCTATGTTAGTCCTAGCACTTTACTAGACATGCTTTGCGAGGTCCTTTTTCTTATTACCATGAGTTACATGCTAAGTTACATTAGACCTCTATTTCATAACGTAGTTCCAAATTGAGAGCATAAAAGGGTTAGTGCTCACAAAGTACCATAGAGGAAAGAATATATGTCACTCTATTAACTGGTCGACAAGCACATATAGTATGATATGTATGTTATGGTGAAGTTCCCGCTCAATGGGTCGGGCCACACTCCAAAAAACGCCATACGACACTAGATCTACCTACCACTGTCGCGCCTCGGGAGCAATTTTAAAGCGGAAACAGTCGAATTTTGGAACCATTTTTTTTTTAAAAGATCTTCCGCCCTGGCACGTGCACAGACCCGCCACACATACAAGATCTCTCTGTATAAACGGACAGAGTCTCTCCTGTATATGATATGCACGGCGTCCTCATATACAAAATACATACACAGTATACACATCAACCACATTCACCATTTGATTTACACATCAACCACATTCATTATCTTATTTTCAGAAAACGGCGCACGCCCGGCGCATCAATATGTTTGAAAGAATAAATTCACAAAATTTAAAAACAGTGTCTACACGGCACTCAATTTTCTAAAGTCATTTTCGCAAATCCTTTTTTATATTTGAAAATTCGCATCCATAAAAAGCATCTATAAAACCACAAGCCGAAAACATAATTTCATAAGGTATATTTATCCCACATCACAAGACCGTCTCAACATCCACACATCTACAATATCAAAATCCACATGCATAATATCCGACCATAAAAGAAAATAACAAACAAAAAGAAAGAAAGAGAAGAACCCGACTGAGGAAAACCTATACCGCACCAAGTAGCGACCTCAGCTGTGAAGACTCGAATCCCCGCGGATGATTTGCAGTGTGTTTAGTGGCTCCTGGATGCCCTTTTGTGTGTTGGAGGTGTTTACGCGTAAATCAGACCTAAGAAATGGACTCAGCGTGAAAAATAGATCAATATTGTCTATTCAGATGCCTTCGTCGAAAAATAAAAGTGGTTTCTCTCAAAATAGACACCGGATTTGGATTCAGCGTGGAAAAACGATCAAAATTGGCTATTTGGACGTATTTTTTTGAGTCCAGACACCCGAAAACTGACAATTGGAAGTTTATAGTGTATTTGGGTGCATGGGGGAGCCGTGGACCGGGAGGGACACGTGGCGGCTTGTGAGTGGCCTGCGCACGGGGCACGGTCCACGCAGCAGAGCGGGCAGGAGGGGGCAAGTGGCGTAGCAGGCGGGCAGGCTGGCAGGCGGCGGCAGGCGCGCCGCCACGTGGCGGCGCGTGGTTGGCGGGCGCTAACCGCCTGCCTACGCGGTCGGGCGACGCGGCGAGGCCCGAATGGCCGGGCCCCCGCTGCGGCGTGTTCTGGGACACATGGCGCACCTGGATTAATCTAAGTGCTTTGCACAGTGTTTCCTGTGTGGCGCTTGAAAGTTTCGGGCGCCCGAAAATGCACCCAGAACCCAGTTTTTGGGAAATTTCTGGTTTTGCCTATAAATAGGCCATTGGAGCTCCCTCTTTCGTGTTTTTTTGGAGGAGTTCTTGTGGATTTCTTTGGCTGAGGGTCTTCTTTACCTAGTCCACCACATTTCCAAGGATCCTTGGCATTTTTGAAGGCCGCGACATCGATGTTTTTCCCGACTCGGCGCACTTCGACGCTTCTCTGATTTTGGCCTTTCCCGTCGACATTTCGTCCGCGGACTCCCCTGAGTTGACTCGATGGAGTTTTCAGCCGATTTTTGCGGCGACGTTTTTACGAGAGTTAGATCTTCGATTTTTGTATTTATCGTTCATCTCCATTTGGAGTTTTTATGGGGTATTTTGGAGCTTCTTTAGAGCCCATTTTCTGCAGCATTTTTCAGGACAACAGAGGAGCATTCTTGCATTTTCTCGGCCTACGGTTGTCGGAACTGGGAGTTTAAGGACTCTATTTGCATCTACACTTTGCGAGGAACGCAACCGTATTTTTTTGGATTTTTTTGAGGTATTTACAAAGGCGAATATTTTCTGTTTTTGGGACTGTTGCGCAAAACAGTAAATGCAGATTTTTGAGTGTAACTTTTGCGGCGTTCGGCTTGTGATATAGTTTTTGCGGCGATTTTGGAGTTCCGCAGGGAAGGGGGAAGTTGGAAATTATCGTCACAATCGAGGTGAGCATTTTTTCTTTTGGTCCCAGTTGAAAATTATGTTTGGATTGGCCTCCACATCATCTTGACGCGCTCGCTGATTTTGTATGGAATGTTGGACAACACTTCAGTGTTTTGGTTGCCGCCACCAATCCGGGAGAAGTTTTTGGATGATTTTTGTTGTGTTGGAATCTTCAGAGGCTGAGGAACATGCACGCCAAGTTTCGGCTCGATCAGACCTTGGATCGTTTGTAACAATCCGGCCCACTAGCAATAATAACTCGTTGGGCCCAAACCACAGCCCAAAATGCTTAAGCCCAGTTATTATTATTAGTGTCCATGTCTCATATTGTCACGCCCCGGGGTCGAAACTGCGACCCGGGCTCGCCAACAGATCCGCCGCCTATATAAAACTCCGCATAGGCGAAGCGTCCAACCTGCAAGAAAAGGTGCTACAGCTAACAGATATCAGAGCTATAAAATAAAAGTGCTGTAAAACTAAAACCAACCACTGTACAACTGGAAATAATAGTACAATATCCATTTCCCATAAGTGATAATCATACAATATCCTCAAATACAAAACCCAGAACTCAACAGGGAGGTATCTCCAATAAAACATCAGTGTACAGGCTCTCAATACATAACATATCCTCACTACAACAGTCTCTCAAAAGAGAAAAAAAAATAACTAATCTACTGAAGATCTCCTCTGAAGGGGTACCGCTACTCACCAACAACTGGTAGGGATCTAGCTCGCGACTCCCTCGCCTCGATCAACAACCGCAGAATCAGCAACACCCGCTAAGACTCTGCAAACAAAGGAGAGAAAAAAAAAAAGGAGGGGGAAAACCCCCAATGGGTGTGAGAAATACACCAAAAAGGGAGTCTCAGTGGGTACCACCGCCAGGCCCGACGATCTGCCCACTAAGTCCACTAAAGGCATAAGATAACCAATGCAGTAAAAACTGAATAAGAAAGCTGGAGACACTCAACAGCTACCATGCCTCTATCTAAATGCTCAAAAGGGGAGAATTAAAGAATAGTATGCAACCACTAGCACATGAAGTGCATAATCGACCCAATCGAGCTGACTGCCACATCTGGTCCAATCAAACCTGCGCCCACCTACAACCACCTCCCGCTGACGGGCAGAAATTACGTAGGGCGTCCATACGGACTAACTCGCTATCAAATAGTGGCACATGCAGGCTATAGTCGAAATCCATGCTCTCTCTCAGAACGGATAATGTCACGCCCCGGGTGTAAACCGGAACCCGGGCTCGTCTACAGATCCGCCGTATACACGGAATTTTCCGTGTATACGAAGCGCTGGTAACCTGCTCAAATATAGATGATATAATAAAAGAGCATAAACAGAGCTAAACTACAACTAATACATCTCAGATAAAGCAGAAAAGTAAAGTGCAGAAATAAACTCTCAATAATACATATGTCTCTCCCAGCTCACTAATCAAATACAACCAGCCGGTCGCAACCGGACCCAAAAGAAAAGAAAAGTAGAGTATCTGAGAGTATCGGGGTACATCTAGTAACTGAACTGGTGCCTGGGTAGACCGCTATCTAATCTGCGATCCACTTACCTCGGTCCGCTGAGGGGGGTCCCGCAACTCCCGCAGACGACTCTGCAAAACAAAGGGGAAGAGAAAAAGAGAAAGCAGTGGGGGTGAGAACTACTGTAAACAGCAGCCTCCCCCTAGTGGGTAGACCTCAACCCAAGTGTGCCCACTAGGACTATAAGAGGCGGAAGAGTAAAACAAGGTGGTAAGCTGTAAATATGTCTACTGATGATGTAAGAAGCTACCACTATATGCCTCTAAGGTGCTCAGCTAAGAGTATGGCCAACTGTATGCATCAGAATAAGAATGCCTGCCTGGGTAGCCCGACCTAGTCACCGGCGAACACCGGTACTGCCCACTATGCCTACTAACTCCCAACTCAGCAACGGGATGCAGACCGGCTCCTGACCGGCACGGTCCCATCCCGAGGGCGACAGACCGGCTCCTGACCGGCACGGTCCCGTCCCAAGGCAACAGACCGGCTCCTGACCGGCGCGGTCACAAAACACACACTCCGGAGTGGCACTCGAGGGGAGCGACCCACACGAGCATAGTGCCTCAGTAATAGGTATCAAGTCAGCAGAACTGGATCATGACTCTGATCAAAGTGGGAAAACCCGTCCACTAAAAGGAGACCCGATCTCAAGATGATGCAAGATAGACAAATAGTGGAAAACTCCATCCACTAGAGACCTGATACCCAATCTGATGCATAAGCAACAATCACTATCCGGTCAACCGCCTACTATCCGCGGTTGCCGCAATGCCCTGCCCTCACAGCCTGCCTGTCCCAAAACCCACAACTGTCTGACTACACTATCCCAGCCCCTGCTCGAACCCGAGCGCACTATCCCTCAAAGGTAGATAAAAGAAGAGAAAAGCATGGTTTCTCCTAAGTCAATTCCAGCATGATAGTGTAGCAGAAAAAGGTGGCCTAACTAAATGTCCATACAAGCATGCAAAGTCCTTTATCATTATTAAACATGATTCAAGTATTCTAGTTCTCACAAGGTAGAGTTATGCCATTTAAATAAACTTCCATTTTACCAAGTTACCCCAAAATAGTTTATGTATATGTAAAAGAGGTCCCATCATGTATATGCAACATATCCATTTTTAACCAGGCTAGTCCCGTGGCTTTAGGCGACATATTATTTATAAGAATGAACCATTAATTATCACTTAGTCCTCTTGAAGCCACAAAATCTCGCTATAAGTCCAATTCTCAAATTAGTATGCCATTTTCATTTCACCGGTTCATTTAGCCATGTAACATATTAGCAACTCAAATAGGCCTAGTGGGGACATCACAAGTAGGAGGTTAAACAACGGTACCCACCTCGAGCGCTAAATCCAAGTCCTGACAGCGAAGTCCGCGCTCGATCCCCAAAAGTCTCCGCGACACTGCGCCATAAGTCCCAAGGAACACATAAACAATTACCATCCACATTAATCCGAAATCTGTCCTCAAAAATCAGATTAATAGTTCAGCCATTTTCACCTGCGAGACGTGCCCAAGAAATTCTCAGAAAAATACCACTGCGATCTACGCGACGAACCGGTCGAAACGAGTACCTGCACGTTTTCCCACGATTTTTCTATGCTGAGAACCAAAATCGACAAGAGGACCACCCCGAACAATATTTTCACCCAAAAACTGTGCTACAAGGTTCTGTAAAAAGGGGTTCTCACCTTCAGGAAAATTCCACAAAAGTCCACAAAAATTCAGAGAGACTCCTTGCGATGTGTAGATGCAAATCCCCTTTTGAATCGCCTCAATCCGATGTCCGGTTGCGGAGATATCCCCAAAACAATACTGTGCTGTCCAAAACTCCACCCCAGAAAATGAGGTCACAAGATGACCCGAAAAACCCATGAAAACCTCGGAATGGGGGAAAACCAGTAGAAATACGAAATGTAGCCCTACCTGTTACGAAGACGATGGCGCAAGAATCGATGAAAAATACTGCCTGGTTAGCTCGGGAGAGCTAAAACACTGTCGCTGCGCCGAAGAAGAATCCAGGAATGCAACGTCGCGCCGCGCCGAAAAATCCAAATCTCGAAGTGCGTGCCACCACAAATCCCAAGACTTCACCAGGAGATGGAGAACTTGAAGGGGAGCAACTTTGCTGAAGACACCTTGGTGAGATGAGGCTCGGAAATGGTGGAAAAAGTGAGCTGAATGGGGTTCGGGCTGCTTAAATAGGCCACTCCATCAAAACAATTGAAGAATTCCATCCGGGTCCCCACTTTCGGGCGCCCGGAAATTTCCGGGCGCGCACAGTGCGGCCCGGCCCAGGATTTCCGGGCGCGCACAGTGCGGCCCGGCCCAAGACGCCCCGTCGGACGGGATCTGGAACCCGTCCGACCCGCCTCCCCGCCTGCCACGTGTCGCCCAAACAGCCGACAGCCGCCGCGACCACTCCTGCTGCGCCACGTGGCCACCTCCGGGAGTCGACACGCGTCCCCGACCACCGTACCGCCGCGCCTGCCCGCACAGTCCGCGCCAGCTGCCCTCCTGCCCGCACAGTTGACCGCCCAATAGGAACGCGCCACGTGTCCTGCCTCTGACCAATGCACCCGGCGCACGAACCTCTGTACACCGAACCAACCAAATCCTGCCACGTGTCCACCCCCGGTGCACCGTGAACCAAAGCCAACCAGAATACTCCGTGGACCAACGCCCGTCAGCCTGCCTATGGGAAGATGCCACGTGTCCCCCGCCTCGGTGCACGCCCGCCGCGTGGACCGGCCGCCTGCCCGCACGCCCGCGCCCTGCCCGCGCCGCGCGCCGCCGCTGCTCCGCCTGCCCGAGGCTGCGCCGCCGCCCGCCGACGCTGCCCGCCGCCGCCGCCGGCCGCCGGTGATCGTCGGAATTACTGTTCCGGCGGTGAACAGTACCCGAGCCCCAAAAATGCAAGTGAATAGTCCATCTGAAGCGTTTTCGCGCGCTGAATCCAAATTTGACGTCCGTTTCGCCAAATTCCAACCCGATAATTTGCCGGAGGCTCCCGGAAAGGTATTTTCAATCCGAATTTCGCGCCGAGCCCAAATTTGATATCCGATTTGCGCGAAAGCACTTCTAAACATCCGACAGGGTCCCCCGATCACCCGCGTGATCTACTTTAAGCCCGAAGTCCAACGTTTGTGTCCAATCGTGCCCCGAACACCTCCAGCACCCCGCGTAGGCCTCCAGTGGCCACCCCAAAGCACCGCAACAGCTCTGCGGAGATCCAGGTCATCACAGATAAACTCAAGGTCCACAACCTCACACACAACGGTCAAAGTACTCTCAACGACACGGGACCACCGTCAAACCAAACGGCTCCCAACAACACTAGCACTGGTCTAAACTCTGCTACCAGACTCCACTCAGCCCCCAGGCACGAGTGCAACAATAAAAGTATCTGACCGAATAAACCCAATCAAATGAACCGGTATAAAACCTGGTACTTTCTGCTCTGTCGTCAATCTTACGAACTCAGTATCTCCACTGTCCAACTAACCGGCACCCGTCACGGTCTAAAGCCTACTCCAGAGTGGCACTCGAGGGGAGCGACCCACACGAGTAAAGTATCATTGTAACCAGTATCATAAGTATCATAAAACAGCAGGACTGGATCACGACTCTGATCTATACGTAATTCCTGCCCGGCAGCGGGAGGTGGTTGTAGGTGGGGCGCAGGTTTGACTGGACCAGATGTGGCAGTCAGCTCGATTGGGTCGATTGTGCACTTCATGTGCTAGTGGTTGCATACCATCCTTTGATTCTCCCCTCTTGAGCATTTAGATGAAAGCATAGTAGCTGTTGAGTGTCATCAGCGTTCTTGTTCAGTTCTCACGGCTTTGGTTATTTTTTTTTGTCTCTTGAGGACTTGGTGGGCAGACCGTCGGGCCTGGCGATGGTACCCACTGAGAACTCCCTTTTTGGTGTAGTTCTCACACCCGTTGGGGTTTTCCCCTTCCCTTTCTTTTCTCTCCTTTGTTTTGCAGAGTCTTAGTGGGTGTTGCTGAGTCTGCGATTGTTGATCGAGGCGAGAGAGTCGCGTGTTAGATCCCCACTGTCGTTGGAGAGTAGCGGTACCCCCTTCAGAGGAGGGCTTCAGTAGATTAGCTATTTTATTTTTCTCTTTTGAGAGACTGATGTAGTGAGGACATGATATGTATTGAGAGTCTGTACACTGATGTATTTATTGGAGATACCTCCCTGTTGAGTTCTGATTTTATATATGAGGATATTGTATGATTATCATTTTGGGAAATGGACATTGTTGTATTATTTTCAGTTGTACAGTGACTGATTTTAGTTTTACAGCAGATTTTCATTTATAGCTATGATATCTGTTAGCTGTAGCACTTTTCTTGCAGGTAGGACGCTTCGCCTATGCGGAGTTTGGCATAACTGGCGGATCTGTTGGCGAGCCCGGGTCGCAATTTCGACCCCGGGGCGTGACAGATTAGGTTGGTTTCAGAGCCTAGGTTGTAGGTCATGGTGGACTTAGAAATCCTAGGCTTATTGTTTGACCCTTTGTTGACTTCGTGAGAGTCGTGATTTATAGCGAGAGTCCTGATTGAGTTTTATACCTCTCCCAAGGGACGGGAAGAGTGATTGGCATGATTATTCTCCTAAGTAATTATGTTGGCTGCAGACAACATAATGCTGAGGAACGGGTGACATGCTTTAGACTTTCGCTGGATTGGGTCGAGCGCTATTGTGTGCTGTTTTGTGGTTTCGTCGTTGTGAGCGGTGTCTCCCCGACGTTGGGTGTTGACCCGTGTGCATCCTGTCATAGCAGATGAGCTTGAGCGGTTGGTTTTGGGCCGGATACCCGGATCGAGGTCAGAGAGTTCCGGACCCAGATGACAGGATTGTCAGAGGCTTATCATAGTGAGCGAGCAGCTGGTTTTAGTGACACAGTTGTCGGAGCAGCGGGCAGCTCGACAGTGCTTTCTTCTGAGACCACCCAGTTGCAGTATCCTCTGGGGCAGGAATTTCTGTGGCACCGATGGAGTGAGTAGCCCCCTCTGTGCCAATGTTTAGTGCCGAGGCACCGAGGCAGGATGGATAGTTAACAGCCGGTGAGCTGAGGGGACATGATCGATCTTTTGAGCCAGATTTGGCAGATGAACCAGCCCGACTCGTAAGATTGATTTGGAGCCTTTAGAGGCAGAGTCATTGTAGAATACCGGGATTTCGTATAGCGCACCGACCTCGCAAGATGGCGTGGTGCGGAGAAATCGCCTCGAGCATGTTCCATATGTGTCCTCAGATGAGTTCGGGTTGATTTGGATCTACGCGGAAGCCCCAGCTCGATTCGGAGTTTTTCGGGCTTTGTGCGCCGATAGAGGACTGGTTTGGGAAGCCTCGACTCCACCGGGGGTGCAGGAAAAGTGGGAACACTTGGAACAGGTGTATTTTATGATTACAGCGGGGTTCGGGAGGTTCCGGACTGACGCGGAGGACCCGAAGGCGAAAGTGAGTTGGAACTGGCAGTTTTGGGAGCCGGTTTTGGATTGAGCACACCGACTCCACAATTGAGCTTTTTGAGGGGGGAAAAACTTTGAACATGTGTATTTTCAGCTTACAGCGGAGTTCGGGAGGTTTCGGATCCGTGCGGAGGCCCCGAGGGCAAAAAATGAGTTGACGGGGGGCTTTTGATGGATTATTTAATTAATTAATTTAATTAGTTGAATTATATGGCTTTTGCTTGTGTTGTAGAGAAGGAATGCAGGGAGTGGATTTTTTGAGAATGGATTTAAAGTATGTGTGTTGGGATATTTTGGTAGAGCATTAAATGCTGCCAACCACCCCCCCCCCCCCCCCCCCCCCCCCCCCCTTCCTTACTAATTAGCATCTCCTAATTAGCAACGCCACCTCACCACCACCCTCTTCTCCTGCAAGCAGAGGAAGCAAAAGAAAATAGAGGAAAAGAAAGAAAGGGAGAAAGAAGAAGAAGAAGTAGAACAAAAGGAGGATGAAGAAGAGAAGCAAAAGGGAATTTTTGAGGACGGTGCGGGTAGTTTTTGCATGCTGCTTGGAGCCCTGGGGCCGAGCGGAGAGCACGGCGAGCGTCGCACGCGCAACGTTTTTGATGGAGGTATGCTGCAGTTTTTGGGGATTTTATTTTATTTTATTTTCTTGGTTTTTGTTGTTCCTTTTTGTTTGGGTGGCCGCGGCAGGAGCCGCGCCGGCGCGCAAGAGCGCCGCGCGCGGCCGGCGCTGATGCTGCGCGGGCGCCCATGGGCGCCGCGCGCAGCAGGCAGCAGCGCTGCGCGCGCGCCAGGGACGCGCGGAGCGGGTGCGCGCGACAGACATGCACGCTGCGGGCGCTGCGCAGCGCGGGCGCACGCGGCGAGCGCTCAGGGTCCGCGCATGGCGGGCCCATGCGCTGCGCGGCGGGCCCAGGCCCCGCGCTGGCAAGCGCGCTGCAGCCGCGTGCTGCGGGCCAGGGCTGCGTGCTGTGGGCCTGGGCGCCGCGCTGCGGGCCCAGGCAGCGCAGCGGCGGGCCCATGCAGCGCAGCGGCTGCAGCATTGGCGCAACGGCAGCAGCTGCAACGCCGCGCGCAGCGAGGTCATTTCTCGCGTGGGCGAGCGGCGTTTTTGGCGGCCGGTGGACTGCGTCCGCGCGGGTTTTTTGTTGGCCGGGCTGTGGTTGCCCGGGGTGTCGCGTGGATTATTGTGGGCCGTTTTTGACGTGTTTTTCCCCTTTTTGCTCTCTCAGGACGACGTTAAGTGTGCGGTTTTCGGCGTGGTGCCGTGCGGAGCCGGATCGTGTGCGCGACTCGCGGGTTTTTGCCTGAGTTGGATGGTTAGGTGTGTTGGGCTTGCATGTTTATTGATGGACTTGAGTGCTTTAAGTGTACTATGGGTGAGTATTTTGTGAAGAGTGTATGTGTGCAGTGGTTTTGGAATGCATAAGAGCATGTTATGTGAGAAGTGTGTATGTGCAGTGGATTTGGGCAGTTGTGTGATGGTTATGTTTGAAGGTGTTTATGTGAACTTGTATTTAAGTGCAAGAGATTTATTTTGTGATGGACTTGATGTGAGCAAATGCAACTTGAGAGTGTAGATGAAATTAAGAGGTTGAGCCTATGTGTGCATTATTTTTAATGTGAAATTGAAGCTTTATGTATGCTTGGGCCCTTGTTGTGCTGAGTGTTGGCTGGGGAGTGATCGGAGTACGCCAGATTATTGGTATTAGAGGACTCGAGTGGATCGTTCGAGCTTCCGGGGGATTTCTCCGGGGACCGCGGCAGTGCGCGCGCGCGCGAGGGCATTTTCGTCATTTTGTGAGATCGGCGCTTCACCGACTTCGGCTTAGCCTACGAAAAGCACTCCAGGTGGGTTGGATTTTCTTCGAGATTTATGGAATGCCCTCTAATGCTTTTGTAAGCATATTGATCATGCTAGCATAATTATTGTATGTTGATAAATCTGATAGTTGCCTAAAAAATTGTAGAATGACATTCTTGAGCCCCAGACATTTTTAGTATGATCTAGAGGTTATTTGACACTAGACTGCATGTCCATTTGAGATTCAGGCTGCATCTGGACCTTCATAATATTTTAGTACCCCGTTTTATGTAAAATTCCATTTTAAAAAAAGAGTTTTTAATTATGAGAACACTATGAATGGTCCAGATTGTTCAAGTTGCATGAGTACTTGTGCCAGAGGGCCGAGCATATTTTTAGAGTATCATTTGTCGAGTTTCTAGTGTCACGAGAGTTTCCTTCTTTGTTGGGATGATTCTAAATCATGGGTTGTGTTCTGATTTAGTGGAGGAGGTGGTTCTCCCACTTAGTTCTGAGGATATTTGGGGTTCTGTCAGATCGAGTCGTGGGGGTTTCCCGACTCAGCCATGGTCGTGCGTTATCAGATTAAGTCGTTGAGGGTTCTCCGACATAGCTGTGAGAGTGTTTGGGCTATTCCTGATTTAGTCGAGGTTCTTTTTCCAACCAAGTTGTGCTTTGAGCTTTGAGATACCGATCTGTTTGATCGTGGACTATAGCCTGCATGTGCCGCTTATGAGACAGTGAGACAGATGTGATACTTGAGTTCGGTGGGGTCGCTCCCCTCGAGCTACGCCCCGGGTGCGATGATGATACCGAGCCTGACGAGGCTGCGATGATGCGACTAGTTGATACACTAGAGTTCGCTTGATATAGTCCGTGTGGGACGCCTTACGTAAGTCCCGTCCCAGTGTGGACGAGGTGGCAGTAGGTTTGGCGCAGGCTTGACTGGACCCTATGAGGCAGTCATTGAGATTGGGTGATATTGAGAGAGTGTTTGCATAGCATGTTCATAGATGAGATTTCCTTTGAGCATGATACTTGAGGCATGCTAGCAGTAGCGAGTGTATGCACAGTTCATCTTTAGTATAGTTTCTTGAGCATGATGATTGAGACATGATAGCTATAGTTCCTTTCAGCTTTTATCTATCTATCTATCTATCTATCTATCCGCAAACCTATCTGTTGTGCCTCCAGTAGACTTAGTGGACATACCGTGGATATTGGTGACGATACCCATTGGGATCTACCTTCTGCAGTAGATCTCACACCCGCTGCGGTGACAGGTTTCCTGAGGCTGCTGTTCCGGCTTAGCTCGCGCGGAGATAGCTGATCGAGGTGAGGACGTGGCCGTTTAGTTCCTTACCAGCTTTGAGAGTCAGAGGTAGATGTACCCTGTTAGCTTTATGATTTTACTTTTATACTGGACAGTCTGAGTGATTGGTGAGGCTTGTATTTTATTTATTTAATTGAGAGACCTGTATTGAGGATTGGTGTATTAGTGAAGATTTTCTATTTCAGATGTTCTGTGTTTTTTTTTTGTTAGCTACTAGTTTTATTTCAGCTCTGATACATGTTTTAGCTCTAGATCTGACTTGCAGGGTAGACGCTTCGTCTGTGCGGCAGTTTTCGTACAGATGGCGGATCTGTTGGCGAGCCCGGGTCGCAGTTTCGACCCCGGGGCGTGACAGTCATGGTTAGTGGTGATGGAGTGATCAATTGAGAGCCTCACTGTGCTAGAGAGTTTATGCAGTTATTGAACTGCGCGCTCCAGGTTTCGAGGGACGAGGCGCATAGGATATGTGAGACTGGGAGTGGATTGCGCCAGGATACATTTCAGTTTATTCAGTCCCTCCATTACCGGTTTTGACGCCTCGTTGGAGTAGGCATTGTGTATGGAGCGTGGAGCTGCAGTTCCTTTGGATTGATCTGCCGCCAGAGGCGAGTTCAGGATATTGGTGCTTGGCGCCAGGTGATGAAGGACAGATCGGCCGGTAGAAGCATTTCTGATTTCTTTTTCTAGGGTAGTGGATTTTTAAGATATCAGAGGTCGGGTGGACCCCGATGGCAGCATCAGTATCTACATCAAAGTGGCGCAGCGGTAGCATGGATTGGCTATCTGCGGAGGACCGCATTTGTCACCCCTATGTGAGTAGAGGCAGAGGTCGGGCTCCTTATGTGGTTAATCAAGATATGTTATGACAGACTGAGCGACGACCACTTGCATCGAGCGGATGAATCTGTGCCGCCCAGTTGGAGGGCGCCACGGTAGTGGATCGAGTTGTCGCAGGTGTGATTTTATCACAGCAGTCGGAGTTAGAGCATGTTGCATTCTTGCATGGACTAGAGGCAGATTTGTTACCATGTGCACTAGAGGTACAGGTTCCTGTTGGTGTGGTGCATGTGGAGGAGGCTTTTGGATCATGTCCAATGCAGTTGTGGTCGCGAGTCATACCGGCAGACTTATTGGTAATTGTGGCAGTTCGGTATTTTGACCCTGTGCTTGAGATTGATTGGCACGATGCCACAGGATGTTTGACTGCGGAAAGAGAGGACTTTGACCTTCTGCGAGGCAGACGAGAGAAGGCTTGGTGGTTAAGTTTGTTAGAGCACACAGGTTTTAGCGACAGTGTGAGAGGTGCTTACGGCGGCACTGGGACTCAAGGATATCTCTGTTGCCCACGAGATCCCGGGTGTGATTTCACCTGAGCTGTTGACGATGCCGCCGGTTACGGAGATAGAGATTGCGTTTGACGTGGTTCGGGGGACCGCGCCATCCCCAACGGTACCTCATTGGATATTGCCGGTAGAGCTGAGAGAGATGATGGCACAGTTGCAGGATCTGATGGATCGAGGGGTCTGTTCGACCTAGTGCCACGCCGTTGGTATACGGTGGTGATGCCACGCCGTTGGTATACGGTGGTGATGCCACGTCGTTGATACACGACTGTGAGGGTCCTTTTATGGTTCGAGTGTGGACAGGTCCGGGCGGTATTTAGGACCTTTTGATGGAATTATACTCCGGCAGTTGTTCGTCTGGGATACCTGTACCTATGTGGAATTGTACAGTTGCGTATTTTGCCACGATGGCATTCAGGATCCGGTAAGGGCATTATGAGCTCATAGTGAGGCCAAATGGAATAATTAACGCCCTATTGTCTTCAAGATTTGAGGAATTGTGTGTCCCAGTTGCACTTGGACGGATTGGGAGTGGTGTTCCCCAAGGATGTTATGACTTGCTCCCCGAGCGACTTGGAGTACGTGGAGCGCTTGTGGATGTGCTACAATGCTTTGGTGGAAGAAGCTGTATGCCAAGTTATTGAGATACGAGTTTTAGCTTCAGAAGCTTATTTCTTGGGTCGCATTGTGTTAGCCGTAGGGACGGCGGTGGAAAATCCGGCCGATATGGATACTATTTGGGAATTGGCCGAGATCAATATTTATGGTCAAGGTAAGGAGCTTCTTGGACTGGGCAGTGCCAGGAGAGCTTGGCAATCGGATGATGAGACTGATACCAGCGCCAATGTTAGTATTTCCAATGTTAGGAGAGATATCTGCGAGTTTTAGTGATGCCTCCTATAGCGACTATGGAATTACCGTTGGGTTATTGTTGAGCATTCTGGATTTCCCCGACAGGGCCACTGTGATGGCGGATACCTGGAGCAGGAAAGCTGTTTGGGATTGGGTTTGATGATTCCACAGCTGGTGCTGTACGGACTATTGGCGCAAACATGGCTTGTGGTTGTGTCCCTGAGGGTTCCTTTGGATCATAGACCGCGGCTGAGTAGTTCACTCGAATGGTCAAGATTCGGGAGTGACCGAGTGAGGACCCCTCCTTGTTAGGGCTCTTTTCCCTTATTGGATGGCAGAGTGGGTATGCTTCGGGTTGTTTGGTCGGGTTGACGCAGGATGTGGTTTGGTGCGTGTTGCACTGGTGATTATTTTGTTTCCCCCAGCTTTTGATGGAGCCTTGTGGTATTTCATGTCTCAGCTCAGGAGTGTTTGTTTTTGGATCCCTCGCCTGTGATTGACTCGCTCCATTTGTGATCTAGGAGTGCTTGAGTACGAGGGATGCCTGTTTCGAATTCTGGCTCGTGAGGTGAGGGAATTGCGCAATCGGGCTATGCCGTACTGGTTGTCGTTGTTGTTGTTGTTGAGGAGTGATCACGGGGAGTGAGTGGTGACTTAGGAGCTGGAGATGGTGATGCTGAGTACTTACCCTTGATTTTGAGACTCCTGTTTGAGTCATGTTAGTTTCGAGGACGAAACTTTCTTTTAGTGGGGGAGGTGAGGACCTGGATTCCCACGATGAGATACTGGTTGACCAGCTGCTTCTGGAGGCCTACGAGGTGTGTCGGTGGTGTTTGTGCATAATTTGGACACAAGTGATGGACTTCGGGTTTAAAATGGATCACGTGAGTGATCGGAGGACCCCGTCGGATGTTTAGAAGTGTTTTCGCATGAAACGGATATCAAAAGTGGACTCAGCGCGAAGTTTGGACAAAGAACACTTTTTCGGATAACTTCGGCAATTTTTAGAAGTGGAATTTGACAAAACGGATAGCGGATTTGGATTCAGCGCGCGAAAACGATGGAAATGGACTACTTATATTTTTCGGAGCCCGGATGACCCGGCACGGATTTCGAGGCAGAGGTACTGTTCCGGCACGGCGGGCGGCGGCGGCGGGCAGCAGCGGAGCGCGGCGGTGCGAATGCAGGCGCGGGCAGCGCGCAGTGCGCGGGCAGGCGCGCGGGCCCGCGGGCAGGTGCGCGGTCCACGGGCCGGCGTGCACCGAAGGGCAGGACACGTGGCAGCTTGTGACTTGTCGGTGTTGTAGGCGCGGTTCACGAGGAAAATGAGCGAGTGTACGGTGGACTGGGGGTGGACACGTGGCGGCCACTGGTTGGCCGGTCCACATGCGCGCGGTCCACGGAGCGGGTGCGGCTGCCTCGGGGCGCATGCGTGCAAGGAGCGGCGCTGGCAGCGTGCACGTGGGCGCGGCGGCGGCTCGTTGACAGAGTGCGCGCCACGTGTCGGCTCCGCAGTGGGCCACGTGTCGTCCGGTGGGGTCTCCGCATGGCTGTCCGCTGTTTGGTGGGCTACGTGGGCTTCCCTGGGCGATTCGGGCTTGAACAGTGTTGGGCCGGGCCTAACACTGTAGCAGCCCGAATCAATTCGGGCGCCCGGAAGTGGGGACCTATCCATCATTTCTTGATTTGTTTTCTGGAGCCTATTTGAGCGACCCGAGCCGCCTTCTTCTTCCCTTTTTCGGCATTTTCAAGCCTTCCCTCGCCACGACGCCTTCAGCAAAGTTGATCCCCGCCCTGTGCTGCACCCACCTGAGGATTTTGGGGATTTTACGTGGCACTGACTTCGAGGTTTCCTTTTTACGGCGCGGCGCGACGCTCGTTCATTTGTGGCCCCCCTTCGTCGCGTTTCGGTGCGAGGACTCCCCCGACTCACTCCGACCTCCGTTTCAGGCGATTCTTGCGCCGTTGGATCAGCGATGGACAGAGCTACGATCTTAGTATTTCTTGCTTCCCCTCATTTCATGCTTTTCGAGGAGTTTTTCCAAGCTTTCTATGACCTTTTTGCTGTGGTTGAGACTTGGACAGCGGCTCGATGTTTTGGCGATATCTCCGCACCCAGGCATCGGATTAAGACGTGCTTCCCTACTTTTTGCATCTACGCGTGGCAAGGATTCTCGTCGTATTTTTCGGGGAATTTTCAGAGACTTGCTCGAAGGTATACTTCTTCCCCCTTTACTGTGTAGATTATTACAGTTGTGTATGTTGTGAGGTTTTGTGCACCCTGTGTTATGGAATTTGTAACTCACCCTCCGGGACTCGAAATTGGACGTGCAGGTACCCGTTTCGAAGGTCTCGACGCGAGGATCGCGATAGTATTTTTGTTGGATTTTTCTGAGTTCTTGTTGCAGGTGAAAAATCTGCATATTTGGGACTGTTCCAACAGATTTGTTTGTACTTGGATATTTTGGAATAAAAGTGTAACCTTGGATCTTATTGTTGTACCCAGGAAGGTTCACGAGTGTTTCTGAACCTGTTGGAACTGGAGAAAATTGGAGATAGTGGATTCCGGGTGTTTTCAGCTGTTTGGAGCCGAGGCTTGCGCGACAGGTACCGAGGGTGCAATTTTGGCAGATTTTGGATTGTGAGTGTCTGCACACTTCACCGACCCCAGGTTTGCCTTGGATTGAGCACTTCAGATGGGTAAGCTTAATATCGGTAACTGTATAAGGCAATGATAAGATCTTCATAGATGATTATGTTATGGCGAATATAAGTGCACTTGTGGGAATGTCACCCCTCCATGACTGATAGCATGCATGTTTAATGTACAACCCATATTTAGCATCGAGAGGAAAAGCTTGAAGAATGGCCTAGATCATACAGATTGATATGCTTTAGTAATGATCTTTTAGCATGCCAAGTTGCACATAGTCTTTTATGATATGATTACTCGATGGAGTAGGGGGCTATATCTATGTGCGGGTATTATTATGATCATTCTGTTGATGGACCCTGGATTGTGGACAGGTTTAGTTCTTTAGAGATTCTGGCATGTTGTTTATTCCTAGAGGATCTATTATATGCTTTACCCCCTTTCATTTCCTTGAGGACATTTGCATGCTTGTATGGACATTTAGTTAGGCCATCTTTTACTGCTGCACTACTATTGGAACTTGACTTAGGAGAAACCATGCTATTTCTTTTCTCCTTCTTGTTATTCAGGAGGTCTGTGTTACTCAGGTGCGAGCAGGGGTCTGGGGTAGTGTAGCAGAGACATTGGTGTCAGGGACGGGTTGTGTTGGATTGCGACTGGCAGGGTTTTGCGGTGACCGCGGACTTTGGGCGATTGACCAGAGGTCGGTTATAGGACTTGATTATAGACGGCAGGGTATCGCGGCAACCGCGGATATTGGGCGGTTGACCGGATATTTATTTATGCACCAGATTGGGTATCTGATTTCTCTAGTGGACAGAGTTTCTCACTATTTGAGTACTTTTGCATTTGATTGAGGACCGAGGCTTTCTTTAGTGGTTGGGCTTTCCCACTTTGATCAGAGTCATGATCCAGTCCTGCTGATTTATACTTATATTACTGGTTACTGAGATACTTTACTCGTGTGGGTCGCTCCCCTCGAGTGCCACTCCGGAGTGTTATACATACTTGAGTCCTTGAGACTCCTTCTTTTCATCAGTGTTATGCGTCGGCCAGCATACCCGATACAGGCAAGGCACAGCAGGCAGTACCAGTTTTACTGGTGGCACAAGATTGGGTTATTACAGGCAATTACTTTATTGTTGCACTCTTGTCAGGGGGACCGAGTGGAGTCTAGTAGCTGTGTTTAGACCAGTGCTAGTGTTGTTAGGAACCGTTTGGGGATTGACGGTGGTCCCGGGGTCGTTGTGAGTTGTCGACCGTTGTGCGAGAGGTTTGGTGATCTTGTTTGAGTCTATTCGTTCTGAGAGAGAGTGTGGATTTTGACCATAGCCTGTATGAGCCACTACTCGATAGCGAGTTAGTCCGTTTGGACACCCTACGTAATTCCTGCCCGGCAGCGGGAGGTGGTTGTAGGTGGGGCGCAGGTTTGACTGGACCAGATGTGGCAGTCAGCTCGATTGGGTCGATTGTGCACTTCATGTGCTAGTGGTTGCATACCATCCTTTGATTCTCCCCTCTTGAGCATTTAGATGAAAGCATAGTAGCTGTTGAGTGTCATCAGCGTTCTTGTTCAGTTCTCACGGCTTTGGTTATTTTTTTGTCTCTTGAGGACTTGGTGGGCAGACCGTCGGGCCTGGCGATGGTACCCACTGAGAACTCCCTTTTTGGTGTAGTTCTCACGCCTGTTGGGGTTTTCCCCCTCCCTTTCTTTTCTCTCCTTTGTTTTGCAGAGTCTTAGCGGGTGTTGCTGAGTCTGCAATTGTTGATCGAGGTGAGGGAGTCGCGTGCTAGATCCCTACCCGTCGTTGGAGAGTAGCGGTATCCCCTTCAGAGGAGGGCTTCAGTAGATTAGCCATTTTATTTTTCTCTTTTGAGAGACTGATGTAGTGAGGACATGATATGTATTGAGAGTCTGTACACTGATGTATTTATTGGAGATACCTCCCTGTTGAGTTCTGATTTTATATATGAGCATATTGTATGATTATCATTTTGGGAGATAGACATTGTTGTATTATTTCCAATTGTACAGTGACTGATTTTAGTTTTATAGCAGATTTTTATTTATAGCTCTGATATCTGTTAGCTGTAGCACTTTTCTTGCAGGTAGGACGCTTCGCCTATGCGGAGTTTGGCATAGGTGGCGGATATGTTGTCGAGCTCGGGTCGCAGTTTCGACCCCGGAGCGTGATAGTGTAGCTGGGGCCTGGATTATGGATTGTGGGGCATTGCGGCAATCGCGAATATTGGGCGGTTGACCAAAGGTCGGTTATTAGATTGTGGATTGTGGGGTATTGCGGCGACCGCGGACATTGGGCGGTTGACTGGATATTTACTTGTGCATCAGATTCGGGATCGGGTTTTCTCTAGTGGATGGAGTTTCCCACTTATTGAGTACTATTGCATCAAATTGGGGATCGGGATTTCTTTAGTGGATAGGTTTTCCCACTTTGATCATAGTCGTGATCCAGTCCTGCTATATCGTGATACTTGTTACAGAGATACTTTACTCGTGTGGGTGGCTCCCCTCGAGTGCTACTCCGGAGTAGGCTTTACACTGTGATGGGTGCCGGTCAGTTGGATAGTTGGAGATACTGAGTTCGTGAGATTGATGACAGAGCAGGTAGCACCGGGGTTTATACCTGTTCATCTGATTGGGTTATGTTGGTAGACTCATTTACTGATGCATTCGTATAGTTACTCTTTTTGGCACTACATTTAGAGGCATGTTAGTGGTAGTTCTTATTTATTAGCAGTCATATTTACAGCTTTACCACTTATTCTTTTTCTTGCCTCTAGTAGACTTAGTGGGTACGTCGGAGTTTGAGGCTTTACCCACAGGGGGAGGCTACTGGTTTTACTAGTGGTTCTCACCCTCATTGTTGTTTTCCTTTTTTCATCCCTTTGTTTTGCAGTGTCTGCTGCTGGAGTTGCTGATCTTTTGGTCGACGGATCAAGGCGAGGGAGTCGCGAGATAGATCCATACCAGCGTTGTTTACTACAGCGGGATAGATGTACCAACCCGGATTGTGGGTTTCACTGTACACTGTTGTATTTTATTATTTTAGTTTATCTCCCATTTTGGAGTTATAGATGTTGTATAGGTAGCTTTTTATTTGTATTCAATTTTCGGTGGATCGGATTATTGTATCATTATTTTTGGAAGATGGATATTGTACCTTTATTTTTCAGTTGTACAGTGATTCAGATTTTTATTACAACAGCTTTTCTTCAGCTCTGATATCTGCTTAGTTGTTAGATGATACTTTTACAGGTTGGACGCTTCGCCTATGCGGGATTTCGCATAGGTGGCGGATCTGTTGGCGAGCCCGGATCGCAGTTTCGACCGCGGGGCGTGACAGATAAAGTAAATAGGATATCAAATCGGAAATCGAAACTCCCAAGTCATCCATACCACCTTTCCCGGTTCCCATCACGGAAACCCGAGAAACCTCAAACATGCTCATCTCCCTAGTACTCAACAACCCACTCGAGGGTCCCCTCACGCTTGACTGACGTAGGGATCATGGGTACGACAGACCACTTCTCCAAAAAAGTACACCCTTGCGGTGGCCAAACCGCTGGTGTACGTGATAGTGCCATGAGCCTCACAATCCCATACTCGCGGAATAAGTCACGGAATGCCTCACGATCCCATACTCGTGGAATAAGTCATGGTACACCTCACGAACCCATACTTGTGAAGTAAACCGATAAGTCAAAGAATCCGTCCATGTCCTTTACGTATGTACCATTTCATCACAACAATCGTAACTACGTCCTTCTTGTCATTTAAAATAGCAATATCGAGAAACAACGAAAAGAGAAAGAGAAGGGTTGAACGTCACCGTTCAACAACGTCCCTGACCTCGGTTTTGGTTACCCACCTCAACCGGCAATGAAATCGAAGCTCAAAACCCTTCAAAAGCCTCCGCAATCTTGTCCGGACGAAAACGGCGGACCCTTAGATTGGGAAAGAAGAGTCCGGGCTCCTACCGCTGTGTCAGCGATACCCGCCACGAAAAATGAGTAAAAACACCTCTTGACGGTAAAACACACCAAAAACCATTATCAACAACACAACCGTAAGTCAATTCCGAAAATCGTTGGTCAACCCAGGATTTCGACGGGGAAAACCGCGATAAAAAACCCAACCAAACACAATGACGGCGGAGACCAAACAACCCCGCTACCCAAAAATGAAGCAAAACGGGCCGAAACCCGGGATGGAGCAGGCCGGGCGCTCGGCTGGGCCGTTTGGGCTGGGCCGCACAGGCTGGGCCGCGCACTGGAGCACCATTCGGCGTGTGGACCAGGTTCATGTAAGGAGCACGCAGCATGTGCGCCGGCCGCACGCCTGGCGCAGGCGGCGCGCGTGGGCCGGGCCGGGCCGGCTGCGCTAGATGCGGGTGCGTGCGGTTGGGCTGGGCCGCGCAGAGGAGCTGGGCGCGGGCGCGTGCGGTTGGGCGGGGTCGCGAAGAGGAGCTGGGTGCGTGCGCGTGCTGTTGGGCCAGGTGCAGCGGCTGGGCAAGCCGGGTTCACGACCGAGGTGGCGGGGTGCGTGAGCCGGCTGTACGTGCCCCTGCAGGAGGCGTGCACCGCGCCGAGCTGGGCCGCACGCAGAAGTAGCCCGCAAGCGCGTGGCAGCTTGGGCCGGGCTCAATCTACACAGTAACAGGCCATAAGGCTTCTTTCCTTTTTTTCTTTGCCTTCCTCGGCTCCGGCGATGATAGCGCGATAATGGCAACGACGGCGGCGGCCTCCTGTCTAATTCGACGACGGCGGCCTCCCATCTAATTCGACGGCGGCGGCCTCCTGTCTAATTCGACGGCGGCGGCGGCCTCCCGTTTAATCCTATGGCGGCGGACTCCTAACAGCGGCGACGGCCTCCCATCTAATCTGATGGCAGCAGCGGCCTCCCGTATAAACCCACAGTGACGGCTGCGGCTCCGCCTAAACACACGCTCTGACTGAAATCCCAAAAAAACCTAAAGAAAATACGAAAAACCCCACGAAATCCAAAACGGAGTTAACGAAAAGCCAAGAACCAACCTTTTACCGACGGGGAAGACAATACGATGACCGGACCCACTCTCCGATCTCCGGTCTTCGGTCTCCGACGGTGATGGCGCTTACAATCCGATCTCCGATGATGACGACATTTCCGATTTCGGGCTCCGGCGCGCACAACGAGGAAGAAGATGAATCACTCTCTTTCAAAAACGAAAAATTGTGGTTTTCTTGTTTCTTTTTCTCAAACATCTAAAATAAAACCGATTACCGAATCCTCTCTTTTTATAAGAGATTTTGTAGCAATAATAACCGTTCTTATCCTTTTGTAACCGCTTTTAACCATTTTTCAACCGTTTCTTCCTCGATTTACATGCCAAATTTACCGAAATGCCTCTCACGCATCAACACGGATTTTAAAGCACCATAAAGTATTAATGGGTATTTTAAAAACCTCTTACACCCATTAACTTTGAAAAACCATACTGGGAGATTCGTTCGTCGGATTTTCGAGCCGATCGCACTGCCGTTCTCCGTTTAATGAGCTCTACAATATGAAATCCAAAATTGGTAAAATTGATAAAAATGAAAAATAAGCAAAATAACACACACACACACACACACACACACACACACACACACACACACACACACACACACACACCGAAAGGGACTCAAGAGAAAAATCATGGGCACTACATTTTACTCTATTTTTGGTCATTACATTTGGTTGATACTTGCATGAGATGTGGACATGATGTGATGTGGATATTTTGTGATGTGGATGGTGGGACATATGGATACTTGGGATAGATAGTGATCTTTTGGATTTCGTTTTATCTTTTCATGGATGCATGTGGAATGTGGGAGTTTTTCAAAGTGATAAAATGTTTGTGAAATCTATTTTAAAACTGAGTGTCGGGTAGGCACTATTTTTAAATCCTTGTGGTTTTATCCTTTCAACTTGGAGTATGCCGTGTGGGCGATATTCTCATGTATGATTCAAAAGATTAGTGTATCTTTTTATTCGCACTCTATGTATGAAAAACTGGTTGTGGTTGATGTATGTATGTTGTGCGACGCCGTGCATATACAAGGAAGATTCTGTCCGTTTGTGTAAAGAGATCTTGTATGTGGCGGATTTAGGCACGTACCCGGATGACTGATTATATATAAAAAAAAATAGAGTCATTTTTCGCTTTTAAACCTCTCTCGGGGCGTGACAGGCACGGTCAAGCAGCGGCAGCGGCGCGGATAAGCGGCTTGGTGTGCGTGTGGCATGGCAGCAGCCTGGCATGCCAGGCAGAGGCCTGGCGCGCGGCCCGGCTGGCAATGCGGTAGCGCCCAGTGCGCGCAGCTCGCAGTGGCGTGGCAGCTCCTGGCGCGCGGCCGGCTGCGGTGCGGCAGCACCTGGTGCGCGGCCTGCTTTGGCGCGGCAGCGCGCTTGCGGCGGCGTGACTGCGCAGTGCTTGCCAGCGCACAGGCAGCGACGCGGCTGTGCTGTGCCTAGCGGCACGCGGGCAGCGGCGCGGATGTGCAGCGCCCGACACGACTAAGCATCGGTGCAGCGGCTTGCGGCTAAGGCAATGGTGGCGGCGGCGGCCTTGCGGCTAGGGCAACGATGGCGGCGGCGACCTTGCCAATAACTCCGCCCAAAGCTCCCGCTCTGATGGAAATACAAGAAACCGCAAATGAAAGAATGGAAACCCCAAGGAGAACAAAACAAAGGCAACAAAAACCAAGATCCAGCCTTGTTTCGACGAGGAAGATGATGCGATTCCCGATCTCCGATCTCCGATCTCTGGCGGCGGTGGTGTTCCCGAAACCGGCGTCCAACGATGATGACGTTTCTGACTCCAAAACCTGGTGCGTACAACAAGGAAGAAGAAAAATCAATCTTTTAGAAAAGAGGATTAGGGTTTTTAGTTTTTTTCTCTTACGTATAAGATAAATCTCGATCCTCATATATTTATACGAAGATTCTCAACCGCTTTAACTACTTTTTTTTTCGAATTGCGTGCCAAGATAACTGAAATGTCCCTTATTCGTTAGCACGGATTTCATAGCACCACAAATCATTAACGGGTATTTAAAAAGCCTTCTCGGACCTGTTAACATCGAAAAATCATACCAAAAAATTCGTACATCGGATTTCCGATCTGATCGCACTGCCACTCTCCGTTTAACAAGCTCTACGACATAACGACCAAGACCAATGAAATCGACATGAGAAGAAAATAAGGAAAGCAACACACACACACCGAAAGAGACTCGAAGGAAAAAACCGTGGGCACTACATCACTCACTCCTTAAAAGAAGTTTCGTCCCCGAAACTTTACTAGTATCCATCGAGAACAAATCCAAAAAATGCTCCCTCATCATCGATTTGAGTTCCCACGTAGTTCATGCTTCTCATGATTGCTCCATTGCACCTTTACGTAGAGAATCTAATGCTTACACAATTTCTTGTCTTCTCGTGCCAAAATTCGTATCGGGGTCTCCTCGAAACTCAAATCCTTCCGCAAATCAACCGATGAAGCACTAATAACGTGCCAAGGATTGGGAAGGTACTTCTGTAGCATTGACACGTGAAAGACGTTATGCACCTGTCACGCCCCGGGGTCGAAACTGCGACCTCGGGCTCGCCAACAGATCCGCCGCTCATACGGTGAACTCCGTATAGACGAAGCGTCAAACCTGCAAAAAGAAGGATACTATAACTATACAGATATCAGAGCTGAATAGTAAACTACTGAAATAAAATAATACAACTGTCCAAAATGTACAAGTCTGAACCTCACTATATAAGTCTCTCAAAATACAACTCTAAACAGAAAAAAAAGGAATATGCAAGATAAGTCCCAAAAACACTGACAGTACTAAAACATCACCAAAAAAGGGGGTACATCTACTCTCTTTGGAAGACGACTGGTAGGGATCTATCTCGCGACTCCCTTACCTCGATCAGCAGGATCAGCAACTGGAGCAGCTGGAACAGGAGTAGAGGTCCCTGGGAAAAAATACACCTCGGCGGGTGTGAGAACTACATCCCACAGTAGTTCTCAGTGGGTACTGCCAACAAGCCCGACGGTCTGCCCACTAAGTCTACTAGAGGCATGAAGTAACAAATGCAATACTGAAAGGAAGAGAGCTGGAAAATAACTCTGCAGCTACTATGTCTCTATCTAAATGCTCAAAAAGTGGAACAGATGGAAACATGATGCATTTACTAACTCTCAAGTATAATCACCCAATCTACACTGACTGCCACATAGGGTCCATGCAAACCTGCGCCCACCTACTGCCGTACATCCACAAAAGGACGGGTCTACCGTAGGGTGTCTGTGACTGCCAAAACTGGCCCAGCCAGTGGGACTGCGTCGACAAGTCGCGATAGCAAAGTAACGGGCCCAACTCCGGAGTGGCACTCGAGGGGCGCGACTCCACCGAGGAAAGTATTCGCGCATCTCTGTCGAGCTCAATATGGCTCATGTAGGCTATAGTCCAAATCCACGATCAACAAGATCGACAGTACTCAAATCACCTCTCTAACTCACTAACAAGGAACACTCGAATAGCTAGGACCGCTGTCAACCCAACGGCTCCCAGAAAGAATATCAACTCGACATGCAACTCACTAGCCGGGTATACTCCACAACCGACAACAATGAAGGGTCCGAGAACCCCGAAAGACTAAAACCTACAACCCAAATCAAACAAGAACAGGTTCTAGGCATAGCCCCTCGTTGTTCTCGACCCAGAAAAAAGGTAGTCCTTAGAACCCAGACCACTCGAATCATCTCGAGTGGGAAAGTT
Source organism: Tillandsia fasciculata (assembly GCA_029168755.2). Lineage (NCBI taxonomy): Eukaryota > Viridiplantae > Streptophyta > Magnoliopsida > Poales > Bromeliaceae > Tillandsia > Tillandsia fasciculata. The sequence goes on along the minus strand of CM054944.1, from coordinate 10,495,957 downwards.
TATAGGAAAAAGGTGACATTTATTACTGAAAGCCATTTTTCACTCAAACCCACACGGGGTGAGGACAAAAATAATTTCTTTTTGAAAGCCATCTTGATTTGAGAAATATCTATTTTTAATGATTTTTAGTTCTTTTTAGGAAAACAGTTTGAAAATAAGTTTTATATCCAAACCTCGAAGGGCTAATGCCTTTGTCCAATCAAACAAGAACAGACTCCGGCGACCCTTCGATGCTTGGAAGAAAATATTGGTTAACTAAAATTATGTGTGTGTCCAAAAAGGTTCTGGGTTCAAGGTCCTGCTATCACTGGTACACTACTGCCACTAACACAGTGGTGACAAGAAAACAAAACATTCCGGGACCACCGTTCACCCAAACGGCTCCCGCCACAGATAAAAGACCAACTACATCTACCAGACTCCACTCTGCTCCCAAGCATGAGTGTAACATGCATCCTACACTAAAAGGAAATTCCGACACTCGGCCCACTACCCAGGCGAGGATAACACTACGTCCAGGAATAAAGTATAACGTGTGGATGTCTAAAACACAAATAAACCTAGCCCAAGTGAGGGTTTTCTACTAGTCTGGTTACACATGCAACATATGACGGGGTGCTAGGTCAAGTTCCAATATAGCAGTTAATCTAACTAAAGCAGGATCAGGGAAAACATGAATCAACAATAATTCATGGAAGATAACATCACTCTCTATTATGCAGTCTCAACTATCTCATGGCATGTATGTTCCCTATCCATAGAATTAGTAGATAGTCCATCGATTTTGGGAGGCGAAATACCCACCTAAAAGTGCTAACAGTCCAAGGTCCCACAGCTAAAAATACCCAAGAACAATAGTCTCCAATTTTCCTCAACACCAACGGGTTCAAAAACACCCGCAAACACCCCTGGGTACAACAAAAGGTCCAAGATTACACTTTATTCCACCAAAAACCCAAGTACAAACAATCTGCTAGAACAGTCCCAAAGATGCACATTTTCACCTATAAACAATGCTCTAAAAAATCCAATAAAAATACGATGGCGATCCTCGCGAAGTTTAGATGTCAATAGAGCCCTTAAACGTTGAATTCCGATGCCTAGATGCAGAGATAAAAATCTGACAAGGTGCTGCTGTCCAAAAACTCCACCAGCAGAAAAGAGGGTCAAAAACGTACTAGAAACCCCAATAAAAACTCAAATTCGAGAAAAGTGGACGATACAAAAATCGTAGATCTATCTCTCGTGAAATCGTCGCCGCAAAAATCGTCCAAAAATACTATCGAAGTAGCTCTGTGGACCTCTCAGACTGAAATGCGAAGATAACGGGCCTCCGATGAAAGAACGTCGCTCTGTGCTACGATGCCGAAGTCGTCGACCCCGCGGCTTCCAAAAATTCCGGGCCTCCTCCAAAAGATGCGCAACAAGATGAGCTCCAACTTTGCTGAAGGGTCCAAGGGCAGAGGAGTTTGGGAAAAACCCCAAACTCGCGGTGAAGGAGGGGTATATAAAGGCTCAACGCGAAAAACCCAAAAAAAATCCCAAAATTGGGCTTTTTGGGCCCAATTCCGGGCGCCCGGGACAATCGGGCGGCTACAGTGTTGGGCCCGGCCCAACACTGCGCGCACCCGAATTTCCCAAAGCCCGCCACGCATCCCCCGCTGCGCTCCCCGCGCCCGGCGCACGCGCGCCCGCCAACCGCGGAGCGTCGCGTGTCCTGACACGCGAGCGTGGGGCGGCTGCGCCTGGCCAACCGCGGGGCGCCACGTGGCACCCCCACGTCGCCCCACCTGCCCCGCACCTTCCCGTCGTACGGTCACCTGCCCGCCAATGCTGCGTGGACCACGCACACAATAGCCAGCCAATTCGGAGATGCCACGTGTCCACCCTGCGGTCCACCATACACCCATGCCTTTCCCGTGGACCGCGCCTGCTGCGCCTGCCAACCGGGAGCCGCCACGTGTCCCGCACCCGGGTGCACGCTTCCACGGTGGATCGAGCGGCAGCGCCTCCGCCCGCCACCGCACTTCGCCGCCAGCCGCCGCCGTCGGCACCTCTCCGGCCGCCGGAACAGTGCACCAACACCTCGAAATTCGTGTTTTCGCATCTGGGCTCCGAAAAACACAAGTAAATAGTCCATTTTCATCGTTTTCACGCGCTGAATCCAAATCCGATGTCCGTTTTGCCCAATTCCACTTCTAAAATTTTTCAAAGGCCTTCGGTTAAGAAAACTTGCTCCTATTTTACACCAGGAATCCATTTCTTGGGCCCGACGCGCGCACAAACACTCCCAGAAGCCACAAAACCAACTGTAACCCTTAAGCGGGGATTCGGGTCCTCACAGCACCCTCTCAAGACTTGGTGGTAATGCCAAGTGATAAGCAACCGGACCAATCCGCTCCAAGATCTCAAATGGTCCCACAAACCGTGGGCTCAACTTGCCCGGAAACCCGAACCGTCGGATCCCCTTCGACGACGATACCGTGAGCAACACTTGCTCCCCGACTTGCAACTCCAAGTCACTACGTCTCTGGTTTGCGTAGCTGTCACGCCCCGGGTATAAACCAGAACCCGGGCCCGTCTACAGATCCGTCGTGCACACGGTATTTCCCGCGTACACGAAGTGTCGGTAACCTGCTCAGATATAAGAGATAATAATCAAAAAGCATAAATCAGAGCTGAACTAAAACTACTACATCTCAGACCAAAGCTGAAAATAAAGTAAAGAACAATAATAAATAAATACAAGTACTCCCCCAGCTCACCACAAATATACTATCACGCCCCGGGGGTTTTCAATCAGCGGAAACGGTTGCAAAGGTATGTATTTAGCATGTAATAAATTTTTTTTGAAAAGCTTTCTCCCCCGGTGTGTGCCAGACCCGCCGCATATACAGAGTCACTCTGCACACGGACAGAGTCTCCCCTGTATATGCACGGCGTCGCGGCTAGTACAATATTCGATCAAAGACAACATTTAAATCACAACAGTTCAACATTCACACAAGCACCAAGACTGAATAAAACTCCCGGCCGATCAGTTTAAAAGCATAAATCCACAGTTGTTGAAAACGGCGTCCACTCGGCACCTAGTTTTTGAAAACCAATGTTGGAAATAACAAAAAACCACAGGGTTGAAAATAGTACCCACACGACACTTGAGTTTTGAAAGCCATTTTCGCAAACCATAAATCCACAGGGTTTTGAAAATGGTGCCCACACGACACCCAAGTTTTAAAAACCAGTTTTTGCAATCTTTTCTTTTTTTTTGTTTTCTCTTTTCACAAAACGGCCACCAGAGAGGAAAGAAAATGCAATAAATAAATGTAAGATGTGCCGACATCCACACCGACCCCACGAGGGTATCGAAAACCACACAGTAGACTACAAGAGTAAATAGAAAGCGAAACAAAGGAGGAAGTACAATACGGGGTCTCTTGGGACCCATAACTCCAGCCTCGGCCTCACCGTCGCCTAAATCTCCCCCCTGAAGGACCCTGTCACAAAGTGGGAAGTCAGCGACAAAATAATAGAAATAAGAAAAGCAGGAAAAAGAAGTGCGCCCAACCGTAAACTATCCGGAGCAACCACTCCCCCAAAATGGGGACCAAACCACGCACACCTGCGCAACCTAATCCGGGCACCTGCCCCGGCACCCCAACCGAGCACCTACCTTGGTAAACCACGTCGGGCACCTACCCCGACAGGTTGCACCGCTCACACCTAGGCGCCTCAAACTCCCCACCTGCGGGAGCCCCCACTACGTCACCTCATGGGTTTACACGGGTCATGGACCACTTTTCCGGAAAAGCGCACCCTTTGCAGTGGCCAAACCGCGGGTGCGCGTGCTGCAGCCTCGAGCAAATGAACCAACAATAACAAGTATACCAGACAGTAGGGACCATAAAGACTACCAGATTAGCATCATTAGACATTTTGCAGATTAAATTAAATTAAATTAAATTAAATTAAATTGATTTAAAATGATGTACAACTGTCGGGAACCCGACGCTAGGTCCCAAAATAAAGCCCACCTCAAACACGAAGGAGAAAACGTGCGGGAGCTCCAACTAAAACACCTTCGCCGTGTGCCCGGACAGCTACAATAAAGATTATTTATTAAAAATATTGTCGTGGTTAAAAATACTCAAAAACGGGGCGAAACGGGCTAAAAACAGAGCTTTTGGACCTTTTTTCTGGAAGCAGGTGCATGGGTCCAGGCGTGGACCGGGTCCACGGCAGCAGGCGGCAGCGGCGCAGACCAGGCGCACGCCGCAGCGGTGGACAGCTACGGCATGGGCCGGGCCGCGCACGAGCCGGAGCGCGCGCCGGGTCCACGCGGTTGGGCTACGGGGCGTGCACCGGGTGTACGCCTGCGGCGGTGGGCCGCGCTGCCTGGCGCACGCCCTCGTGCGCTGGGTTCGCGCCCCTGGGCCCGGAAGCCGTGCACCAGGTGTACGCCTGCAGCGGTGGACCGCGCGGCCTGGCGCACGCCCTCGTGCGCCGGGTCCGCGCCCCTGGGCCCGGAAGCCGTGCACCGGGTGTACGCCTGCAGCGGTGGACCGCGCGGCCTGGCGCACGCCCTCGTGCGCCGGGTCTCCGCCCCTGGGCCCAGGAGCCGTGCGCCGGGTGTACGCCGGGCACTGTCGACTGCGTATTGTCCAGGCCGTACGTCGTGAACTGTGTTGCCCCTTTTCGCCCCCTCGCGGCTCCGGCTGCGTCCCCGCGACCCCGGCGACTGCGGCGACAACCCCGTGGACACGATAACAGCGGCGGCAGCCTCCCGTTTAGCAACGGCGGCGGCGGCCTCCCGTTCAATAACTCGTGTCGCCCGCGGCACCGATGGGAGGGAAAACCTTATACCGAAAAGAACGGAAAAAGAAACAAGAAACCCAGATCGCTCACCTCGTTTTCGCCGGTAAGGGAGGAAGGAGGAGGATCATCCCGCTCTCGATCGACGGGTTCCGCAGGAAGTGCGGTCGTCCTTCCTTCTCCCCGTCTCGTCGCCTCGGCTCCTCACGCCCACCGATGGAGGGGGAAAACTAGGGTTTCGGGTTTCCTCGCACGAGACCTATCGCACAGGGAAAAGAGGAGTGGGAAAAAAAACCCTAAGTCCCAACTCAAAATTAATTAGTCGTTTGGGCGCGAACCGGGGTCCGACTTACCTCGAAAAGCGTGCCAATCGCCCGACCACTTATTTGAAGCACCCGAAACTGCTAGTGTCCTTTAGAAATTAATTCTGGGAGATTCCGGAGTCGGAATTCAAATTCGGTCGCGCCGCCGTTCTTCGTTTCGCGAGCTCTAGTGCCTAAAAATACCCGCGAGCCCCGACGGTCTGTCCAGAAAAGTGAGTTAATAATCCAACCGCCGGACCGTTAATAGGGGTATGTAATTAATAAATAACTAAATAAATAAAATCCGAAATATAATTAAAAAGCGATTACTACACCACTCACCTCTTAAAAACAAGTTTCGTCCTCGAAACTTAATCCTGGGTCGCGGTGAAAAGATCGGGGTAGCACTCCCTCATTTTTGACTCCAACTCCCAAGTAGCTTCTCGCTCCTCATGGTTGCTCCAGAGCACCTTCACGTAGGGGATGGCTCGATTTCGCAGTGTTTTATTTTCCCTTGCAAGGATCCGCACCGGGGTTTCCTCGAAGCTCCGGTCCTCCTTAAGTTCGAGGGTAGAGACGTCCAGAACATGCGATGGGTCGGGAAGGTATTTTCGGAGCATCAAAACGTGGAACACGTCGTGGACTCGGTCGAGGTTTGGTGGTAGGGCAAGGCGGTAAGCCACCGGGCCAATACGCTCCAAGATCTCGAATGGTCCTATGAATCGTGGGCTCAGCTTGTCCTTCAGCCCGAAACGCTTAATCCCCCTGGCTGGCGAGACTCGCAAAAACACATGCTCTCCCACCTGGAATTCCAAGTCGCGGCGCCTCTGGTCTGCGGAGCTCTTCTGTTGACTCTGGGCGGTCAGTAAGCGCTGTCTGATGAGGCGCACTTTTTCTTCAGTTTCTTCCACCAAGTCGGGTCCCAAGAACTTTCGTTCCCCTAAGTCGTCCCAACAGATCGGGGATCGGCAACGCCTCCCATATAAGGCTTCGAAGGGTGCCATCTGTATGCTGGCCTGGTAGCTGTTGTTGTAGGCGAATTCCACGAGGGGCAAGTAACGTGACCAACCTACTCCCCAGTCAAGTACGCAGGCGCGAAGCAGATCCTCCAGAGTCTGGATCACCCGCTCAGACTGTCCATCCGTCTGGGGGTGGAAGGCTGTGCTAAACTGTAGTCTGGTCCCCAAGGCCCGCTGTAGACTCTGCCAAAACTTTGAGACAAAGCGCGTGTCTCTATCCGAGGTAATCGACGCTGGAACTCCATGTAGTCTCACGATCTCGCTGAGGTAAACTTGGGCTAGTCGATCCTGGGTCCACGTCGTATGAATCGGCAAGAAGTGCGCTGACTTGGTTAAGCGGTCCACTATGACCCAGATCGTGTCGTGTCCCTGCTGTGAGCGTGGGAACCCAGTGACAAAATCCATGGTGATCTGATCCCACTTCCACTCTGGCACTGGTAACGGCTGTAGCTTTCCTGCTGGTCGCTGATGCTCCACCTTTATCCGTTGACATACCAGGCAATGTGCTACATGTCGTGTCACATCCCCCTTCAGTTTTGGCCACCAGAAGGTCTGCTTGAGGTCCCTGTACATCTTCGTGCCCCCGGGATGCGCCGCATAAGGGGCGCGGTGTGCCTCTGCCAAGAATTCCTCCTTCAATTCCGTCGAATCCGGCACGCAAATCTGCCTGCGGAACCGTAGGGTGTTGTCGGCCTCCACTGAAAAGTCGTTCTCTTGGCCCGGGGAGATCCTGTCTCGTACGAGCTGCAAGTGAGAGTCGGTCTGTTGTCCTTCCCGGATCTTCTCGAACAGCGTCGGTCTGACTATCAAGGTTAATAATCGTGCAACCGTGCCTGCTGGTACCACCTCTAACTTCAAACGCGCGAACTCCGCGATCAGGTTGTCCTGCTCAGTTAACCCGCCTACAGACGTCGCTTCCTGCTGCCCCTTCCTACTCAAAGCATCTGCCACCGCGTTGGCTTTCCCGGGGTGGTATTGGATTGACAGGTCGTAATCCTTTAATAGTTCTAACCACCGTCTCTGTCGCAGGTTTAGCTCCTTCTGGGTGAATAGGTATTTTAGGCTTTGGTGGTCCGAGAATACCGTACAGTGGACACCAAAGAGGTAGTGCCTCCAAAGCTTCAACACGAACACCACAGCGGCCAGCTCCAAGTCATGCGTCGGGTAATTTTTCTCGTATTCCTTTAGTTGCCTGGATGCATAGGCTATTACTCTGCCTTGTTGCATCAATACCCTTCCAAGGCCGATCCTTGACGCATCGCAATACACTTCGTAGTCTTCTTCGGGGGTTGGTAGTACGAGTACTGGTGCCCTGGTTAGCCTTCTCTTTAGTTCTTCAAAGCTCTCCTGACATCGGGCCGTCCAAATAAACTTTTCCCCTTTCCTGGTCAACCGGTTCAGAGGGGCGGCTATCTTCGAGAAGCCCTCGACGAAGCGTCGGTAGTATCCCGCCAGGCCCAAAAAGCTGCGGATCTCCGTCACTGTGGTTGGTGGCTGCCAGCTGAGTACCGATTCCACCTTCTTGGGGTCCACTGCGATCCCTTCCGTCGAAATCACATGTCCTAGGAAGCCCACTTCGCGCAGCCAAAATTCACATTTCTTGAGCTTAGCGAACAGTTTCTGATCCCAGAGAGTCTGGAGAATCGTTCGCAAATGGTCCTCGTGCTCCTCGTCGGTGGTCGAATAGATCAGGATGTCGTCGATGAAGACCACTACGAACCGATCAATGTAGGGCCTAAAGATGCGGTTCATCATATCCATAAATATTGCGGGTGCATTCGTAAGTCCGAACGGCGTCACCGTAAACTCGTAGTAGCCGTACCGGGTCCGGAAGGCAGTCTTTGGGATGTCCTCCTCCCGAACTCGTAGCTGGTGGTAGCCCGATTGCAGGTCGATTTTTGAGAAGACCGTCGCTCCCCGTAGTTGGTCAAAGAGGTCGTCGATTTTGGGCAGGGGGTACTTGTTCTTCACTGTAACCTTGTTGATCCCTCTGTAGTCGATGCAGAGTCTTAGGTTCCCGTCTTTATTTCGCACAAAAAGCACTGGTGCACCCCAGGGCGATACGCTCGGCCTGATAAACCCCTTGTCCAAAAGGTCTTCAAGTTGTGCCTTGAGCTCCTTCAATTCCACGAAGGCCATTCGGTAGGGCGCCTTCGTAATAGGCTATGTACCCGGTAGGAGTTCGATAGGGAACACCACTTCTCGTTCAGGGGGCATCCCGGGTAGCTCCGTCGGGAAAACGTCGGGAAAGTCCCTCACCATGGGAATGTCTGACGGCGTCCCCGAGGGTCGGGTGATCAAGTCCACCGACGCCAAGTAGGCCACGCACCCGCCCTCTACTAATCTTCTGGCTCTTGCTGCTGAGATGACCGCAGGGAAGGAAGTACTCTTGCATGCTAGATACACGTGCTCAGGAAAACCCGGTTCTTGTAGCCGCACTTGCCGTTTCTCGCAATCGATGAGCGCTTGGTACCTCGAGAGCCAGTCCATGCCCAACACGGCGTCGTACTCCTTCAAAGGTATCACCACCAAGTCCCACGGGCAAGACAGTCACCCTAGCCTGATCGGGCAGGCGGCCACAAAGTTAACCGCCTCCAGGGCCCCAGCTGCCGTTTCGACCGTCATCCGATTTGGGAGAGGTGTCTCCCCAAGATCATGCATGAACACGAAGTCACAAGAAATGAAAGAGTGTGTTGCTCCAGTGTCAAATAGGGTTCTAGCACGGGAATTTGAAACAGAAGTAATACCTACAAGCACATCCTCTAGTGGATCCGATTCCTGGCGGGTCATTGAGTAAACCCTCCCGCCTGCCTGAGGTTGCCTCTCCCCCTCTCACCGTGGTGCAGGGGGTCTGGAGGTTGACCCCATAGGTGCCTTTCCTCGTCCAGAAAGCTGTGGTGACGGTGCCGAAGCTGCTGAGGTAACCGCTCCCAGGGTCAAGGGGCAGTTGTGGCGGAAGTGCCCCTGCTTACCGCAGCGGAAGCAATGATCATGACGCTGGGGGCAGTCGGATACTCGGTGCGCCCCCCCGCATATCACACAGGGCCTATCTCCCGGCCTCGGCCCTCCTGCTGGCGCGCCCTGAGGTCCTGCCTGCGGTCTCCACCGTTTGGGGGGTCGGCTCCCGCTAGAAGAGCCTCCCCCCGAGCTTTGCTGCTGTCGCTTCCTATCCTCCTGCCGCGCCGAGCTCTCCCTTCTGGCGCGCGTGACTGCAAACCCGCGCTCCACCGTAGTGGCCCTGTCGACCACTTTCTGAAAGGTGTGCAAGTCGGCTACTTGCACCACCTCGAAAATGTCGCTCCGCAGGCCATCGACGAAGAGTTGCGCCTTGTGGGACTCGTCCCTTATGACGAACGGGACGCAGTTAGCTAGTCTCACGAATTCCCGCTGATACTCCATGACTATCCTGCTCCGCTGCTGGATGTGGTTCAAGTCATCCTCCAACTTCTTTTTGACGCTGTTGCTGAAGAAGGCCCCAAACAGCTCCTGTTTGAACGTCGTCCAGGACGAGAGCGCGATACTCTTTGTAGGATCGGGGCGTACTGTCTTCCACCACAAGCGGGCTTTCCCCTCTAGGAAATGGACCAGTAGGGGAACCCGCTCGTTGTCCTCCATGAGCAAGTCTTCGAACAGTTTTTCCATCGATCCCACCAACTTCTCGACGACCCAAGGATCGGTAGTCTCCCCTTCGAACATGGGCGGGTAGTACTTCTTGAAGTCCGCCAGGTTGGCCCGTACCCGCTCCCGCTCAGTCAGCAAGGCTGTCCCCTCCCCCGTGGCGGCGGCGGCCACGGTAGGGGAAGGCGTGACCACGGTCTCCTCCAAAGTATCCCTGCCGGTGGCTCCCGGCGCCGGTCCTGTAGTCGCCGCCGGCGGTGCCGCTGCCGGCGCAGTTGGGCCCTGCGGAGGGACCGGGGCAGCCGTCACCGTCGCCGCCTGCTGCTGTTGCATCAACTGACGCACGTGATCCGTGAGGGTTGCCAGCTGCCCCGCCATCTCCCGCAGTTGCTGCCGCAGGAGCTGGTTCTCCACGGCCGTCGACGTCGTCGCATCTGCGCCGGTGTCCTCAGCTGATGATCTAGTACGGGCCATGTCTGTACACACACAACAAAAGTCAGCTCTAGCCTTTGCTAATAAACAATGGACCACCTATCGAGAGAAAGGACTCAGACTCTCCCCCCCCCCCCCCGATCACTCGCGTCTATGCCCTATTCATTCCATTCATCTGTAGTCCAATGAGGTATCCGTGAGGTATCCCCACGGATGTCGGCACTAACTATTGTGATTGAAGGAAACGCTCTGATACCATCTTAATCTGTCACGCCGCGGGGGTTTTCATTCAGCGAAAACGGTTGCAAAGGTATGTATTTAGCATGTAATAATTTTTTTTTTGAAAAGCTTTCTCCCCTGGTGCGTGCCAGACCCGACGCATATACAGAGTCACTCTGCACACGGACAGAGTCTCACCTGTATATGCACGGCGTCGCGGCTAGTACAACGTTCGATCAAAGACAACATTTCAATCACAACAGTTCAACATTCACACAAGCACCAAGACTGAATAAAACTCCCGGCCGATCAGTTTAAAAGCATAAATCCACAGTTGTTGAAAACGGCGCCCACTCGGCACCTAGTTTTTGAAAACTAGTTTTGGAAATAACATAAAACCACAGAGTTGAAAATAGTGCCCACACAACACTTGAGTTTTGAAAGCCATATTCGCAAACCATAAATCCACAGGGTTTTGAAAATGGTGCCCACACGACACCCAAGTTTTAAAAACCAGTTTTCGCAATCCTTTCTTTTTTTTTTGTTTTCTCTTTTCACAAAACGGCCACCAGAGAGGAAAGAAAATGCAATAAATAAATGTAAGACGTGCCGACATCCACACCGACCCCACGAGGGTATCGAGAACCACATAGTAGACTACAAGAGTAAATGGAAAGCGAAACAAAGGAGGAAGTACAATACGGGGTCTCCTGGGACCCATAACTCCAGCCTCGGCCTCACCGTCGCCTAAATCTCCCCCCTGAAGGACCCTGTCACAAAGTGGGAAGTCAGCGACAAAATAATAGAAATAAGGAAAGCAGGAAAAAGAAGTGCGCCCAATCGTAAACTATCCGGAGCAACCACTCTCCCAAAACGGGGACCAAACCACGCACACCTGCACAACCTAATCCGGGCACCTGCCCCGGCACCCCAACCAAGCACCCACCTCGGTAAACCACGTCGGACACCAACCCCGACGGGTTGCACCGCTGACACCTCGGCGCCTCAAACTCCCCACCTGCGGGAGCCCCCACTACGTCACCTCGTGGGTTTACACGGGTCATGGACCACTTTTCCGGAAAAGCGCACCCTTTGCGGTGGCCAAACTGCGGGTGCGCGTGCTGCAGCCTCGAGCAAAGTAACCAACAATAACAAGTATACCAGACAGTAGGGACCATAAAGACTACCAGATTAGCATCATTAGACATTTTGCAGATTAAATTAAATTAAATAAAATTAAATTAAATTGATTTAAAACGATGTACAACTGTCGGGAACCTGACGCTAGGTCCCAAAATAAAACCCACCTCAAACACGAAGGAGAAAACGTGCGGGAGCTCCAACTAAAACACCCTCGCCGTGTGCCCGGACAGCTACAATAAAGATTATTTATTAAAAATATTGTCGTGGTTAAAAACACTCAAAAACGGGGCGAAACGGGCTAAAAACGGAGCTTCTGGACCTTTTTTCTAGAAGCAGGTGCACGTGTCCAGGCGTGGACCGGGTCCATGGTAGCAGGCGGCAGCGGCGCAGACCAGGCGCACGCCGCAGCGGTGGACCGCTGCGGCATGGGCCGGGCCGCGCACGAGCCGGAGCGCGCGCCGGGTCCACGCGGTTGGGCTACGGGGCGTGCACCGGGTGTACGCCTGCGGCGGTGGGCCGCGCGGCCTGGCGCACGCCCTCGTGCGCCGGGTTCGCGCCCCTGGGCCCGGAAGCCGTGCACCGGGTGTACGCCTGCAGCGGTGGACCGCGCGGCCTGGAGCACGCCCTCGTGCGCCGGGTCCGCGCCCCTGAGCCCGGAAGTCGTGCACCGGGTGTACGCCTGCAGCGGTGGACCGCGCTGCCTGGCGCACGCCCTCGTGCGCCGGGTCCGCGCCCCTGGGCCCGGGAGCCGTGCGCCGGGTGTACGCCGGGCCCTGTGGACCGCGTATTGTCCAGGCCGTACGTCGTGAACAGTGTTGCCCCTTTTCGACCCCCCGCGGCTCCAGCTGCGTCCCCGCGACCCCGGCGACTGCGGCGACAACCCCGTGGACACGATAACAGCGGCGGCAGCCTCCCGTTTAGCAACGGCGGCGGCGGCCTCCCGTTCAATAACTCGTGTCGCCCGCGGCACCGATGGGAGGGAAAACCTTATACCGAAAAGAACGGAAAAAGAAACAAGAAACCCAGATCGCTCACCTCATTTTCGCCGGTAAGGGAGGAAGGAGGAGGATCGTCCCGCTCTCGATCGCCGGGTTCCGCAGGAAGTGCGGTCGTCCTTCCTTCTCCCCGTCTCGTCGCCTCGGTTCCTCACGCCCACCGATGGAGGGGGAAAACTAGGGTTTTGGGTTTCCTTGCACGAGACCTAACGCACAGGGAAAAGAGGAGTGGGAAAAAAAAACCCTAAGTCCCAACTCAAAATTAATTAGTCGTTTGGGCGCGAACCGGGGTCCGACTTACCTCGAAAAGCGTGCCAATCGCCCGACCACTTATTTGAAGCACCCGAAACTGCTAGTGTCCTTCAGAAATTAATTCTGGGAGATTCCGGAGTCGGAATTCAAATCCGGTCGCGCCGCCGTTCTTCGTTTCGCGAGCTCTAGTGCCTAAAAATACCCGCGAGCCCCGACGGTCTGTCCAGAAAAGTGAGTTAATAATCCAACCGCCGGACCGTTAATAGGGGTACGTAATTAATAAATAACTAAATAAATAAAATCTGAAATACAATTAAAAAGCGGTTACTACATATACAAACAGCTGGCTAATGCCAGACCCAAAATAAAGTACAATAAGATTGTCTGAGAAGATAGGGGTACATCAAAAGTCCAGCTAGCAACTGTAGGGTGGACACTTTATCTAGTCCGCTATCCTCTTACCTCGATCCGCTGCTGACGGCCCAGCAACTCCCGCAGAGGACTCTGCAAAAGAAAGGAGGAAACAAAGAAAAAGACGATGGAGGTGAGAACTACTATAAAAACAGTAGCCTTCCCTAGTGGGTTAAGTCTCAAACCCTAACATGCCCACTAGGTCTACCAGAGGCAAAAAGAGAAGAAGAGGTGGTAAGTTATGAATATAACTGCTGATGAAAAGGCTACCACTAATATGCCTCTAAATGCCAAGCTAATAAGAATAGCTAAAAGTATGCATCAGTATCTAAATGCCTGCCTGAATAACCCAATCCTACCACCAGTAAACACTGGTACTACCTGCTCTGCCTGCCGCATCGGGTATGCCAGCCTACGCATAACACCGCTGTAAAGAAGGAGTCTTAAGGACTCAAAGCCTACCTGTCGCACACTCCGGAGTGGCACTCGAGGGGAGAGACCCACACGAGTAAAGTAAGTAGCCATAAGTAACCTGATATAGTAGGACTGGATCATGACTCAGATCAAGTGGGAAAAATCATCCACGAAAGAAAGCCTAATCCCAATCTGATGCAATAGTATCAGCTCGGTCAACCGCCCAAGATTCGTGGTTGACGCAATACTCTACCAACAGGCCCTGCCTGTCCCCAATCCCCAGAAATCTGACTACACTATCCCAGCCCCCGCTCGAACCCGAGCACACTATCCCCGAAGTCTAGATAACAGGAGAAAGAAATAAAAGCATGGTTTCTCCTAAGTCAATTCCAGCATGATAGTGTAGCAGAAAAAGGAGGCCTATCTAGATGTCTAAACAAGCATGCAAACGTCCTTTACTTAGCAAAATAAATACAGGTGTCCAAATTCTTACAAGAACTAAAGCATGCTATTGCTTAAGTATCCAATGTACTAGTATGTCATAAGCCGGCCTATACACATGCATAAAACAATCTCCAAACAAATAATACATGATATTCTCCTTAGCATAATATTCCCAAAGTGTTAGACAACATGCCTTTTTGCAAGATATAACAATTTATTAGTATCTAGTCTACTGGAGATGCAAGTGTTACTAAAAAGTCCATAATCTCATACAAGCATGCTACAATTATCACACGAGTACAATTAACACATTAATATAGGAATATCTCCAATATGCCTAGTGGGTAATCAAAAGTAGGAGGTTCACAACAACACCCACCTCAATCGCTAAATCCAAGTCCCAAAGTGCTCTCGCCCAAAGGATAATCTGCTCCGATAACTGTACAAAATACCCCCGAAACATAAGCTCAAATAAACACATAATCTCCATAACATGCTGTCCACAAACAAATAGTCCAAAACTGTGCTATTTTCACCTATGAGATGGGCTCGAAAAATTCCAAAAAAATTACCACCGCGATCGTCGCGACGAGCCGATCGAAACGAGTACTTGCACGTCCCAAACCGCATTTTGTAGGTCAAGATACAAAATCGACAAGGTGACCACCTCAAAAATCCCAAGTACAAAATAAGTAGAACTTCACCCTGAAAAAGTGGGATTTTCACCTTCGGAGAAAACTCAAAAAAATCAAGAGAAAATACGAGGACGTTTCCTGCGATGTGTAGATGCAAAACAAGTATTGGCACGTCTCAATCCGATGCCTGAGTTCAGAGATATCGTTAAAAAATCGTGGCGCTGTCCAAAACTCGGTAGCAGAAAAAGGGTCATAAGAAGGCTCAGAAAACTCCAAGAAAAACTCAAAATGAGGGAAAATCGCAAAAACTATAGCTCTACCAGTCGTGAAGCCAACGGTGCAAGAATCGTTGAAAAAGATGGTCGGCATAGGCCGGGGGAGTTCTCGTACTGAAAAGCAACGAGAAGGGTCGCCGAAGAAGGAGCGTCGCGACGCGCCGTGAAATAATAAACCTCGAAGTACGTGCCTCCAAAAATCCTGGAACTCCACCACAAAGTGTAGAACAAATGGGTGAACAAAAACCCTATAGAACTCTCCCTGTGATAAGGTCTAGAATAACCACGAAATGAGGCCTAAGGGGCCTATTTATAGGCCCAGCCCAAGAGACAAAAAATCAGCTTTTCGGGCTGATGTTTCGGGCGCCTGGAACTTCCAGGCGCCGAAAACGTGGCCTAGGAAGCCCATTCACCAGCGCCCGAAACCCTCTGCGCATGCCACGTGTCCGCCGAACAGGCAACAGCGGTGCAAGCGCGCCTGACAGCGACACGTGTCCCGCGCCCGGTCAACCGGGTAGGTGGCGCCCGCCAATGGCAGGGGGCCGCTTGGCCTGCCTGCGCGACACGCCAGCCGCCCACGTGCCTCGGCGGCCGCGTCGCCCGCCCCCCACGCGCGCAGGGATCCCGAGGTGACCGCCTGTGCCACCATGGATCGCGCCCACATGAGCCTACCAATGGCAGCCGGCCACGTGTCCCTGCGCCCGGTCCACGGCGCCCGTGCGGGCTCCGTGGACCGTGCCGCGTGCGCCGTCCACTGCGGAGACGCCATGCATCCACCCGGCCAGGTCTATGCACCCCGTGCTAATCCCGTAGATCGTGAAGCATAAATCGGCCAATCGGGTAACGCCACGTGGCAACCGGCGGTCTACGGTCCCCCCCATGCACCAGAATCCACTGAAAACTTTCGGGAGTCCTTTTTGGGCATCCGGACTCAGAAATAAACAATCAAATAGCCGTTTTCAAGTGTTTTTCCTCGTTGAATCCAAATCCAACATCTGTTTGGCCCAAAATCTTTTTTAAAATTCGGCAAAAGCAGCTGAAGGCCAATCCAGCTATAGATACCTCACAGGGTCCATCTGTGGCATCCCTTTGATGCACTATGGGCGAGACACACCATCAATAGGTGTTTTACATAGTGGATTCACGGGAAAAAGCTACATGCGGTTTGGGGCCCTACATCCTCCCCCACTAAAAAAATGTTTCATCCACGAAACTAAGAAACAAGACAAATGTATCTCAGCTAGAAGCCTCGAACAAGAATAGGTATCCCGCATCACCTCCTCCATCTCCCAAGTGGCCTCCCGCTCCTCGTGGTTGCTCCGTAAAATCTTCATATAAGGTATCTCCCGATTGTGTAGTTTCCTCACCTCGCGAGCCAGAATCCGCAACGGGCGCTCCTCGTACCCAAGGTCTTCCCCAATCTCCAGTGGGGTGAAGTCAATCACATGCACAGGATCAAATACATACTTCCTCAAAGCAGAGACGTGAAATACATCATGAACTCCAGCCAGGCGTGGAGGAAGAGCAACTCGATAAGCAACAGGGCCAACCCTCTCCAGTACCTCAAAGGGTCCAATAAACCGGGGACTAAGCTTCCCTCAAACTCCAAATCTCCGGACCCCCTTCGAAGGCGAGACTTTCAAGAAGACATGATCACCAACCTGAAACTCTTAAGTCTCGCCGTCGGGTATCAGCATAACTACTCTGTCGAGTTTGGGCGGTCTCAAGATGTCGTCGTATCAATCTGACCTTTTCCTATGCCTCTGACAGTAGTTCAGGACCCAAAGTCTTCTTCTCACCCACATCACTCCAATATAGGGGTGACCGACACTTGCGTCCATACAATGCTTCAAACGGAGCCATCTGAATGCTCGCTTGATAGCTATTATTGTACGCAAACTCAACCAATCCCAAGTGTCGGTACCACCCTCCTCCAAAATCCAGGACGCACGCTCTCAACATATCCTCGAGGGTCTGTATGGTGTGCTCAGACTGTCCATCGGTCTGTGGGTGGAATGTTGTGCTAAATCGGAGCTGCGTCCCCAAGGCTGTCTATAAACTCCTCTAGAAATGCGAGACAAACCTCGGATCTCTATCTGATACAATGGAGACGGGTACACCGTGGAACCTCACCACCTCAGCTAAGTACAACTGTGCCAGTCGCTCCAAAGGCCAAGTCACTTGTACCGGTAGAAAGTGAGCAGACTTGGTGAGTCTATCCACGACTGCCCAGATCGCATCAGCTCCAGTCTGCGCTCTCGGCAATCCAGTGACAAAATCCATAGTGATATGATTCCATTTCCATTCTGGGATTGGGAGACTCTGCAACTTGCCAGCAGGTACACGATGCTGAGCCTTTACTTGTTGACAAGTTAAGCAGTGAGCCACGAATCTCCCAATGTCTCTCTTAATACCACTCCACCAAAAATGTGCCTTGAGGTCGTTATACATCTTAGTCCCACCAGGATGAATGGTATAAGGTAAGGTGTATAATGGGTCTCTCTCAAGATCTGCTCTCAAATCTCTGAATCCATAGGCACACAAGCTCGGTCCCTGTACCGTAGTACTCCCGAAGCATCAACTGAAAAATCCCCTGTCAACTCAGTCTGAATCTGCCCTCGGATCCTCATCAAGTGGGGGTCCTCACTCTGTTTCTCTCGAATCTGTTACGGCTTTTTGGTGTTGGCATATTTCGTGAGTCAAGTCAGTGAGTTGAGTTGGAGTCTTAAAGGGATCAAATTGTCAATCAGCAATCAAAGACTTAGAGAAGATTCAACAAGAGCTCAAGTTGACACTCAATGTCTTGAGTCTTGAAGATTGAAGATGAAGAATTGTGGATCAGTTACATCAATCTCAAGAAGAAAGTATTCAAAAGGATCAGGTATGTTTAACTAAATAATTTTGGTGATCCGAATACTTTCTTATAGTGTAGAAACACTTGGATGAATTTTTAATTGCATAAAAATTAAAAACTGGACATGGGACATGTTCAGGATCCGGATCAGATCTTGCAATCCGGATCCCGAAGGGTATTAGTTCATGTGCAAATCCAATCCGGATCCAAGCCTATTCCGATCCGGATCCCGAACATTGGATGTTGCTGAAATTCATGAACGATCCGGATCGGGCCTTGCGATCCGGATCCCGAACCCTTGTTTTTCTGGAATTGTCAATCACGTTACGACGATCCGGATCGCAGTAATTCCGATCCGGATCGCCGTCCTGAAAATTTCCAGAAACGGTTTGTTTTTGATCCTTATCCTTTTCCAAAGGTTTCTAAACTATAAATAGACTTTTAGGGTTTCTCAAAAACGTGGGAGCTATATCTATGATTTTATAAAACACTTGAGAGCAACCCTAGAGGCTAGGTTTTTATCGTTCTTCTTTATAGCCTCTTTTAGGTCAATTCGACGGTTCCTTCAAGAACATATCTTTTGTCGAATTGATCTAATCTTTGCTTAGAGATTTCTTCTACGGTTCCTCAATGAGAATCTAAGCAAAGGATCACCATCGAAGCCTATATTCTTTATCGGCTATTTGCGTCGTGGATTCGACGTGGCATCGTGGATTCGGTGTGCTAAAGGCGTTTCGTGGATTCGAAACGTGTGCTCGTGGATTCGAGTGGCGTTCGTGGATTCGAACGTGTGCAGTGGACGTGCAATCGATGGAGCGCGAGGTCCGAAGAAGTTGAAGGAGGGGTAATCACCTTGTTATTCTTCTTTTCTTAGTGGATTGTTATTGCGTGGATATCCGATCGGTGAGCGCAA
The DNA here is from genome assembly GCA_029168755.2 of Tillandsia fasciculata. Taxonomy (NCBI): domain Eukaryota; kingdom Viridiplantae; phylum Streptophyta; class Magnoliopsida; order Poales; family Bromeliaceae; genus Tillandsia; species Tillandsia fasciculata. The sequence goes on along the minus strand of CM054944.1, from coordinate 10,477,219 downwards.
GGTCCGAAGAAGTTGAAGGAGGGGTTTGAGTCCGTGGAGTCGGTAATCACCTTGTTATTCTTCTATTCTTAGTGGATTGTTATTGCGTGTTGGTCCCGTGGTTTTTCTCCTGGATTGGAGTTTCCACGTATATCTCGGTGTGCTATTTTTATTTTCCGCATTGGTTTTTATTTTTGCACTGAGATTGGTTTTATAAGTATTACACCTATTCACCCCCCCTCTAGTTGTTTGATAGTACCTATTTAGATCCTTGTGGATCCTTAAAAACCAACAGAATCCTGTCCAACAGAGTGGGCTGCACGACCAAAGACATAAGTCTAGCAGAGACCCCAGGGGATACAACCTCAATCTATAACCATCTCATCTGCTCAACCAACGGTGCCTGCTGCGAAATTATCATACTCAGACTCGTCCTCCTACTCAAAGCATCTGCCACGACATTGGCTTTGTCGGGATGATAAAGGATACTCACATCATAATCCTTTAACAACTCTAACCGCCAGCGTTGCCTCAAGTTCAACTCTTTCTGAGTGAATAGATACTTCAAGCTTTTATGATCAGTGTAAATCTCGCAGTGCTCTCCATACAAATAATGTCGCCACAGCTTCAGAGCAAACACAACCGCTGCCAACAAAAGATCATGAGTGAGGTAATTTTTTTCATAGTCCTTCAATTGCCGTGAAGCATAGGCAACTACCCTACCATGCTGCATCAGCACACACCCCAGACCACTGTGAGAGTCGTCGCTGTAGATCACAAATCCTTCTCCCATAACAGGGAGAGCAAGGATCGGAGCTGTGATCAATCTCTGTAAACAGCTCTTCAAAACTGCTCTGACAAGTTTCACTCCAAATAAACTTAACCCCTTTCCTGGTCAGACGTGTGAGGGGAGTGGAAAGCTTCGCAAAGCCCACCACAAATCGACGATAATAGCCAGCCAAACCTAGAAAACTCTTCACCTCGGTGATAGTCGTCAGCCTCGGCCAATCTCGAATAGCATCCACCTTGGCCGGATCAACCGCCACTCCCGTAGCTGAAACTACATGCCCCCAAAAGGCAACCTCCCGGAGCCAAAATTCGCACTTCTTAAGCTTGGCATACAGCTTCTTCTCTCGCAGAAGCTGTAGCACTGTCCTCAAGTGCTCCTCATGTTTCACATCACTCCGGGAATAAATCAGTATATCATCAATAAATACCACAACAAACCGGTCCAAATACGGCTGAAATATCCGGTTCATCAAATCCATAAATGCGGCAGGGGCATCGTCAAACCAAATGGCATCACCGTGAACTCATAATACCCGTACCGAGACCTGAATGCCGTTTTACAGATATCCTCGGCCCTCACCCTCAGCTGGTAGTAACCGGACTGGAGATCAATCTTCGAAAATACCGAAGTTCCCTGTAGCTGATCAAATAAGTCGTCGATCCGCGGTAATGGATACTTGTTTTGGATCGTCACTTTGTTCAGCTCCCTATAATCCACACACAGTCGAAGCGAACCATCCTTCTTCTTCACAAATAAAGCAGGCGCTCCCCACGGCGAAACACTGGGTCTAACGAAACCCTTGTCCATCAGATCCTGTAGTTGCGCCTTCAGCTCTCTCAACTCGGCAGGCGCCATCCGATAAGGTGCCTTCGAGATTGGTGTGGTTTTCGGGACCACGTCAATCACAAACTCTATCTCCCTATCCGGCGGCATAGTCGTCATCTTAAGGGGAAACACATCTGGAAACTCACGGACAATGGGGATATCCTCGAGTCCCAATGCCACCGTTGGTGTAGAGTACCGGAGTTTCGGTTAGCGCACCGACCTCGCAAGATAGCGCGAGGGGGGGAGAATTTGCCTTGGATGTGTCCGATGGTTGTTTACAGATGAGTTCGGGTTGATTTGGATCTACGCGGAAGCCCCAGCTTGTTTCGGAATTTTTCGGGCTTGGTACACGATAGAGGACTGTTTGGGGAAGCACCGACTCCACCGCGGTGTGCAGAAAAATTTGGAAACACTTGGAACAGCTGTATCTTATGTTTACAGCGAGGTTCGGGAGGTTCCGGACTGACGCGAAGGACCCGAGGGCAAAAAGTGAGTTGGAACGGGCAGTTTTGAAGCCGGTTTTTGGATTGAGCACACCGACTCCACGGTTGAGCTTTTTGAGGAGAAAAAGATGTGGGCATGTGTATTTTCAGATTACAGCGGAGTTTGGGAGATTCCGGACCCCGGCGGAAGGCCCGAAGCCAAAAAGTGAGTTGTGGTGGGCACTTTGGATTATTTTATTCAAGTAATTAATTAAGTGTAGGCTTAATTAAGTGTTGCTCTTGTTTGTGCTGTTGAAGTGGGGTGTTGGCAGGGAGGAGGTGGTGGTGAATTAATTAAGGATGGTAGATTTGATGAGTTTAATTATCCCTTAATTAATTCCCTTTGCTTTATTAAGCAACCCCCCTTTTAAAAGTCTCCACCTCACCACCTTCTTCCCCAAAAAGGTGAGAGCACCTGTAGCTTGGAGTGAAATAGAGGAAGAGGGAGAAGGAACGAAGGAGGAAGAAGAGGGGTTTGAGGGAAGCTATTCTTGGGCCTTTTCTTCTCCGAGCGAGGACGTGGAGCCACGCGAGGGCCGGCGTGCCGCGAGGAGGTTAGTTTTATTTTATATTATTTATTTTTGCGAGCTTGGGTTTTCATCCCTCCTCTCCTTTTCTTTTCTTTTTGCTGCCTGTGGCATGGCGGAGCTGCTTGGGCCGCGCGCGCGCAAGTGGCGGCGCGCGGCTAGGGGGCGGGCCGCTGCGCGGGCGCGTATGAGCGCCGCGCGCAGCAGGCGCCCTGCTGCTGCTGTTGTGCAGCAGGGCGCCAGGCCGCCAGCGCAGCGCCCTGGGCGCCGCGCCAGGGATGGCGCGCGCGGCAGGCTGCGCGCGGGGCGCGCAGCGCCGCTGGCACACGGGGCGCGCAGCGCCGCTGGCGCACGCAGCATTGCGGTGCGAGCGCAGTGCCGCGAGCCCCGCGCGGGCGGCCCCTGGCCACGCGCGGGCTGCAGGCCGAGCGCTAGGCGCGCGCGGCACTGCAGGGGCCCCGCGCGGGCGGCCGTGGGCCGCGCGGGCCTGCAGGCAGCGCGCGGCACTGCAGGGGCCCCGCGCGGGCCTGCAGGCCATGCGCTTGGGCGCGCGGCACTGCAGGGGCCCCGCGCGGGCGCCCATGGGCCGCGCGGGCCTGCAGGCCGCGCGCTTGGGCGCGCGGCACTGCAGGGGCCCCGCGCGGGCGGCCCTGTGCCGCGCGGGCCTGCAGGCCGCGCGCTTGGGCGCGCGGCACTGTACGGGCCCCGCGCGGGCTGCCCTGCGACGCGCGGGCCTGTAGGCCGCACGCTTGGGCGCGCGGCCCTGCGACGCGCGGGCCTGCAGGCCGCACGCTTGGGCGCGCGGCCCTGCAGGGCGCCGCGCGGGCGGCCCCTGTGCCGCGCTGCGCTGCAGGCCGCGCGGCCCTGCAGGGCGCCGCGCGGGCGGTTTTCGTGCTGCGCGGCTGGGCCAGCGCCGCGCGGCTGGGTTTTTGGAGCCGTGCGGCCGCGAGCCGCGCTGTTGCCGCGCGGGCTGCGACTCGGCGACGCGCCGCGGCGTGTGCGCGTTGGCTTTTCCGCGCAACGCGCGGCGTTTCTCGTCGCCGGATGGTTTTCTTTCGCCTTTGGTTGCGCGGTTTTCGACCGCGGGTTTTCTGCTCCCGATTCATCTCCTTCTCTCGCAGTTGTTGCTTAGTGTGGACTTTCTACATGGCCGGTGGTGCGTGTTTTGCCACGTGGAGCTGCGGGATCGCATCGGGACCTCCGTTTGACGCGCGGTTTTGCGGATTTTTCACAGGTGGGTTGGTTTTCTCCCAAAATCATAGAATGCTCATAATGCTTCCGTATACAAAGGTATTGTGACCCTTTTGCCATTTATTGTTTTATCTGGTGACTGTTGGACAGTCGGGATAGGTTTGGAGAAACCGGGCTTGCGTGGGTGCACCCTCCTGTTAGCGGGCACTGTTATTGCTCCCGGACCTTTTTTATAAATTGAGAGAACCCTCTTATGCGAGAATTAGTCCTGAGCGGGTGTTTTAGTAGGTGATACATCTAGCCTTGTAGAGAGTTCGGGATTTTCTTGAGGGTTTATCAGATTGTGAGTCGAGGGATGTTGATCCGACTTGGACACGAGCGTGCGGGGTGTCTTTTGAATATCTGGGTTGTTCCGATCTGGTTGATCGTAAACGTAGCCTGTTTCTACTATTGTTGAGATTTATGAGACCTGTTTGATACTCGCTGGGGTCGCTCCCCTCGGGTTACGCTCCGGTGGCGTAGAGGGATAAATATCACTGGCCGAGTAACCAGGTGGATAAATATCACTGGCCGCGTTACCAGGTGGATAGATATCACTGGCCGAGTTACCAGAGGGATAAATATCACTGGCCGAGTTACCAGGTGGATAAATATCACTGGCCGAGTTACCAGGTGGATAAATATCAATGGCCGAGTTACCAGGTGGATAAATATCACTGGCCGAGTTACCAGATGGATAAATATCACTGGCCGAGTTACCAGGTGGATAAATATCACGGGCCGAGTTACCAGGTGGATAAATATCACTGGCCGAGTTACCAGAGGGATAAATATCACTGGCCGAGTTACCAGGTGGATAAATATCACTGGCCGAGTTACCAGATGGATAAATATCACTGGCCTAGTTACCAGGTGGATAAATATCACGGGCCGAGTTACCAGGTGGATAAATATCTCTGGCCGAGTTACTAGAGGGATAAATATCACTGGCCGAGTTACCAGGTGGATAAATATCACTGGCCGAGTTACCAGGTGGATAAATATCACTGACCGAGTTACCAGATGGATAAACATCACTGGCCGAGTTACTAGGTGGATAAATATCACTGGCCGAGTTACCAGAGGGATAAATATCACTGGCCGAGTTACCAGGTGGACAAATATCACTGGCCGAGTTACCAGGTGGATAAATATCACTGGCCGAGTTACCAGGTGGATAAATACCACTGGCTGAATTACCAGATGGATAATTATGCCCTGGCCGAGTTACCAGGTGGTTACTTGAAGGAATTGAGATGGCTTTCTAGTGTCAGGTGAGAGTTCCATCATTTCCAGCGCGGGGGTGGAAACTATGGGCGGCTATGCCTACAGCCTGTCTTGTTTGATAGGGTTGTAGGTGGCAGTCGTTCAGAATTTCCAAGCCTCCCGTGAGAGAGATTGGGAACTTTTCCCTGCATTGCATCGAGACATATAGTGGTAGATTCATTTCCAGCATTCATATTCTATCTATCTATCTATCTATCTATCTGTTTTTGTCTCTAGCAGACTTAGTGGGCATACCGTGGGTTTTGGCGTCGGTACCCACTGAGATCTGCCTGTTGCAGTAGATCTCACACCCGCTGTGATGACAGGTGTTCCTGAGGCGACCTTTCCGGGCTTGGCTAGTTCGGAGCCTTCAGACCAGGGTAGGGCGTGGCCGACTAGCTCCTACCTGAGTCTGTGGAGTCAGTGATGTAGGTTTTTATAATGTAGGATCCACAAGGATCTAAATAGGTACTATCAAACACCTAGAGGGGGGTGAATAGGTGTAATATTTAAAAAAACAAATCTCAGTGCAAAATAAAAACCAATGCGGAAAATAAAAATAGCACACCGAGATATACGTGGAAACTCCAATCCAGGAGAAAAACCACGGGACCAACACGCAATAACAATCCACTAAGAAAAGAAGAATAACAAGGTGATTACCGACTCCACGGACTCAAACCCCTCCTTCAACTTCTTCGGACCTTGCGCTCACCGATTGCACGTCCACTGCACACGTTCGAATCCACGAACGCCACTCGAATCCACGAGCACACGTTTCGAATCCACGAAACGCCTTTAGCACACCGAATCCACGATGCCACGTCGAATCCACGACGCAAGTAGCCGATAAAGAATATAGGCTTCGATGGTGATCCTTTGCTTAGATTATCATTGAGGAACCGTAGAAGAAATCTCTAAGCAAAGACTAGATCAATTCGACAAAAGATAGATCTTGGAAGAACCGTCGAATTGACCTAAAAGAGGCTATAAAGAAGAACGATAAAAACCTAGCCTCTAGGGTTGCTCTCAAGTGTTTTCGGTATTGGTCCATCGTTCTTGAGAAACCCTAAGTGTCTATTTATAGGTTAGAAACCTTTGGAAAGAGATAAGAATCAAAAACATACCTTATCTGGAAATTTTCAGGACGGCGATCCGGATCGGGATTACTGTGATCCGGATCGTCGTAACGAGATTGACGATTCCAGAAAACCAAGGGTTCGGGATCCGGATTGCAAGGTCCGATCCGGATCGTTCATGCAATTCAGCAAAGTCCCATGTTCGGGATCCGGATCGGAATGGCCTAGGATCCGGATTGAAATTGCCAATGAACAATCACCCTTCGGGATCCGGATTGGATTGTCTGATCCGGATCCTGAACATGTCCCATGTCCAGTTTTTGATTTTTATGCAATTAAAAATTCATCCAAGTGTTTCTACACTATAAGAAAGTATTCGGATCACCAAAATTATTTAGTTAAACATACCTGATCCTTTTGAATACTTTCTTCTTGAGATTGATGTAACTGATCCACAATTCTTCATCTTCAATCTTCAAGACTCAAGACACTGAGTGTCAACTTGAGCTCTTGTTGAATCTTCTCTAAGTCTTCGAATGCTGATTGACAATTTGACCCCTTTAAGACTCCGACTCAACTCACTGACTTGACTCACGAAATATGCCAACACCAAAAAGCCGTAACAATCTCCCCCTTTGGCAATTTCGTGACAAAACCCAAAAATACATAAAAACGCTCAAGTCACTCATCTTAAACCAAAAAATCGAAATTCAATGTCATCACCAAAACATTGATTTTCTTTGCGTGAAAGATCCAATAAATACAAAATTACATTTGAACCAAACAGTCCTAGAACATACTCTATGACTTAGGACTTGGAGTCTTAAAGTGATGTAATTCCTGCAAAACAAAACTCCAAACAAAATCAAACGTTAGTTGTTAGAAATTAAAATCCAACATTTGATCCGTCTTCCTTTTGGTTCTTTTGTTTTTCTGCTCTTTCAATTTTTTCTTTGTCTCCCCCTATCTTGAGCATCTCTAACATGTTTTCCATGTTCTCCATGTTCTTGAGCATCTATGTTCTCCCCCTTTGTGATACGATCATCATTTTTCGTTCTCCCTCATTTTTCCATTTTCGTTTGTCCTCTCTTGATGATCTCATCTCCGTCATTTCTCTTCTCCCCCTTTTTGTCACAAATTGTCAAACAGTGAACATACTAGACAAAAGGAAATCTAACAACATTAGTTCATAGAGAAAGAGAGATAAAAGCTCAGTTCCGGTATATAACAAAAACGCAGATTGTGTACCGGTACCAGAAGGCAAAAATCAAATAATTCCTTGAAACAAATCCAGATTTTAGAATCTTTTCAAATACCGATTTGTATTCCATCAAGAAATCAATTTAAGTGCTTTAACCAATGAATTAACAAGATGTCATTCAATCCAATTAATTTCACAAAATTAAAAAGATTTACTCCTAAATCATGAAAAACAAAGATAAAACATTATAAACAGTTTTTCATGTTATATTCATCAAACATAAGTCATCAAAAATAATCTTGAGATCCAAACTCTATCAAGATGTAACGAATTTACAAAGATGACTTACGGAGATTTCCAAATGACATCAATCTTGAATTCTACCCTTTCATCAGAATAATTTAGAAAAATTCCATAATAACCAGAAAAAGTATGTAAGCACTTTAGCGCATCAACTTTAAACAAAAGTCATCGTTTCATACAACAAGAAATAGATTATACCAAATCTATCAAAAATACTCAAAAATGAAACGAAAATTTACGGAAATTAAAACTCTTAAAGTTGAACAACTTCAATCACATCTAACCTGATCTTATGCGTAATGCCTTTATCAAATCATCAATTTTGGTAAAGAAAATGAAATACAAAGATCAATAGATGTTTGAAATCCCAGATAAGTTAGATAATATATCTAGACAATCTGTTGAAGGAGTGGCTCTTTGAGCATCTTTTATCAAAAATCCCACCTTATACCAACCATGAAATATGACTGAGTCAAGTATTTCAATATGCATTTCATCAACAATTTTTAAAACAAAAATTTGCTTTGCATTCATGGGGTATCTTTTTCTTTTTCTTTTTCCTCCATGTGGTGGTAGTTTTCACACTCCTCATTGGGATGTAACTCTTTCCACATCTTTTGAGCATTTTACTTTTCTTTGACTCCCCCTCAATTGGCTATCAATTATTTAATATATAAGGTATTCAACCAAAAATTGATCTCGCATTCATACTCGACTAAATAGTCAAATAAGATAATGACTATACCAAGAGATCATTGAGAGAGAAATTGACTTTGATCACTTAAAAAATGACTTAATTAACATAAATGATCATTGCAACATCGAAATATTATGATGTCAAAAGCATAATAGATTTCTAAATGCGTGAAAAGATGCAATTAAAGTCAATATAACCAATGCTCAACTTGTGTCGTCACAAAGAATTCACACAACCAAGATAGATTAAGCATCTAAAGATCACACATGATTTCTAAAATTTGATGCTTATAACTATCAAAAACTCCTATAATGAAGTATCTTCAAGATTATGATTATGGAGTAAAGTTGATAATCCATATAAAATTAATTTGGAGTGAATGAACGTGAAGCCCTTTTTATTCAATGCACTTGTTCAATAAAAACCCTTTTGTTCAAAAACAAAGTATAAAAACAAAGAGCATTGAAAAATATGTAATGCAAAGATTAAAAAAAAAATATGAAGGGAAAACCAATCAAAGCATTACATACAGTCATAAGCTATTTAGAACTTAAGACAAGGAAAGATATCACCTTTCCGAATCCAAAATCGCGGATCTTGGGTTGTCTTGATTCGTTGTGCCCGGGGGTTGTAGCTTTGACTGTTGATCCACCTTAGGTCTTTGCCTTGCAATGATCCACTTGAATGATTGATGTTGTGGCTCGGACCTTTGGTGGGTTGAGTGAACTCCTTTGACTTGATGTGTCTTTTGATTCCGTTGAGTTCGCTCCGTAGATGAAGTTGCCGAAGAATTTTTCTTTCTCTTTTTAGGGCAATTCTTCACCAAATGTCCTTCAAGTCCACATAGGTGACAAGTTCTTCCTTTCAATTTGATTGTGGAACTTGAAGCCTTCACAGTTTGGTTCTTTTTAAATCCCAAACCAACCTTGCTTGTTTGACCTAATCCGGACATACAATCAAGTTTCTTGGAACCGGTGGAAAGCCTTTGTATGTCGGATTTAAGTTCATGTACTTGCTTGGTCAAAGCTTGGTTGGTGACATGAATCTCCTCAAACTGCTTTTCTAGAAAACCAATCTTGTCCATATATGATTTTGCGTTTGTCTCCGATTGGTTTAACTTTTCTTGGAGGATTTTATTGTTATCCAATAAACACCCTTGTTCCTCCTCGAGATCATGAAGTTTGATCTTTAAAGCTTGATTCTCGTCTTGAACCTCAAGTCGTTGCTTTCTCAACTTCTTGATATGCTTGGCCATCTTCTTTGATTCCGCAAGAAGTTGTTGGTATGCCTCAACGAGTTCTTCTTCGTCCGACTCCCCCTCACTTGATGACTCTCCATCGGATGTTGATGTTTCATGCAGAATCAAAGGAATAGAGTCAGTGACTAAAGATGATAAGCACAAATTAGAAGAGGGAATTTGAGAGGCATGAAAAGCAACAAATTTTTCTTTTTCCTCTTCACTTGAGGTCGATTCATCGAAACTAGAATCGTCCCAAGTTTTTGCTTGCAAAGCCTTCTTTTTGTATGATTTCTTAGAAGGACAATCCGTTGAAATATGGCCGTAGCCTTTGCATCGATAACATCGGATTTCCCCTTCGAAATCATCTTTTTCTTTTTCTTTAGAAGGTTTTGCAACGCCTTTGAGTTTAGAGGATTTAGAACCCGATGATCCTTTAGATGATTTCGTGGATGAAGATCCATCGGTTCGATTCTTCCAAAATTTTCGACGAAATTTCTTTGTGATCCGCGCCAGTTGTTCTTCAAAATCGGCAAGAGAGATTTCATCGTCGGAACTCGATTCGTCATCTTCTTCCTTTGTTGATTTGAATGCAATACCTGTAAGCTTAGAAGAAGACTTGGAAGAAATTTGATTAGTAGGAAAAGTCATCTCATAAGTTTGCAAAGCACCTACTAATTCCTCTACACTCATCTCATCCGGATGACTAACGGTTTCAATGGCGGTAACCTTTGCCCTAAACCGTTCCGGAAGAGTCCGAAGAATCTTTCTTACAATTTTCGACTCCGGGATCTTTTCTCCCAAATTAGCACATGTATTAATTACATCTTGAAGTCTAGTGTAATAATCTGTAAACAATTCATGCTCTTCCATATGAATAGAGTCAAATTGACTTGTAAGCATCTGGAGCTTTTGAATTTTTACAAGATTAGTACCCTCATGTGTAATTTTGAGAATATCCCAAATTTCCTTCGCGGTTTCACACGCGGAAATTCTTGTAAACTCAGTCGAGGAAAGAGAATTATATAAAGCGTTCATACCTTTCCCATTGTAAGAAGATCTTTCGATTTCCTCTTTAGACCATCTAGAGCGAGGTTTTGGGGTAGTAGAATTTCCTACTTCCTCAACCGGATGCACCCAACCGTATTCCACGGTTTGCCAAACACGCTCATCAATTGAGATGAGAAAAGCTCTCATCCGCACTTTCCAATACGCATAATTGGTCCCATCAAAAAGAGGAGGTCTAAAAATATTACCACTTTCACCCGACATGATAGATAAACCTAAAACCCGCTCTGATACCAATTGTAGGTTTTTATAATGTAGGATCCACAAGGATCTAAATAGGTACTATCAAACACCTAGAGGGGGGTGAATAGGTGTAATATTTAAAAAAACAAATCTCAGTGCAAAATAAAAACCAATGCGGAAAATAAAAATAGCACACCGAGATATACGTGGAAACTCCAATCCAGGAGAAAAACCACGGGACCAACACGCAATAACAATCCACTAAGAAAAGAAGAATAACAAGGTGATTACCGACTCCACGGACTCAAACCCCTCCTTCAACTTCTTCGGACCTTGCGCTCACCGATTGCACGTCCACTGCACACGTTCGAATCCACGAACGCCACTCGAATCCACGAGCACACGTTTCGAATCCACGAAACGCCTTTAGCACACCGAATCCACGATGCCACGTCGAATCCACGACGCAAACTAGCCGATAAAGAATATAGGCTTCGATGGTGATCCTTTGCTTAGATTATAATGAGGGAACAGTAGAAGAAATCTCTAAGCAAAGACTAGATCAATTCGACAAAAGATAGATCTTGGAAGAACCGTCGAATTGACCTAAAAGAGGCTATAAAGAAGAACGATAAAAACCTAGCCTCTAGGGTTGCTCTCAAGTGTTTTCGGTATTGGTCCATCGTTCTTGAGAAACCCTAAGTGTCTATTTATAGGTTAGAAACCTTTGGAAAGAGATAAGAATCAAAAACATACCTTATCTGGAAATTTTCAGGACGGCGATCCGGATCGGGATTACTGTGATCCGGATCGTCGTAACGAGATTGACGATTCCAGAAAACCAAGGGTTCGGGATCCGGATTGCAAGGTCCGATCCGGATCGTTCATGCAATTCAGCAAAGTCCCATGTTCGGGATCCGGATCGGAATGGCCTAGGATCCGGATTGAAATTGCCAATGAACAATCACCCTTCGGGATCCGGATTGGATTGTCTGATCCGGATCCTGAACATGTCCCATGTCCAGTTTTTGATTTTTATGCAATTAAAAATTCATCCAAGTGTTTCTACACTATAAGAAAGTATTCGGATCACCAAAATTATTTAGTTAAACATACCTGATCCTTTTGAATACTTTCTTCTTGAGATTGATGTAACTGATCCACAATTCTTCATCTTCAATCTTCAAGACTCAAGACATTGAGTGTCAACTTGAGCTCTTGTTGAATCTTCTCTAAGTCTTCGAATGCTGATTGACAATTTGACCCCTTTAAGACTCCGACTCAACTCACTGACTTGACTCACGAAATATGCCAACACCAAAAAGCCGTAACAAGTGATAGTGTCACCTGTACTTTTGTTTTCCACTTTTGTACCAGATAGTGTTTTTGTACCTATGTTTTGGGAGATAGTGGACTTGTGTACTTGGACTTTTTATCACTTAGTGATTCAGTTTACTTTCTTTTTCTGTATAGCTTCCTTTCAGCTCTGATACTTGTTTAGCTATAGATCTCTTTTGCAGGTTAGACGCTTCGTCTGTGCGGCAGTTTCCGTACAGACGGCGGATCTGTTGGCGAGCCCGGGTCGCAGTTCGACCTTGGGACGTTACAGATTAGGTTGTATCAGAGCCTAGGAATATAGGTCGTTGAGGACTTTGAAACCCTAGGCTATTGGTTGGACAGTAGGATGATTGTCGTGAGAGACGAGACTGTAGCGAGAGTCTTGTGTGAGTCTAGAACTCCCCCAGGGGATTGGAGCGGGAAACCTTACATGTTTTTTCTCTAAGTAGTTATGTTGGCTGCAGACAACATAATACTTTAGAATGGATGATGTGTTTTAGATTTTCGTTTGTTTGGTCGAGAGATTTTTGCTCTCTGACATCTTTGTTTTGTTGCAGAGTTACTTGCGATGCCTCCGAAACGTCGTGCGGGGACGTGGGCGCACTCCGTGTCAGAAGAGCCCGAGCACCAAGAAGCAGGACAGGGCGAGATTCAGGAGCTACGAGCCCAGGTAGCCCTGATGTCCGAGGCTTTGCGGTGCCAGGAGGAGGCGGCCAAGCGCCAGGAGGAAATCATGGATCGTATGTTGAGGTTACTTGAGCAGGGGATGCCTGGGTCTAGTTCAGGAGAGAAACGCCCGGCGCCATCTGAGTTGGGCCAGTCGAGCAGGCCGAGGCCACCTCGACCACCACGATTCCAGCCTCGAGGCCGCGGGATGCAGAGGAGGCAGAGATCTGGGGGCTCTCGACCCCCTAGACCGCAGCAGCAGCAGCAGCAGAGACGCACTGATGGTTGTGTGATTTGCGGCGGACCCCACGCACCTCCACAGTGTGATCAGCGGCAGGGCAGATGCTACCGATGTGGGCAGGCAGGGCACAGATTATGGTCTTGTCCTGGAGCGGGATCAGCAGTAGCATCGACAGCTTCGGCTCCTCCTCCGCTTTTCCAGACAGGCGGAGCTTCGACAGGTTATGGCCAGATGGTTAGGGCCACTTCTTCGCGGCAGACCAACAGGCGACCACCCCCAAGCAGGGAAGTCTATGCCGTATAGGATGAGGATTCGGGGGCAGCTAGCCACGTGGTGGCAGGTATTAATCTTACCTCCCCTACACGCGCTTGAGCTTTATTTGTTACCGGAGCAACGCATTCTTTCATCCGTAGAGCATTTGCATTGTTGTTTGGGCTAGAGATAGGACCCTTAGCTTATGCTCGTGAGGTTCAGTTACCTGATCACGTGTTGCACGTAGATGAGTGTTGTGGTCCTGCCCAGTGCAGTTAGGACCCTGGTTTTTGCCTGTTGATCTTTTGGCCCGTCGTCAGCTCCGGGATTTCGGGGAGTATTGGGTATAGGACTGTGAGGATCTGAGACCATGACGTTTGAGTGATGCCCCACCGTTGATACACGGTGGTGATGCCACGCCGATGATACACGGTGGTGATGCCACGCCGTTGATACACGGTGGTGATGCCCTACCGTTGATACACGGTGGTGATGCCCCACCGTTGATACACGGTGGTGATGCCACGCCGTTGATACACGGTGGTGATGCCCCACCGTTGATACACGGTGGTGATGCCACGCCGTTGATACACGGTGGTGATGCCACGCCATTGATACACGGTGGTGATGCCGCGTCGTTGATACACGGTGGTGATGCCACACCGTTGATACACGATGGTGATGCCACGCTGTTGGTACACGGCAGTAATGCCACGTTGTGTGTACACAACGGTGAGAGTTCTTGGATGGTCCGAACACGGACAGATTTGGTTTGTGCTTGGGCAGATGCCTTTCAGTGATTGATAGCACTGTGAAACCTTGCAGCCGAAGGCTGTGCCTGGATGGTGATTAGGAACCTGTAAGGGCAGTATGAGCAGTTAGCGAGGTCAAGTGGATTGACTATTGCCCTACCGACTTAAAGAACTGTGTTTTCCCTGTTGCGTTTGGACGGGTTGGTGGTATTACCGTCGTGGGTATTTGGTTTATTCCCGAAGCGACGTGGAGCTTGTGGGGCACTTGAGGATGGTGCTACAACTTCCATGAGGAAAGAAGTTGTTTGCCAAGCTGGAAGAGTTTGCTTTCCAACTTCGGAAGGTTTTGGTCATGGTTTTTTTTTTAGCGTCGGAGGTAAAGCTGAGGAGGATAACAGCTTTGATGTAAATGTTGCCAGCCATAGAAAAAGAATTGAGTTATTCTTGAATCCTCGAACCTAAAGTACTTGAATACTCAGGAGTTTTGTTTTGAGGAAACGCCAGCGGAGAGTGTTGCAAGACGTATTGTCACGCCCCGAGTCCGCCAATTTGTACGGTTCGGGCACGCCAACAGACCCGCCAATCGGGTAAGACCTTTTTCTACCCGAAAGGAACGGTAACATCCATATTAACACAACCAGTGTATGCGGAAGCTCAATATCAGAGTACTAAAAATCACTACAAATTTAAACTTTCATTCAGTAACAAACAGTTAACACAGAAATGAAAGCAATACAAGAGTGAACCATAACTTAAATTTATTACACTTAACATTCCTGAACTTGCAAATAAATTATTACAATTCTTTTTACATAAATTCCTCACCATACAAGGTTCACTCAAGAAATATAAAAATGGTACCTCTGCTAGACCCTCTAGGTCTCTATGCTGCTGGGCTCTTGCCCCTGTCGTATGCCTCGCCGTCTGCGTCTGAACAGTCACGATCGCTGCATCCATACCCGAACCTGTGGGGGGAGTCACCCAAGGGGTGTGAGAACTACATCTGAGTTCCCAGTGGGTTCAACCACCGAGAGAAAGTGTCCTACACCACTTGGTCCAATGGAAGCAATAATAATAATGCTAGGAAACTAAAATCCTCGATATCAAATGCAGCTATACAAAATGATACATCACTGTCTGTATATACTCATCAACCCAGCACTACACTGTCCAGCCATACTAGGCTACCATATAATAGGTCACTACACTATCTGTGTAAACTCATCGACCCAGCACTACTCTGTCTAGCCACACTAGGCTGCTAAGCACCAACTCGGCCACTATGCCGCTATATACAGGGTCAAACTAACCCGGCCACCTTGGCCACTCTATTTTTTTTTATTCTTTAGATTCTGGTGCTTTAGTTCAAGTTAACCCTCAGAAATTCTTATCCAACGGGCCCGAGCCCGGTAGTCCTGCTACCATAAGATAAGATTTCTAAGGTTGCCGATAACACCCGCAAGTGTTACCCCGCCCAACGGGGAACTTGTCATACGGGTCACTGCCCGGGAGAGGGACACTGCCCTTGGCTCCGACAAGATCTACGTTTCACCCCCGAAGGTACGCCCATTTTATCTTTTTATATTTTCTTTCTTTTCTCTCTCTTTTTTTTTTCTTTAGTTCTTAGCCTCTTTGCCTTTGAACACTTGCTTCCCTTTCTTATTCGAGCTTATAGCTCCCTTTTTGCCACTGGCAAATCACTTTCTCTTTTCCTTGAGCATTTAGCTCATTGCTCTCACTTTTAACCCTTCGAAAGTACCTCGTCCGACGGGTCACTGCCCAGGGAGTCCTGCTCCACTTGACGAGTCTCAAATTCGAAGGCGCCATTTACATTTTCTTTATGCTTTTAGCCACTTTTAGCTTGCTTTTAATCTTTGCCTTTTTGCAACAATTTTTCCTCTTATCCTAGGTCTTGCCATAAGGATAACCAGAGAGTCTCCTGGTGTAGTGGCCCTAGTTCCCATGCAGTGTTTTTCCGATGAATCCACTGTTGGAACACCTAGTATTGGTGTATCTGGCCCACAGTGCATCAATTGGATGCTACTGATGGACCCTGTGTGTTTCTTTTTGCTGTGTTGGCCTTCGGCTGGGTTTGCCGAAATTTCTGGAAAGATTTAGGCCAAACGGAGGTCATAAATGGATTCAGCACGGAAAAACGCTTGAAAACGACTATTTGTTTGCTTAATTTGGAGTCCGGATGCCCAAAAACGGACACCCGGAAGTTTTTAGTGGGTTTTGGTGCATGGGAGGGGCCGTAGACCGCCGGGATGCCACGTGGCGGCCTATCATTGGCCGGTTCAGGATGCGCGGTCCACAGAGCAGCGTGGCGGGGTGCACAGACCCGGCGCATGGACACGTGGCACCGCCTGATTGGCGGGCTCAGGGCGCGCGGTCTACCGGGTGGAGCGCGGCGGTGCATGGACCAGGCGGGGGACACGTGGCGCCCGCTCATTGGTGGGCGCCACCGCCTTACTGTGCGAGCAGGTGGACACGTGGCGCTCGGTGAGTGGTCCCGCGTCGGTGTTTCCTGTTTCGCGTGACACGTGGCAGCTTCTGAGTGGTCCTGCACCGGTGTTCGCTGTTCGGTGGACACGTGGCAGCACCAGGGCGTTTCGGGCGTGAACAGTGTTGGGCCCGGCCCAACACTGTAGGCGCCCGAAACTTTCCGGGCGCCCGAAAGTTGGGCCCGAGCCCATTAAGCTTGTTTTTTTTGGGCTTTTTCCTTTGGAGCCTATAAATAGGCCGTGTTGGGCTGGATTTTTCCACCCTTTCTCGTGGGATTTAGCTCTTGAGCCTTTTACAAAAGTTTTTCCTCTCCCTCTTGCCAATCTTCCGGTAAAGTTTCAGATTTTCTGAAAGCCGCGACGACAGCAATTTCTGCCTCGTAGTGCGGAGCGACGGTATACTGTTGGAGGCCCATTTCCGTCGCATTTTAGTCTGGGAGACCTGCAGAGCTACCCCGACCTCATTTTTGGACGATTTCTTCGACAGCAGTTGCACGAGAGGTACATCTACGTTTTCCGTGTTGATCATTTTTCCTGGAACTGAGCTTTGGTAGGGGTTTGGGGTACATTTTTACACCCCTTTGTAACAGTTTGGATTTCTGGCAGCAGCAACTTTGCGGAATTTTATCTCCACTTCCAGGTATCGGATTCAGACGATTCAAGACCCTATCGACATCTACACTTCGCGAGGATCGTCGTGATATTTTTATTGGAATTTATTGAGGAGTATTTTCAGGTGAAATTTTCGTGTGAACAGGAACTATGCTTGCAGATTTTGGATTAGTGATTGTTGTGTGTAAATTGTATGTAATTGAGAGTTGTTGTTGTACCCAGGACTATAAGAGCACTTTTTCTGTGCTCCTTGCTCTGTGGATCTGGAAAATTGTCGATTTCTGGACTACTTATCTGTACCGTCCCGGACAGTTAGCGTGTTCAGGTGGGTGTTCTCGCTTTCAAAATCTACGGACTGTTTGCTAATTCTATGATTATAGTTGCATGCATGTTAGTATATGTGCTAAATAATCTGTGCAAACTGTATGTTGAAACCACTGTAGCTAGCTGCTATATCTGACGACTTCTTGGTAAGTTTTGCAACATGAAAACTCAACTCAGCTTAATTGTCCGTTAACTAATTATTCATGCACAGTTAGACTACAGTAAATGTGAACATGTATGCAGATTTGTTCATCACCTTAGCTTCCCCACAGTGGTTGTACTCTCGACTTGTACTCTCGTCATTCTGGACATAGTGATTCTCCCCGAGTCGTGGGCTGGGAGGTTTATTAGCTGGGGATTGCATTTGCACTCGCGTCTGGGGACCGAGTGGCGTCTGTAGCAGTCTGTAGACCAGTTTGCATTATGATAGTGATAGTGATAGTGATAGTGGATCTGGGATCTTTGGGACATGGTCATAGTCAGTGTGGATTTTTAGCCAGTGAGTGAGACAGTGATTGGATCATAGCCTGCATGAGCCATATTTGTGCTCGACAGTGTTGCGCAGTTATTTTACTCGTGTGGGTCGCTCCCCTCGAGTGCCACTCCGGAGTAGGCTAGACCGGGTTGTAGTACCGGCGTTGAGATTGAGCTAGATACCGGATTGGAGTACCGGCGTGAGATTGAGCTCTATTGCGACTTGTCGATGCTTCTGTCCCTCTAGCTGAGCCAGTTTTGGCAGCTACGGACATACCTACAGTAGTAGGTAGGCGCAGGTTTGACTGGACCCGTGGTGGCAGTCAGTTTGGATTGGATGATTTGAGTTGAGTATCAGTAGTGGCATATCGTCCTTCTATCCTATTCCTTGAGCATTTTAGATAGAGGCATAGTAGCCGTAGATGTGTTACTTTCCAGCTTTTCTATACTGCATTTCTTTTGTTATTTTATGCCTCTAGTAGACTTAGTGGGCAGGCCGTCGGGCTTGTTGGCGGCACCCACTGAGAACTACTGTGGGAGGTAGTTCTCACACCCGTCGTGGTGTCTTTTCCCCAGGGACTCCAGCTCAAGTTCCTGCTGCACCAGTTGCTCATCCAGCTCCTACTGACCGAGGTAAGGGAGTCGCGAGATAGATCCCTTTCCCCTTTCAGCTTCAGCGAGAGATAGAGGTACCCCGATGTTCGTTTTGGTCGTGTCTATGTTTGAGAGATCTTGTAGTGAGGGATCGAGTTGTACTCTTTTATTTCTTTTGAGAGACTCTTGTATTCAGGTGAGGATATTATGTATATTTATTTTTGTGAGAGATTGTTCTACTTCTTGTAGTTGGTTAGTTTTCTTTACCGCTCTGATATCTGTTAGTGTAGTTGATCTATTTTTGCAGGTTAGACGCTACGTCTCTACGGGGCTTCCTATAGGGGCGGCGGATCTGTTGGCGAGCCCGGGGTACAGTTCTGACCCCGGGGCGTGACAGATTAGAGTGGTATCAGAACCTAGGATGTAGGTCTTTGAGGACTTAGGAACCCTAGGCATATGGTTAAACCCTAGGATGACCCACGTGAGAGCCGAGACTTTTAGCGAAAGTCTTGATTGGGTTTCTGACTCTCCCGAGTGGATAGGGACGAGTGATAGACATGTCTTCCTTTGGTAGCGACTATGTTGGCTGCAGACAACATAGTACTTCTGAAAGGGGGACATGCCTTTTGACTTTCGCTAGATTGGGTCGAGTGTTGTTTCTGGTTCTGATTGCTTGCTTTGTCCCTCAGGTGGGGATGCCTCCTCGACGTTCGCTGGTGACGCGCTCGCAGCCTTCGTCCTCTGAGCCCGAGCAGGAGGACTCGGGGCGAGGACCTCAGGCTGAGATTCAGGAGCTCCGTGCCCAGATGGCACAGATGGCGGAGGCGACCCGACGCCAGGAGGAGGCAATGGCGCTGCTGATGCTCATGATGGAGCAGAGAGCACAGCCGGCAGTGGCACCCCCTGAGGCTTCGCCGGTGCCTTCCTCCCCTGTTGTGGCACCCCCTGTGGTGCAGCCTGCACCGGCGGTTCCTGCTGAGCCGGTTTCAAGTAGGCCCCCGGCCGGGGCGACGGGAGCGTTGACTGCGACGGAGCAGCGGGAGGTAGTAGATTTGTTGATGAGATTTCGGCAGTTCGATCCGCCTCGCTTTTCGGGCATGAGTGCTGAGCCTTTGGCAGCCGAGACTTGGATTACCACCAAGGAGCGTCAGTTCGAGAGCTTATTTGTGGATGAGAGATTCCGAGTTATTTTGGCTACCCATTTTCTGGAGAGCAACGCCGAGGCGTGGTGGCGGCGTGTGCGACCAGCTGGTCCACCTGGGACGCAGCTTCTTTCCTGGACCGAGTTTCGGAGCATGTTGCTGGGAGCATTCTTTCCTGAGAGCGTCCGACAGCGACTGGAGGAGCAGTTGAAGAATCTCCGCCAGGGAGATAGGCCTATGCACATGTACATAGCTGAGTTCAACCAGTTATTGGCATGTGTGCCTCATGTGGCTAGAGATGAGAGCCATCGCGTTTATATGTTTGAGAGAGGACTTCGCCGAGACATTTACCAGTTTGTCCGCTCCCGCAGACTGCAGACCTTGGAGGCCTCGATGGTGCAGGCTTTGTATGTGGAGTGTGGAGAGGCCGTGATGGATGAGGTATCTCCGGCCCCTGTAGCAACTTCTGGGGCGAAGCGCCCAGCTTCTGCGGAGGAGGAGCAGTCTAGCCAGCAGGAACCCCCGAGACCTCCGCGTTTCCACCCTCAGGGCCGGGGGCACCAGGGACGTCAGAGATCGGGGGCGTCTCGCCAGACACAGTAGCAGCATCGACCCCCACTACAGCAGCAGTTCTCACAGCAGACTTCTCAGCAGCAGCGCCCAGATCGGTGTATTATCTGTGGAGGCTCACACCTACCGACTCTGTGCCCGCAGAGGCAGGGCCATTGTTTTCGCTACGGGCAGGCCGGTCACTTTGCGAGCGTGTGCCCTAGAGCCGGCCATCCAGCTCTGTCACGCCCCGGGTGTAAACCAGAACCCGGGCTCGTCCACAGATCCGCCGTGCACACGGTATTTCCCGTGTACACGAAGCGCTGGTAACCTGCTCAGATATAAATGAAATAATACAGGAGCACAAAAACAGAGCTAAACTAAAACTTGTTACGGCATTTTGGTGTTGGCATATTTCGTGAGTCAAGTCAGTGAGTTGAGTCGGAGTCTTAAAGGGATCAAATTGTCAATCAGCAATCAAAGACTTAGAGAAGATTCAACAAGAGCTCAAGTTGACACTCAGTGTCTTGAGTCTTGAAGATTGAAGATGAAGAATTGTGGATCAGTTACATCAATCTCAAGAAGAAAGTATTCAAAAGGATCAGGTATGTTTAACTAAATAATTTTGGTGATCCGAATACTTTTCTTATAGTGTAGAAACACTTGGATGAATTTTTAATTGCATAAAAATCAAAAACTGGACATGGGACATGTTCAGGATCCGGATCAGACAATCCAATCCGGATCCCGAAGGGTGATTGTTCATTGGCAATTTCAATCCGGATCCTAGGCCATTCCGATCCGGATCCCGAACATGGGACTTTGCTGAATTGCATGAACGATCCGGATCGGACCTTGCAATCCGGATCCCGAACCCTTGGTTTTCTGGAAACTGTCTATCACGTTACGACGATCCGGATCACAGTAATCCCGATCCGGATCGCCGTCCTGAAAATTTCAGATAAGGTATGTTTTTGATTCTTATCTCTTTCCAAAGGTTTCTAACCTATAAATAGACACTTAGGGTTTCTCAAGAACGACTGACCAATACCGAAAACACTTGAGAGCAACCCTAGAGGCTAGGTTTTTATCGTTCTTCTTTATAGCCTCTTTTAGGTCAATTCGACGGTTCTTTCAAGAACATATCTTTTGTCGAATTGATCTAGTCTTTGCTTAGAGATTCCTTCTACGGTTCTTCAATGATAATCTAAGCAAAGGATCACCATCGAAGCCAATATTTCTACCGGCTAAGTTTGCGTCGTGGATTCGACGTGGCATCGTGGATTCGGTGTGTTGAAGGCGTTTCGTGGATTCGAAACGTGTGCTCGTGGATTCGAGTGGCGTTCGTGGATTCGAACGTGTGCAGTGGACGTGCAATCGGTGGAGCGCAAGGTCCGAAGAAGTTGAAGGAGGGGTTGAATCCGTGGAGACGGTAATCACCTTGTTATTCTTCTATTCTTAGTGGATTGTTATTGCGTGGACATCCAATCGGTGAGCGCATGGTCCGAAGAAGTTGAAGGAGGGGTTTGAGTCCGTGGAGTCGGTAATCACCTTGTTATTCTTCTTTTCTTAGTGGATTGTTATTGCGTGTTGGTCCCGTGGTTTTTCTCCTGGATTGGAGTTTCCACGTATATCTCGGTGTGCTATTTTTATTTTCCGCATTGGTTTTTATTTTGCACTGAGATTGGTTTTTAAATATTACACCTATTCACCCCCCTCTAGGTGTTTGATAGTACCTATTTAGATCCTTGTGGATCCTTAAAAACCTACAATTGGTATCAGAGCGGGTTTTAGGTTTATCTATCATGTCGGGTGAAAGTGGTAATATTTTTAGACCTCCTCTTTTTGATGGGACCAATTATGCATATTGGAAAGTGCGGATGAGAGCTTTTCTCATCTCTATTGATGAGCGTGTTTGGCAAACCGTTGAATACGGTTGGGTGCATCCTGTTGAGGAAGTAGGAAATTCTACTACCCCAAAACCTCGCTCTAGATGGTCCAAAGAGGAAATCGAAAGATCTTCTTACAATGGGAAAGGTATGAACGCTTTATATAATTCTCTTTCCTCGACTGAGTTTACAAGAATTTCCGCGTGTGAAACCGCGAAGGAAATTTGGGATATTCTCAAAATTACACATGAGGGTACTAATCTTGTAAAAATTCAAAAGCTCCAGATGCTTACAAGTCAATTTGACTCTATTCATATGGAAGAGCATGAATTGTTTACAGATTATTACACTAGACTTCAAGATGTAATTAATACATGTGCTAATTTAGGAGAAAAGATCCCGGAGTCGAAAATTGTAAGAAAGATACTTCGGACTCTTCCGGAACGGTTTAGGGCAAAGGTTACCGCCATTGAAACCGTTAGTCATCCGGATGAGATGAGTGTAGAGGAATTAGTAGGTGCTTTACAAACTTATGAGATGACTTTTCCTACTAATCAAATTTCTTCCAAGTCTTCTTCTAAGCTTACAGGTATTGCATTCAAATCAACAAAGGAAGAAGATGACGAATCAAGTTCCGACGATGAAATCTCTTTAGCCGATTTTGAAGAACAATTGGCGCGGATCACAAAGAAATTTCGTCGGAAATTTTGGAAGAATCGAACCGATGGATCTTCATCCACGAAATCATCTAAAGGATCATCGGGTTCTAAATCCTCTAAACTCAAAGGCGTTGCAAAACCTTCTAAAGAAAAAAAAAAAGATGATTTCGAAGGGGAAATCCGATGTTATCGATGCAAAGGCTACGGCCATATTTCAACGGATTGTCCTTCTAAGAAATCATACAAAAAGAAGGCTTTGCAAGCAAAAACTTGGGACGATTCTAGTTTCGATGAATCGACCTCAAGTGAAGAGGAAAAAGAAAAAATTGTTGCTTTTCATGCCTCTCAAATTCCCTCTTCTAATTTGTGCTTATCATCTTTAGTCACTGACTCTATTCCTTTGATTTTGCATGAAACATCAACATCCGGCGGAGAGTCATCAAGTGAGGGGGAGTCGGACGAAGAAGAACTCGTTGAGGCATACCAACAACTTCTTGCGGAATCAAAGAAGATGGCCAAGCATATCAAGAAGTTGAGGAAGCAACGACTTGAGGTTCAAGACGAGAATCAAGCTTTAAAGATCAAACTTCATGATCTCGAGGAGGAACAAGGACGGTTATTGGATAACAATAAAATCCTCCAAGAAAAGTTAAACCAATCGGAGACGAACGCAAAATTATATATGGACAAGATTGGTTTTCTTGAAAAGCAGTTTGAAGAGATTCATGTCACCAACCAAGCTTTGACCAAGCAAGTTCATGAACTTAAATCCGACATACAAAGGCTTTCAACCGGTTCCAAGAAACTAGAAAGTATGTCCGGATTAGGTCAAACAAGCAAGGTTGGTTTGGGATTTAAAAAGAACCAAACTGTGCATGCTTCAAGTTCCACAATGAAATTGAGAGGAAGAACTTGTCACTTATGTGGACTTGAAGGACACTTGGTGAAGAATTGCCCGAAAAAGAGAAAGAAAAATCCTTCGGCAACTTCATCTACGGAGCGAACTCAACGGAATCAAAAGACACATCAAGTCAAAGAAGTTCACTCAACCCACCAAAGGTCCGAGCCACAACATCAATCATTCAAGTGGATCATTGCAAGGCAAAGACCTAAGGTGGACCAACAGTCAAAGCTACCAACCCCCGGGCACAATGAATTAAGACAACCCAAGATCCGACGATTTTGGATTCGGAAAGGTGATATCTTTCCTTGTCTTAAGTTCTAAATAGCTTATGACTGTATGTAATGCTTTGATTGGTTTTCCCTTCATATTTTTCTTAATCTTTGCATTACATGTTTTTCAATGCTCTTTGTTTTTATACTTTGTTTTTGAACAAAAGGGTTTTTATTGAACAAGTGCATTGAATAAAAAGGGCTTCACGTTCATTCACTCCAAATTAATTTTATATGGATTATCAACTTTACTCCATAATCATAATCTTGAAGATACTTCATTATAGGAGTTTTTTAATTGAGCATTGGTCATATTGACTTTAATTGCATCTTTTCACGCATTTAGAAATCTATTATGCTTTTGACATCATAATATTTCGATGTTGCAATGATCATTTATGTTAATTAATTCATCTTTTAAGTGATCAAAGTCAATTTCTCTCTCAATGATCTCTTGGTATAGTCATTATCTTATTTGACTATTTAGTCGAGTATGAATGCGAGATCAATTTTTGGTTGAATACCTTATATATTAAATAATTGATAGCCAATTGAGGGGGAGTCAAAGAAAAGTAAAATGCTCAAAAGATGTGGAAAGAGTTACATCCCAATGAGGAGTGTGAAAACTACCACCACATGGAGGAAAGAGCTACCACCTCGGTCGTCCGAGTACTGTGTGCAGCTACCACATGTATACCAAGCATGGTTTTTCAATTTTTGATTAAATAAAATGCATGTTGAAATACTTGACTCTGTCAAATTTCAAGGTTGGTATAAGGTGGATTTTTAACGAAAGATGCTCAAAGAGCCACTCTCTTCAACAGATTGTCTAGATATATTATCTAACTTATCTGGGATTTCAAACATCTATTGATCTTGGTATTTCATTTTCTTTACCAAATTGATGATTTGATAAAGGCATTACGCATAAGATCATGTTAGATGTGATTGAAGTTGTTCAACTTTAAGGGTTTTAATTTTCATAAATTTTCGTTTCATTTTTGAGTATTTTTGATAGATTTGGTATAATCTATTTCTTGTTGCATGAAACGATGACTTTTGTTTAAAGTTGATGCGCTAAAGTGCTTACATACTTTTTCTGGTTATTATGGAATTTTTCTAAATTATTCTGATGAAAGGGTAGAATTCAAGATTGATGTCATTTGGAAATCTCCGTAAGTCATCTTTGTAAATTCGTTACATCTTGATAGAGTTTGGATCTCAAGATTATTTTTGATGACTTGTGTTTGATGAATATAACATGAAAAACTGTTTATAATGTTTTATCTTTGTTTTTCATGATTTAGGAGTAAATCTTTTTAATTTTGTGAAATTAATTGGATTGAATGACATCTTGTTAATTCATTGGTTAAAGCACTTAAATTGATTTCTTGATGGAATACAAATCGGTATTTGAAAAGATTCTAAAATCTGGATTTGTTTCAAGGAATTATTTGATTTTTGCTTTCTGGTACCGGTACGCAATCTGCATTTTTGTTATATACCGGAACTGAGCTTTTATCTCTCTTTCTCTATGAACTAATGTTGTTAGTGATTTCCTTTTGTCTAGTATGTTCACTGTTTGACAATTTGTGACAAAAAGGGGGAGAAGAGAAATGACGGAGATGAGATCATCAAGAGAGGACAAACGAAAATGGAAAAATGGGGGAGAACGGAAAATGATGATCGTATCACAAAGGGGGAGAACATAGATGCTCAAGAACATGGAGAACATGGAAAACATGTTAGAGATGCTCAAGATAGGGGGAGACAAAGAAAAAATTGAAAGAGCCGAAAAACAAAAGAACCAAAAGGAAGACGGATCAAATGAATTACATCACTTTAAGACTCCAAGTCCTAAGTCATAGATTATGTTCTAGGACTGTTTGGTTCAAATGTAATTTTGTATTTATTGGATCTTTCACGCAAAGAAAATCAATGTTTTGGTGATGACATTGAATTTCAATTTTTTGGTTTAAGATGAGTGACTTGAGCGTTTTTATGTATTTTTGGGTTTTGTCACGAAATTGCCAAAGGGGGAGATTGTTACGGCATTTTGGTGTTGGCATATTTCGTGAGTCAAGTCAGTGAGTTGAGTCGGAGTCTTAAAGGGATCAAATTGTCAATCAGCAATCAAAGACTTAGAGAAGATTCAACAAGAGCTCAAGTTGACACTCAGTGTCTTGAGTCTTGAAGATTGAAGATGAAGAATTGTGGATCAGTTACATCAATCTCAAGAAGAAAGTATTCAAAAGGATCAGGTATGTTTAACTAAATAATTTTGGTGATCCGAATACTTTCTTATAGTGTAGAAACACTTGGATGAATTTTTAATTGCATAAAAATCAAAAACTGGACATGGGACATGTTCAGGATCCGGATCAGACAATCCAATCCGGATCCCGAAGGGTGATTGTTCATTGGCAATTTCAATCCGGATCCTAGGCCATTCCGATCCGGATCCCGAACATGGGACTTTGCTGAATTGCATGAACGATCCGGATCGGACCTTGCAATCCGGATCCCGAACCCTTGGTTTTCTGGAAACTGTCTATCACGTTACGACGATCCGGATCGCAGTAATCCCGATCCGGATCGCCGTCCTGAAAATTTCCAGATAAGGTATGTTTTTGATTCTTATCTCTTTCCAAAGGTTTCTAACCTATAAATAGACACTTAGGGTTTCTCAAGAACGACTGACCAATACCGAAAACACTTGAGAGCAACCCTAGAGGCTAGGTTTTTATCGTTCTTCTTTATAGCCTCTTTTAGGTCAATTCGACGGTTCTTTCAAGAACATATCTTTTGTCGAATTGATCTAGTCTTTGCTTAGAGATTCCTTCTACGGTTCTTCAATGATAATCTAAGCAAAGGATCACCATCGAAGCCAATATTCTACCGGCTAAGTTTGCGTCGTGGATTCGACGTGGCATCGTGGATTCGGTGTGTTGAAGGCGTTTCGTGGATTCGAAACGTGTGCTCGTGGATTCGAGTGGCGTTCGTGGATTCGAACGTGTGCAGTGGACGTGCAATCGGTGGAGCGCAAGGTCCGAAGAAGTTGAAGGAGGGGTTGAATCCGTGGAGACGGTAATCACCTTGTTATTCTTCTATTCTTAGTGGATTGTTATTGCGTGGACATCCAATCGGTGAGCGCATGGTCCGAAGAAGTTGAAGGAGGGGTTTGAGTCCGTGGAGTCGGTAATCACCTTGTTATTCTTCTTTTCTTAGTGGATTGTTATTGCGTGTTGGTCCCGTGGTTTTTCTCCTGGATTGGAGTTTCCACGTATATCTCGGTGTGCTATTTTTATTTTCCGCATTGGTTTTTATTTTGCACTGAGATTGAGTTTTTAAGTATTACACCTATTCACCCCCCCTCTAGTTGTTTGATAGTACCTATTTAGATCCTTGTGGATCCTTAAAAACCAACAAAACTAGTACATCTCAGACAAATGCTGGAAATAAAAGTACAGTAATCTCTCAAATATATACATGTGTCTCTCCCAGCTCACGAAATAAATACAACCAGCTGGCCGCAGCCAGAACCAAAATAAAAGAAAATACAACCGTCTGAGTGTACAGGGGATACAACAAAACTACCAAACTCGAGCTCGGGGTAGTAGCTATCTAGTCAGCGATCCTCTTACCTCGATCCTGGGAAGAGGGTCCCGCAACTCCGGCAGATGACTCTGCAAAACAAAGGGGACAAGAAAAGCGAAAACAGTGGGGGGTCAGAACTACTATAAAAACAGTAGCCTCCCCTAGTGGGTAAACCTCTATCACAGACCTGCCTACTAGGACTACAAGAGGCGGAGAAATAAAACAAGGTGGTGAGCTATACGTATAACAACTGATAAAAGCTACCACTAAGATGCCTCTAAAGTAATAAGCTAAAAGAGTAGCTAAATGCATACATCAGAGTATACATATGCCTGCCTGGGTAACCCAATCTAGACACCGGTGAACACCGGTACTGCCTACTATGCCCACTAACTCACATCTCAGCTGCGGGATGCAGACCGGTTCCTGACCGACACGGTCCCATCCCAGAGGCAACAGACCGGCTCCTGACCGGCACGGTCATAAGTACTGCAACAGACCGGCTCCTGACCGGCACGGTCTCAAGTACTGCAACAGACCGGCTCCTGACCGGCACGGTCACAAGTACTGCAACAGACCGGCTCCTGACCGACACGGTCACAAGTAACCCGATATAGTAGGACTGGACCAAGACTCTACTTAAGTGGGAACAACCCATCCACTAAAGAAGTCCCGATCCCCTATCCCCAAATCTGATGCACTAATAACAGTCCGGTCAACCGCCCGAAATCCGCGGTTGCCGCGAGTACCCTGTCCTCAAACCTGCCTGTCCCCAAATCCCAGAGCTGACTACACTATCCCAGTCCCTGCTCTAATCAGAGCATACTATCCCCTATGTCTAAGTGACTGGAGAAAGAATGAAACATGGTTTCTCCTAAGTCAATTCCAGCATGATAGTGTAGCAGAAAAAGGTGGCCTATCTAGGTGACCATTCAAGCATGCAAAAGTCCTTTTCTTAATAAAACCATTTTAAGTACTCTAACCACATGTCCCAACCTTTCATTAAACATTCAACATGATATGGATTTAGCATGATTTCCAAGTAATTATACTACATATCTAAAGCATGGAAACACAACCTACTAACTTGTAGTTTTCTGACAATGCAATTATTAACCAAGAAACCATGATCTCATACAAGCATGCTAGGTCCATTTCACAGTTCTACTAACAACATGATCAAGAGCATTCCAATAGGCCTAGTGACAAATCATAAGTAGGAGGTTTACAACATCACCCACCTCGAGCGCTAATCCCTGACCCAAAAGCGTATCCCACGCTCAGTCCAAAATAGTCGCCACAACTCTGTACAAAATACCCCAAAGGAACATACATAAATTAATATAATATTCCAATCAAATCTGTCCAATTTTACAACAGTCCACTATTTGTCTGTTTTCACCTTTGAAAAATGCCCGAAAAAATCCAAGATAAATACTGTCGCGATCCTCGCGACGAACCGGTCGAAACGAGTACTTGCACGTTCAAATCCGATTTTTCTACGCTGAGTTACAAATTCTGCAAGGGAAACACCCCGAATCCAAATGTCCAGAAAATCTGTGTCAAAGCACTACAGTGGAAGGAGACTTTCACCTTCGGAAAATATTCCAAAAATTCAGGGAAAAATCCAGGAGATTCCTTGCGAAGTGTAGATGAAAATTGCCTTTTGAATCGTCTCGATCTGACGTTTGAGCGAAAAGATACGGCTAGAACACCGCGATGCTGTCCAAAAATCCGCGAAGAAATATGGGTCAAATGGGTGCTCAGAAAACTCCAAGGTTAGCATGGAAAACGAGGAACCTCAAAACACAGGAGTTGAAGTCCTACCTGTCGTGAGTCCAACGGCGCAAAAATCGGCGAAATCGGAAATCGGGGTGAGTCGGGGGAGCCCAAACACTGAGAAGGAGCGAAGCGGGTCGCCGGAGAACGAGCGTCGCGCCGCGCCGTAAAATCGCGAACCTCGGGATGCGTGCCTCCGAAAAATCCTCAAAGTCCTCCAAAGGATAGTGCACTGTGTGGGGGAAATTTTCTCTGAAGAACTCTCTGTGGAAAAAGATCCAGAAGAGCTAAAAAAACACTAAGGACCCTATTTATAGCCCAGCCCATAAGTGCTGTTGGGCCGGGTTTTCGGGCGCAAGTTTCGGGCGCATTGCGCCCGGAAACCCGGTCGTATACTCCCGGTCCGACGCGCCCGAAACTTCCTGGTGATGCCACGTCACCCTACAACAGGGGACAGCGGTGCAAAGGTCCCGCCGCGCGCCACGTGTCCCCCCGCGGTCAGCGGGGGTAGGTACGGCCCGCCTGTCGCGTGCCGACACGTGTCCGCACTCGAGTGCGGCCGACCGCCCGCCTGGCGCCCCTGTGCGCGCGCCGTCCCGAGGCGCCCCTCTGCGCACACCATGGACCGCGCCCTCGTGAGCCAGCCAATTCCCGGCCGCCACGTGTCATGCGCCCGGTCCACCGCAGCCGCGCAAGGACGCTGAGCCGTGCCGCGTGCGCCGGCCATTCCGGGAACGCCACGCGTCCCCCGCCCGCGGTCCATGCACCGCCGCGCCTCCCCGTGGACCGAGCTGCGTGAGCCGGCCAATAACAGGCCGCCACGTGGCTCAGGCCGGTCCACGGTCCTTCCCCATGCACCGAAAATCCCCGCGAACTTCCGGAAGCCCGTTTTTAGTCATCCGGACTCCGAATTTAACAAGCAAATAGCCATTTTCAAGCGTTTTTCCGCGCTGAATCCAAATCCGACCTCAGATTGGCCCAAAACCTTTTCTAAAATTCGGCAAATGCAGCTGAAGGCCAAATCAGCTATCAATGTCTCACTAGGTCCAACTGTGGCATCCCTTTGATGCACCCTGGGCCAGACACACCAACACTAGGTGTTCTACACAGTGGATTCATCGGAAAGTTGCATGGGAAAAACCAGAACACTACAAGCTCCTTCATCAGCATCAGCACCGTCCGTTCCTTACCAGCCAGCCGATCCTTTTGCAGCCCACAGCAGGCCAGATGTTGCCTCATCTTCTTCCCGACAGCCAGAGCGACGTCCCCCGGCACCGAGCGGTCGTGTATATGCCGCTCAGGTTGAGGACTGTAGAATACCGGATCTTCAGATGGCGCGCCGACCTCACATGATGGCGTGGGGCGGAGAGTTGCCTTGGGCATGTTGTATTTGAGTTTACAGTTGATGCCGGGTTGATTCGGATCAACGCAGAAGCTCCAGCTCGATTCAGGGTTTTTTTCCGGGCTTTGTATGCCGATTGAGGATGAGATTTGGAAATTACCGACTTCGCAGTGGAGTGCCGAAAATTCAGGAACACTTGGAACAGGTATACTTTCAGATTACAGCGAAGTTCGGGAGGTTCCGGACTGACGCGGGAGATCCGGAGGCAAAAAGTGAGTCGGAACTGGCAATTTTGGAGCCGGTATTTGATTTGAGCACCCCGACTCAACGGATGAGCTTTTTGAAGAGAAAAAGCTGTGGACACGTGTATTTTCAAATTACAGCGGAGTTCGGGAGGTTCCGGACGGCGGCGGAGGTCCCGAAGGCAAAAAGTGAGTTGAAGGGGGGCATTTTGGATTATTTTATTAATATAATTAATTGGATTTGCTAATTAAAGGGATCTTCTTGCTTGGTGGCTGTGAGTGTGGAGTGAGGTAAGTGGATTTAATTGATTTTAAAATTAAGCTTTTCTCTAACTTAATTAAGTTTATTAATTAGGATTAATTTGGTTCTCTTTTAATTAGTGAAGCCTGTAGCTTCTTTAATTAAGAGGTGACCTTATCCACTTGAAGCTTATCTTCACCTCCAAGCTCACCCACCTCCCTCTGTAGCAGAGAAAGAAAGAGAGAAAGAGAAAAGAGAGAAAAGGAAGAAGATGAAGGTGAGGAAGGAGAAGAAGATGAGGATTTTGGAAGTGATCTTGGTTGTGGACTCCCCGTTGGTGCCGTTGGAGCTCGTGGGTGTGCGACTAGCGTCGTGGAGGTGGGTATTTTTGGTTTTTTATTTTTGGAAATTAAATGCTAGAGTTTTTTGAGCTTTGGAAATTTTTGTTTGGGCTTTGAAATTTGTTTGGAGCCATTGAGAAATTTTGTTGGTTTTTTTGAAGCAAAAAAATGGATTTTTGGGAAATTTGGAGCTTTAGGATTTTTGTTGGGGAATTTGTGGGGCTCTTATTTGATTTTTATTAAGTAAGAGGATTTAATTTATTTTTATTTTGCTAAATTTAATTTTTTTTTGAATTTTTTTTGAATTTTTTTAATTTTTTTTGCCGCTGCCGGGGTGCTGCAGAGGTGGCAGCACCCTGTGGCAGCGGCAGCGCGCAGGGGAGGCGCGGGCGCTGCGCCTAGGCGCAGCGCCGTGCGCAGCAGAGTGCCGCACGCGGCAGTGCCTGGCCGCGCGCAAGCGCGCGCGGCAGGCGCGCGCAGTACAGCGCCGCGCGCGGGCCTTGCGGGCTGTGCGCAGCGCTGCGGGCCCGCTGCGGGCAGCACGCAGCGGTGCGGGCCGCGCAGGCCGCGCGCATCGTCGCGGGCCTGCGCGGGCGCGCGCCCCTGCGCGCAGCGGGCAGCGCGCGGGCACGCGCAGCGCCGCTGGGCGTCGCGCGCAGCGCCGCTGGGGCGCTGCGCGGCGCGCTCCAGCGCCGCGCAGCAGCCCCTGCGCCGCGCGGCTTGGCTTGGCACAGTGCGGCGGGCCTCCCTCGTCGCGCGGCTGGGTTTACCGTCGCTCGGTGTGCTCCCGGACAGCGGTGGCGCCTCGGTTTGCGTGCCGGCACCGTTTTTTCGCCGTCGGAGGCCGTTTTTCGCCGACGAGGGCTGTTTTTCGCCGTCGGATGTTGTTTTTCGCCGACGGAGGCCGTTTTTTCGCCGTCGGAGGCCGGTTTTCGCCGCCGCGAGCTGTTTTTCGCCGTCGACCGCTGTTTTTCGCCGTCGACCGCTGTTTTCGCCGCCGCGAGCTGTTTTTCGCCGTCGACCGCTGTTTTTCGCCGTCGACCGCTGTTTTCACCGCTGCGAGCTGTTTTTCGCCATCGACCGCTGTTTTTCGCCGTCGAGCGCTGTTTTTGCCGCCGCGAGCTGTTTTTCGCCGTCGACCGCTGTTTTCGCCGCCGCGAGCTGTTTTTCGCCGTCGGCCGCCGTTTTTTCGCCGACGGAGGCCTTTTTTCGCCGCCGCGTGCTGTTTTTCGCCGTTGAGCGCTGTTTTCGTCGCCGCGAGCTGTTTTTCGCCGTCGGCCGCTGTTTTTGCCGTCAAGCGTTGTTTTCGCTGCCGCGAGCTGTTTTTCGCCGTCGGCCGCTGTTTTTTGCCGTCGAGCGCTGTTTCCGCCGTCGCGCGCTGTTTTTCGCCGACGAAGGCTGTTTTTCGCAACGCGCGCTGTTTTTCGCCAACGAAGGCCTTTTTTTCGCCGACGGAGGCTGTTTTTCACCGCTGGATGCTCGGTTTTCGACCGTTTTGACTGATTTTGCGGTTTCTTCCTTCCTGGCAGCTTGCCGTGTAGTTTTTAGCTTCTGTCGAGGGCGGTTGAGTGTTTCCCGCTGCGTGGAGCTGCGGACTTGCTTCGGGACATCCGTTGGAGGCGCGATTTTTGTGGCTCTGTTTTCCGTGCGATTTCCGGCACCGTGCTTTGTTTTTCGTGCGGTCTACGTGGAGGCAAGGTAATCCCGCTGAGCCCAATTGCAAGTGTCGACAAGCAATTGGTGGCGAGCAGAGGTGGGTTGGTTTTCTCTCCAAGTCTACGGACTTCCTTCTAATTCTTTTATGATAGGATTTGCATGCTAGTTTAAGTATTTTTCTTGGAACTTGACTAGCACCCCCGTCATATGTTGCATGTGTTTAACCAGACCAGTAGATAACCTTAATCTGGGCTAGGTTCTTTTATGCTTTAAACATCCCATACATTGCATTTCCTTCTGGACATAGAGTTCCTCGCCCGGGTAGTGGGCCGAGCGGTCAGAGTTTTGTGGGATGGGTGTTTCACTCAGGCCTCGGGGCTGAGTGGGGTCTGGTGGCTGTGTTAGGCCAGTGTTGGTGGTTTGGGAACCGTTTAGAGTAAACGGTGGTCCCGGGTTTCTAGTTGTTGCATCGTTTTCTCGTCACTACCACGTTGTGATCGTGGGGTACGTGAGCTATCAGGACCTTGAACCCAGAATGCTTTTGAACTCTCATGATTTTAATAAACCAGTGTTTTTCTTCCGTATTCCTAGGGGTCACCGGAGTCTGTTCTTGTTTGATTGGGCAAAGGCGTCACCCTTGGGAGTTCGGGAAACAAACTTGTTTTCAACTGATTTTCTCAAGAACTAAAATCCATAAAAGCTGGTTTTCTCAATTCAAGACAGTTTTCAAAAATGGTAAATTTTATCCTCATCCCAAGGGGGTTGAGGAGAAATGATATGCTATAATAAAGGTCATCTTTTCCTAAATTCCCTCACCCGATCGGGGTGAGGTATCTGGGTTCTAAGGGCTGGTTTCATTCTTGGGCCGAAAACAACGGGAGGCTACACCTATACCCTGTTTCTATTTGATTGGGATTGTAGGTAGTAGGCTCCCGGGGTTTTCGGACTCTTTGTGGTTCCGGCTGTGGAGCATCTCCAGCCATGAGTTTAGAGCTTTGTGTTGAGATACTTTCCCACTTTAACCGAGAGGGGCCGAATCCCTGAATGGTAAGGGATCGAGAACTTCGATAGGCCAAGCTTAGAGTCTGTTCTTGTTTGATTGGGGTTCTAGGCAGCGGCCTATCGGGATTCCGAGACCTTGCCGCGTCAGTCGGTTCTTCTCGCCTATGAGTGGGGTGTTGTTGTGGGAGCCGTTGGGAGTGACGGCGGTCCCAGCTGCGTAGTAACTTCTTGAGTGGGTTAGTGTTGGGAGACTGAGTTGTGTTCCGAGCTTTGAGATACCGATCTATTTGATCGTGGATTATAGCCTGCTGAGCCTGGCCTTTTTGCCAGTTACGAGATACTTGAGATACTTGAGTTCGTTGGGGTCGCTCCCCTCGAGCTACGCCCCGGGTGCGATGATGATACCGAGCCTGACGAGGCTGCGATGATGCGACTAGTTGATACACTAGAGTTCGCTTGAGATTGAGATAGTCCTTGAGGGACACCCTACGTAAGACCAAGTCCTGTTTGGGCGTAGTGGCAGTAGGTGAGCGCAGGTTTGGTTGACTGGTCCAAAGTGGGACAGTCATTGAGATTGGGTGACATTGAGAGAGTGATGGCATAGCATGTGTCATAGTACAGTTTTCTTTGAGTACAGTACTTGTGACATATTGTCAGTAGAGAGTGGATGCATACCATCATCTGTGTTCTCTTTCTCATTGAGCATAGTAGATAGAGGCATGATAGCTGTAGATACTTTTCCAGCTTATTTTCATTATCACAGTCTTTTTCTGTTATCTTATGCCTCTAGTAGACTTAGTGGGCAGACCGTGGTTCTTGGAGACGGTACCCACTGAGAACTACTGTAGGATGTAGTTCTCACACCCTCTGTCGGTGACAGGTTGCTGAGGCTTTTCTTCCGTTCCTGCCGAGCTGACTGGACGGACCGAGGACAGGGAGTCGCGTGATAGTTCCCTACCAGCATTGTTCTAGTAGAGTGAGGTAGATGTACCATCCCGGACTGTGGGAGTTTGGTTACTATTGTATTCCCAGTTTTGGTTTATCTCCCTTTCAGATTTGTAGATGTTGTATAGGTGGATTTTTATTGTATCACCTTGTATTTTGGGAGATAGACTTGCATTTGTTTTCAGCTTTTTAGTAGAGAGATTTTATATTACAGCTTTTATTACCCGCTCTGATATCTGTATAGCTGTAGTTCTATCTTTTGCAGGTTAGACGCTTCGTCTGTACGGCAGTTTCCGTACAGATGGCGGATCTGTTAGCGAGCTCGGGTCGTAATTTCAACCCCGGGGCGTGACAGATTTAGGTGGTATCAGAGCCAGGTTGTAGGTCGTTGAGGACTTAGAAACCCTAGGCTATTGTGGTTGGACATTAGGATGACTACGTGAGAGTCGTGACTTTACCGAGAGTCCTGATTGAGTTTTTGCCTCTCCCAAGAGATGGGACGAGTGAATTTACATGTTATTCTCCCAAGGTGATTATGTTGGCTGCAGACAACATAATACCTTAGGAAGGGTAACATGTCATAGACTTTCGCTGGATTGGGTCGTATGGTTGTTATGTTCTGATGTTTGTATTTGTTGCAATTATCCGCGATGCCGCCGAGACGTCGTGCAGTGACGAGAGGACGTTCGACCTTGGATGAGGAGCCCGAGCGGCAGGGGGCTGAGCATACTGAACAGGAAGAAACAGTCAGGCGCCTGGAAGAGGCAGCCAAGCGCCAGGAGGAAAAATTGGAACGTATGTTGAGGTTGTTTGAGCAGAGGACATCTTCAGCAGCGCCCCCAGTAGCGACTTCGTCGACCTCATCACAGATCGCTCCATTGACAGAGGCAGAGCAGAGGGAGCTCACCGACAAGCTAGCTTATATCAACCAGTTCCATCCCCCGCGGTTTTCAGGGCAGAGTTCAGAGCCGTGGGATGTTGAGAATTAGATCGCGGCAATGGAGAAACTTTTTGAGAACCTCCTCATTAAGGAAGAACATCAGGTACATTTGGGGGCGCACTATTTGGAAAAGGACGCCGAGATTTGGTGGCGTCGAGTTCGCCCAGTTGGACCACCGGGAGTTCAGTTGTTGTCTTGGCCAGAGTTTCGAGCTTTACTACGCGGGGCCTATTTTCCTGATAGTGCAAAGCAGAAACTCGAAGGGGATCTTCGACGATTGCAGCAGGGTGATCGACCTCTTCAGGAGTACATTCGGGAGTTCCAGAAGCTGCTGAACGGTGTGCCACATGTTGCCCCTGATGAGGCTCAGAGGGTGGATTTGTTTGAGAGAGGTCTGCATCAGGATATCTATTACCTTGTTCACTCGCACCGCTCATCGACTTTGGATGCGGCCATAGAGCGTGCTCGGTGGGTTTCCCGAGGCACAGCGTTTATGTCAGAGAGAGACGGAGCACCAGGGACTAGCTCCGAAGAGAGGCGTTCAGTGCCGCTCGATTTTGGACAGTCGAGTTGATCGAAACCCCCGGGGCCACCACATTCCCAGTATGAGGGTCGTAGATTTCGGAGGAGACGGAGATCAGGAGGTCCCCCACAGCCGAGGCACCAGCAGCAGTATCAGGATGAGTGTGTCATTTGCGGTGGGCCGCATGCAGTGCAGCAGTGTGATCATAGGCAGGGGCGATGCTTTTCGTGTGGACAGATTGGACATTTTCAGGCAGCATGCCCTCGAGCAGTACTTACAGTGATGCCACTTGCAACAGCACCCCCGCTACCTTTCCCGGAAGAAGGAGCTCCTCCGACTTACCGCCAGCCAGATGAGGCCACGACGTCGAGGCAGCCAGGGCGACGACCACCCACATCGAGAGGATGAGTTTGGGCGGCCCGATTGGAGGGCACCAGGATAGCAGATTGCGTGGTACCTGGTATGACTTCTTTTCTCAGCTGTTGAGCTTAGAGTTTTTGCACCCCTGCTTGGTTGAGTTGATGGATTGTAGTGTTTGGGTTGCGGCCCCAGCAGGGACAGCGTCAACACCTCTCTCCTTGTTTTCTCGTATTTACACCGAAACTGGCAAACGGGACGAAAATTTCCAAGGGCTACTCTAGAAATGGAGACGATGCTGGAACCTGTTCTTGTTTGATTGGGGTGAAGGCATCAGTCCTTGGGAATTTTCGGACTTTTCGCCACTTTCGGTTGCTTTCTAAATAGAGAGTTGGGATTGATGATGTTCCTGATGTAGGGCTTCTCTGTGCTAGAGGGTGTGTTTTGGGTATTTTTGGTGTTCTATTTTTGGAAATTAAATGCTAGAGT
The DNA here is from genome assembly GCA_029168755.2 of Tillandsia fasciculata. Lineage (NCBI taxonomy): Eukaryota > Viridiplantae > Streptophyta > Magnoliopsida > Poales > Bromeliaceae > Tillandsia > Tillandsia fasciculata. The sequence goes on along the minus strand of CM054944.1, from coordinate 10,439,729 downwards.
TTTTTGAGCTTTGGAAATTTTTGTTTGGGCTTTGAAATTTGTTTGGAGCCATTGAGAAATTTTGTTGGTTTTTTTGAAGCAAAAAAAATGGATTTTTGGGAAATTTGGAGCTTTAGGATTTTTGTTGGGGAATTTGTGGGCTCTTATTTGATTTTTATTAAGTAAGAGGATTTAATTTATTTTTATTTTGCTAAATTTAATTTTTTTTTGGAATTTTTTTTGAATTTTTTTTGCCGCTGCCGGGGTGCTGCAGAGGTGGCAGCACCCTCTGGCAGCGGCAGCGCGCAGGGGAGGCGCGGGCGCTGCGCCTAGGCGCAGCGCCGCGCGCAGCAGAGTGCCGCACGCGGCACTGCCTGGCCACGCGCAAGCGCGCGCGGTAGGCGCGCGCAGCACAGCGCCGCGCCCGGGCCGTGCGGGCTGCGCGCAGCGCTGCGGGCCCGCTGCGGGCCGCGCACAGCGGTTCGGGCCGCGCGGGCCGCGCGCATCGTCGCGGGCCTGCGCGGGCGCGCGCCCCTGCCCGCAGCGCTGCGGGCCGCACGCAGCGGCCGCGCGCGCGCAGCGGGCTGCGCGCGGGCACGCGCAGCGCCGCTGGGGCGCTGCGCGGCGCGCTCCAGCGCCGCGCAGCAGCCCCTGCGCCGCGCGGCTTGGCTTGGCACAGCGTGGCGGGCCTCCCTCGTCGCGCGGCTGGGTTTACCGTCGCTCGGTGTGCTCCCGGACAGCGGTGGTGCCTCGGTTTGCGTGCCGGCACCGTTTTTTCGCCGTCGGAGGCCGTTTTTCGCCGACGAGGGCTGTTTTTCGCCGTCGGATGCTGTTTTTCGCCGACGGAGGCCGTTTTTTCGCCGTCGGAGGCCGGTTTTCGCCGTCGCGAGCTGTTTTTTCGCCGTCGACCGCTGTTTTTCGCCGTCGACCGCTGTTTTCGCCGTCGCGAGCTGTTTTTCGCCGTCGACCGCTGTTTTCGCCGCCGCGAGCTGTTTTTCGCCGCCGCGAGCTATTTTTCGCCATCGACCGCTGTTTTTCGCCGTCGAGCGCTGTTTTTGCCGCCGCGAGCTGTTTTTCGCCGTCGCCCGCTGTTTTTTCGCCGTCGAACGCTGTTTTTTCGCCGTCGACCGCTGTTTTCGCCGCCGCGAGCTGTTTTTCGCCGTCGGCCGCCGTTTTTCGTCGATGGAGGCCGTTTTTCGCCGCCGCGTGCTGTTTTTCGCCGTCGAGCGCTGTTTTCGTCGCCGCGAGCTGTTTTTCGCCGTCGGCCGCTGTTTTTGCCGTCGAGCGTTGTTTTCGCCGCCGCGAGCTTTTTTTCGCCGTCGGCCGCTGTTTTTTGCCGTCGAGCGCTGTTTCCGCCGTCGCACGCTGTTTTTCGCCGACGAAGGCTGTTTTTCGTAATGCGCGCTGTTTTTCGCCAACGAAGGCCTTTTTTTCGCCGACGGAGGCTGTTTTTCACCGCCGGATGCTCAGTTTTCGACCGTTTTGACTGATTTTGCGGTTTCTTTCTTCCTGGCAGCTTGCAGTGTAGTTTTTAGCTTCTTTCGAGGGCGGTTGAGTGTTTCCCGCTGTGTGGAGCCGCGGACTTGCTTCGGGACATCCGTTGGAGGCGCGATTTTTGTGGCTCTGTTTTGCGTGCGGTTTTCGGCACCGTGCTTTGTTTTTCGTGCGGTCTACGTGGAGGCAAGGTAATCCCGCTGAGCCCAATTGCAAGTGTCGACAAGCAATTGGTGGCGAGCAGAGGTGGGTTGGTTTTCTCTCCAAGTCTACGGACTTCCTTCTAATTCTTTTATGATTGGATTTGCATGCTAGTTTAAGTATTTTTCTTGGAACTTGACTAGCACCCCCGTCATATGTTGCATGTGTTTAACCAGACCAGTAGAGAACCTTAATCTGGGCTAGGTTCTTTTATGCTTTAGACATCCCATACATTGCATTTTCTTCTGGACATAGAGTTCCTCGCCCGGGTAGTGGGCCGAGCGGTCAGAGTTTTGTGGGATGGGTGTTTCACTCAGGCCAGGGGGCTGAGTGGGGTCTGGTGGCTGTGTTAGGCCAGTGTTGGTGGTTTGGGAACCGTTTAGAGTAAACGGTGGTCCCGGGTTTCTAGTTGTTGCATCGTTTTCTCGTCACTACCACGTTGTGATCGTGGGGTACGTGAGCTATCAGGACCTTGAACCCAAAATGCTTTTGAACTCTCATGATTTTAATAAACCGGTATTTTTCTTCCGTATTCCTAGGGGTCACCGGAGCCTGTTCTTGTTTGATTGGGCAAAGGCGTCACCCTTGGGAGTTCGGGAAACAAACTTGTTTTCAACTGATTTTCTCAAGAACTAAAATCCATAAAAGCTGGTTTTCTCAATTCAAGACAGTTTTCAAAAATGGTAAATTTTATCCTCACCCCAAGGGGGTTGAGGAGAAATGATATGTTATAATAAAGGTCATCTTTTCCTAAATTCCCTCACCCGATCAGGGTGAGGTATCTGGGTTCTAAGGGCTGGTTTCATTCTTGGGCCGAAAACAACGGGAGGCTACACCTATACCCTGTTTCTGTTTGATTGGGATTGTTGGTAGTAGGCTCCCGGGGTTTTCGGACACTTTGTGGTTCCGACTGTGGAGCATCTCCAGCCATGAGTTTAGAGCTTTGTGTTGAGATACTTTCCCACTTTAACCGAGAGGGGCCGAATGTGAGGTTCCGGAATCCCCGGCGTAGGAGTTGCTGGTGGTTGGGCAGCTTTTAGTAGCCGTTGGGAGTGTTTGTGCGCGTGTCGGGCCCAAGAAATGGATTTGTGATGCAATTTGGGATTTAGTTGCATCACTGGAGGCCTGCGGGATGTGTCGTTGGTGTTTGCGCGCAATTTGGACACACGTGGTGGACTTCGGACTTAATTTGAGACCCCGTGGGAAATTGGAGGACCCGTCGGGTGTTTAGAAGTGATTTCGCGCGATTCAGATGTCAAAATTAGACTCCGGGTGAAGTCCCGATAGAGGTTTACCTCTCCGGTCGCCTTCGGGAATTTTTAGAGTTGGAATTTGGCAAATCGGACTTTAAAAATGGACCCGGCGCGAAAATCGGATCGAGTGGGCATTCGGCAAATTTTCGGGTGAGAATTTGGAGAAACGGACATCGTTTTTGGATTCAGCGCGCGAAATCGCTAAGAATGGACTATTTATTTGTTGGTTTTGGAGTCCGGTAGGCATGCGCGTTTTTCGAGGCGTTTCGGCACTGATCTCGAGGCGTGGCGCGTGGCACGGATCCCGAGGCGATCGCGGCGCGCGGGTCAAGGCACGCGGATCGAGGCGGCGTGCGGACAGGACGGGGGCGCAGGCGCCTTCGGCGCGGGACGCGCGGGGGCCGCCACGTGGCGGGCCCCCGTTGGCGCCCGCGCGGGCGCGGGGACACGCGCGCCCGTGTAACGGGCGCGTGTCCCGCGCCTGGGGGTGACGCGGTGCAACGCGCCCGTGTGACGGGCGCGTTGCCGCGCGCCACGTGGCGGCGGGGCGCGTGCATGGACCCGGTGCACGCGCCCCTGCCTGGTGGACCGGGAGTCTGGCTCCCCATTGGCCGGTCCACGGTGCACCTGGGTGCACCGTGGACCACCATTTCTCTCTCTCCCTCTTTTCTTCTTCTTCTTCCTCCCCGCACACACCATTTTTCTCCTTCTTTTCTTTCTTCTGCACCCGAGAGCGAGAGGGAGTGAGGGAGGAGGTTACGTGAGGTGCGGCGGCGCGTCGTGGACCTCGTTTTGCGTGCGAGGTCGCTCGGTGGAGCGTTTCGGCGACGGCGGCGCAGCCGGGGTAGGTCCCGTGTGTTGGTTTTACTGTATTTTTGTACAGTTTTTGGAACGTTCTTTTGGACCGTAATTAACCCCTTGTTCTTATCTGTGTTTGGGACTGTGTTCTTGTGCACCGTTTTGCGTGCGGATTCCGGCACTGTGCACCGTTTTGCGTGCGGACTCCGTTTTGCGTGCGGACTCCGGCACCGTGCACCGTTTTGCATGCGGACTCCGGCACCGTGCACCGTTTTGCGTGCGGATTCCGGCACTGTGCACCGTTTTGCGTGCGGACTCCGTTTTGCGTGCGGATTTCGGCACCGTGCTCCGTTTTGCGTGCGGACTCCGGCAGCGGACATCGTTTTGCGTGCGGACTTCGTTTTGCGTGCGGATTTCGGCACCGTGCTCCGTTTTGCGTGCGGACTCCGGCAGCGGGCATCGTTTTGCGTGCGGATCGCGTGGAGGCCAATTGCAAGTGTCTACGAGCAATTGGTGGCAAACCGAGGTGGGTGGCCTCATCTCCAAGTTTTATGGACTGTACAGTATTTCTACTGATGTAGGACTATGCATGATAGTTTATTTCATTGTGTAGCATGATAGATTATAGGAATTGTTATTCCTTTTATTATCTGTTAATATAGTTATCTTGGAACTTGACCTAGCACCCCCGTCATATGTTGCATGTGTAACCAGACCAGTAGAAAACCCTCACTTGGGCTAGGGTTATTTATGCTTAGACATCCACACTGTTTTTTCATTCCTGGACATAGTGTTTCCTCGCCCGGGTAGTGGGCTGAGAGGTCGGGACTTGCTTTTAGTGTGGGATGCTTTTGCACTCTTGCTTGGGAGCAGAGTGGAGTCTGGTAGTTGTACTGGGTTGCTTATCTGTGCCGGGAGCCGTTTGGGTAAACGGTAGTCCCGGGAGGTCTTGTTTCCCTGTTGTGCTGTCGTGGAGGGAGCCGTTGAGTAGACGGCAGTCCCGGGCCGTCGAGTATCTTCCGGTCGGTGTTGTTGGGAACCGTTGAGGTTGACGGTGGTCCCAGGTCGTTGAGTGTTGTCCGACCTGTTTTGTTACCCTGAGTTGTGGGTCGTTCCTGGCTGTGGAGTATCTCCAGCCAGTGTGCTTTGTGCTGCGAGCTGTTGGAGAGGCTAGTGTCTCGTGTTTCGAGTTAGCCGATCAGCTGAGTCGTCGAGAGTGCTCCGACTGTTGTGCGAGATATTTGGGGATCTTGAGTCCTACCGTTCTGTGAGTGAGCGTGGATTTTGACTAGCCTGCATATGCCAATGTTTGATTACTCTATGCCGCGCCGTTTTCCTCAGTTGGAGCCGCGCCCCCTGAGATGCCGCTATGGATACGATGGTTGGCCTGTTGAGGCAGTTTTGCGCGAGGGATGAGTTAGTCGGACAGGACGCCCCACGTAAATCCCGTCCTCATGTGGATGTGTGGTAGTGGGCAGGTGCGTTCCTAGTCGACAGGCGCAGGCTTGACTGGACCTTTGAGGCAGTCAGTTCGTTTGGGTCGATTGAGCACCTTGGGTGCGAGTGGTCTCATTTACTTTCATCTGTTCCACTTTTGAGTGTCTAGATAGAGGCATGGTAGCTGTAGAGTAGCTCCAGCTTTTCTTGTTCAGTTTTCATTGCACTGTTATCTTTTACCTCTAGTAGACTTGGTGGGCAGACCGTTGGACTTGTTGACGGCACCCACTGAGAACTACTGTGGGAAGTAGTTCTCACACCCGTCGTGGTGTCTTTTCCCCAGGGACTTCTTCTTCTGTTCCTGTGCTCCTGTTGCTGATCCTTCGGACCGAGGCGAGGGAGTCGCGAGCTAGTTCCCTACCCGTCGTTGGAGTGTAGCGGTACCCACTTCAGAGGAGAGCTTCGGTTGATAGTTTACTTCTTCTTCCTCTGTTGAGAGACCTTTGTTGAGAGGTATAGAGTTGTACTTTATTTTACAGTTTGAGAGACTGATGTAGTGAGGATATTTTCTTGTATCGAGAGTTTGTACACTGATGTATTCATTGGAGATACCTCTCCCTTTTGAGTTTTGTATCAGAGGACTTTGTATACGATCGTATTTGGGAGATGGATATGGTATTATTTTCAGTTGTACAGGGTTTGGATTTCAGTTTTTAGTAGTTTACTTTCAGCTCTGATATCTGTATACTGTAGTTGATTCTTTCTGCAGGTTAGACGCTTCGTCTGTACGGCAGTTTCCGTACAGATGGCGGATCTGTTAGCGAGCCCGGGTCGCAGTTTCGTCCCCGGGGCGTGACAGATTAGAGTGGTATCAGAGCCTAGGTTGTAGGTCGTGGTGGACTTAGAAACCCTAGGCTTGTGGTTGGATATTAGGACGACTACGTGAGAGTCGTGACTTTTAGCGAGAGTCCTGATTGAGATTTTACCTCTCCCAAGAGACGGGATGAGTGATTGGCATGTTTACTTTCCTAAGCGATTATGTTGGCCGCCGACTACATAATGCTATGGAATGGATGACATGTCTTAGACTTTCGCTGGATTGGGTCGTATGGTTGTTGTGTCCTGACGTTTGTTATTGTGCAGCGGATTGCGATGCCCCTGAGACGTCGTGTTGTGAAGAGGACACACCCCGCACCTGATGAGTACCCGAGCAGCGGGAGACAGAGCTATCAGAGCAGAGCGAGACCCAGGAGTTGTGCGTTGAGATAGTTTCCCACTTTAACCGAGAAGGGCCGAATCCCTGAACGGTAAAGGATCGAGAACTTCAATAGGCTGAGCCTAGAGTCTGTTCTTGTTTGATTGGGGTTCTAGGCACCGGTCTATCGGGATTTTCGGATCTTTGCCGCGTCAGTCGGTTCTTCTCGCCTTTGAGTGGGGTATTGTTGTGGGAGCCGTTTGGAATGACGGCGGTCCCAGCTGTGTGGTTGTTGCCCCTGGCTGAGTTACCAGGAGGGCATTTTCCCTGGCTGAGTTACCAGGAGGGCATTTTCCCTGGCTGAGTTACCAGGAGGGCATTTTCCCTGGCTGAGTTACCAGGAGGGCATTTTTCCCTGGCTGAGTTACCAGGAGGGCGTTTTCCCTGGCTGAGTTACCAGGAGGGCATTTTCCCTGGCTGAGTTACCAGGAGGGCATTTTCCCTGGCTGAGTTACCAGGAGGGCGTTTTTCCCTGGCTGAGTTACCAGGAGGGCATTTTTCCCTGGCTGAGTTACCAGGAGGGCATTTTTCCCTGGCTGAGTTACCAGGAGGGCGTTTTCCCTGGCTGAGTTACCAGCAGGGCATTTTTCCCTGGCTGAGTTACCAGGAGGGCATTTTTCCCTGGCTGAGTTACCAGGAGGGCGTTTTTCCTGGCTGAGTTACCAGGAGGGCATTTTTCCCTGGCTGAGTTACCAGGAGGGCGTTTTCCCTGGCTGAGTTACCAGGAGGGCATTTTTCTCTGGCTGAGTTACCAGGAGGGCATTTTTCCCTGGCTGAGTTACCAGGAGGGCGTTTTCCCTGGCCGAGTTACCAGGAGGGTGTTTTTCCTGGCTGAGTTACCAGGAGGGCATTTTCCCTGGCTGAGTTACCAGGAGGGCGTTTTTCTCTGGCTGAGTTACCAGGAGGTTGTTGCCCCTGGCCGAGTTACCAGGTGGGCACATGCCCTGGCCGAGTTACCAGGCGGTTGCTTTAGTGAGATTAAGATGGTCTGACGGGACGCCGAGATTTGGTGGCGTCGAGTTCGACCTGTTGGACTACCAGGAGCGCAGTGTTGACCTGGAATCAGTTTCGTGCTTGCTGCTCAGGGCCTTCTTTCCTGACAGTGTAAGCAGAAACTAGATGGGGATCGTAGACTCCTGCAGCAGGGGAGTCGACCTCTTCTGGAGTATGATCGCGAGTTTGCGATTGTTGAGCAGTGTACCCCATGTCGCCTGGATGAAGCCCAGGAGGTTGAGCTAGTTGAGAGGGGACTGCATCGGAATATCTAACACTTGGTGTATTCTCGGCGGGTGCCGACGTTAGATGCAGCGATTGAGCATGCTTAGCGGGTTTTTAGTTTCGTTGTCCTTCTCGTCACCACCATGTTGTGATCGTGGCGTACGCGTGTTAGCTGGACCTTGAACCCAGAACCTTTTGGACGAACACATGATTTTAGTCAACCAATGTTTTCTTCCAAGCCTCGCAGGGTCGCCTGAATCTGTTCTTGTTTGATAGGACGAGGGCGTTAGCTCTTCCAGGTTTGGACATAAGACTTGTTTCCAAATGGTTTTCCTAAAAAGACTAAAAATCATTAAAAAGATGGATTTCTCTCAGAACAAATGGTCTTCTGTAATAAACGTCACTGTTTCTTATAAACTTATTCACCCGAGATGATTCGAGTGATCTGGGTTCTAAGGGCTGTGTCTTCTTGCGTGGGGACACAGGTTTTGGTCTCCCAGGGTTTTCGGACCCTTCGCGTATCCGGCTGTGGAGCGTCTCCAGCCGTGAGTTGCGTGTTGAGATAGATTTCCCACTTTAAACGAGAGGAACCGAATCCCTGAACGGTAAAGGAGCGAAAACTTCGATAGACTGAGCCTAGAGTCTGTTCTTGTTTGATTGGGGTTCTAGGCACCGGTCTATCAGGATTTTCGGATCTTTGCCGCGTTAGTCGGTTCTTCTCGCCTATAAGTGGGGTGTTGTTGTGAGTTGAGTCGTTGAGGGTTCTCCGACATAACTGTGAGAGTGCTAGGGCATTTGCATTGTTGTATGGGCTGGAGATAGGACCCTTAGCTTGTGCTCGTGAGGTTCAGATACCTGATCACGTGTTGCACATAGATGAGTGTTGTTGGTCCTGCCCTGTCCAGTTGGGGCCCTGGTTTTTGCCTATTGATCTTTTGGCCCTTCCTCAACTCCGGAATTTTCGAGGGTATAGGACTGTGAGGATCTGAGGCCATGATGCTTGAGTGATGCCACACCGTTGAGACACGGTGATGATGCCACACCGTTGATACACGGTGGTGATGCCACACCGTTGATACACGGTGGTGATGCCACGCCGTTGGTGCACGGCAGTGATGCCACACCGTTGATACACGGTGGTGATGCCACACCGTTGATACACGGTGGTGATGCCACGCCGTTGGTGCACGGCGGTGATGCCACGCCGTTGGTGCACGGCAGTGATGCCACACCGTTGATACACGGTGGTGATGCCACACCGTTGATACACGGTGGTGATGCCACGCCGTTGGTGCACGGCAGTGAGGCCACGCCGTTGGTGCACGGCAGTGATGCCACGCCGTGGGTGCACGGCAGTGATGCCACGTTGTAGGTACACAACGGTGGGAGTCTTTTGGATGTTTCGGACTTTTGACCGCGAGTTTGGGCATCAGCTTTATGATCGCCTTGTGAGCCAGTTTCTCCCGTTCACCGACGGTTTGGTCCCCGTCATGGTGTTCCTTTTTGGTTGAGGGATCAACTTCGACCCGTGGGTCCGTTGGGGTTATGGTAGCATGTTGAGCGACCAACTGTGGCATGGGATTGTGCCTTTTGAGGATCCCTTTTGAGGGTAGCCTGCAGTTGTGTAGTCCACTCGAGTGGTTTCGGATCGGGAGGTAACCGAGTGAAGACCCCAGCGTATTGGATTCCCTGCCTTATTGGATTAATATGTGAATATGCTCGGGTCATCTTGTTGAGGTTGGCACCATGATGTAGTTTGGTGCGTGTTGAAATAGTGGTTTTCCCGTTTCCCCCAGCCTTTTAGTGGACCCCTTTGGTTTTTCACGTCTCAGCTCAGTAGTGATGTGTTTCTCCTCGCCCGTGGTTTACTTGCCCCTTTAAGATCCGTGATTATTGGAGTACGAGGGACGCCCGTTGCAAATTCTGGCTCGATAGATGAGAGAATTGCACATCGGGTCATACCGTACTTGTTGTTGTTGCGGAGTAATCACGAGGAGCGAGTGGGGTTTAGGGAGCTGGAGGCGTATTGTTAGATACCTAGCCGTGGTATTCTTGACTCCTGATGGGCTTGATCTAGTTTCGAGGACGAAACTTTCTTTTAGTGGGGGAGGATGTGAGGTCCCGGAATCCCCGGCGTAGGAGTTGCTGGTGGTTGGGCAGCTTTTAGTAGCCGTTGGGAGTGTTTGTGCGCGTGTCGGGCCCAAGAAATGGATTTGTGATGCAATTTGGGATTTAGTTGCATCACTGGAGGCCTGCGGGATGTGTCGTTGGTGTTTGCGCGCAATTTGGACACACGTGGTGGACTTCGGACTTAATTTGAGACCCCGTGGGAAATTGGAGGACCCGTCGGGTGTTTAGAAGTGATTTCGCGCGATTCAGATGTCAAAATTGGACTCCGGGTGAAGTTTGGATAAAGGTTTACCTCTCCGGTCGCCTTCGGGAATTTTTAGAGTTGGAATTTGGCAAATCGGACTTTAAAAATGGACCCGGCGCGAAAATCGGATCGAGTGGGCATTCGGCAAATTTTCGGGTGAGAATATGGAGAAACGGACATCGTTTTTGGATTCAGCGCGCGAAATCGCTAAGAATGGACTATTTATTTGTTGGTTTTGGAGTCCGGTAGGCGTGCGCGTTTTTCGAGGCGTTTCGGCACGGATCTCGAGGCGTGGCGCGTGGCACGGATCCCGAGGCGATCGCGGCGCGCGGGTCAAGGCACGCAGATCGAGGCGGCGTGCGGACAGGACGGGGGCGCAGGCGCCTTCGGCGCGGGACGCGCGGGGGCCTCCACGTGGCGGGCCCCCGTTGGCGCCCGCGCGGGCGCGGGGACACGCGCGCCCGTGTAACGGGCGCGTGTCCCGCGCCTGGGGGTGACGCGGTGCAACGCGCCCGTGTGACGGGCGCGTTGCCGCGCGCCACGTGGCGGCGGGGCGCGTGCATGGACCCGGTGCACGCGCCCCGGCCTGGTGGACCGGGAGTCTGGCTCCCCATTGGCCGGTCCACGGTGCACCTGGGTGCACCGTGGACCACCATTTCTCTCTCTCCCTCTTTTCTTCTTCTTCTTCCTCCCCGCACACACCATTTTTCTCCTTCTTTTCTTTCTTCTGCACCCGAGAGCGAGAGGGAGTGAGGGAGGAGGTTACGTGAGGTGCGGCGGCGCGTCGTGGACCTCGTTTTGCGTGCGAGGTCGCCCGGCGGAGCGTTTCGGCGACGGCGGCGCAGCCGGGGTAGGTCCCGTGTGTTGGTTTTACTGTATTTTTGTACAGTTTTTGGAGCGTTCTTTTGGACTGTAATTAACCCCTTGTTCTTATCTGTGTTTGGGACTGTGTTCTTGTGCACCGTTTTGCGTGCGGATTCCGGCACTGTGCACCGTTTTGCGTGCGGACTCCGTTTTGCGTGCGGACTCCGGCACCGTGCACCGTTTTGCGTGCGGATTCCGGCACCGTGCACCGTTTTGCGTGCGGACTCCGTTTTGCGTGCGGACTCCGGCACTGTGCACCGTTTTGCGTGCGGATTCCGGCACTGTGCACCGTTTTGCGTGCGGACTCCGTTTTGCGTGCGGATTTCGGCACCGTGCTCCGTTTTGCGTGCGGACTCCGGCAGCTGACATCGTTTTGCGTGCTGACTTCGTTTTGCGTGCGGATTTCGGCACCGTGCTCCGTTTTGCGTGCGGACTCCGGCAGCGGGCATCGTTTTGCGTGCGGATCGCGTGGAGGCCAATTGCAAGTGTCTACGAGCAATTGGTGGCAAACCGAGGTGGGTGGCCTTATCTCCAAGTTTTATGGATTGTACAGTATTTCTACTGATGTAGGACTATGCATGATAGTTTATTTCATTGTGTAGCATGCTAGATTGTAGGAATTGTTATTCCTTTTATTATCTGTTAATATAGTTATCTTGGAACTTGACCTAGCACCCCCGTCATATGTTGCATGTGTAACCAGACCAGTAGAAAACCCTCACTTGGGCTAGGGTTATTTATGCTTAGACATCCACACTGTTCTTTCATTCCTGGACATAGTGTTTCCTCGCCCGGGTAGTGGGCTGAGAGGTCGGGACTTGCTTTTAGTGTGGGATGCTTTTGCACTCTTGCTTGGGAGCAGAGTGGAGTCTGGTAGTTGTAGCTGGGTTGCTTATCTGTGCCGGGAGCCGTTTGGGTAAACGGTAGTCCCGAGAGGTCTTGTTTCCCTGTTGTGCTGTCGTGGAGGGAGCCGTTGAGTAGACGGCAGTCCCGGGCCGTCGAGTATCTTCCGGTCGGTGTTGTTGGGAACCGTTGAGGTTGACGGTGGTCCCAGGTCGTTGAGTGTTGTCCGACCAGTTTTGTTACCCTGAGTTGTGGGTCGTTCCTGGCTGTGGAGTATCTCCAGCCAGTGTGCTTTGTGCTGCGAGCTGTTGGAGAGGCTAGTGTCTCGTGTTTCGAGTTAGCCGATCAGCTGAGTCGTCGAGAGTGCTCCGACTGTTGTGCGAGATATTTGGGGATCTTGAGTCCTACCGTTCTGTGAGTGAGCGTGGATTTTGACTAGCCTGCATATGCCAATGTTTGATTACTCTATGCCGCGCCGTTTTCCTCAGTTGGAGCCGCGCCCCCTGAGATGCCGCTATGGATACGATGGTTGGCCTGTTGAGGCAGTTTTGCGCGAGGGATGAGTTAGTCGGACAGGACGCCCCACGTAAATCCCGTCCTCATGTGGATGTGTGGTAGTGGGCAGGTGCGTTCCTAGTCGACAGGCGCAGGCTTGACTGGACCTTTGAGGCAGTCAGTTCGTTTGGGTCGATTGAGCACCTTGGGTGCGAGTGGTCTCATTTACTTTCATCTGTTCCACTTTTGAGTGTCTAGATAGAGGCATGATAGCTGTAGAGTAGCTCCAGCTTTTCTTGTTCAGTTTTCATTGCACTGTTATCTTTTACCTCTAGTAGACTTGGTGGGCAGACCGTTGGACTTGTTGACGGCACCCACTGAGAACTACTGTGGGAAGTAGTTCTCACACCCGTCGTGGTGTTTTTTCCCCAGGGACTTCTTCTTCTGTTCCTGTGCCCCTGTTGCTGATCCTTCGGACTGAGGCGAGGGAGTCGCGAGCTAGTTCCCTACCCGTCGTTGGAGTGTAGCGGTACCCACTTCAGAGGAGAGCTTCGGTTGATAGTTTACTTCTTCTTCCTCTATTGAGAGACCTTTGTTGAGAGGTATAGAGTTGTACTTTATTTTACAGTTTGAGAGACTGATGTAGTGAGGATATTTTCTTGTATCGAGAGTTTGTACACTGATGTATTCATTGGAGATACCTCTCCCTTTCGAGTTTTGTATCAGAGGACTTTGTATACGATCGTATTTGGGAGATGGATATGGTATTATTTTCAGTTGTACAGGGTTTGGATTTCAGTTTTTAGTAGTTTACTTTCAGCTCTGATATCTGTATACTGTAGTTGATTCTTTCTGCAGGTTAGACGCTTCGTCTGTACGGCAGTTTCCGTACAGATGGCGGATCTGTTAGCGAGCCCGGGTCGCAGTTTCGTCCCCGGGGCGTGACACCGAATCCCTGAACGGTAAGGGATCGAGAACTTCGATAGGCCAAGCTTAGAGTCTGTTCTTGTTTGATTGGGGTTCTAGGCAGCGGCCTATCGGGATTCCGAGACCTTGCCGCGTCAGTCGGTTCTTCTCGCCTATGAGTGGGGTGTTGTTGTGGGAGCCATTGGGAGTGACGGCGGTCCCAGCTGCGTAGTATCTTCTTGAGTGGGTTAGTGTTGGGAGACTGAGTTGTGTTCCGAGCTTTGAGATACCGATCTATTTGATCGTGGATTATAGCCTGCTAAGCCTGGCCTTTTTGCCATTTACGAGATACTTGAGATACTTGAGTTCGTTGGGGTCGCTCCCCTCGAGCTACGCCCCGGGTGCGATGATGATACCGAGCCTGACGAGGCTGCGATGATGCGACTAGTTGATACACTAGAGTTCGCTTGAGATTGAGATAGTCCTTGAGGGACACCCTACGTAAGACCAAGTCCTGTTTGGGCGTAGTGGCAGTAGGTGAGCGCAGGTTTGGTTGACTGGTCCAAAGTGGGACAGTCATTGAGATTGGGTGACATTGAGAGAGTGATGGCATAGCATGTGTCATAGTACAGTTTTCTTTGAGTACAGTACTTGTGACATATTGTCAGTAGAGAGTGGATGCATACCATCATCTGTGTTCTCTTTCTCATTGAGCATAGTAGATAGAGGCATGATAGCTGTAGATACTTTTCCAGCTTATTTTCATTATCACAGTCTTTTTTTGTTATCTTATGCCTCTAGTAGACTTAGTGGGCAGACCGTGGTTCTTGGAGACGGTACCCACTGAGAACTACTGTAGGATGTAGTTCTCACACCCTCTGTCGGTGACAGGTTGCTGAGGCTTTTCTTCCGTTCCTGCCGAGCTGACTGGACGGACCGAGGACAGGGAGTCGCGTGATAGTTCCCTACCAGCATTGTTCTAGTAGAGTGAGGTAGATGTACCATCCCGGACTGTGGGAGTTTGGTTACGTATTGTATTCCCAGTTTTGGTTTATCTCCCTTTCAGATTTGTAGATGTTGTATAGGTGGATTTTTATTGTATCACCTTGTATTTTGGGAGATAGACTTGCATTTGTTTTCAGCTTTTTAGTAGAGAGATTTTATATTACAGCTTTTATTACCCGCTCTGATATCTGTATAGCTGTAGTTCTATGTTTTGCAGGTAAGACGCTTCGTCTGTACGGCAGTTTCCGTACAGATGGCGGATCTGTTAGCGAGCCCGGGTCGCAATTTCGACCCCGGGGCGTGACAAGGACGCTTCAGCTGCAGAGCAGGTCATCGCAGGTATTATTCTGATCTCAGCAGTCCGTGCTCGGGCTCTTTTCGATACCGGTGCTTCTCACTCGTTCATCAGTTGATCATTCGCATCCCTGCATGGTTTAGCAGTAGCTTCTTTATCTCATGCATTAGAGGTTCAGATACCGGATTATGTTCTGCATGTCGATGAGTACTGTAGAGATTGCCCCATACAGTTGGGATCCTGGATTCTGCCGGCCGACTTGCTTGTCTTACGGCAGCTCCAGGATTTTGATGTTGTACTGGGTATGGATTGGTTGTCGAGATTTTAGGCCACCTTAGACTGCCGAGAAAAGACTGTACTCTTTGTGAGTCGGGCAGGAGGTGGTTGTCTTCTGGGGCTGTCAGAGTTCTTTGTTTGCCCTGACTATTTCTTCGGCGTGGGCTAGGCGGTTGATGAGTAGGGGATGCACCGCATTTCTGGCGACCATTGGTGAGGTGCCTACGGCGGCACGGGGACTCGAGGATATTCTAGTTGTCCGCGAGTTTTCCGATGTGTTTTCCCTAGAGCTGACAACTATGCTGCCGGAAAGAGAGATTGAGTTTGTGAATGATGTGGTACCCGGAACCGTACCAACCACGAAGGCACCTTACAGAATGACGCCTGCCGAACGGAGAGAGTGAAGGCCCAGCTTCGAGATCTTTTGGACAGAGGCGACTGCAGATTGAGGATACGTTGCGTGCGTCATGGTTCTTCGAGGAGGACGTTGGGGCCTGATTTACTGCTGGAGGCGGAAGAGAAGGTCAAAGTCATTCGCCGGCACTTGGAGACGGCCCAGAGTCGCCAGAAGATTTATGCTGATGTTCGGCGGCGAGACCTTGAGTTCCAGGCTGGTGTTCATGATGTCTTCCACGTTTCGGCCTTGAGGAGATATGTGTTTGATCCGTCTCATGTGATGGACTTCGTATCATTGGATATCGGCGAGGACTTGGTTTTCGAGGAGCGAGAGGCTACCTGGGAGCTAGAGATGGAGATGCGAGATGCCTACCCTTTTCTGTTCGAGACTTCTGGCTGAGATTCGCATGTTTTACTTTGTTTCGTTTCGAGGACGAAACTTTCTTTTAGTGGGGGAGGATGTAGTGGCCCTAGTTCCCATGCAGTGTTTTTTCGATGAATCCACTGTTGGAACACCTAGTATTGGTGTATCTGGCCCACAGTGCATCAATTGGATGCTACTGATGGACCCTGTGTGTTTCTATTTGCTGTGTTGGCCTTCGGCTAGGTTTGCCGAAATTTCTGGAAAGATTTAGGCCAAACGGAGGTCATAAATGGATTCAGCACGGAAAAACGCTTGAAAACGATTATTTGTTTGCTTAATTTGGAGTCCGGATGCCCAAAAACGGACACCCGAAAGTTTTTAGTGGGTTTTGGTGCATGGGAGGGGCCGTAGACCGCCGGGATGCCACGTGGCGGCCTATCATTGGCCGGTTCAGGATGCGCGGTCCACAGAGCAGCGCGGCGGGGTGCACAGACCCGGCGCATGGACACGTGGCACCGCCTGATTGGCGGGCTCAGGGCGCGCGGTCTACCGGGTGGAGCGCGGCGGTGCATGGACCAGGCGGGGGACACATGGCGCCCGCTCATTGGCGGGCGCCACCGCCTTACTGTGCGAGCAGGTGGACACGTGGCGCTCGGTGAGTGGTCCCGCGTCGGTGTTTCCTGTTTGGCGTGACACGTGGCAGCTTCTGAGTGGTCCTGCACCGGTGTTCGCTGTTCGGTGGACACGTGGCAGCACCAGGGCGTTTCGGGCGTGAACAGTGTTGGGCCCGGCCCAACACTGTAGGTGCCCGAAACTTTCCGGGCGCCCGAAAGTTGGGCCCGAGCCCATTAAGCTTGTTTTTTTGGGGCTTTTTCCTTTGGAGCCTATAAATAGGCCGTGTTGGGCTGGATTTTTCCACCCTTTCTCGTGGGATTTAGCTCTTGAGCCTTTTACAAAAGTTTTTCCTCTCCCTCTTGCCAATCTTCCGGTGAAGTTTCAGATTTTCTGGAAGCCGCGACGACAGCAATTTCTGCCTCGTAGTGCGGAGCGACGGTATACTGTTGGAGGCCCATTTCCGTTGCATTTTAGTCTGGGAGACCTGCAGAGCTACCCCGACCTCATTTTTGGACGATTTATTCGATAGCGGTTGAACGAGAGGTACATCTACGTTTTCCGTGTTGATCATTTTTCCTGGAAATGAGCTTTGGTAGGGGTTTGGGGTACATTTTTACACCCCTTTGTAACAGTTTGGATTTCTGGCAGCAGCAACTTCGCGGAATTTTATCTCCACTTCCGGGTATCGGATTCAGACGATTCAAGAGCCTATCGACATCTACACTTCGCGAGGATCGTCGTGATATTTTTATTGGAATTTATTGAGGAGTATTTTCAGGTGAAATTTTCGTGTGAACAGGAACTATGCTGGCAGATTTTGGATTAGTGATTGTTGTGTGTAAATTGTATGTAATTGAGAGTTGTTGTTGTACCCAGGACTGTAAGAGCAATTTTTCTGTGCTCCTTGCTCTGTGGATCTGGAAAATTGTCGATTTCTGGACTACTTATCTGTACCGTCCCGGACAGTTAGCGTGTTCAGGTGGGTGTTCTCGCTTTCAAAATCTACGGACTGTTTGCTAATTCTATGATTATAGTTGCATGCATGTTAGTATATGTGCTAAATAATCTGTGCAAACTGTATGTTGAAACCACTGTAGCTAGCTGCTATATATGACGACTTCTTGGTAAGTTTTGCAACATGAAAACTCAACTCAGCTTAATTGTCCGTTAACTAATTATTCATGCACAGTTAGACTACAGTAAATGTGAATATGTATGCAGATTTGTTCATCACCTTAGCTTCCCCACAGTGGTTGTACTCTCGACTTGTACTCTCGTCATTCTGGACATAGTGATTCTCCCCGAGTCGTGGGCTGGGAGGTTTATTAGCTGGGGATTGCATTTGCACTCGCGTCTGGGGACCGAGTGGCGTCTGTAGCAGTCTGTAGACCAGTTTGCATTATGATAGTGATAGTGATAGTGATAGTGGATCTGGGATCTTTGGGACATGGTCATAGTGACAGTGTGGATTTTTAGCCAGTGAGTGAGACAGTGATTGGATCATAGCCTGCATGAGCCATATTTGTGCTCGACAGTGTTGCGCAGTTATTTTACTCGTGTGGGTCGCTCCCCTCGAGTGCCACTCCGGAGTAGGCTAGACCGGGTTGTAGTACCGGCGTTGAGATTGAGCTAGATACCGGGTTGGAGTACCGGCGTGAGATTGAGCTCTATTGCGACTTGTCGATGCTTCTGTCCCTCTAGCTGAGCCAGTTTTGGCAGCTACGGACATACCTACAGTAGTAGGTAGGCGCAGGTTTGACTGGACCCGTGGTGGCAGTCAGTTTGGATTGGGTGATTTGAGTTGAGTATCAGTAGTGGCATATCGTCCTTCTGTCCTATTCCTTGAGCATTTTAGATAGAGGCATAGTAGCCGTAGATGTGTTACTTTCCAGCTTTTCTATACTGCATTTCTTTTGTTATTTTATGCCTCTAGTAGACTTAGTGGGCAGGCCGTCGGGCTTGTTGGCGGCACCCACTGAGAACTACTGTGGGAGATAGTTCTCACACCCGTCGTGGTGTCTTTTCCCCAGGGACTCCAGCTCCAGTTCCTGCTGCACCAGTTGCTCATCCAGCTCCTACTGACCGAGGTAAGGGAGTCGCGAGATAGATCCCTTTCCCCTTTCAGCTTCAGCGAGAGATAGAGGTACCCCGATGTTCGTTTTGGTCGTGTCTATGTTTGAGAGATCTTGTAGTGAGGGATCGAGTTGTACTCTTTTATTTCTTTTGAGAGACTCTTGTATTCAGGTGAGGATATTATGTATATTTATTTTTGTGAGAGATTGTTCTACTTCTTGTAGTTGGTTAGTTTTCTTTACCGCTCTGATATCTGTTAGTGTAGTTGATCTATTTTTGCAGGTTAGACGCTACGTCTCTACGGGGCTTCCTGTAGGGGCGGTGGATCTGTTCGCGAGCCCGGGGTACAGTTCTGACCCCGGGGCGTGACACCTGGACTCTTAAGCATTTCTCTTTTATTTCTTTAACTCAAATTGAAGTTAAAGTTATTATCCATTTGCCCAGACACCCTATGACCTTCTAGGGTTATATTTGATCAACTCTTTAAACTGGGGATCTTATCCCACTTTCCTGATTCCTCATTGAATCCTAGAGTTAACTTAACTCTACTTTCCTGTTCCACTATTATCTTGGGTTACATTGACTCTAATTTCCTGTTTTCCTTTCATGTCTCCACACTTGATCCATTTTTCCATTCTCTTGATTCCTTACTGAATCCTAGAGTCAACTTGACTCTATTTTTCTGTCTGTGAGTTTAAACTCTTCTAGCTCAACTTAGGTTCCCTTTACCTAAGTTCCATGTCATACTTGTCCTAGAGTTCCCTGACTCTATGCTGACCACTAGTTTACCTTAGGTTCTCTTCACCTAAGTTCCATGCCATACCTGTCCTAGAGTTCCCTGACTCGATGTTGAACACTAGTTCTCCTTAGGTTTCCTTTACCTAAGTTCCATGTCATATACACCCTAGAGTTCTCTGACTCTATGTTGATCACTCTATCCAGTGTCCTTAGGTTATCACCTAAGACCATGCCACTCGTCCTCTCTAGGATAACTCCTAAGTTGATGTCACTCGTCAAACCCCTATACTAGGTTTTCTCCTAGTCTTACTACCAACAACTGTTGCTCCCTTATGTCACGTGATTCCTAGAGTTATACCCTAACATGCTCACAATCATAATAGCTAATCCTTTTTCATGCATGCAGTTAATTTCATTTCATTCATCAAATAGTAATTACTTCTACGCATGCATATTCATCATATATCTTTGGCAACCAACAGTTGCACTTTTCCTCTGTGTTCATTTACACATGCACATCTATTCCTCTAACTCTGGCAACCAATAGTTGCACTTTTCCATCTGAATCTATCTACACAGGCAATCATAATCATATTTACCTAACGCCTCTAACAGGCTACTATCATGCTTCGAATCGAAAAGTAAAGGAGCAAGGGGAGAGGTCACCCAATTTCGGCAGAATTCCCCACCTTGTGGTGTACCCAATTGCTTGTAGACACTTGCAATTGGTCTCCACGCGATTCCACTTGTTTCCTTGAGCTTGCACGCAAAACGGCGCGCATTCGCCGAGTCCGCACGCAAAACGGTGCACGTCCCCTATACCTGCACGCAAAACGGTGCATGTCATTAAAAACCCACACGTAAAATGATGCGCGCCACATCAGCCGGCACGCAAAACGATGCGCAGCAACACGATCTGCACGCAAAACGGTGCACGTACCTCAAATCTGCATGCAAAACGGTGCACGCCTCACTGTGGGGTTGCACGCAAAATGGTGCATATTTTTCCAACCCTACATGCAAAATAGTGCATAACATTAGTGACGGCACGCAAAACGGTGCGCGACAACACGAACTGCACGCGAAACGGTGCACGTACCTCGAAACTGCACGCAAAACGGTGCACATCTGACTGTAGAGTTGCACGCAAAACGGTGCATATTTTTCCTAGCCCTGCACGAAAAACGATGCAACCATTAGAATCTACACGCAAAACGATGCGTATTGGTCCAACCCGCACGCAAAACGAAGCACGTACCCGGTATTGACACGCAAAACGGTGCACATCTGACTGTAGGGTTGCACGCAAAACGGTGCACATTTTTCTGATCCTGCACGTAAAACGAGACGTATTGTTAGAGTCTGCACGAAAAACGGTGCCCGTTAGTCCAACCTGCGCGCAAACCGGAGCACATACCTCGTATTGGCACGCAAAATGGTGCACGTTTCTTTTCCAACTTTGCACGCAAAACGGTGCGCGCCTTTCGAGTTTGCACCCAAAACAGTGCGCGTTTGTCGAGTCCGCACGCAAAACGGTGCATATATCCCACGAGCGGCACGCAAAACGAGGCGCGCCCAAAACGCCCGCAAAACTCGAGCAGTAAAACGGCACAGAAAAGTTGGGTCCCTATCACGCACGTGGGCATGGGGTCAAATCCAAAATCCAAAAAGGAAACTTCAAAACTGTGCCAAAAATACCGCAAAAACGACACACGGGGCCTACCTCGACAACGTCGTGCCGTCCATCGCCTCCAATAGCCTCTTTGGTACATCTTGTGCGCTCCACGAAGTCCACGGCGCGCTCGTGCGCCCTCGAAAACCCTGCGCGGAATCGCCCTCTCCCTTTCCTGGTACGCTCGGGTGAAGCCAAAAAGGGAAAAAGGGGGAAAAATGGGGCCGTTTGGGCTTAAATAGGCCAAGCCCGAACTTTCGGGCGCACCCTTTCGGGCGCCCGAAAGTTTTCGGGCGGCTACAGTAGCCGGCCCGCCATGGTCCACGCGTCCACGCGGCGCCAGCTGGGCGCCACGTCACCAACGCTCGGCCAGTCCTGGGCCGACACGTGTCCCTGGACCCGTGCACCGCGACCACCGAACAGCGGCGGCCAATCGTTGTCCGCCACGTGAACCGCACCCACACCCGCGGTAGGTGGGTCGCGTCACGTCAGCGCGTCGCGTCGCGCTGACCCTCCAATAGGAGGCCGACACGTGGCCTCCCCGTTGACGCAGCGCCAGGGCCCGCCGCGCCTTCCCAACGCGCCCCGCTCCCTCGGTCAGGGCGACCAATGAGGGAGCGCCACGTGGCGTTTCCCCACCTACCACGCGGCCTCGGGCCGCGCGCCACAGCGCGTCGCGCGCGAAGGCTTGCCTCGGGATTTGCGCCCCCGCCTCAGGATTCGCGCCCACTGCCTCGGGATCCGTGCCACTGCCTCGGGATCCGTGCCAACTGCCTCGGGATCCGTGCCAACTGCCTCGGGATCCGTGCGCTATAGTAACTTTCGGGCGCGCACAGTAAATTTTCGGGCGCAACTTCACCTGGACCGGGCTGCTACAGTGAACCGGGTTCGCTACAGTGCAGCCCGGTTCGCTGCAGCCCGAATAACCGCTTTGCTACAGTATTTTCCGGGCGCCCGGAACCTATTTTCGGGCGCCCGAAACTTGGGCCCAAGCCCAGTTTCGCCCGTTTTCGTCCGTTCTCGCCCGTTTTTCGCCCGTTTTCGCTCAAATTTGACGGGCAGCCACAGTTTAACTTGATTTACCTCCTGGTACTTAAATTTTCCAGTTTGGACCCTTTTTGGGTTGCCAAAAGTTCCACTGTACTTGAATTTGCTGGCGGAGCCCGTTTTCTCAATCCGGGTGTCCGATCAACGCGAAACTTTTACTGTGGCCTAAAAATATATTTACGGAGCTCCCGTAATTTTCTCGAAATTTTCCGACACTGTGAATTTTCCACTTACAATCTGGGCCCACTTCCTCACATAAAATTCTGGATCTCTTATTTTAATCCCGATTTGGGCCCAATTCATTTCCGGGTCATCCTTTACTTCTCTACTTTCATAAAAATAGTATTTTATACTATTTTCATTTGCATTTGTTTATATTCCAAGTTCTGGTTCACTACATTCTACCCCCCTTAAAATAAGTTTCGTCCTCGAAACTTGATTCACATCTTGAGTCCTACTTGATCAAGAGGGGGGAAAACTTGCCCTCACTACTGGGCTCACTGAACCTCGTGACCGGCATCACATTGCCTGCTTGCCCACAATTACACGAGCAGCTCATTCTTGAATCCCTATCTCAACTCGCTCATTCCTGGATCCCTATCTCAACTCAGGGACAACTCAGACCTGGTGTCTGGCCACTTTCACCAAGTAGGTGAGGGACACATTTGAGCACTTGCTCTCTCAATTGCCACAAATGACCAAGCCTTTTCTTGCGAAATTTCCACTTAATTTCGTCATCATCTTTCCATAACGAGGTTGCATCTGCAACTAATTACATCTACCGCATTTCCGGTCGCTCCGCTGCCTAATGTGGAGGGCAAAGGCCAATCCACGAGTTCTCAACCATCACTCACACGCTACAAGCGCTCCATGTCCACGGGTTATCAGCTAACCCGATATCTAGGTCTACTAATAGGTCCACAGACCACGATCCAATAGGGGCCTATAGCCCAGCTAATCCAACTCTGTACAATGACTCTCACTAGCACACAGACCCAATCTTCATACGGGTAGATCCTCATCTAGGATTACTACACCAACACTCCCACTAGGAGCTACAGTACCTCAATCACCACTAGCTCTACGGCCTGGTCACAACACACTCTCTGTGTACTAATAGCCTCAATGCTCACACGTGGCATTCCACGTTCCCGGGTCATCGCTCGGACTACCGTCCCGACCAAATCTCTATCATGCCCCGCCATCAGGTCTCGGGCCGCTGTCTCTCACAGCCGACTGCGCCTGCCCACTGGGCTACAGGCCCGCAGTCCACAAACTGGTCCAGGCACGGATCGTCCCCAAGCGAACCCGCTACTCGTCGCCACGCGACCACTACGCTCCACTGAGCAAAACCACACTAACCAGTCGTCAATCCACGACCCAAACTCTCTATCAACACTGGCCACAATAGGCAAAGGCTAACACGCCACCTAATCAGCTCTCTCTGGCTAAACGATACTCGTGCTCCATGAGCACCCAAACAGTTGGGCGTCCTACGCCCCCACGCATCTCGTAAAAATCCAGTGTCAAGCAACTTGCTTAAACACACGTACGGCTCCCGTACACCTCCCCCAACTGGGTTGAGGCACCACAATGAACATTCACCAACTCTGGTGATTAACTCGCAAATCCTGCGGTGGCAATCCTCGCCATCAAACCGATCCATCAGAACGGCGCCACAAAACTCTCGCTCTTTCGAGAGGTTCTCGCATCCTGAAGCCTACTCTAGGCCTCACCAACACTACTACGTGGCAACCTAGCCACAATCAACACGCCACACAGTCACTACCGTCATCAGGGGCAAACTCACGCCGCCTGGCCCGTGAATCTTTCTTGCCCTAACCCTTAGGGCACAGCAACTTGGCTCTCGCGACATAGCGATCACCATTTACCACGCGAGTTGATCCCTCACTGGACCCTACTAACCATACTTTGCCAGCAACCTAGCTGACACAAGCGTAAAACACCCTATGCTGAAGGTGTTGGCTGCGCCGACAAAAGTTCGGCGGCCACTGCCACTCTCTTTACTGTCGCCCCTACAGGCGGCGACGCCGTATACTCATACGTTGTTTGTGCAGCCTCAACTTGCTGCGTTATCAGCCACTGGAGTCTATCTATCTGCTCCAACTGTCATGCTGACGCTACTCTTAGGCGTCGAAACCTGTCTTCCTGTCGGCGGAGAATTTCCGCCGACGGTAAGAAGTCTGACCTACTGTTGGACCACTCCAACAAGTGCGGTCACCTGCTATCGCAACTCGTATACCACGTTTGACCCCGAGCCCTCTCGGGACTCGAGTCAAACAGGTGTGTTTCCCTATGTGGTGTCATCGCTACTATGCACACCACAACGAAACAACCAGCCCAAAACTTAGCCATTTGAGCATCGCGCAGCCCATATACCGACAAAAAGGCCCGTCGACCAAATCATGCGAAAGTATAAGAGGGTACTTCTTTTCATCTCCAACATTACGTTGTCGGCCGCCCAACGTAATATTCGAAGAATGAAAACTCGTTGCCCTCGGTCAGTCCCAACATCCTTTTTGGGAACAACAAAAACCCAATCAAGTACTTTCGCCACCGCCCACGCACTCTCTCGTGCTAATCCCTAGGGTCTCCCTAAGGTTGCTAACCACCTAGGACTATTCCTAGGCTCTGATACCACTCTAATCTGTCACGCCCCGAGTCCGCCAATTTGTACGGTTCGGGCACGCCAACAGACCCGCCAATCGGGTAAGACCTTTTTCTACCCGAAAGGAACGGTAACATCCATATTAACACAACCAGTGTATGCGGAAGCTCAATATCAGAGTACTAAAAATCACTATAAATTTAAACTTTCATTCAATAACAAATAGTTAACACGGAAATGAAAGCATACAAGAGTGAACCATAACTTAAATTTATTACACTTAACATTCCTGAACTTGCAAATAAATTATTACAATTCTTTTTACATAAATTCCTCACCATACAAGGTTCACTCAAGAAATATAAAAATGGTACCTCTGCTAGACCCTCTAGGTCTCTATGCTGCTGGGCTCTTGCCCCTGTCGTATGCCTCGCCGTCTGCATCTGAACAGTCTCGACCGCTGCATCCATACCCGAACCTGTGGGGGGAGTCACCCAAGGGGTGTGAGAACTACGATCTGAGTTCCCAGTGGGTTCAACCACCGAGAGAAAGTGTCCTACACCACTTGGTCCAATGGAAGCAATAATAATAGTGCTAGGAAACTAAAATCCTCGATATCAAATGCAGCTATACAAAATGCATCACTGTCTGTATATACTCATCAGCACTACACTGTCCAGCCATACTAGGCTACCATATAATAGGTCACTACACTATCTGTGTAAACTCATCGACCCAGCACTACTCTGTCTAGCCACACTAGGCTGCTAAGCACCAACTCGGCCACTATGCCGCTATATACAGGGTCAAACTAACCCGGCCACCTTGGCCACTCTATTTTTCTTTATTCTTTAGATTCTGGTGCTTTAGTTCAAGTTAACCCTCAGAAATTCTTATCCAACGGGCCCGAGCCCGGTAGTCCTGCTACCATAAGATAAGATTTCTAAGGTTGCCGATAACACCCGCAAGTGTTACCCCGCCCAACGGGGAACTTGTCATACGGGTCACTGCCCGGGAGAGGGACACTGCCCTTGGCTCCGACAAGATCTACGTTTCACCCCCGAAGGTACGCCCATTTTATCTTTTTATATTTTCTTTCTTTTCTCTCTTTTTTTTTTTTTTTGTTTAGTTCTTAGCCTCTTTGCCTTTGAACACTTGCTTCCCTTTCTTATTCGAGCTTATAGCTCCCTTTTTGCCACTGGCAAATCACTTTCTCTTTTCCTTGAGCATTTAGCTCCTTGCTCTCACTTTTAACCCTTCGAAAGTACCTCGTCCGACGGGTCACTGCCCAGGGAGTCCTGCTCTACTTGACGAGTCTCAAATTCGAAGGCGCCATTTACATTTTCTTTATGCTTTTAGCCACTTTTAGCTTACTTTTAATCTTTGCCTTTTTGCAACAATTTTTCCTCTTATCCTAGGTCTTGCCATAAGGATAACCAGAGAGTCTCCTGGACTCTTAAACATTTCTCTTTTATTTCTTTAACTCAAATTGAAGTTAAAGTTATTATCCATTTGCCCAGACACCCTATGACCTTCTAGGGTTATATTTGATCAACTCTTTAAACTAGGGATCTTATCCCACTTTCCTGATTCCTCATTGAATCCTAGAGTTAACTTAACTCTACTTTCCTGTTCCACTATTATCTTGGGTTACATTGACTCTTATTTCCTGTTTTCCTTTCATGTCTCTACACTTGATCCATTTTTCCATTCTCTTGATTCCTTACTGAATCCTAGAGTCAACTTGACTCTATTTTTCTGTCTGTGAGTTTAAACTCTTCTAGCTCAACTTAGGTTTCCTTTACCTAAGTTCCATGTCATACTTGTCCTAGAGTTCCCTGACTCTATGCTGACCACTAGTTCACCTTAGGTTCTCTTCACCTAAGTTCCATGCCATACCTGTCCTAGAGTTCCCTGACTCGATGTTGAACACTAGTTCTCCTTAGGTTTCCATTACCTAAGTTCCATGTCATATACACCCTAGAGTTCTCTGACTCTATGTTGATCACTCTATCCAGTGTCCTTAGGTTATCACCTAAGACCATGCCACTCGTCCTCTCTAGGATAACTCCTAAGTTGATGTCACTCGTCAAACCCCTATACTAGGTTTTCTCCTAGTCTTACTACCAACAACTGTTGCTCCCTTATGTCACGTGATTCCTAGGGTTATATCCTAACATGCTCACAATCATAATAGCTAATCCTTTTTCATGCATGCAGTTAATTTCATTTCATTCATCAAATAGTAATTACTTCTGCGCATGCATATTCATCATATATCTTTGGCAACCAACAGTTGCACTTTTCCTCTGTGTTCATTTACACATGCACATCTATTCCTCTAACTGTCACGCCCCAGAGGTCTCAAGATAAGCGGAAAACGTGTATTATTATTATTATTTTTTTTTTGAAATCAATTAATCAAATGAGGACGACCTCGCCTACCGGTGCGCGACAGACCGCCACATATACAAATTCACCCTTCCAACGGACAGAGTCTCCTTTGTATATGCACGGCGTCACGTTTACAACAATGTCATTCACAACAATCAACATGCACTTTAACCACACAGCCACAGTGAACAAATATGTATTAGCATTCAACAACATTGGGAAGAACCTATGAGTTCGCAAACGGTGTCCACACGACACCTATTTCTTTAGAAACATCTATCATTCACATTCAGGCGGCCATATTGTTTTGAAAGGATAAATCCCCAGGGTTTTCAAAGTGGTGCCCACACGACACCCTATTTTCGAAAAGCATTTTCGAAAACCATTTTGACCTCGTAAAACGGCCGCAAAGTCAACATAAAATGTAACCATAACCAAACAATTAATTACATGTCCACATATCCAGCATGATCCACACCCACACAAAATAACTAAAGAGGGAAAAGAGAGAGATAACCAAATAAGAGTTTGACAAAGGCCTCATATGGCCAAACATAGGGTCCGCGATGCCTCACCACCGTCCCGCTGTACTTACTTAGTTGGACCTGTCACGGAGTGGGTAAAGTCAGTGACAAATAAAGTAGATGTTATAACAATAACAAACAGGAGATTAGAATGAGTTACACCGCACCGGAACCTTCGCTATCCTTCGCCCTGAAACTGACTTTAATTACTTTGTTTACTTTAGTTACCACCGTCCCATCAGGGTAGATCGATGATCTCCCCACGTGACACATGATGCTCTAACCCCTTCACGATGCGTGGGCGACACGTTTAGCCATCGTGATCAGGTCCCCAAACAACACACGTGGGGCACACGGGTCATATAGACCACTTCTCCGGAAAAGTACACCAATGCGGGGGCCTATTCCGCCGGTGTACGTGCAGCATTCAAAATGGGATGCCGAGGTCGGCGTAAATTAATTATTTGCGACCCTTGGTCGCCTTAAACATTAACAAAAGAACAGTACATAATAAGCGAAGGGTTAAAACATTAGAAACATCTCATCTACTTTATTAAACCGGTTAGTATTAGATACTTTAGTGATACGTTGCACATAATGCACTTACAGCACTTGATGCAAAAGAACCCACCTGGTTGAAGATATACGACCGCTCCCGTGACCCTCTCAAGCAATCGGAACTCCTCGCGGCCTACTAGAATATCCAAGAGTACAAATTAACACCTTACCCTAATCAGGTAACATCAGTGGTCCCAACCACCGCAACAATGAACCCACCAAAACCGAAATCACTACACCTAGAGGACCGCGACGTAATAAAACAGTGACCAAAAAGATCTCAAGTGGCCATGCCAAGAAAACCGCGGAGATTGTGATCCCAACGGCGAAAACGACGCTCAAAACGGTGGAAAAACGGACAAAAACGGAGCTACCGAACTTTGGGGCTGTCGGGTGGTGCACAGGAGCAACCGTGGACCGGGCTCACCGCACAGTGGAGGCGGCGGCGCAGACCCGGCTCACCCAGGAGGCGTGCACCAGCTGGGATGGGCCGGGCCGCGCACAGCGCTTGCGCGCGCCAGGTTCACGGCCGCGGAGGGCCGCGGCGCGCACCGGGTGCACGCAGAAGGCGTGCACCATGCGGTGCGGGCCGGGCCGGCGCACGAAACCGTGCGTCGGGTCTTGTGCTTTCGACACTGCGGGCGTGCACCGGGTGCACGCCTGGACCCGTGGACAGCGCTGTACGGACAAGCACAGTAAACCCTAATTTCGCGGTTTTTTTCGCCGTTTTCGCTCCCGTTTCGCGATTTCTTCTCCGTTTTCGCTCCCGTGGGATCCCGGCGACGACCCCGCGAACATGGTAACGACGGCGGCGGCCTCCCGTTTAACAACGGCGGCGGCGGCCTCCCGTTAACCCACTATGTTCCAACGGAACACCCCCAAAAATTCCCGAATAAATACTTGATAATTCTAATGACTAGACCAACGATCGACGAACAACCAAAACGTCGGTCGGAAGCCCGATAAAAAGAAACCGATTAAAAACCACCAATTAAATTCGATAAAATCATCAATCACACCCGATCAAGAACGAGAATAAAATATTGATCAAAACCCAACAAAAATCCGTGATCGATGCACCGATTAAAACAACCTTACAAGAACACGGAAAACCCCCGATTAAATTCTACGAAAGGATTAACGACTACTAACCTCAATCTATCGGAAATAAAGAACCGATCTTGGTTCTCGCGGTGTTGGAGATCCGGATCCGCTCCCCGTAGATGATGGCGTCTCGTTCTCCGGTCTCCGGACGTCAATCGGGGCGATCGGGTTCCTCCGCTTTCTCCTTCTTTCTTTCTTTTCTCCTCGGGTTAGGGTTTTCCTTTTTTTCTTTTCAAACTAGGGTTTCGTTTTGTTTTCGGTACGCACGAAAGAGGAGGGTTTGAGAAGGCGGTATTTTAAATTAGGGTTTTTTCCGCTTTCCGGTAACCGGGGTTTAAATATTCTCTTATTAATTTAATTTCTTTTATTTTATTTTATCTCATACGTACCGTCAAAATACTCCTCGGATATTTTTTGACTCTAATTAATTAATTCGTTAATTAATTAATTCCCTATAGATAATCCTTCGGGATAAATCATCAAAGATAATTGCTTAAGGATAATTCCTTAAGAGATAATTCCGAGATTCCTCGAAATGCGTGCCAGATCTTTTGCACGGATTCCGATGCACCCCACGGTTACCGTGACCTTCAGAACCCCATTCCGGGAGATCCGTAAGTCGGATTTTGGATCCGATTGCACCGCCGTTCATCATTTTTCGAGCTCTATCACCGAAAAATACCCGCACCGCACGTTAGTCAACTCTAAAGAGCCCGATATTCTAATTCCCTCGAACTTACACTTTATTAGCAGGAGGGTAAAATAATACTAGAAAAGTCGTGTCATTACACCACTCACACTTTATAAAAAGTTTCGTCCTCGAAACTTAAACTCAACCCTCGCTAAACAATTCTGGAAAATCTTCCTTCATTTTCGTCTTAAGTCCCCAAGTCGCTTTGCGCTCCTCATGGTTACTCCATTACACCTTTACGTAAGGGATTGTCCAGTTGCGGAGTTTCTTTACCTCCCATTCCAGCCTCCGCATCAAGGTTTGGCAGTAACGCCAACCGGTATGCCACCGGGCCTACGCGCCCTAAATCCCAAATGTCGGATCGTCGATGCCAACCAACGATCCCAAAAGCTCGAACTATTAGAAATACGCAACCCATTTACTTAAGGCATTCGGTCGCACCGCCACAGATCCTGACCTGACTCATCCCCCCACCTGGACGTTGGGTCTATTGTTGGGCCTTTTGCCATTAGGTCTATTGTGGACCGCAGCCCCACTCAACTTACTAGGCTCACCCAACTCAACTTGTGAGTTCCTTGGGTCTATTGTCACGAGGCAGGAAGTTGGACCTATTTAACCCTTAGCTAAATAGCCAACATATAAGACAACTAAGTCTTCACCTCCTTATTGGGCAGGAAGGTACGAAGTATTACTTCTAAGGGTTCTCCCGGGGTCGAGACCAACATTGCTTTTCGTAGCAGGTCTTTCCTGCTACTACTTCCCTCGTAGCAGAAACGTCTGTTTTCCCCCGCTGGTCGCTGATGTTTCGCTTTCACCTGTTGGCACACCCAATATTGCGCCACAAATTGTGTCACATTGCTCTTTCGATTTGGGCCACGAGAAGGTCTGCCACAGATCCTTGCACCTCTTTGTTCCTCCGGGATGCACGGTATAGGAGGTATTATATGCCTTTACTAGATTTTCCTCCCTCATTTTTAGCTCATCGGGCACACAAATTCGTCCCCGGCACCTTATTACATCATCTGAGTCAGTTGTAAAAACTCCGCCTTGCTCCGAGGACATTCTGTCTCGCACCAGTTGTAACTGGCCGTCGGTCGATTGTCCTTTCAGAATCCTGTCCAGCAGGATAGGTCTAACCACCAGGGTCAAGAGCCGTACGACCGTACCCGCTGGTACTACCTCCAATCTCAATTGCGAAGACTCTTCAATCAGACGGTCCTGTTGGGTAAGGGCGTTCGTCATTGATTCCACCGTCTGTCCCTTGCGGCTCAAGGCATTAGCCACCGCGTTCGCTTTCCCGGGGTGGTAGCGGATGGTTAGATCATAGTCCTTTAGTAATTCGAGCCACCGTCCTTGCCGCAAATTTAACTCCCTCTGGGTGACGAGGTACTTGAGGCTCTGATGATCTGAGTACACATTGCAATGTGTACCATACAAATAGTGACTCCACAGTTTGTGGGCGAACACAACCGCTGCAAGCTCCAGGTCGTGCACGGGGTAGTTTCTCTCGTACTCCTTGAGTTGCCTTGACGCGTAGGCTATGACCTCACCCCGTTGCATAAGCACGCCTCACAACAAACCTCAAAGTCTTAACCAGGCTCCGGTAGAGCGAGTACCGAGGCCTGCGTCAACCTGACTTTGAGTTCCTCAAAACTCTTCTGGCATTGGTCTGTCAAGATAAACCTCTCCCCTTTTCGGGTCAGGCGAGTCAGGAGCATTGCTATCTTGGAGAAGCCTTCCTCAAAATGTCTGTAATTCCCTGCCAAACCCAGGAAGCTTCGAATCTCGGTCACCGTCGTCGGCCTGGGCCAGTCGGTTACCGAATCTGTCTTCTTCGGGTCGACCGCAATCCCAGCAGCCGACCAATATGCCCCAAAAAGCCCACCTCGCGGTGCCAAAACTCACACTTTATAAGTTTTGGCATATGGTTTCTGATCCCGGAGGGTCTGGGGAATTACCCGCGGGTGTTCCCCATATCCCTTGTCTATGCGAGAGTAGACCGGAACGTTATCTAGAGGACTATCACCGACTGGTCTAAGATGGGCTTGAGTATCCCATTCCTCATGCCCGTGAACACCGCTGGTGCGTTAACGAGTCTAAACGGTATAACCGTAAACTCATGTTGACCATTCCGAGCTCGCAGGGCTGTTCACGGTATGTCATCACCCCGGATCCTAGGCTGGTGATAGCCGGACCGCAGATCAATCTTTGGGAATGCCATTGCTCCTTGTATTTGATCGACTAGGTCATCTATCCGAGGTAGAGGGGTGCTTGTTCTTCTCATGTCGTGATCCATACAGCGCTCGTGAGCGCTACTCGTCTGCTTTCTACCAAGCTTCTTGCCCGAAACAAAGAAGAGCGAGCAGAAGGCGCTCCTACAAGTTAAGTTCACAAGTTCCGGCAAGTCCGGTTCCCGGAGACACGCTTGGAACTTCAAGCAGTCAACTACCGCTTAAAGATTGCCGCGACTGTCGGCCCCAAGCGCTACACCAATAACCTTCACGGAAACCCCATCAGTTCTTAGAGACTAAGAACCCGCCTCACCCTCGCTGGGCAGGTAGGAGTACAGCTGCCTGTCTCAAGGGGTAGCCGGAGGTCCCGACCGAACTTATTCCTATGATGGGAATTTCTTCTATTAACTAGGGTAGGGCGAAAACGTGAAGCGAGGTGAAAGTGTGGGACGCTTAGGTGTTGATATTAAAGTTCTAGCACGATGATGTGAAGCTCGGGTATTACCTGCTACATCGTGCTCTGCGGATTCGTCCCCTGGTGAGTCATCGTGTAGACCCTCCCTTCTCCCGGTTGCTGAGACGAAGGTGTAGATGCTGCTACGGATGATGTCCCCGTGTTCAAGGGGCAGGTGAAACGTAAGTGCCCCGGTTTGCCGCATCGAAAACAGTGGTCTCGCTTTTGGGGACATTCGGTCACTGAGTGTAATCCATCGCAAATGATGCAAGGCTTGTACACCGGCCTTTGTCCTCCCGTCGGCGCATTCTTGGCTCCTTGTTGTGATCTCGGGCGTTTAGGAGGCCGGCTCCCCTTGGTATGCTCCTTTCCGAAATAAGGCCGCGTTCGTTTCTTATCCCCGCTGTATTTCGAGCTCTCCCGTCTGGCTTGTGAAAACATAAATCCGCGCTCCACCACGGTGGCCCTATCGACCACCTCCTGGAAGGTGTGCAAATCCGCCGCTTGCACCACCTTGAAGACGTCACTCCGTAAACCATCCATAAAAAGACGGGCCTTATGAGATTCGTCTCTTATGACAGAGGGGACGCATTTGACCAACCTCACAAATGCCCGTTGGTACCCCATAACAGTCCGACTTCCTTGCTTGATGTGCACCAGGTCGTCTTCCATCTGCTGTTTGATGCTGTCGGATAAGAATGCCCCAAATAATTTTTCTCGGAACGAAGACCAAGATGGGAGGGCGGTGCCCTCCGAGGGGTCCGAGCACACCGCCTTCCACCACATGCGGGCGTTTCCTTCGAGGAAGTTGACCGCCAAGGGGACCCGCTCCTGCTCCTCTATCAGTAGGTCTTCGAAGTGCCTTTCCATGGTGTCTACCCATTTTTCCACGACCCAAGGGTCGGTCGTCTCTCCCTCAAACACGGGTGGGTTGTACCTCTTGAAATTTGCCAAGTTCACCGTCGCCCTATCCCATTTGGTTTGCTGGATAGGGGCTTTCCCCGCGGCATCGGTGGACATTCTAGGGGTAGGCGCCACCACGGTCTCTCTCAAGGGGTCTCCAACAGTGGCCCCTGGCAGAAGTCCCGCTATTACTGGTGTTGGTGCTACTGAAGGTGTTGTTGCCTGAACCGACGGTGCCCCGGTTACCGTGGTCGGAGAAGGGGCGACCATAGTCTCGCTGTCCGCCACCGGCGGTCCCGTCACTGGCGCGGCTGGTCCGGGCAGAGGAGCCTGGGTGACCTCCACTGGTGTAGTCGACAGTTGCGTCAACGGACGCACTTGTTCCATAAAGGTTGCTAACTGCCCGGCCATCTCTCGTAGTTGTTGCCGGAGGTGCTGATACTCTACCGCTGTTGGCACCGTACTTTCTGTTAAGGAATTTGTTTTGGCGTATTTCGTAAAAGTGTTAAGTCTTGAAGATTGAAGATGAAAGAAGTTTGGATCTTATACCTCAATCTCAAGAAAGAAGAATTCAAAAGGATCAGGTATGTTTAACTAAAGATTTTTGGTGATCCGAATACTTCTTATAGTGTAGAAACACTTGGATGAATTTTTTATTGCATAAAAATCAAAAACTGGACATGGGACATGTTCAGGATCCGGATCAGACAATCCAATCCGGATCCCGAAGGGTGTTAGTTCATATGCAAATCCAATCCGGATCCAAGCCAATTCTGATCCGGATCCCGAACATTGGTTTTTGCTGAAATATATGAACGATCCGGATCGGGCACTTCAATCCGGATCCCGAACCCTTGTTTTTCTGAAATTGTCTATCACGTTACGACAATCCGGATCGCAGAAATTTCGATCCGGATCGCCGTCCTGTAAAATTTCCAGAAAAGGTTAGTTTTTGATATTTATCTTCATCCAATGGTCTCTAACCTATAAATAGACCCTATGAGTCATTTTCTA
This sequence comes from Tillandsia fasciculata, assembly GCA_029168755.2. Lineage (NCBI taxonomy): Eukaryota > Viridiplantae > Streptophyta > Magnoliopsida > Poales > Bromeliaceae > Tillandsia > Tillandsia fasciculata. The sequence continues at coordinate 10,405,629 of CM054944.1, read as the reverse complement.
GAGCAATGAAAAAAGAAGATTGAATACGACCGAAAAAGAAAAATCCACATATAGAGAAGAAAGGAAATCAATAGATTTAATTCTATGTTTCTTCATCTATATTGATTAATTTGATTCTAGGTTTTCCATACTCAGATTTTGAGTAGAATCAAATTAATGAATACTTAGATGGTATTTCCGATCTATTTCTAATCTAAGTATTCGGCGGATCATCACCACCCAAAAACAACGATTTACCCAAAATCGGCGCGTGGACTCGCGTGGCCTTGTGGATTCAAGGTGCAACCGCTCTCGTGGATTCGGAGCGAGGTACGTTCGTGGATTCGAAGCGTGCTACTGGGTGAAGACCGTGGATTCGGTCGGACGTCGTGGACTCGACGTTGGACGCTGTGGATTCAGCGTTGGGCGCAGATCGTGGATTCGAGAAGCGTTGTGGAGCGAGCGGAGAAGATCTACTAGGAGCGTATGGTAAAGGTTGAGTCGTCTGTGAGTACGTTATATCACCTTGTACGTGTTTAATTCTAGTGGATTTCGCCGTGTTATCGGTCCCGTGGTTTTTTACTCCGGTTTGGAGTTTTTCCACGTAAAAATCTTGCGTGTTTATTTTTATTTCCGCATTGGGTTTTATTGCGCAATGATTTTTTGAGTGTTTATTGTTTACACCTATTCACCCCCCTCTAGGTGTTTTTTCCCCTATTTAGATCCTTATTACATATAACCCAACAAGTGGTATCAGAGCGGGAATAGGGTTGTAAACAATGGTTGAAGGTGGAAACATCAATCGACCCCCTTTCTTCGATGGAACAAATTATGCGTACTGGAAAGTACGGATGAAAGCCTTTTTAATTTCCATCGACGAAAGGGTGTGGCAATCAATTGAATTAGGATGGTCTAATCCAACTGAAAATATTTATGATGTTCGCACCTTAAAACCTAGGTCGAAATGGACCAAGGAAGAGATTGATTCATCTTCTTACAATGGCAAAGGAATTAATGCTTTATTTAATGCTTTGTCACAAACTGAGTTCTCTCGCGTCTCGGCATGTGAGACTGCGAAAGAAATCTGGGATGTTCTTCAAGTTACGCATGAGGGAACTAACCTTGTGAAGATTCAGAAACTGCAAATGCTCACGAGCAAGTTTGACTCTATTTCTATGGCAGAAAATGAATCTTTCACAGACTATTACACACGATTGCAAGACATCGTAAACTCATGTGCTAACTTGGGAGAGAAGATTCCAGAATTTAAAGTTGTAAGAAAGATATTAAGAACTCTTCCTGAACGATTTCGCCCAAAGGTCGCAGCCATTGAAACAATTAAACACCCGGACGAAATGCGTGTAGAAGAATTAGTTGGTGCATTACAAACTTATGAAATGACATTTCCTACTAACTATTCTTCTGGAAAGGCATCCTCTTCTAAGTCTTCAGGTTATGCATTGAAAACAACAAAGAAGAAGACGCGGATTCATCCTCCTCAGACGATGACGAGAACCTATCTATGGAGGACTTTGAGAAGCAGCTCGCTCTCTTGACAAGGAAGTTTCGCCGCAACTTTCGAAGGGGTAATTCAAGCAAAACTCCATCCTTCGGAAAGTCGAAGAAAGGCAAGGGTTCTTCAAGTTACAAGTCAAGAAAGCAAGAGAACTTCTCAAAGGATAAGAAAAGTTCAGAGGGACAAGTACAGTGCTTCAAATGTCGAGGCTACGGCCACATTGCAACGGAGTGTCCCAACAAGAATCCGGCAAAGAAGAAGGCGATGCAAGTCGTCACTTGGGATGACAACTCAACGTCAAATGAGTCATCCTCAAGTGATGAAGAAGACAACGCGACAGCGTTCCACGCGTCCACATCTTCACCCTTCATGTGCTTAATGGCAAGTACATCCGATTCACTGTCCAACTCCTCCCATGTTGAAAAGAACGCTACGGACGACGAGTCAAGTAATTCTGAAGGTGAAGATTTTGCTCTTGCCTACCATAAGCTTTTGAGGGATTCAAAGAAATTGGCAAAGCAAAACCGGAGTTTGAGAGGGAGATTGCAGGATCTCGAAGAAGAAGCAAAAAGGGCATCTTCTCTCTCAAACGCTCTTGAAGTGGAAAGGGATAATCTGTTAAAAGCAAATGTTTCCCTTCAAGAGAAAAATGAGCTCTTCGAGAAAGAACATACAAAATTGTGGATAAAGCGAATTATTTCTCAAGCTCTACAACGAGGCTCGACAGGAAAAACTGGAAATGACGAAGACCATTCTCCAACTAAAGGATGACTTAAAGCGATTCTCTTCTGGAAGGAGTAAGTTGGATAAGCTTCTTGGTCTTGGTCAAACAAACCGTTCGGCCTCGGATACACTCAAACTGGAGACATTCCAAGTTCGAGTGGGACAGTTTTTGTGCCTCAGTCGGTATCTCCTCCTCCGACACCGGAATTCACGACAAGCAACGACAACAAGCCTACTTCATCCTTTCGGGATCGTCAAGATCTAAGGTATGTTTTCGTTGTGGCATTTCAGGGCACATAAGGAGAAATTGCAAGATGGGAGCCAAACGCACACCTCAAGCACTTCTTGCAACAACTACCAAAAAGGTGATTCCTCAGAAATCAAATGCAAATTATTCGAAGGAAAAGAGCCTTGGTAGTTCACCGCTCAAGACGACATCATCAAGGAGCAGCAATCGATCTAACAAGACGCTTTCACCTAGGAGAACAACTTCACGACCATTACCGACGCATTCCAAAAAGGTTTGGGTGCGCAAAGGTGAAATTTTTCCTTGTCTTGTTACTAATATTTCCTTGCATGCATATGATAGTTCGTCTTGGTATCTGGATAGCGGGTGTTCCCGTCACATGACCGGTGACAAAAACTGTTTTCAAAATTTTGAGAAAATCTCCGGAGGACTTGTTGTTTTCGGAGACGGTCGGTCTTCCAAAATTGTTGGAAAGGGAACGGTAGCTATTCCAGATGGCCCGGTTTTGAAAAATGTGTTATTTGTCATGGCCTTAAGACTAACCTCATAAGCATAAGTCAACTGTGTGACAATGGTTTTTCAGTTAATTTTTCATCTGTTGAATGTGTTGTAACTGATAAGGACCATGTCTTCTTTTTAAAGGGGTTAGATCTGAAAACAATTGTTATGTTGTTCCTAGTAAAATTTCTGAAAAATGTAACCTAGCCTCTTTGAAAAATGAAACACTTTGGCATGAAAGGCTAGGTCACATAAACTTTAAGGAACTTGCTAGAATTTCAAACAAAGATGTGGTCAAGGGGGTTCCAAAACTTTCACTTAACAAAACATTGTGTGTGGCGGTTGCCAAAAGGGAAAACAATCCAGGACTGCACACAAGAACTTGAACCACATTGGTACAAAACGGCCTTTGGAACTTTTGCACATGGATTTAATGGGGCCAACTCGTCAACCATCTTTGGGAGGTAAATGGTATATTTTCTTGATGGTTGATGATTTCTCTAGATATTCTTGGGTAGCATTTTTAAAAGAGAAAGCTGATACTTTTGATTCTTTTCACGAGATTTGCCATCGTATTATGACTGAAAAGAATGAAAAGATTACTCGTGTTAGAAGTGATAGAGGTGGAGAATTCATAAATTCTAAATTCATTGATTTTTGCACTTCCAACGGCATTAAACATGAATTCTCAGCACCCTATACACCTCAACAGAATGGTGTAGTCGAGCGCAAAAACAGGGTCGTACAGGAGATGGCACGTGTTATGCTTCATAGCCGGAACTTACCTTTATATTTTTGGGCTGAAGCTGTGAACACTGCTGTCTATGTAATTAATCGAGTGTATTTGCGCCCGGGAACTTTAAATACACCATATGAACTATGGTTTTGTAGAAAACCGAACATCAAATATTTTCGTATCTTTGGGAGTCGGTGTTACATTTTACGTGACCGCGAAAATCTTGGAAAATTTGACTCTCGAAGTGACGAAGGGATTTTCTTGGGTTATTCTACAAACAGTAGAGCATATCGAGTATTTAACTTGGAATCTAAGACGATCGTAGAATCGATAAATGTTAAGGTAGATGAAGCTTTTCACTTTGCATCTGAAAAATCTACCCTCGATATCTCTCTTGATGATGATACACCTGCTAATGCATCTTCTAATAACAATTCTTCCGATAATAATGATGCATCTAATGGTTCTTCAAGTTTATCTGATGTGCAGGAATCATCTCATGTACCTCCGACTACTCCGTTACCTCAAACGTTACGCATCTCCAAGGATCATCCTGAATCGAACATTATTGGAGACCCACAAGAAGGAGTTAGAACTCGGAGACAGTTGGTTTGCGGATTCGCTTGCTACGTATCTTTAATCGAACCAAAGAATGTCGATGAAGCTCTTCAGGATTGTTGGGTTATAAGTAATTGGATCTAAATAGGGGAAAAAACACCTAGAGGGGGGTGAATAGGTGTAAACAATAAACACTCAAAAAATCATTGCGCAATAAAACCCAATGCGGAAAAATAAATGAACACGCAAGATTTTTACGTGGAAAAACTCCAAACCGGAGTAAAAAACCACGGGACCGATAACACGGCGAAATCCACTAGAATTAACACACGTACAAGGTGATATAACGTACTCACAGACGACTCAACCTTTTACCATACGCTCCTAGTAGATCTTCTCCGCTCGCTCCACGACGCTTCTCGAATCCACGATCCACGCCCAACGCTGAGTACACAGCGTCCAACGTCGAGTCCACGACGTCCGACCGAATCCACGGTCTTCACCCAATACACGCTTCGAATCCACGAACGTAGTTGCACCTTGAATCCACAAGGCCACGCGAGTCCACGCGCCGATTTAGGGTAAATCGTTGTTTGTTTGGGTGGTGATGATCCGCCGAATACTTAGATTAGAAATAGATCGGAAATACCATCTAAGTATTCATTGATTTGATTCTACTCAAAATGTGAGTATGGAAAACCTAGAATCAAATCAATCAATATAGATGAAGAAACATAGAATAAATCTATTGATTTCCTTTCTTCTCTATATGTGGATTTTTTCTTTTCGGCTATCTTTTTCTAGTTTGCGGATGCCCTAGAAATGAATAAAGGGCTATTTATAGGTTAGAAACCATGGAAGAAGATAAGGATCAAAAACTGCCTTTTCTGGAGATTTTACCGACGGCGATCCGGATTGGAATTGGACGATCCGGATCGCAGAAGCAAGAAAGACGATTTCCAGAAAAATGCCAGTTCGGGATCCGGATCGAAGTCCCCGATCCGGATCGTTCATACAGTTTCACCAAACATCACGTTCGGGATCCGGATTGCAATTCCTGATCCGGATCGTGCAAGTGAAAAGGTAAAACCAGTGTTCGGGATCCGGATCATGAAATGCTGCGATCCGGATTGAAACAGTGTATGAACGAACACCCTTCGGGATCCGGATTGCCGAGCCCGATCCGGATCCTGAACATGTCCCATGTCCAGTTTTTGATGTTTATGCAATAAAACATTCTTCCAGGTGTTTCTACACTACAAGAAGTATTCGGATCACCAAAAATCTTTAGTTAAACATACCTGATCCTTTTGAATTCTTCTTTCTTGAGATTGAGGTATATGATCCAAAGTTTTTCATCTTCAATCTTCAAGACTTAATACTTTCACGAAATACGCCAACTCAAATTCCGTAACAATCTCCCCCTTTGGCGGTTTCGTGACAAAACACAAATCCACAAAATAAAATTCAAAAAGGATATTTTTGTTGCTATCACCATACAACAAAAATTTACAATGGAGATCCAAAAATTAGAAACATGAGATAAACTCCTAAAACAGACTCTAGACTTAGACATCTGTACTCTCTGCACAAATAAAGCATTCTTGACAAACAAAAGCGTTAGATACCTCAAGAATTGAAACATACAAAACCAAGTACAGAGATAGAGTTTATTCTCATCATGACATTTGAAGAATTCAGATATGTAAGAGAATCATAGTTAAAAACCAACATATCTTCTAGGCATTCAAGAACCAAATGTCACAAACTGTTAGTCCAACATCAACTTGTTAGTAATAATACATGCCCAAATAGTTAGTCGAATAGTTAGTAGGGACATGCAACCAATCAACAAAAGAAAAAACCAAACCAAAGTTGAAGTTGAGATCATACTTACCTTGATATTCACAATGTTCATACATTTTCGTCATTGTTCAAGTTGCATTGTCCAAGTTCTCTCTTAAACTCTCTCCCCCTTTTTGTCACAAATAAAGCCAAAAACGTAGCAAAAGCTACAAAATATAAGGAGAGTTAAAAAGTTCTATTAATATGCACAATCTGAGAACTAAACTACAAGTTAGAACAAAAACTAAGTCCTAAAAATCCTGCACAAAAAGAAAAGAAAAGATAAATCAGTCAAAAAGTGATCATTCATCAGAATCCGAGTCTTCAGAGCTTGTGCAACCCATTTTATAGAAAATCTTCTTTACCCGCTTGGTCATTGAATTGACCCTTTTGATTATGGTAATATGAGCTGCTGTGACGATTTCAAGCTCATTCGAAATTCTTTGCTGCTCCCTCAAAATTTGTTCTTGCTTATCAGATAGTCGCTGTTGTTCCTTGATAATTGATGTTAGTGATGCTTCATCATCTGTGCCAGGTGCTTGTCGAGATGGTGATGCAGCAGTGCTTGTACCGGGCTTCGTTCCAGATGCAGGAGCTGGAGTGACATGTGGCAACTTATGGAGGGATTTGACAATGGTAGACTCATCTATCATGCTCAGACATTGATGATAAGTTGTTGAAGTAATGTCAACCTGAAATTTCTTTAAAATCCTCATTATAATCAATGGAAATGGAGTTCTCTCAGTGGGATGAGGATGCTCAACATATCGCGCCATTCTATTCCAGATAATGTACGGAATGTTGATATTCAATGCCGTTGCCTCTGATGGATGTCCTATGAGATACAAAAACAACAACCGATCCCATCTCACAACCTTCGTCTGCATATTTGGAAGTATATTGTAACATGTGATGAAGTTTAAGAAGCGATATTCAAGACGAAGTTCTTTAGATCGAACAGATTTTTCGGTTGATTGTGTTCCCTCGAGACAAATTCCCTCTATAACTTTTCGCCATAATGTGTTTGTCAAATTTACCCCCTTCAAGTAGTGAACTCCTGTCTTGCTGGCTTCCATTCCCAAAACCTCGCCAATCAATTGTGGAGTAATCTTAAACCTTGTGCCTTGGATATTCGTGTAGAACTCCATAGGACCGTTCTCAAACTCTCGAAGATGCCGTGCATTAGTATAGAAGGTCCTCACATGATGCAAACATTAGCCAAGGGTTTCTGGGAAACGACATACTTGAATAAGGTTTGCTTGTTCAATCAAAACACCAAATTCAGGGGAGTGACCTCGTAGAGCCTCAATGTTAACGTGCCTTTCGCCAATGCATTCGCGATGTGCAAAAGCTCTAAGACGATCATTGTTAACGAATACTTCTTCAACACGTGGCGGAGAGTCAGGAGCTATTGGCGTGTCAACATTAGTGTCTTGTCTTGGTCCAAAACGTTGAGCAAGTCGTTTCCGTTTCACAGAGATAGTTGGTGCAGACATAGGAGCTTTCCCTGTGTCCAAGGGTGCCTTTCCTTTTGAACTACCAGATGCCTTTGTTCAGGCAAAAGAATCATCATCATCATCTGTCAATGCAGCCCAATCTACCTCATTACAATTCACTTCTGTGTCACTGACCTCAACAAACTCACCCTTTTGTTGTGTTTTCTTAGCTCGCTTTAATTTGTTCGTGGCTCGAGTATGTACCATAGCAACCAGGAGAATAATGATCCAAGAGAATGCCATTGAACAAGTGCTTTGAGTTTAAAAGGTTTCCTGTGAAGGACAACTCAAGAACATGAAAAATCGTCAATTTTGAAAAATTGGAAAAATTGTACCCAAACAATCATAATCATGTAGAGAAGCTAAGAATCAAATTAGTTTTGCAAAAAGAATTTTAAAAATAGATCAATCCATGATTTTCAAAAATTCCTCTTATATGCCCTAAAACCGAATTTTTAGAAATCGAAGCCCAAAAATTCGTTTATCTTGAGAAATCCTAGCATATAATCAAAACTAACCAACCCAGAGTTCTTATTTCAAAAGAAATTTGATCAAAAACCATTCACAAACGAAAAAGATCCATGATTTCTACTCACGTTTTGAAGAAAAGAGAGAAAAACTGTGAAAAACGAGATTTTGATCAATAAAACTTACTTGGATTCGAAGAACTTTGAGTTTGGAAGCTCCAAGATGCAAGAAATCTAGAGAGAGAAGCTCTAGAGACTTGAGAACAAAAGATTAGGGTAAAAGAAATCAAATCCTCTTTGTTTTTATAAAACCCTAGCCGTGATCCGGATCGGATCGAGAATGTGATCCGGATCGGCTACCCGCAGGAAGAATCCTGCGTTCGGGATCCGGATCACTTACTCCGATCCGGATCGGCTTCAACTTTTTCTCCAGAAAATTTAAAAAAATTCCATAAAATCCAGAAAAAGTATGTAAGCACTTTAGCATATCAACTTTAAACAAAAATCATCGTTTCATACAACAAGAAATAGATTATGCAAAATCTATCAAAAATACTCAAAAATGAAACGAAAATTTACGAAAATTAAAACACTTAAAGTTGAACAACTTCAATCACATCTATCCTGATCTTATGTGTAATGCCTTTATCAAATCATCAATTTTGGTAAAGAAAATGAAATACCAAGATCAATAGATGTTTGAAATCCCAGATAAGTTAGATAATATATCTAGACAATCTGTTGAAGGAGTGGCTCTTTGAGCATCTTTTATCAAAAATCCCACCTTATACCAACCATGAAATACGACTGAGTCAAGTATTTCAATATGCATTTCATCAATATTTTTAAAACAAAAATTTGCTTTGCATTCATGGAGTATCTTTTTCTTTCTTTCATTTTCTCCATGTGGTGGTAGTTTTCACACTCCTCATTGGGATGTAACTCTTTCCACATCTTTTGAGCAAATTTACACTTCTTTGACTCCCCCTCAATTGGCTATCAATTATTTAATATATAAGGTATTCAACCAAAAATTGATCTCGCATTCATACTCGACTAAGCAATCAAATATGATAATGACTATACCAAGAGATCATTGAGAGAGAAATTGACTTTGATCACTTAAAAGATGGTTTAATTAACGTAAATGATCATTGCAACATTGAAATATTATGATATCAAAAGCATAATAAATTTCTAAATGCATAAAAGGATGCAATTAAAGTCAATTATGATTTATGCTCAATTAATGTCCTATGTATAAAAACATAGATAAAGAACAAAACAAAAACAAAAACAAAACCTAACCTAAGCAAAGGTTTCAAAAAGAGATTATTTCAAGGAAAGCATGCCAATTGCTTTACGCAAGTGAATAAAACGTTTTTGATCCAAAGGTTTTGTTAAGATATCAGCTAATTGATCCTCAGTTGAAATATATGACAGTTGAAGAATATTTGATTCAACTAGCTCTCTAAGAAAATGATATCTAAGTTCAATATGTTTTGTTCTAGAGTGCAACACAGGGTTTTTTGAAATGTTAATAGCACTAGTGTTGTCACATAAAATGGTTACCGAAGTTGCTGAAATCCGGAAATCGCTCAACACGCTTTTCATCCAAATCAATTGGGTTGAACAACTTCCTGCAGAAATGTACTCCGCTTCGGCAGTCGAGAGTGCTATGCAATTCTGCTTTTTACTGTGCCATGCAACAAGGCAATGGCCAAGATAGAAGCATGCACCACTCGTGCTTTTCCGGTCATCCACTGATCCAGCCCAATCGGCATCTGAGTATCCAACAATATCCAAACTTGTTCCCATAGGATACCAAATTCCGAAATTGATTGTACCTTTGATATATCGGATGATCCGTTTCACCGCTTTCAGGTGAACCTCCTTCGGTGCTGATTGATATCTCGCGCAAATCCCAACACTGAAGGATATATCCGGGCGACTAGCCGTGAGATATAGTAGACTTCCAATCATACTGCGATACAGTTTCTCGTCTACATTCTCACTATGTGATTCACTTCCAAGTCCCTTATGGCTAGTTCCCATTGGAGTGGAAAATCCTTAGAATTTTCTAGATCAAACTTTTTGACCAACTCCATTGCATACTTGGATTGACACAAGTGAATACCTTCATCGTTTTGTTTAACTTGTAATCCAAGAAAATAAGTCAATTCGCCCATCATGGACATCTCAAATTCGCTTTCCATGGTCTCCGCGAATTTAGAAGCATCATTATCTCTTGTTGCGCCAAAAACAATGTCATCGACATAGATTTGAGCAACTATGAAATTGTTTTGATAATGCTTCACAAAGAGAGTCCTGTCAGCTCCCCCTCGAGTGTAGCCCTTTTCCAAAAGGTGCTTTGTCAACCTTTCGTACCATGCTCGCGGTGCTTGTTTCAGACCGTAAAGAGCCTTTTTCAGACGAAAAACATGGTTAGGTAGTTTATGATCCACAAAACCTTTCGGTTGAGCCACATAAACTTCCTCATTTAAAAACCCATTTAAAAAGGCGCTCTTAACGTCCATTTGAAATAATTTGATTTTAAAATGACAAGCTATCGCAAATAAGATACGAATGGACTCGAGTCTAGCTACAGGGGCGAAAGTTTCATCAAAGTCTATACCTTCTACTTGAGAGTAGCCTTGAGCAACTAACCTTGCTTTGTTCCTGATGATAGTACCATCTTCATTTTTCTTGTTCTTGAAGATCCATTTGGTACCTATCACATTGTGTTGCTTCGGAGGCTTCGTTAATTCCCAGACTTTGTTTCGCTCGAATTGATGGAGCTCTTCCTGCATTGCTTTAATCCAGTAGTCATCTTGAAGAGCTTCATCAACATTCTTTGGTTCGATTTGAGATACATAGCATGCAAATCCGCAAACCAATTGTCTCCGTGTTCTAACTCCTTCTTGTGGATCTCCAATGATGTTCGATTCAGGGTGATCCTTGGAGATGCGTAACGTTTGAGGTAGAGGAGTAGGACGGAGGTACACGAGATGATTCCTGCACATCAGATAACTTGAAGAACCGTTAGATGCATCAACATTATTATCGAAAGAATTGTTAGAAGAAGATGCATTAGCAGGTGTATCATCATCAAGAGAGATATCGAGGGTAGATTTTTCAGATTCAAAGTGAAAAGCTTCATCTACCTTAACATTTATCGATTCTACGATCGTCTTAGATTCTAAGTTAAAAACTCGATATGCTCTGCTGTTTGTAGAATAACCTAAGAAAATCCCTTCGTCACTTCGAGAGTCAAATTTTCCAAGATTTTCGCGATCACGTAAAATAAAACACCGACTCCCAAAGATACGAAAATATTTGATGTTAGGTTTTCTACAAAACCAAAGTTCATATGGTGTATTCAAAGTCCCCGGGCGCAAATACACGCGATTAATAACATAAACAGCAGTGTTCACCGCTTCAGCCCAAAAATAAAAGGTAAGTTCCGGCTGTGAAGCATAACACGTGCCATTTCCTGTACGACCCTGTTTTTGCGCTCGACTACACCATTTTGTTGAGGGTGTAAGGTGCAGAGAATTCATGTTTAATGCCGTTAGAAGTGCAAAAATCAATGAATTTGGAATTTATGAATTCCCCACCTCTATCACTCTAACTCGAGTAATCCTATCATTCTTTTCAATCATAATACGATTGCAGATTTCGAGAAAAGAATCAAAGGTATCAGCTTTTTCTTTTAAAAATGCTACCCAAGTATATCTAGAAAAATCATCAACCAATAAGAAAATATACCATTTACCTCCCAGAGATGGTTGACGAGTTGGCCCCATTAAGTCCATATGCAAAAGTTCCAAAGGCCGTTTTGTACCTATGTGGTTCAAGTTCTTGTGTGCAGTCCTAGACTGTTTTCCTTTTTGGCAACCGCCACACACAATGTTTTGTTCAAAAGAAAGTTTCGGAACCCCCTTGACCACATCTTTGTTCGAAATTCTAGCAAGTTCCTTAAAGTTTATGTGACCCCTTT
>CM054944.1:10331665-10393464 GCA_029168755.2 Tillandsia fasciculata | reverse complement strand
CTGGGCGCCCGAAAATCCTGGGCGCAAATCCCGAAAAGGCTGATTTCGGGCTGGGCCTATATATATAGGTTGCTTGTGGGGGTCTTTTCGCCCCTTTTCCGAGCTCCTCAGCCCATGGTCCCCTTTAGGAAAGTTTGTAGATCTTCGAGTCGCGCATCTTCTGGCAGAGGCCCCGGATTTTCTGGAAGCTCCGGCGACGATGTTTCCGGCATCATAGCGCAGTGCGACGATTTACAGTTGAGGCCCGTTATCGTCACTTTTCGGTCTGAAAATTCCACAGAGCTACCCCGACAGTCTTTTTCAACGATTTTTGCGGCGTTGGTTTACGAGAGGTATATCTTCGATTTTTGTGTTGAGTGTTTTGTCTAGATATGGGTTTTTGGCACGGTTTTTGAGGCTTTACTGAGCCCCTGTTTTGCTGTGAGAATTCCTGGACAGCACCCAGTTGTCGGATTTTTATATCCCCATCGTGATATCGGATTTCGACGATTCAAGAACCTATCGACATCTACAGTTCGCGTGGATCGCCGTGGTATTTTTATCGGAATTTTTGGAAGAATATTTTCAGGTGAAAATTTCGTGGCAAGAGGACTGTTCATGCAGGATTTTGGAACTTGAAATTTGTGTGGATTTGTATGTAATTGTGGATTGTTGTTGACCCAGGACATTGTGAGCACTACAACGGTGTTGCTAGCTTGGAGGATATTGTGTTTTGGCCGTTTCTGGACCTTCTTATCTGCACGACCCTGGACAGTTGTGCGCTTCCAGGTGGGTGGCCTTGTCTCCAAGACTTATGGAATGTTCATTAATTCTGCTAAAGTAGGATCATGCATGATAGTGATACTCTTGTGTAGTATGCTAGAAAGTGTTAGTTGATAATCCTTGTATTATTTGATGATCATGCAATCTTTTGTTTCCTACTAGCTGTAAATTAGTGTTATCTTGGAATTTATCCTAGCACCCCGTCATACGTATCATGTTTAGCCAGACTTTAGAAAACTTCAACTTGGGCTAGGTTTATTTTGTTTAGACATCCACACTTCTTTTCTGGACATAGTGTTACTCGCCCGGTAGTGGGCCGAGTGGTCGGGTTCTTAGTGTGGGTGCTTTCTACACTCATGCTTAGGGGCAGAGTGGAGTCTGGTAGAGATAGTTGATCTTACATTTGTGTCAGGAGCCGTTTAGGAGGACGGCGGTCCCGAGGTATTTCGTTTTCCTATTCTTTATTGGTTGCCGCGGTGTTAGTGGCGGCGGTTTTACCAGTGTTAGCAGAACCTTGAACCCAAAACTGTTTTTAGACACACACATGATTTTAGCCAACCGATGTTTTCCTCCAAGCGTCGTAGGGTCGCCCGAGTCTTCTTATTTGACTGGACAAAGGCTTAGCTCTACGAGGCTTGGGTATAAAAACTTGTTTTTAATGGTTTTTCCTAAAAAGAACTAAAAATCATTAAATATGGATTTCCGACTGTTGTGAGAGATGTTGAGGATTGAGTTCTTCCGAGCAGAGCGTGAGCGTGGATTTTGACCATAGCCTGCAATGCCACCTGAGCGACAGAGTGCGCGGATACCTTTCCTCGGTGTGGTCGCGCCCCTCGAGAGCCACACCCGGGGTGGATATGTTACTCTTGTATCGCGACTTGTCGTGCCGTCCCTCTGACTGAGCCAGTTTTGGTAGTTACGGACGCAGTCCCTCTGACTGAGCCAGTTTTGGCAGTTACGGACATAGTCCCTCTGGTTGAGCCAGTTTTGGCAGCTACGGACGCCCTACGTAAGTCCGGTCCTCCGGGATATACGGCAGTAGGTAGGCGCAGGCTTGACTGAACCCGAGGAGGCAGTCAGTTCAGATTGGGTGACTATACTGTTATATTAGCAATGCATCATGTAGTGGCCCTAGTTCCCATGCAGTGTTTTTCCGATGAATCCACTGTTGAACACCTAGTATTGGTGTATCTGGCCCACAGTGCATCAATTGGATGCTACTGTTGGACCCTGTGTGTTTTTTTTTTTGCTGTGTTGGCCTTCGGCTGGGTTTGCCGAAATTTCTGGGAAGATTTAGGCCAAACAGAGGTCGTAGATGGATTCAGCACGGAAAAACGCTTGAAAACGACTATTTGTTTGTTTAATTTGGAGTCCGGATGCCCAAAAATGGACCCCCAGAAGTTTTTAGTGATTTTGGTGCATGGGAGGAGCCGTAGACCGCCGGGATGCCACGTGGCAGCCTGTCATTGGCCGGTTCAGGATGCGCGGTCCACGGAGCAGCGCGGCGGGGTGCACAGACCCGGCGCAGGGACACGTGGCACCGCCTGATTGGCGGGCCCAGGGCGTGCGGTCTACTGGAGGTGCGCGGCGGTGCACTGACCAGGCGGGGGACAGGTGGCAGCCTCGGGTTGGTCGGTGCACGCGGCGCGGTCCACGGAATTCCTGCGGAAGGCGTGGACCGGGTGCAGGGGACACGTGTCACTCCCTGATTGGCGGGTGCAGCACACGCGGTGCACGGAACGCGCGCGGTCGGTGCCTCGGGAGGCGTGCGCACGTGCGACCCACGTCGCACGACCAGCGCGCACGTCGCGCGGTCGGCGGGTCAGCCGGGGACACGTGGCGCCCGCTCATTGGCGGGCGCAACCGCCTTACTGTGCTGGCGGGTGGACACGTGGCGGTCGCTGAGTGGTCCCGCGTTGGTGTTTCCTGTTTGGCGGGACACGTGGCAGTCGCTGAGTGGCCTTGCACCGGTGTTGCCTGTTCGGGGGGACACGTGTCAGCATGTGAAACTTCCGGGCGTGAACAGTGTTGGGCCGGGCCCAACACTGTAGGCGCCCGAAAGTTTTCGGGCGCCCGAAAGTTGGGCCCGAAACTGGTGGGCTTTGTCTTTTGGGCTGATTCCTTTGAGAGCCTATAAATAGGCCACCTTGGGCCGAGTTTTTGAGCCTTTTCCCGGGAGATTCAGCCCTTGACCCCTTCATAAGTTTTCTTCCTCTCCCTCTTGCGCATCTTCCGGTGAAGTTTCAGATTTTCTGGAAGCCGCGACGACAGCGTTTTCTGCCTCGTAGTGCGGAGCGACGTTCTACAGTTGGAGGCCCACTTCCGTCGCATTTTTGTCCGGGAGACCTGCAGAGCTACCCCGACCTCATTTTTGGACGATTTATTCGACAGTGGTTGCACGAGAGGTACATCTACGTTTTCCGTGTTGATCATTTTTCCCAGAAATGAGCTTTTTTAGGGGTTTGGGGTACATTTTTACACCCCTTTGTAACAGTCTGGATTTCTGGCAGCAGCAACTTTGCGGAATTTTATCTCCACTTCCGGTATCGGATTCAGAAGATTCAAGAGCCTATCGACATCTACACTTCGCGAGGATCGTCGTGATATTTTTATTGGAATTTATTGAGGAGTATTTTCAGGTGAAATTTTCGTGTGAACAGTAACCTTGCATGCAGATTTTTGGGACCTATTGTTGTGTGTAAATTGTATGTAATTGAGAGTTGTTGTTGTACCCAGGACTGTAAGAGCACTTTTTCTATGCTCCTTGCTCTGTGGATCTGGGAAATTGTCGATTTCTGGACTATTTATCTGTACCGTCCCGGACAGTTAGCGTGTTCAGGTGGGTGATCCTGCTTTCAAAATCTATGGACTGCACTCTAACTCTACGATTGTAGTAGCATGCATGTTAGTATATGTGCTAATAATTTGTGCAAACTGTATGTTGAAACCACTGTAGCTAGCTGCTAGAACTGATGACTTCTTGGTAAGTTTTGCAACATGAAAACTCAACTTAGCTAAATTGTCAGTTAATTAATTATTCATGCACAATTAGACTACAGTAAATGTGATCTTGTATTCAGATTTGTTCATCACCTTAGCTTCCCCATAGTGGTTGTACTCTTGTCATTCTGGACATAGTGATTCTCCCCGAGTCGTGGGCTGGGAGGTTTATTAGCTGGGGTTGTATTTGCACTCGCGTCTGGGGACCGAGTGGAGTCTGTAGCAGTCTGTAGACCAGTTTGCATTATGATAGTGATAGTGATAGTGATAGTGATAGTGGACCTGGGATCTTTGGGACATGGTCATAGTGACAGTGTGGATTTTTAGCCAGTGAGTGAGACAGTGATTGGATCATAGCCTGCATGAGCCACATTTGTGTTCGACAGTGTTGCGCAGATATTTTACTCGTGTGGATCGCTCCCCTCGAGTGCCACTCCGGAGTAGGCGAGACCGGGTTGTAGTACCGGCGATGAGATTGAGCTAGATACCGGGTTGGAGTACCGGCGTGAGACTGAGCTCTATTGCGACTTGTCGATGCTTCTGTCCCTCTAGCTGAGCCAGTTTTGGCAGCTACGGACATACCTACAGCAGTAGGTAGGCGCAGGTTTGACTGGACCCGTTGTGGCAGTCAGTTTGGATTGGGTGATTTGAGTTGAGTATCAGTAGTGGCATATCGTCCTTCTGTCCTATTCCTTGAGCATTTTAGATAGAGGCATAGTAGCAGTAGATGTTTTACTTTCCAGCTTTTCTATACTGCATTTCTTTTGTTACTTTATGCCTCTAGTAGACTTAGTGGGCAGACCGTCGGGCTTGTTGGCGGCACCCACTGAGAACTACTGTGGGAGGTAGTTCTCACACCCGTCGTGGTGTCTTTTCCCCAGGGACTTCAGTTCCAGTTCCTGCTGCACCAGTTGCTGATCCAGCTCTTCCAGACCGAGGTAAGGGAGTCGCGAGATAGATCCCCTCCCCCTTCAGCTTCAGTGTGTGATAGAGGTACCCTTATATTTTGGTTGTGTCATGTTTGAGAGATTATGTAGTGAGGTATCGAGTTCTACTTTTTGGTTTTCCTTTGAGAGACTCCTGTATTTTCAGCTGAGGATGTTCTGTATATTTTATGAGAGATAGTTCTACTTCTTGTTTATAGTTAGTTTTCTATTTCAGCTCTGATATCTGTTAGTATAGTTGTTCTATTTTTGCAGGTTAGACGCTACGTCTCTACGGGGCTTCCTGTAGGGGCGGCGGATCTGTTGGCGAGCCCGGGGTACAGTTCCGACCCCGGGGCGTGACAGATTAGAGTGGTATCAGAGCCTAGGATGTAGGTCTTTGAGGACTTAGGAACCCTAGGCTTATGGTTAAACCCTAGGATAGCCCACGTGAGAGCCGAGACTTTTAGCGAAAGTCTTGATTGGGTTTCTAACTCTCCCGAGCGGATAGGGACGAGAGATAGACATGTCTTCCTTTTGTAGCGACTATGTTGGCTGCAGACAACATAGTACTTCTGAAAGGGAGACATGCCTTTTGACTTTCGCTAGATTGGGTCGAGTGTTGTTTCTGGTTCTGATTGTTTGTTTTGTCCCTCAGGTGGGGATGCCTCCTCGACGTTCGATGGTGACGCGCTCGCAGCCTTCGTCCTCTGAGCCCGAGCAGGAGGACTCGGGGCGAGGACCTCAGGCTGAGATTCAGGAGCTCCGTGCCCAGATGGCACAGATGGCAAAGGCGACCCGACGCCAGGAGGAGGCAATGGCGCGGCTGATGCTCATGGTGGAGCAGAGAGCACAGCCGACCGTGGCACCCCCTGAGGCTTCGCCGGTGCCTTCTTCCCCTGTTGTCGCACCCCCTGTGGTGCAGCCTGCACCAGCGGTTCCTACTGAGCCGGTTTCGAGTAGACCACCGGCCAGGGCGACGGGATCTTTGACTGCGGCAGAGGAGCGGGAGGTAGTAGATTTGTTGATGAGGTTTCGACAGTTCGATCCGCCCCGCTTTTCGGGCATGAGTGCTGAGCCATGGGCAGCCGAGACTTGGATTACCACCATGGAGCGCCACTTCGAGAGCTTATTTGTGGACGAGAGGTTTCGGGTTATCTTGGCTACCCATTTCCTGGAGAGCAACGCCGAGGCGTGGTGGCGGCGTGTGCGACCAGCTGTCCACCTGGGACGCAGCTTCTTTCCTGGGCCGAGTTTCGGAGCATGTTGCTGGGAGCCTTCTTTCCGGAGAGTGTCCGACAGCGATTGGAGGAGCAATTGAAGAATCTCCGCCAGGGAGATAGGCCGGAGCACATGTACATAGCGGAATTCAACCAGCTATTGGCATGTGTGCCTCATGTGGCCAGGGACGAGAGCCATCGTGTTTATATGTTTGAGAGAGGACTTCGTCGAGACATCTACCAGTTCGTCCGCTCCCGTAGACTGCAGACCGTGGAGGCCTCGATGGAGCATGCTTTGTATGTGGAGTGTGGAGAGGCCGTGATGGATGAGGTATCTCCGGCCCCTGTAGCGACTTCTGGGGCGAAGCGTCCGGCTTCTCCGGAGGAGGGGCAGTCTAGCAGGCAGGGACCCCCGAGACCTCCACGTTCCCACCCACAGGGCCGGGGTACCAGGGACATCAGAGATCAGGGGCGTCTCGCCAGATACAGCAGCAGCAGCATCGACACCCACGACAGCAGCAGTTCTCACAGCAGACTTCTCAGCAGCAGCGCCCAGACCGGTGTATTATCTGTGGAGGCTCACACCTACCGACTCAGTGCCCGCAGAGACAAGGCCATTGTTTTCGCTGCGGGCAGGCCGGTCACTTTGCGAGCACGTGCCCCAGAGCCAGCCATCCAGCTCCTTCATCAGCATCAGCACCGTCTGTTCCTTACCAGCCAGCCAGTCCTACTGCGGCCTACAGCAGGCCAGATTTTGCCTCATCTTCTTCCCGGCAGCCAGAGCGACGTCCCCCGGCGCCGAGCGGTCGAGTTTATGCCGGCCGCTCAGGTCGAGGACGCTGCAGCAGCAGAGCAGGTCGTTGCAGGTATTTTTTTTTCTGATCTCAGCAGTCCGTGCTCGGGCTCCTTTTGATACCGGTGCATCTCATTTATTCATCAGTAGAGCTTTTGTATCCCTGCATGGTATAGCGGTAGCTTCTTTATCACATGCATTAGAGGTTTAGATTCCAGATCATGTTCTGCATGTCGAGGAGTACTGTAGGGTTGCCCTGTACAGTTGGGATCTTTTGGACAGAGGTGACTTCAGATTGAGGACACGTTGCGTGCGTCATGGTTTTTGAGGAGGACGTTGGGGCCTGATTCACTGCTGGAGGCGGAAGAGAAGGTCAGAGTCATTCGTCGGCACTTGGAGACGGCCCAGAGTCGCCAGAAGAGTTATGCAGATGTTCGGCGGCGAGACCTTGAGTTCTAGGTTGGTAATCATGTTTTCTTGAAGGTCTCGCCCTCGAAAGGGGTCCGGAGGTTTGGAGTGCGTGGGAAGCTTAGTCCCCGCTTCATTGGACCCTTTGGAGTGCGTGGGAAGCTTAGTCCCCGCTTCATTGGACCCTTTGGGGTGCACGAACAAAACAGGCGCTCCCCACGGCGAAACACTGGGCCGAATGAAGCCTCTGTCCAAAAGATCCTGTAGCTGGGCCTTCAACTCTCTCAGCTCGGCAGGCGCCATCCTGTAAGGTGCCTTCGAGATTGGTGCGGTTCGGGTACCACATCAATCACGAACTCAATCTCCCTCTCTGGCGGCATGGTCGACAGCTCTGGGGGAAACACATCGGGAAACTCGCGGACTACTGGAATATCCTCGAGTCCCCGTGCCGCCGTAGGCACCTCTACAATCGTCGCCAGAAATGCGGTGCATCCTCTACTCATCAACCGCCTGGCCCTCGCAGAAGAAATAGTCAGGGCGAACAAGGAACTCTGACAGCCCCGGAAGACAAACACCTCCTGCCCCGGCTCACGCAGAGTAACAGTCCTCTCGCGGCAATCAATGGTGGCATAATATCTCGACAACCAATCCATACCCAGTACAACATCGAAATCCTGGAGCTGTCGTAAGACAAGCAAGTCGGCCGGCAGAATCCAGGATCCCAACTGTATGGGGCAATCTCTACAGTACTCATCGACATGCAGAACATAATCCGGTATCTGAACCTCTAATGCATGAGATAAAGAAGCTACCGCTATACCATGCAGGGATGCGAATGATCTACTGATGAATGAATGAGAAGCACCGGTATCGAAAAGAGCCCGAGCACGGACAGCTGAGATCAGAATAATACCTGCGACGACCTGCTCTGCTGCTGAAGCGTCCTCAACCTGAGTGGCATATACACGACCGCTCGGTGCCGGGGGACGTCGCTCTGGCTGCCGAGAAGAAGAGGAGGCAAAATCTGGCCTGCTGTAGGCTGCAGAAGGACCGGCTCGCTGGTAAGGAATGGATGGTGCTGATGCGGATAAAGGAGTTGGATGACCGGCCTTGGGACATGCGCTCGCAATATGGCCGGCCTGCCCGCAGCGAAAACACCGGCCCTGTCTCTGCGGGCACTGAGTCGGCGGATGGGGGCCTCCACAGATAATGCACCGATCCGAACGCTGCTGGCGAGAAGTCTGCTGGGATGACTGCTGCTGTGTCTGCCGAGACGCCCCCGATCTCTGGCGTCCCTGGTGCCCCCGGCCCTGAGGGTGGAAACGCGGAGGTCTCGGGGGTCCCTGCCTGCTAGACTGCCCCTCCTCCGCAGAAGCCGGGCGCTTCGCCCCAGAAGTCGCTACAGAGGCCGGAGATACCTCATCCATCACGGCCTCTCCACACTCCACATACAAAGCCTGCTCCATCGAGGCCTCCACGGTCTGCAGTCTACGGGAGCGGACGAACTGGTAGATGTCTCGACGAAGTCCTCTCTCAAACATGTAGACACGATGGCTCTCGTCTCTGGCCACATGAGGCACACATGCCAACAGCTAGTTGAATTCCGCTATGTACATGTGCACTGGCCTATCTCCCTGGCGGAGATTCTTCAATTGCTCCTCCAATCGCTGTCGGACACTCTCCGGAAAGAAGGCTCCCAGCAACATGCTCCGAAACTCGGCCCAGGAAAGAAGCTGCGTCCCAGGTGGACCAGCTGGTCGCACACGCCGCCACCACGCCTCGGCGTTGCTCTCCAGAAAATGGGTAGCCAGAATAACCCGAAACCTCTCATCCACAAATAAGCTCTCGAAGTGGCGCTCCATGGTGGTAATCCAAGTCTCGGCTGCCCATGGCTCAGCACTCATGCCCGAAAAGCGGGGCGGATCGAGCTGCCGAAATCTCATCAACAAATCGACAACCTCCCGCTGCTCTGTCGTAGTCAAAGATCCCGTCGCCCCGGCCGGGGGCCTACTCGAAACCGGCTCAGCAGGAACCGCCGGTGCAGGCTGCACCACAGGGGGTGCCACAACAGGGGAAGAAGGCACTGGCGAAGCCTCAGGGGGTGCCACTGCCGGCTGTGCTCTCTGCTCCATCATGAGCATCCTGGCGTCGGGTCGCCTCCGCCATCTGTGCCATCTGGGCACGGAGCTCCTGAATCTCAGCCTGATGTCCTCGCCCCGAGTCCTCCTGCTCGGGCTCAGAGGACGAAGGCTGCGAGCGTGTCACCATCGAACGTCGAGGAGGCATCCCCACCTGAGGGACAAAACAAACAATCAGAACCAGAAACAACACTCGACCCAATCTAGCGAAAGTCAAAGGCATGTCTCCCTTTCAGAAGTACTATGTTGTCTGCAGCCAACATAGTCGCTACCAAAGGAAGACATGTCTATCACTCGTCCCTATCCACTCGGGAGAGTCAGAAACCCAATCAAGACTTTCGCTAAAAAGTCTCGGCTCTCACGTGGGTCATCCTAGGGTTTAACCATAAGCCTAGGGTTCCTAAGTCCTCAAAGACCTACATCCTAGGCTCTGATACCGCTCTAATCTGTCACGCCCCGGGGTCGGAACTGTACCCCAGGCTCGCCAACAGATCCGCCGCCCCTACAGGAAGCCCTGTAGAGACGTAGCGTCTAACCTGCAAAAATAGATCAACTATACTAAAAGATATCAGAGCGGTAAAGAAAACTAACTAACTAACTACAAGAAGTAGAACAATCTCTCACATAAAATATACATAAAATCCTCACCTGAATACAGGAGTCTCTCAAAAGAAAATAAAAGAGTACAACTCGATCCCTCACTACAAGATCTCTCAAACATAGACACAACCAAAAAGAGCATCGGGGTACCTCTATCTCTCGCTGAAGCTGAAAGGGAAAAGGGATCTATCTCGCGACTCCCTTACCTCGGTCTGTAAGAGCAGGATCAGCAACTGGCACCGCAGGAACTGGAGCTGAAGTCCCTGGGGAAAAGACACCACGACGGGTGTGAGAACTACCTCCCACAGTAGTTCTCAGTGGGTGCCGCCAACAAGCCCGACGGCCTGCCCACTAAGTCTACAAGAGGCATAAAGTAACAAAAGAAATGCAGTACAGAAAAGCTGAAAAGTAAAACATCTACTGCTACTATGCCTCTATCTAAATGCTCAAAGAAAAAGGACCGAAGACCAATATGTCTCTACCGATACTCGACTCAAATCACCCAATCCAAACTGACTGCCATAACGGTCCAGTCAAACCTGCGCCTACCTACTGCTGTAGGTATGTCCGTAGCTGCCAAAACTAGCTCAGCCAGAGGGACGATGTCCATGACTGCTAAAACTGGCTCAGCCAGAGGGACACCAACATCGACAAGCCGCGATAGAAGTAGCAAGCCCAACTCCAGAGTGGCACTCGTGGGTAGCGACCCCACCGAGCAAAGTATCCGCGCATCTCTATCGATCTCAAGTATGGCTCCTGCAGGCTATGATCTAATCACTGTCTCACTCACTAACTAAGAATCCACACTGTCACTATGATCATCTCCCAAAGATCCCAGATCCAACATGTCACTATCTCAATGATAAATAATCTACAGACTGCTACCAACTCTACTCGGTCCCCAGACGCGAGTACAATGCATCCACAGCTACTAGACCTCCCAACCCACGACTCAGGGGAAAACTACTATGTCCAGAGTGACAAGGGTAACAAGCAAAGTGGGAGACCTAAAGCAATGCATAAATCTAACTGTAGTCGTCTGAGTATGATATACAATGCATAATAGATGTGCTAAGACAAGTTCTCAGATTAAATGGTTCTTATATTGCAAGAGTTCCAATAAGATCATCATATTAAGCAATTATCAACTGTGGGTACTAGCATACAGTTTGTGTTACGACATTTTTGGTGTTGGCATATTTCGTGAGTCAAGTCAGTAAATTGAGTCGGATTCTTGAAGTGATCAAATTGTCAATCAGCAATCGAAGACTCAGAGAAGAGCTCAAGTTGACACTCAGTGTTTTGAGTCTTGAAGATTGAAGATGAAGAATTGTGGATCAGTTACATCAATCTCAAAAAGAAAGTATTCAAAAGGATCTGGTATGTTTAACTAAATAATTTTGGTGATCCGAATACTTTCTTATAGTGTAGAAACACTTGGATGAATTTTTTATTGCATAAAAATCAAAAACTGGACATGGGACATGTTCAGGATCCGGATCAGACAATCCAATCCGGATCCCGAAGGGTGTTGGTTCATATGCAAATCCAATCCGGATCCAAGCCAATTCTGATCCGGATCCCGAACATTGGTTTTTGCTGAAATATATGAACGATCCGGATCGGGCATTTCAATCCGGATCCCGAACCTTTGTTTTTCTGAAATTGTCTGTTTCGTTACGACAATCCGGATCGCCTAATCCGATCCGGATCGTCGTCCTGTAAAATTTCAGATAAGGTAAGTTTTTGATTCTTATCTCTTTCCAAAGGTTTCTAAACTATAAATAGACACTTAGGGTTTCTCAAGAACTACCGATTATTTTATAAAACACTTGAGAGCAACCCTAGAGGCTAGGTTTTTACCGTTCTTCTTTATAGCCTCTTTTAGGTCAATTCGATGGTTCTTTCAAGAACATATCTTTTGTCGAATTGATCTAATCTTTGCTTAGAGATTCCATCCATGGTTCTTCATTGATAATCTAAGCAAAGGATCACCATCGAAGCCAATATTCTTACCGGCTGAGTTTGCGTCGTGGATTCGACGTGGCATCGTGGATTCGGTGTGCTAAAGGCGTTTCGTGGATTCGAAACGTGTGCTCGTGGATTCGAGTGGCGTTCGTGGATTCGAACGTGTGCAGTGGACGTGCAATCGGTGAGCGCAAGGTCCGAAGAAGTTGAAGGAGGGGTTTGAGTCCGTGGAGTCGGTAATCACCTTGTTATTCTTTTTTTCATAGTGGATTGTTATTGCGTGTTGGTCCCGTGGTTTTTCTCCTGGATTGGAGTTTCCACGTATATCTCGGTGTGCTATTTTTATTTTCCGCATTGGTTTTTATTTTGCACTGAGATTGAGTTTTTTAAGTATTACACCTATTCATCCCCCCTCTAGTTGTTTGATAGTACCTATTTAGATCCTTGTGGATCCTAAAAAAACCTACAATTGGTATCAGAGCGGGTTTTAGGTTTATCTATCATGTCGGGTGAAAGTGGTAATATTTATAGACCTCCTCTTTTTGATGGGACCAATTATGCGTATTGGAAAGTGCGGATGAGAGCTTTTCTCATCTCAATTGATGAGCGTGTTTGGCAAACCGTAGAATACGGTTGGGTGCATCCTATTGAGGAAGTAGGAAATTCTACTACCCCAAAACCTCGCTCTAGATGGTCTAAAGAGGAAATCGAAAGATCTTCTTACAATGGGAAAGGTATGAACGCTTTATTTAATTCTCTTTCCTCGACTGAGTTTACACGAATTTCTGCGTGTGAAACCGCGAAGGAAATTTGGGATATTCTCAAACTTACACATGAGGGTACTAATCTTGTAAAAATTCAAAAGCTCCAGATGCTTACAAGTCAATTTGACTCTATTCATATGGAAGAGTATGAATTGTTTACAGATTATTACACTAGACTTCAAGATGTAATCAATACTTGTGCTAATTTAGGAGAAAAGATCCCGGAGTCGAAAGTTATAAGAAAGATTCTTCGGACTCTTCCGGAACGGTTTAGGGCAAAGGTTACCGCCATTGAAACCGTTAGTCATCCGGATGAGATGAGTGTGGAGGAATTAGTAGGTGCTTTACAAACTTATGAGATGACTTTTCCTACTAATCAAACTTCTTCCAAGTCTTCTTCTAAGCTTACAGGTATTGCATTTAAATCAACAAAGGAAGAAGATGGCGAATCGAGTTCCGACGATGAAATCTCTTTTGCCGATTTTGAAGAACAATTGGCGCGGATCACAAAGAAATTTCGTCGGAAGTTTTGGAAGAACTACTGTGGGAGGTAGTTCTCACACCCGTCGTGGTGTCTTTTCCCCAGGGACTTCAGTTCCAGTTCCTGCTGCACCAGTTGCTGATCCAGCTCTTCCAGACCGAGGTAAGGGAGTCGCGAGATAGATCCCCTCCCCCTTCAGCTTCAGTGTGTGATAGAGGTACCCTTATATTTTGGTTGTGTCATGTTTGAGAGATTATGTAGTGAGGTATCGAGTTGTACTTTTTGGTTTTCCTTTGAGAGACTCCTGTATTTTCAGCTGAGGATGTTCTGTATATTTTATGAGAGATAGTTCTACTTCTTGTTTATAGTTAGTTTTCTATTTCAGCTCTGATATCTGTTAGTATAGTTGTTCTATTTTTGCAAGTTAGACGCTACGTCTCTACGGGGCTTCCTGTAGGGGCGGCGGATCTGTTGGCGAGCCCGGGGTACAGTTCCGACCCCGGGGCGTGACACATCATATTTTCATCTGTCCCGCTTTTTGAGCATCTAGATAGGGGCATAGTAGCTGTAGAGTTTATCTTCCAGTTCTTTTCTCTTCAGCACTGCATTTGCTTTCTTTTGCCTCTAATAGACTTAGTGGGCAGACCGTTGGGCTTGTTGACGGCACCCACTGAGAGCTACTGTGGGAGGTAGTTCTCACACCCGTCGTGGTGTCTTTTTCCCCAGGGATTTCTACGCCTGTTCCTGTTGTTCCAGCTGCTGCTTCTTCAGATCGAGGTAAGGGAGTCGCGAGCTAGATCCCAACCAGTCGTCATCGTCCTGAGAGTAGAGGTACCCCTACCAAAAGATTAGAGTGGTTTGTTGAGCGACCTTGTAGAGAGGTATTGAGTTGTATTTTTCTTCTTTCTTTGAGAGACTTTTGTATTTTGTTGTTGGTGAGGACTTATTGTATATTGTGAGAGTTGTATTTTATATTTATTTCTAGTAGTTACTCTCAACTCTGATATCTGTTTAGTATAGTACCTTTCTTTGCAGGTTTGACGCTTCGTCTATACGGGGTTCACCGTATGGGCGGCGGATCTGTTAGCGAGCCCGGGTCGCAGTTTCGACACCGAGGCGTGACAGATTAGAGTGGTATCAGAGCCTAGGTTTTAGGTCATTGAGGACTTAGGAACCCTAGGCTTGTGGTTGGACCCTAGGATGACTCACGTGAGAGCCGTGATTTTAGCGGAAGTCCTGATTGGGTTTGTAACTCTTCCGAGCGGATCGGGATGAGTGATTGACATGTCTTCCTTCTGTGGCAACTATGTTGGCTGCAGACAACATAGTACTTCGGGAAGGGGGACATGCCTTTAGACTTCCGCTGGATTGGGTCGAGTGTTGTTTGGTGTTGTCTTGATGTTTGCTTGTGGTTCGTAGGTGGGCACGATGCCTCCCCGATGCAGGATGCGGACGCATTCTCAGCCTTTATCCTCCCCTGAGCCTGAGCAGGAGGAGTCAGCACAAGGTCAGCAGAGTGAGGTACAGGAGCTTCGGGCTCAGATGGCTCATTTGTCGGAGACCTTCCGGCGTCAGGGGGAGACCATGGATCAGATGGTACGCATGATGGAGCAGAGGGCACAGTCTGTTGCGACACCCCCAGTCGTACTCGCAGCACAGGCAGCCCCTACTACACCGGTTACCAGTGGTCAGCCGTCCGGGACGGCAGGACAGTTGACACCTGCAGAGCAGCGTGAGGTGGTGGATCTATTGATGAGGTTCCGCCAGTTCGATCCACCCCGTTTTTCTGGATTGAGTATAGAGCCGTGGGAGGCAGAGTCTTGGATCACGGCTATGGAGCGTCATTTTGAGAGTTTGTTCATTCAGGAGCAGTTTCAGGTGCTGTTGGCGACACACTTCTTGGAGCGCAACGCCGAGGCTTGGTGGCGGCGTGTGCGACCTGCTGGTCCGCCTGGGACGCAACTTCTCTCATGGGCGGAGTTCCGCAGCCTATTTCTTGGAGCCTTTTTCCCAGAGAGCGTCAGGCAGAGGTTGGAGGAGCAGCTGAAGAATCTCCGTCAGGGAGATCGTCCTGTGCATGAGTACATCGCAGACTTCAACCGGTTGTTGGCCTGTGTATCGCACGCTGCGAGGGACGAGGCGCACCGGATTTATTTGTTTGAGCGGGGTTTGCGCCGGGAGATTTATCAGTTTGTCCGTTCGCACAGATTGCAGACGTTGGATGCGTCTATGGAGCAGGCACTTTATGTTGAGTGCGGAGAGGCGGTGATGGATGAGGTGGCTCCAGCCCCCGCAGTGATTCTAAGGGCGAAGCGCCCAGCGCCGTTTGATGAGGGACAAACGAGCCAGCAGGCACCTTCGGGACCTCCACGATCCCACTCGGAGGGTCGTGGGTTTCAGGGGCGACAGAGATCTGGTGGACACCCACAGCAGCCGCGATATCAGCCTGGACAGCAGTTCCGGCAGCAGCGACGAGAGTGCGTCATCTGTGGCGGCCCTCATCCACCGTCGCAGTGTGACCAGAGACAGGGACGGTGTTTCCTTTGTGGAGAGTTGGGACATTTTCGAGCAGCTTGTCCCTGAGCTATTCTGTTCGTGTTACCCTTGGCTATAGCACCTCCCTTGCCTGTTCAGGAAGCAGAAGCACCTCCGATGCACTATCAGACAGAGTGGGGTACGACGTCGGGACAGACGGGACGACGATCTTCAGCACCCAGTGGACGGGTTTATGCAGCCCTGGTGGAGGGCACCCCGGCAGCAGATCCTATCGCCGCAGGTATGGCTTTATTTTCAGTCGAGTTAAGTGGGTTTTTGGACACCGCTGCATCTTTCTGCACATATTAGTAGAGCATTTGCATCTCTCCATAATTAAGGGATAGGAATTTTGTGACATGCCTGAGCGATTGGATTCTTCCCAGTATTTTCAAGTAGAAGCAAATTTTGGGGCATGATCAGAACAGCTGAAACTTTGGGAAGTACGCCGACTGGTGTGACGGTTCAGTTACAGCTCCATGTTTCAGATCGAGCACTTCGAATGGACCAGCTGGTGCGGTATCGTGCAATATCTGATTGTGGATGGAGAATAGTGGCCTTTCCGCGAGTTGGACACATGAGATCATTTCCACTGGACACCGAGGCATCCTTCCTGCAGCAGTGGCTTCAGCGGTTTAGGGTTGTGTTTTCTTTTAAGGGGCACGGATAGATCGTAGTTTTCATTTTTGTTGCCACAGCAGGAACGGCATCAACACTTCTCTCCCTTTTTCTCGCTCTTGTGCTGAAATTTGCGAACACGGTGAAGGATTCGAAAGACTACTCCAGAAATGGGGATGGTGTCCGAACCTGTTCTTGTTTGATTGGGGCGAGGGCACTGGTCTTTCGAAACTTTCAAACTTTTCGCTAATTTCAGTTGTTTTCTAAATTGGAGAGTCGGTGGTTGATGACTTTCCTGTTGGTGGGGCCCTTTCTTTTTCTGCTAAGTTTTGCGGCATAATTCGTATAGTTTGAACGCGTAGAGTTGGCTGTTCTTCCTCGTCCCCAGTGTTTGGAACTCTTGAGGTTTATCCGGCCGATGGACTCGCTTTGTGGAGAGAATGTAGCGACTGGGGAGTTGGAGTTTGGGTTGATGGATGCTTACCTTTGGGCTTGAAGACTCCCTTTTGAGCCGTGTTTGTTTCGAGGACGAAACTTTCTTTTAGTGGGGAAGGATGTGAGGACCCGAATCCCCACTCTAGGGTTTACTGTTGGTTTGGTGGCTTCAGGGAGTGTGTGTGCGCGTGTCAGGCCCAAGAATTGAATTTCTGGTAAATTGGAGCTTGTTTTCTTTTCTGAAAGTCCATTTTGGGTGTGTGAGGTGTTTGCGCGCTTATTGGAGCTAAGAATGTGACCCGACACGAAAAATAGATCAAGTTTACTTTTCCGAGATTTTTTGGGAAATTTTAGAAGTGGAATTTGGCCGAACGGACCTCGGATTTGGATTCAGCGCGCGAAAACGAGCGAAATGGACTATTTACTTGAATTTTTCGGAGCCCGGACGCGAAAACACGGAAATCGAGGCTTAGGGTTACTGTTCCGGCGGCCGGAGGGGCGCCGGCGGCGGCGGAGCGCGGCAGAGCGCGGTGGCGCAGACGCGCGGTCCACCGCGGGAGGCGTGCACCGGGCGCGGGCCACGTGGCGCGCTCCGGTTGGCCGACGCAGCAGGCGCGGTCCATGGGCCTTAGCGGGGTGCACGGTGGACCGAGGGTAGGCCACGTGGCATCTCGTGGTTGGTGCGGTGTTGTACACGCGGTCCACGAATTTTCGGCTCTGGTGCACGGTAGACCGGGGGACACGTGGCGTTGTGTGATTGGCGGGTCCTGGTGCGCTCGGTCCACGCGGCGGAGTTGGCTGCCTCGGGTTGCGTGCCCGATACGGTGCCGGCGGCGGCGCGGCCGCGCATGTGGGCGCGCGTGGGCACTGCCGGGGCGACGTGGGGGCGCCACGTGGCGCCCCGTGGTTGGTCGGGCGCAGGCGCGCACGACTTACGGTCGGGGCACGTGGCGTCGCGGCATTGGTCGGTGCGCGTGCGCCGGGTGCGGGGAGCTGCCGGTGGACACGTGGCGGCCTGTGGGCGTTTCGGGCGCGCACAGTAACGGGCCGGCCCGTTACTGTAGCAGCCCGAAAGTTTCCGGGCGCCCGAAAATCCTGGGCCAAATCCGAAAAGGCTAATTTTCGGGCTGGGCCTATATATAGGTGGCTTGTGGGGGTTTTTTCGCCCCTTTCCCGAGCTCCTCAGCCCATGGTCCCTTTAGGAAAGTTGTAGATCTTCGAGTCGCGCATCTTCTGGCAGAGGCCCGGATTTTCTGGAAGCTCCGGCGACGACGTTTCCGGCATCATAGCGCAGTGCGACGATTTACAGTTGGAGGCCCGTTATCGTCACTTTTCGGTCTGAAAATTCCACAGAGCTACCCCGACAGTCTTTTTCGGCGATTTTTGCGGCGTTGGATTCACGAGAGGTATATCTTCGACTTTCGTGTTGAGTGTTTTGTCTAGATATGGGTTTTTGGCATGGTTTTCGAGGCTTTACTGAGCCCCTGTTTTGCTGTGAGAATTCCTGGACAGCACCCACTTGTCGGATTTTTATCTCCCCATCCGGATATCGGATTTCGACGATTCAAGAGCCTATCGACATCTACACTTCGCGAGGATCGCCGTGGTATTTTTATCGGAATTTTTGGAAGAATATTTTCAGGTGAAAATTTCGTGGCAAGAGGACTGTTCATGCAGGATTTTTGGAACTTGAAATTTGTGTGGATTTGTATGTAATTGTGGATTGTTGTTGTACCCAGGACATTGTGAGCACTACAACGGTGTTGCTAGCTTGGAGAATTTTGTGTTTTGGCCGTTTCTGGACTATCTTATCTGTACGACCCTGGACAGTTGTGCGCTTCCAGGTGGGTGGCCTTGTCTCCAAGACTTATGGAATGTTCATTAATTCTGCTAAAGTAGGATCATGCATGATAGTGATACTCTTGTGTAGTATGCTAGAAAGTGTTAGTTGATAATCCTTGTATTATTTGATGATCATGCAATCTCTTGTTTCCTACTAGCTGTAAATTAGTGTTATCTCGGAACTTAACCTAGCACCCCCGTCATATGTATCATGTTAGCCAGACTTTAGAAAACTTCAACTTGGGCTAGGTTTATTTTGTTTAGACATCCACACTTCTTTTCTGGACATAGTGTTACTCGCCCGGGTAGTGGGCCGAGTGGTCGGGTTTCTTAGTGTGGGATGCTTTCTACACTCGTGCTTGGGGGCAGAGTGGAGTCTGGTAGAGATAGTTGATCTTACATTTGTGTCGGGAGCCGTTTAGGAGGACGGCGGTCCCGAGGTTTTTCGTTTTTCATTCTTTATTGGTTGCCGCGGTGTTAGTGGCGGCGGTTTACCAGTGTTAGCAGAACCTTGAACCCAGAACTGTTTTTAGACACACATATGATTTTAGCCAACCGATGTTTTCCTCCAAGCGTCGTAGGGTTGCCCGAGTTTGTTCTTGTTTGATTGGACAAGGGCTTAGCTCTACGAGGCTTGGGTATAAAAACTTGTTTTCAATGGTTTTCCTAAAAAGAACTAAAAATCATTAAATATGGATTTCTTACAGATCAAATGGCTTTTCATAAGAAATGTCACCTTTTTCTATAAATGTAACCACTTGAGATGATTCAAGTGGTCTGGGTTCTAAGGTCTGCCTTTTCCTTTGGAACGAGAACAACGAGAGGCTATGCTTAGAGCCTGTTCTTGTTTGATAGGGTTGTAGGTTCTAGTCTTTCGGGGTTCCCGGATCCTCTACTATTGCCGGTTGTGGGGTTATCCTGTTAGTGAGTCTGCAGGTTGGGTTGATGTTCTGTGGTTGGGAGCCGTTGGAGTCAACGGTGGTCCCGTGTCTTTGGGTATTGTCTATCTAAGTTTTGTTAGCCCTGAGTGGTAGGTTGATCCTGGCTGTGGAGTGTCTCCAGCCAGTGGATTTTGTGCTGTGAGTTGTTGGAGAGGCGAGTGTCTCGGGTTTCGTGTGAGCTGATCAGCTGAGTCGTCGAGTGTGCTCCGACTGTTGTGAGAGATGTTGAGGATTGAGTTCTTCCGAGCAGAGCGTGAGCGTGGATTTTGACCATAGCCTGCAATGCCACCTGAGCGACAGAGTGCGCGGATACCTTTCCTCGGTGTGGTCGCGCCCCTCGAGAGCCACACCCGGGGTGGATATGTTACTCTTGTATCGCGACTTGTCGTGCCGTCCCTCTGACTGAGCCAGTTTTGGCAGTTACGGACGCAGTCCCTCTGACTGAGCCAGTTTTGGCAGTTACGGACATAGTCCCTCTGGCTGAGCCAGTTTTGGCAGCTACGGACGCCCTACGTAAGTCCGGTCCTCCGGGATATACGGCAGTAGGTAGGCGCAGGCTTGACTGGACCCGAGGAGGCAATCAGTTCAGATTGGGTGACTATACTGTTATATTAGCAGATGCATCATATTTTCATCTGTCCCGCTTTTTGAGCATCTAGATAGGGGCATAGTAGCTGTAGAGTTTATCTTCCAGTTCTTTTCTCTTCACCACTGCATTTGCTTTCTTTTGCCTCTAGTAGACTTAGTGGGCAGACCGTTGGGCTTGTTGACGGCACCCACTGAGAGCTACTGTGGGAGGTAGTTCTCACACCCGTCGTGGTGTCTTTTTCCCCAAGGATTTCTACGCCTGTTCCTGTTGTTCCAGCTGCTGCTTCTTCAGATCGAGGTAAGGGAGTCGCGAGCTAGATCCCTACCAGTCGTCATCGTCCTGAGAGTAGAGGTACCCCTACCAGAAGATTAGAGTGGTTTGTTGAGCGACCTTGTAGAGAGGTATTGAGTTGTAGTTTTCTTCTTTCTTTGAGAGACTTTTGTATTTTGTTGTTGGTGAGGACTTATTGTATATTATGAGAGTTGTATTTTATATTTATTTCTAGTAGTTACTCTCAGCTCTGATATCTGTTTAGTATAGTACCTTTTTTTGCAGGTTTGACGCTTCGTCTATACGGGGTTCACCGTATGGGCGGCGGATATGTTAGCGAGCCCGGGTCGCAGTTTCGACCCCGGGGCGTGACAATCAAAGCCTAGATTTTAGGTCATTGAGGACTTAGAAACCCTCGGCTTGTGGTTGGACATTAGGATGACTACGTGAGAGTCGTGACTTTTAACGAAAGTCCTGATTGAGTTTTGTACCTCTCCCAAGGGATGGGATGAGTGATTGGCATGTTTATTCTCCTAAGCGATTATGTTGGCTGCAGACAACATAATGCTATGGAATGGATGACATGTCTTAGACTTTCGCTGGATTGGGTCGAGTGTTGTTTGGTGCTGTCCTGATGTTTGCATGTGGATTGCAGGTGGTCACGATGCCTCCCCGACGCAGGATGCGGACGCGTTCTCAGCATTCCTCCTCCCACGAGCCTGAATAGGAGGAGTCAGCACATGGTCAGCAGAGTGAGGTGCAGGAGCTTCGAGCTTAAGATGGCTCAGTTGTCAGAGACTTTCCGGCATCAGGAGGAGACCATGGATCGGATGGTGCGTATGATAGAGCAGAGAGCACAGTCAGCTGTGACGCCCCCAGTTGTACCAGCAGCACAGGCAGCCCCTACTGCGCCGGTTACCAGTGGTCAGCCGTCCGGGACGCCGGGACAGTTGACCCCTGCAGAGCAGCGTGAGGTGGTGGATCTATTGATGAGGTTCCGCCAGTTCGATCCACCCCATTTTTCTAGATTGAGTGCAGAGCCGTGGGAGGCAGAGTCGTGGATCACGGCGATGGAGCGACATTTTGAGAGCCTGTTTATTCAGAAGTGGTTTCAGGTCCTGTTGGCTTGGAGCGCAACGCCTAGGCTTGGTGGCGGCGTGTGCGACCTGCTGGTCCGCCTGGGACGCAGCTTCTCTCTTGGGCGGAGTTCCGCAGTCTATTTCTTGGAGCCTTTTTCCCGGAGAGCGTCAGGTAGAGATTGGAGGAGCAGCTAAAGAATCTCCGTCAGGGAGATCGGCCCGTACATGAGTACATCGCAGACTTCAACCAGTTGTTGGCCGGTGTACCGCACGCTGCGAGGGACGAGGCGCATCGGATTTAAATATTTGAGCGGGGTTTGCGCCGGGAGATTTATCAGTTCGTCCGTTCGCGTAGATTGCAGACGTTGGATGCATCTATGGAGCAGGCACTTTACGTTGAGTGCAGAGAGGCGGTGATGGATGAGATGGCTCCAGCCTCCGCAGTGATTCCGGGGGCGAAGCGCCCAGCACGGGTTGATAAGGGACAGACGAGTCGGTAGGCACCTCCGAGACCTCCACGATCTCACCCTAAGGGTCGTGAGTTTCAGAGGCGCCAGAGTTCAGGTGGACACCCGCAGCAGCCGCAGTATCAGCAGCGACAGCAGTTTTAGCAGCAGTATCGGCAGCAGCAACATGAGCGGTATGTCATCTATGGCGGCCCTCATCCACCGTCGCAGTGTGACCAGAGACAGGGATGGTGTTTCCTATGTGGAGAGTTTGGACATTTTCGAGCAGCTTGTCCTCGAGCCATTCTGTCAGTGCGACCCCTTGCTATAGCACCTCCCTTGCCTGTTCAGGAAGCGGAAGCCCCTCCAATACACCGTCAGACAGAGTGGGGTACGACGTCGGGACAGACGGGATGACGGTCTTCAGCACCCAGTGGACGGGTTTACGCGGCCCTGGTGGAGGGCACCCCGGCAGCAGATCCTATCGCCGCAGGTATGACTTTATTTTCTGTTAGCTGAGTTGAGCTTTTTGGATACCGCTGCATCCTTCTGCACTTCTTAGTAGGGCATTTGCATCTCTGCATGAATAAGGGATAGGAATTTTGTGACATGCATGAGCGATTGGATTCTTCCCAGTATCCTACGAGCATAGGTGAATTTTGGGACTTGATCAGGACGGTTGAGACTTTGGGAAGTACATCGGCAGGTGTGACGGTTCTGTTACAGCTCCACGACTCAGATCGAGCATACGGGATGGACCAGCTGGTGCGGTATCGTGCAACGATTGATTGTGGATTGAGAACAGTGACCTTTCCGCGAGTTGGACAACAGGAGATCATTTCCACAGGTCACCGAGGCATCCTTCCTGCAACAGTGGCTTCAGCGGTTTTTGGGTTAGGTGCTACTTGTTGAGCGTAGGTGACGCTTAGAGCTAGAGGTTGTGTCTCTAGGGGTCACGGATAGGGTTGTGTTTTTAGGGGCACGGATAGATCGTAGCTTCCGTTTTTGTTGCCACAGCAGGAACGGTATCAACACTTCTCTCCCTTTTTCTCGCCCTAGCGCTGAAATTGTCACGCCCCGAGTCCGCCAATTTGTACGGTTCGGGCACGCCAACAGACCCGCCAATCGGGTAAAACCTTTTTCTACCCGAAAGGAACGGTAACATCCATAATAACACAACAAGTGTATGCGGAAGCTCAATATCAGAGTACTAAAAATCACTATAAATTAAAACTTTCATTTAATAAACCAACAATTAATGCGGAAATGAAAGCATACAGGAGTGAACCATAAATTAAACTTACTACACTTTACATTTCTGAACTTGCAAATAAAATTATTACATTTCCTTTACATAAATTCCTCACTATACAAGGTTCACTCAAGAAATACATAAATGGGATACCTCTGCTAGACCCTCTAGGTCACTATGCTGCTGGGCCCTTGCCCCTGTCGTATGCCTCGCTGTCGTCTGCATCTGATCTGTCTCGACCGCTGCATCCCATTCCCGAACCTGTGGGGGGTCACCCAAGGGGTGTGAGAACTCCGACAGAGTTCCCAGTGGGTTCAACCACCGAGAAAAAGTGTCCTACACCACTTGGTCCAATGGAAGCAATAATAATAGTGCTAGGAAACTAAAATCCTCAATATCAAAATGCTGCTATGCAATATAATATATCACTGCACTATACTATCTGTGTCTAATCACCAACCATCACTACTCTTGTCTAGCCACACTAGGCTGCTAAGCACCAACTCGGCCACTATGCCGCTGTATATAGGGTCAAACTAACCCGGCCACCTTGGCCACTCTAATTTCTCTTTATTCTTTAAATTCTGGTGCTTTAGTTCAAGTTAACCCTCAGAAATTCTTATCCAACGGGCCCCAGCCCGGTAGTCCTGCTACCATAAGATAAGATTTCTAAGGTTGCCGATAGCACCCGCAAGTGTTACCCCGCCCAACGGGGAACTTGTCCTACGGGTCACTGCCCGGGAGAGGGACACTGCCCTTAGCTCCGACAAGGCTACTTTTTACCCCCGAAGGTACGCTCGTTTTATCTTTATATTTTCTTTCTTTTCTTTTCTTTTTCTTTCTCTTTTTGCTTTAGTTCTTAGCCTCTTTGCCTTTGAACACTTGCTTTTCTTTCTTATTCGAGCTTGTAGCTCCCTTTTGCCACTGGCAAATCTCTTTCTTTTTCCTTTGAGCGTTTAGCTCTTTGCTTTCACTTTAAGCCTTTCGAAAGTACCTCGTCCGACGGGTCACTGCCCAGGGAGCCCTGCTCCACTTGACGAGTTTCAAATTCGAAGGCGCCATTTACATTTTCTTTATACTTTTTAGCCACTTTTAGCTTGCTTTTAACTTTGCCTTTTTACAACTTTTTACCTCTTATCCTAGGTCTCGCCATAAGGATAACTAGAGAGTCTCCTGGACTCTTAAAAATTTCTCTTTTATTTCTTTAACTCAAATTGAAGTTAAAGTTATTATCCATTTGCCCAGACACCCTATGACTTTCTGTCACGCCCCGAGACCGTCAATTTGAACAGTTCGGGCGCGCCAACAGACCCGCCAATCGGGCATGACCTTTCAAGACCCGAAAGGAACGGTTTAATCCAACAATATCATTTCAATATAGCGGAAGAGTAAGCAATCAGAGGAAAGAACTATAAATTTAAACTTTCAATCATTCAACAAGTAGTTAGAAGAAATGAAAGTAAAACACTTGAGCGAAGACATACACTTTTGTTTAATATTACAACTCTCTTTTAGCATGAACTACAATACCAAAATACATCCATATTTTTTTTTCTTTCTTTTCCAACTTGAAACTTAAACATTTAAATTTACATTGTTCCTCACATACAAAAGTTCGCTCAAGAAAATAAAACTCCAAAATGGTACTGGCGACTCTAGACTGCTAGGTCGCTACTCTGCTGGGCCCTTGCCCCTGTCGCGTGCCTCCCTCGATGTGCCTGGACCTGTGGGGATGTCACCCAAAGGGTGTGAGAACTACAACCAAGTTCCCAGTGGGTTCAACCACCGAGAGAAAATGCCCTGCACCGCTTAGTCTAATGGAAGCAATATAATAGAGAATGAAATACAGTAAATAAAAGCTGTAAATCTTAGCTAGCATGCTTAATACTTTTACCTTTGCCATGACATTGCTCTATGTCGCTATAGGATGCCAAACTAACCAACCTGTCCCTTGCCAAATTACTTTCATTAACTTTCTTGTGTTTCAATTCAAGTTGCTAAACCCTCGGAGAAACTTGCCCAACGGGCCCTAGCCCGGCAGACATGCTGCCATAAGACAAGTCCTCTAAGGTTGCCGATAACACCCGCAAGTGTTACCCCGCCCTACGGGGAAACGTCCCGAACGGGTCTCTACCCGGGAGAGGGACACTGCCTGCTACTCCAACATGGGCCACGTTTCACCCCGTAGGTACGCTCGTTTTATTATTTCTTTTATTGCTTTGCATTTAGCCTCTTTGCTCTTTTAAGCCTTTGCCTTTCTTTTGCTCTTTAGCACTTAGCTTCCATCTCAATCGAGCTTATAGCTCACATTGCCTCTTAGCCCTTTTTCTTTCTTTGCAATTAAGCTTTTAGCTTGTCTTTTTAATATACTCATGCATTTACCCTAGGTCCATGCCTTAAGGTACATAAGTCCCTTAGACTCAATTCTTAACTTTCATTATGCTCAAGTTGAAGTTAAAGTGTAGGTATATTAACCCAACTCCCTATGACAACTCTAGGGATTTCAATACTTTGGATTTTAACCTCAACTAAACTATGCTTTCCTTAGAGACATAACTCTAAATTAGGCCCTAATTCCATCACACACTTAATTGACTCAAACAACCATGCCACTCGTGAAATCCTATAGTGAATGCCACACATTAGAGCCTAATCTAAGTTTTCTCCTAAGTCAAATTTCCATAAACCACAACCACTTCTACATAAGCATGAAAATATTGTCCTAGCCACTCTATTAACATGCTTCTAAAACAAGCAAAAGATAAGGGGAGAGGTCACCCTCGCTCGATAGAATCCCCCACCTCGATGTGTTCTATGGTCCTTGAAGGAGACAAGTTCCACTCTTCCGGTCTCAAACTTTTCCCTAAATTGTAAGGAGAGAAAATCATGAACAATTGATTCTCATGAATCTCTAAATCCATAAACATTTCAAACTAGAATACCCTCTTTTTGATAACTTAAAGGAAAAATTCCCCTTTTAGTCATTTTCCCCATCAAAAGGCTACTTTTTGATTGGTTTACAAAAATGGGAGAAGAATGATCATCCCATGGCCTATCGCCAAAAAGAAACTTGCTCAACTCAATCCGGGGTCAAAAAGCCCCCCAAATTTTGAGAAAAGCTCAATTTGAGCTATTCCCTCCCAATTCGTCAATTTTGCTTCTTGGAAGGTCAAGAATCAAAATTTTATATTGTAAGGAAGCATAAGGTCTCAAATTTTTGAGGGAAACTCAATTTGAGCAAATTCCCCACCCAAATTCTTCGATTTTGCAATTTTTTGCAAGCATTGCGAGATTCGGAAATTTCGCATTCGGAGAAAAGAAAAGAAAAGAAGAATTCCTTTTTCTTCTTCTCTTTTCTTTTCTTTTCTTTTCTTCTTCTCTTTCTTTCTCTCTTTTTTTTTTGTAAACCTCCCCTGCTGCTGGGCAGCAGCATGTTTAGCTGCTGCCCAAGCAGCAGCTCCTGCTGCAGCTGCTGCTGCTGGTTGTAGCAGCAGCAGCTGCAGGCAGCCCTGCAGCTGCACAAGGCAGCTGCCAAGGCAGCTGCCTAGGCAGCTGCATGAGCAGCTGCTCCCCCCCCCCCACTATATATATATATATATATATATATATATACATATATATAGGTATATACATACTTATTGTATATATCCTTTTTTTTTTTTTTTTTTTTTTTTTTTTGTTTTCCCTGCTGCTGGGCAGCAGCTTGCACAGCTGCTGCCCAGGCAGCATTGCTTGCAGCTGCTGCTGCTGCTTGTAGTAGCAGCAGCAGCTGCTGCAGTTGCAACAGCTGCGCAAGGCAGCATGTAGCTGCCTTGCGCAGGCAGCAAGAGGGGGGGAAAATAGAGGGAGAAAGAGATAGAGAGAGATAGAGAGAGGAGAGAGAGGGAGAGAGACTCACCTTTTCCTTCTCCTCCTTCTTCTTCTTCTTCTTCTCTTCTTCTTCTTCTTCTTCTTTTTTCTTCTTCTCTTTCCCTTCTTCTTCTCCCCCTTTCGTTTCTTCCTAAGCTGAGAGAGAGAGAGAGAGAGTGTGGTTTCAAAATGAGGGTGAGAGAGAGAGCATTAAATCCTCTGCAGGGGGTAGTTGGGAAAGGAGGGGAATTTACAAAAACAC
The DNA here is from genome assembly GCA_029168755.2 of Tillandsia fasciculata. NCBI lineage: Eukaryota > Viridiplantae > Streptophyta > Magnoliopsida > Poales > Bromeliaceae > Tillandsia > Tillandsia fasciculata. The sequence goes on along the minus strand of CM054944.1, from coordinate 10,366,292 downwards.
CCCCAAACTAACCCCAAATTACCTAATTGCCCTCTTTTCCTGCAGAATTTTCCTGCAGTGAGCCTTATCGGATAGCCCTCTTTCACCTCGTTTTCCCGTCAACTGAGCAATCAAATTTGTAATTTCTCTTCACCCCTTTAATCTACAAATTTTTCTTAAACTTCCCACGATTTTATTTAAAATTTTGGACTACTCTAAGCCCTCGAAAGAGAGCCCCGAAAATGCTTCGCGATTGACTTGGGCTGTCAAAACTGCAGTTTCAGCAATCACGAAGCATTTTTCTTCGCTTCGTTCTTCGATTTTTCCTTAACAACATACCTAGGTTTTTCGCCCCTTTTAATAAGAAAACTTTTGTGAGACACCCCACGATTTCTTTTAAAATTTTGGGGCACTCGAAGCCCTCGAAACAGGGCTCCGAAAACGCTTCGCGATTAAGAATTTCAGAAATTCCAGATTTGGCTAAGTCCTCGGGTTCAAGTCACTTTTCGACCCGATGCCCTTCGCGTCAGCCCGAAACGCACCGAACTCGACTGTAATCATGTTTAAAACACGTTACAAGTCCTCTCGCCGAATTTTGCCATTTTGCGAACTCGGCGAACACGAGTCCCAATTTTGCAATTTGAGGCTTCGTTTCTCAACCACAACTCACTTTTCGACTCAACGGCTTTTGCGTTGATTCAAAACACTTCAAACCCACTTGTAATCATATTTGAAACGCGTTACAAGTATTTTTACCGAGTTTTGCTATTTCGCAGAAATCGGTGCACTACATTCTCCCCTCCTTTAGGAGTTTCGTCCGCGAAACTAAAACTCACGTACCTTGGGATTTATTCCTCGAACAAGCGAGGATAGTGCTCCCGCATCACAGCCTCAGGCTCCCACGTGGCCTCCTCCTCGCTATGCCTCGTCCAAAGCACTTTCACATAAGGAATGGAGCGGTTCCTGAGCTTCCTATCACGCCGATCAATAATCTTATACGGGAACTCATCGTAGCTCATATCCTCCCGTAGATCGAGTGGTGGGTAGTTGATTATGTGCGTCGGGTCGTGGACATACTGGCGGAGTTGTGACACATGGAACACATCATGAATTCCTGCCAAATCTGGGGGCAAAGCTATTTTATAGGCCACTGGGCCAACCCGCTCCAAAACCTCATAAGGTCCAAGAAAACGAGGGTTCAACTTTCCTCGCATCCCAAATCGCACTACTCCCTTCGTGGGCGACGCCTTCAAAAATACATGATCCCCGACCTTAAACTCTAGGTCGCGCCGCCTTTTGTCCGCATAGCTCTTTTGCCGACTTTGCGCTGTCACCAGACGTTGACGCGCAATTTGCACCTTTTCCTCGGCTTCTTGCAATACATCAGGACCCAGTGATGATCTCTCGCCAACCTCACTCCAATGCAGTGGAGACCTGCACTTTCTGCCATAGAGTGCCTCAAAAGGTGCCATTCCGATGCTGGCTTGATAGCTGTTATTGTAGGCGAACTCCGCCATCGGCAAATATCGCTGCCACCCTGGTCCATAGTCCAAGACACACGCCCTGAGCATATCTTCGAGGATTTGATTGGTCCTCTCAGATTGACCATCGCTCTGAGGGTGATAAGCCGTAGAGAAATCCAGGCGTGTTCCCAAAGTCTCGTGGAAGCTCTTCCAAAATTGTGACACGAATCGGGGATCCCGATCCGACACTATAGAAACAGGAACTCCATGAAGGCGCATAATCTCATCAATATACAACTGCGCCAATTTATCCCTAGACCAGGTGGTGTGGACAGGCAGGAAATGAGCCGCCTTGGTTAACCTATCCACAACCATCCAAATCGCGTCGTGGCCTGCTTGAGACCGAGGCAAGCCCACGATAAAATCCATAGCGATGTTCTCCCATTTCCACACGGGAATCGGCAGATTTTGAAGCTTGCCCGCAGGGAGTCTATGTTCAGCCTTGACTTGTTGGCACACTAAGCATCTAGCCACGAAGTGTCCAACATCTTTCTTCATGCCTGGCCACCAAAACTGTGCCCTCAGGTCCTTATACATTTTTGTGCCGCCGGGGTGGATAGTATACGGCGATCGGTGTGCTTCTTGAAGGATCATTTCACGAATATCCTCATCATTAGGTACACACACGCGACCCCGAAACCTTAGGATCCCCTCAGAATCCACAGTAAAATCCTTTGCCTCACCGCTTTCTAGATCAGACCTCACCTTTTGGAGCTTTTCATCCGCCATTTGCTTTTCTTTAATTCTCTCCAACAAGGTAGGTTGCACAACGAGCGTCATAAGCTTCGCGGGGGCACCGGAAGCCACAACCTCCAAGCCCATCCGTCTCATTTCGGATTGCAACGGGTATTGGTCGGTGATGATCATGGCAAGATTTTCCACGGACTTCCTGCTTAGCGCGTCGGCCACCACATTTGCTTTCCCCGGGTGGTACAAGATGCTAACATCATAATCTTTTAGGAGTTCCAGCCATCGGCGCTGCCTCAGGTTTAATTCCTTCTGAGTGAACAAATATTTGAGGCTTTTGTGATCCGTGTAAATCTCGCAATGTTCCCCGTAGAGGTAATGCCGCCATATCTTCAGTGCAAAAATCACCGCGGCAAGCTCGAGATCGTGAGTGGGGTAGTTCTTTTCATAACTCTTCAGCTGCCGGGAGGCATAGGCTATAACCCTCTCGTCTTGCATGAGTACACACCCCAACCCAGTCCCTGAAGCATCACTATAAACCACGAACCCTTTTCCCGCAACGGGTAAAGCAAGAATTGGAGCCGTCGTCAACTTGTCCTTGAGCAATTGGAAGCTTCTCTCACAGGCATCGCTCCAAATGAACTTAGCTCCTTTTCTTGTAAGGCTGGTGAGTGGAATGGTAATTTTAGAGAACCCTTCCACAAACCGCCTATAATAGCCCGCGAGTCCGATAAAGCTTCGAATCTCGGTGACATTTGTTGGTCGCGGCCAATCTTTCACTGCTTCAATTTTCTTGGGGTCTACAGACACCCCCGTCTCAGAAATCACATGTCCTAAGAATGCCACTTCCCGGAGCCAGAATTCGCATTTCTTCAACTTCGCGAATAGGCTCCGCTCCGAAGCACTTGTAGAACCTGTCGTAGGTGATCCTCGTGCTCGTCGTCACTTCGAGAGTAGACTAAAATGTCGTCAATGAAGACAACGACAAATCGGTCTAGGAAAGGCTGAAAAACGCGGTTCATTAAATCCATGAATGCCGCCGGGGCATTCGTCAACCCGAAAGGCATTACAGTGAATTCATAATGTCCATACCGCGTTCTAAAAGCCGTTTTGTGCACATCCTCCGGCTTAATCTTTAATTGATGGTATCCCGATTGAAGGTCAATTTTTGAGAATACCCGGGAACCTTGCAATTGGTCGAACAAATCATCGATCCTCGGTAATGGATATCGGTTCTTGATTGTCAATTTGTTGAGCTCCCGATAATCCACACATAACCGCAGCGATCCGTCCTTTTTCTTCACAAATAGGACCGGAGCTCCCCAAGGGGATACGCTAGGTCTAATGAAACCCTTGTCCAGCAAATCTTGCAATTGAGCCTTAAGCTCCTTTAACTCCGCCGGGGCCATTCTATAAGGAGCCTTTGAAACTGGAGCCGTCCCGGGAACCAAGTCTATTATGAACTCAATCTCCCGATCCCTCGGCATGCCCGGCAATTCCGCAGGAAATACATCAGGATATTCCCGCGCCACGGGAATGTCTTGCACATTAGGTTCTTCCTTGTGCCCTTCCACCACGGTAGCTAAGTAAGCCACACACCCTCTGTCGATAAGCTTCTTGGCCCGCGATGCCGAGACCACAGAGGCAAATAGAGAACCTCTACATGCTTTAATACATACTCCTCTTGTCCCGGCTCTCGAAAGATGATAACCCGCCGCTCGCAGTCGATAGTGGCATAATACTTGGAGAGCCAATTCATTCCCAAAATTACATCATAATCTCCTAGCCGTCTCAAAACTAAGAAGTCCACTGTCATAATCCACTCGCCAACCCGAACTGGACAGGCGGGACAACTCTCAGATACCTCTAAAGAACCATCAGGCACATGGACCGTTTTAGTACTAGTAGACTGTAATACATCCAACCCATGTCTCATGGCAAAGGATCTACATATGAATGAATGCGATGCACCTGTGTCGAATAGAGCCCTACATCGAACATCATTAATAAAAATTATACCTGCCACGACGTCGTCAGCCACGGGCTCCTCCTCCTTCGCCTGAGCGGCAAAAGCCCGCCCGCTCGGCGGTCGCTGAGGAGCGGCGGGGCGCGCAGCTGGTAGAGCTGGCACCGTCTTCTTGTGTTGCTTCGGGGCAGCCTGGATCGTCGGCACGGCCGGGGCGGGGTGCGTGCCCCTCCAACACTCTCGAGCCATGTGACCCGGCCGGCCACAGTTGAAGCACCTCCCCTCGCGTTCTGGGCACTCAGTAGGTCGGTGCGGGCCACCACAAATGGCACATCGCCCGGGGGCCGTGAACTGTCGGGGCTCCCGAGGATAGTGCTGCTGTCGCTGTTGCTTCGGAGGCCGTTGATATTGGCTCTGACCCCCGGGGCCACCTTGATGCCGCTTCTTTTCCTTCGCTTTGCCCTTATCTTTCTCAAAAGCTTCGCGCTCTCGGCGCACCACCATGTCGCCCCTTTCTACCAAGCGGGCTCTATCCACAATCTCCCGATAAGTTGCAATGTTGAATGGTTGGACCTTTGAGTAGATCGCCGGTCGAAGGCCCCTCTCGAAACATCGCACCTTATCCCACTCACTGCGCACCACGGTGGGTAAACAACTAACGATGCGAGAGAACTCGCACTCGTATTCTTGAACTGAGCGGCTTCCCTGGCGAAGATTTTTGAAGTCATCTTCCATTTGTTGCTTCGCACTGTCGGGGAAATATGTGGCGAAGAAGAGCTCCTTGAATTCTTCCCACGATGGCTCCGGCAATGCCGTCCTAGCCCTTCTCTCCAACTCTGCTTTCCACCAACGGTGTGCCACATTGTCGAGGTGGGGAACCGCCACAGTAACACGGTCCCGCACCGGCACCCGAAGGGTTAGGAACAGTCGCTCCATGGAGTCAATCCACGACTCCACCACCATTGGATCAGATTTGTCGCCGCTGAAGGTAGGAGGATGAAATTTCTGGAAGTCGGCGAGAACCTCCATCGCCCTATTTTGCTCCGCTCTCTGGGCCGCGTACTCGGCATCACCCACCTCCGAGTCGGCCCGCCGGGGCACTCCTCTAGTAGCCCCGACAGATGGTGCTGGGCGCGCCGCCATAGGCTCGGCCGCCATAGCCACTCCTTCAGTAGTTGCCCCCACTTGGGGCGAGGCTGTGCGCTCATGCGTCGTCTGCGCCGCCTCAATCTGCCGCGCCAACAGGTCCTGGAGCCTCTCAATTTGCTCGGCCTGACGCCTCGACGCTTCCTCCTGGCGCCGCAGCGCCTCCTCTAGCCTGCGAGAAGTCTCCTCCTCCCGTTGGCGGGAAGCCTCCTCCAGCCTACGAGAGGTCTCCTCCTCTCGTTGGCGGGAAGCCTCCTCCTGTCGCTGAGAGGCCTCCGCCTGCTGCTGTACCACGCCAATAAGCGCGGCCATTGCTCCCTCAGTTCACGAACATCACTCGACCCGGAGCCCTCCCCCGGCTCGAGCCGCGTAAGACGTGTCTCCCTTCGCGGTGGCATAGCTATCTGCACACCACAAAACATTAGTCCAACGCTTACAACTTAGGCATTTGCGAATTAAATGCAGTAAATTTAAACGATCACATAAAGGCTTCGTCAACCCAATCATGCGAAAGTAAAAAGGAATACTTCTTCCCACCCCTAACGTTACGTTGTCGGCCGCCCAACATAACGTTAGCTAGTGGAAGTCCATTTTCCCTCGATCCATTCCCAATGTCCTTCTTGGGAATCAAGTAACCCAATCATGTACTTTCGCCAAAAGATCCACACACGCTCTCGTGCCTAAACCCTAGGGTCTTCCTAAGGTTCGCTAACCACCTAGGTCTATCTCCTAGGCTCTGATACCACTCTAATCTGTCACGCCCCGAGACCGTCAATTTGAACAGTTCGGGCGCGCCAACAGACCCGCCAATCGGGCATGACCTTTCAAGACCCGAAAGGAACGGTTTAATCCAACAATATCATTTCAATATAGCGGAAGAGTAAGCAATCAGAGGAAAGAACTATAAATTTAAACTTTCAATCATTCAACAAGTAGTTAGAAGAAATGAAAGTACAACACTTGAGCGAAGACATACACTTTTGTTTAATATTACAACTCTCTTTTAGCATGAACTACAATACCAAAATACATCCATATTTTTTTTTCTTTCTTTTCCAACTTGAAACTTAAACATTTAAATTTACATTGTTCCTCACATACAAAAGTTCGCTCAAGAAAATAAAACTCCAAAATGGTACTGGCGACTCTAGACTGCTAGGTCGCTACTCTGCTGGGCCCTTGCCCCTGTCGCGTGCCTCGCCCGATGTGCCTGGACCTGTGGGGATGTCACCCAAAGGGTGTGAGAACTACAACCAAGTTCCCAGTGGGTTCAACCACCGAGAGAAAATGCCCTGCACCGCTTAGTCTAATGGAAGCAATATAATAGAGAATGAAATACAGTAAATAAAAGCTGTAAATCTTAGCTAGCATGCTTAATACTTTTACCTTTGCCATGACATTGCTCTATGTCGCTATAGGATGCCAAACTAACCAACCTGTCCCTTGCCAAATTACTTTCATTAACTTTCTTGTGTTTCAATTCAAGTTGCTAAACCCTCGGAGAAACTTGCCCAACGGGCCCTAGCCCGGCAGACATGCTGCCATAAGACAAGTCCTCTAAGGTTGCCGATAACACCCGCAAGTGTTACCCCGCCCTACGGGGAAACGTCCCGAACGGGTCTCTACCCGGGAGAGGGACACTGCCTGCTACTCCAACATGGGCCACGTTTCACCCCGTAGGTACGCTCGTTTTATTATTTCTTTTATTGCTTTGCATTTAGCCTCTTTGCTCTTTTAAGCCTTTGCCTTTCTTTTGCTCTTTAGCACTTAGCTTCCATCTCAATCGAGCTTATAGCTCACATTGCCTCTTAGCCCTTTTTCTTTCTTTGCAATTAAGCTTTTAGCTTGTCTTTTTAATATACTCATGCATTTACCCTAGGTCCATGCCTTAAGGTACATAAGTCCCTTAGACTCAATTCTTAACTTTCATTATGCTCAAGTTGAAGTTAAAGTGTAGGTATATTAACCCAACTCCCTATGACAACTCTAGGGATTTCAATACTTTGGATTTTAACCTCAACTAAACTATGCTTTCCTTAGAGACATAACTCTAAATTAGGCCCTAATTCCATCACACACTTAATTGACTCAAACAACCATGCCACTCGTGAAATCCTATAGTGAATGCCACACATTAGAGCCTAATCTAAGTTTTCTCCTAAGTCAAATTTCCATAAACCACAACCACTTCTACATAAGCATGAAAATATATCCTAGCCACTCTATTAACATGCTTCTAAAAACAAGCAAAAGATAAGGGGAGAGGTCACCCTCGCTCGATAGAATCCCCCACCTCGGTGTGTTCTATCGGTCCTTGAAGGAGACAAGTTCCACTCTTCCGGTCTCAAACTTTTCCCTAAATTGTAAGGAGAGAAAATCATGAACAATTGATTCTCATGAATCTCTAAATCCATAAACATTTCAAACTAGAATACCCTCTTTTTGATAACTTAAAGGAAAAATTCCTATTTAGTCATTTTCCCCATCAAAAGGCTACTTTTTGATTGGTTTACAAAAATGGGAGAAGAATGATCATCCCATGGCCTATCGCCAAAAAGAAACTTGCTCAACTCAATCCGGGGTCAAAAAGCCCCCCAAATTTTGAGAAAAGCTCAATTTGAGCTATTCCCTCCCAATTCGTCAATTTTGCTTCTTGGAAGGTCAAGAATCAAAATTTTATATTGTAAGAAGCATAAGGTCTCAAATTTTTGAGGGAAACTCAATTTGAGCAAATTCCCCACTCAAATTCTTCGATTTTGCAATTTTTTGCAAGCATTGCGAGATTCGGAAATTTCGCATTCGGAGAAAAGAAAAGAAAAGAAGAATTCCTTTTCTTCTTCTCTTTTCTTTTCTTTTCTTTTCTTCTTCTCTTTCTTTCTCTTTTTTTTTTTTGTAAACCTCCCCTGCTGCTGGGCAGCAGCATGTTTAGCTGCTGCCCAAGCAGCAGCTCCTGCTGCAGCTGCTGCTGCTGGTTGTAGCAGCAGCAGCTGCAGGCAGCCCTGCAGCTGCACAAGGCAGCTGCCAAGGCAGCTGCCTAGGCAGCTGCATGAGCAGCTGCTCCCCCCCCCCCACTATATATATATAATATATATATATATATATACATATATATAGGTATATACATACTTATTGTATATATCCTCTTTTTTTTTTTTTTTTTTTTTTTTTTTTTGTTTTCCCTGCTGCTGGGCAGCAGCTTGCACAGCTGCTGCCCAGGCAGCATGCTTGCAGCTGCTGCTGCTGCTTGTAGTAGCAGCAGCAGCTGCTGCAGTTGCAACAGCTGCGCAAGGCAGCATGCAGCTGCCTTGCGCAGGCAGCAAGAGGGAGGAGGGAAAGATAGAGGGAGAAAGAGATAGAGAGAGATAGAGAGAGGAGAGAGAGGAGAGAGACTCACCTTTTCCTTCTCCTCCTTCTTCTTCTTCTTCTTCTCTTCTTCTTCTTCTTCTTCTTTTTCTTCTTCTTTCCCTTCTTCTTCTCCCCCTTTCGTTTCTTCCCTAGCTGAGAGAGAGGAGAGAGAGTGTGGTTTCAAAATGAGGGGAGAGAGAGAGCATTAATTCTCTGCAGGGGGTAGTTGGGAAAGGAGGGGAATTTACTAAAATGCCCCAAATTTTGAAATTACCCAAATTGCCCCTTTTCCTGCAGAATTTCCTGCAGTGAGCCTTATCGGATAGCCCTCTTTCACCTCGTTTTCCCGTCAACTGAGAAATCAAATTTGTAATTTCTCTTCACCCCTTTAATCTACAAATTTTTCTTAAACTTCCCACGATTTTATTTAAAATTTTGGACTACTCTAAGCCCTCGAAAGAGAGCCCCGAAAATGCTTCGCGATTGACTTGGGCTGTCAAAACTGCAGTTTCAGCAATCACGAAGCATTTTTCTTCGCTTCGTTCTCCGATTTTTCCTTAATAACATACCTAGGTTTTTCGCCCCTTTTAATAAGAAAACTTTTGTGAGACACCCCACGATTTCTTTTAAAATTTTGGGGCACTCGAAGCCCTCGAAACAGGGCTCCGAAAACGCTTCGCGGTTAAGAATTTCAGAAAATCCAGATTTGGCTAAGTCCTCGGGTTCAAGTCACTTTTCGACCCGATGCCCTTCGCGTCAGCCCGAAACGCACCGAACTCGACTGTAATCATGTTTAAAACACGTTACAAGTCCTCTCGCCGAATTTTGCCATTTTGCGAACTCGGCGAACACGAGTCCCAATTTTGCAATTTGAGGCTTCGTTTCTCAACCACAACTCACTTTTCGACTCAACGGCTTTTGCGTTGATTCAAAACACTTCAAACCCACTTGTAATCATATTTGAAACGCGTTACAAGTATTTTTACCGAGTTTTGCTATTTCGCAGAAATCGGTGCACTACACTTTCTAGGGTTGTATTTGTTTAATTCTTTAACCTTGGGATCTCATCCCCCTTTCATGATTCCTCACTGAATCCTAGAGTTAACTTAACTCTATTTTCCAAATTTCACTTTTAACTTAGAGTTACACTGACTCTAATTTCCTGTTTTCCCTTTCATGTCTCCATACTTGATCCACCTTTTCCATCTTTGTGATTCCTTACTGAATCTTAGAGTTAACTTAACTCTATTTTTCTGTTCCACCTTTAACTTAGAGTTACACTGACTCTAATCTCCTGTTCCACTTTTATCTTAGAGTTACACTGACTCTAATCTCCTGTTCCACTTTTATCTTAGAGTTACACTGACTCTAATTTCCTGTCTGTGAGTTTAAACTCCTCTGGATCACCTTAGGTTCCCTTTACCTAAGTTCCATGTCATACTCATCCTAGAGTTCCTTGACTCTATGTTGATCACTAGCTCTCCTTAGGTTTCCTTCACCTAAGTTCCATGTCACATATGTCCTAGAGTTCCCTGACTCTATGTTGATCACTCTATCCAATGTCCTTAGGTTATCTCCTAAGACAATGCCACTCGTTAATTCCTAGGATAGCTCCTATGTTTGATGTCACTCGTCAAACCCCTAAACTAGGTTTTCTCCTAGTCTTACTACCAACAAGTTCTGTTCCCTTATGTCACATGATTCCTAGGGTTGTGCCCTACATGATCACAGTCATCACATAATTATCCATTTCTATACATGCAATTATTTCTTATCCATCATAAAATAATATTTAACCTCTAAGTCCTTTTGCACATGAAAATGAATTATCTCCTTTTTGGCAACCGACAGTTGCATTTTTTTATCTGTGTCCATCTACACATACAAGTTTATCCCCTATTGTGGATAAATCATAAATGTCGCTTTTCCTCTAAATTTCTCTACACATGCATATATATCATCTGTTATGGGCAACCAACAGTTGCACTTTTCATCTGTGATCCTCTAAACATGCAATCTTAATCATAATTACCTAACGCCTCTAACAGGCTACTATCATGCTTCTAGATCAAAAAGCAAGGGAGCAAGGGGAGAGGTCACCCAATTTCGGCAGAATCCCCCACCTTGTAGTGTACCCAATTGCTTGTAGACACTTGCAATTGGTCTCCGCGCGATTCCACTTGTCTCCTCGAGCTTGCACGCAAAACGATGCACTTCTCTCGAGTCTGCACGCAAAACGGTGCACGTCCACCAAGCCTGCACGCAATACGATACACGTCACTAAAAACCCACACGCAAAACGGTGTGCGTCATTTTAGTCTGCACGCAAAACGGTGCGCGTTAAATCAACCGGCACGCAAAACGGTGCACGTACCTCGAATCTGCACGCAAAACAGTGCACGGTCTATTGTAGGGTTGCACGTAAAACGGTGCACGTTTTTCTAACCCTGTATGAAAAACGATGTATAATATTAGAGAGTGCACGCAAAACGATGCGCGACAACACAACCGGCACGCAAAACGATGCACGTACCTCAAATCTGCACCCAAAACGGTGCACGCCTCGCTGTCGGGTTGCACGCAAAACGGTGCACATTTTTCTTGTCCTGCACGCAAATCGATGCAAATATTAGACTTGCACGTAAAACGGTGCGCGATAAAACGATCTGCACGCAAAACGGTGCACGCTTAACTGTAAAGTTGCACGCAAAACGGTATATATTTTTCTATCCCTGCACGAAAAACGATGTATAATATTATAAACTGCACACAAAACGGTGCGTGATAAAATAATCTGCACGCAAAACGGTGCAAGTTTAACTGTAAGGTTGCACGCAAAACGGTGCATATTTTTCTATCTCTGCACGAAAAACGATGTATAATATTATAAACTGCACACAAAACGGTGCGCGATAAAATAATCTGCACGCAAACGGTGCAAGTTTAACTGTAAGGTTGCACGCAAAATGGTGCATATTTTTCTATCTCTGCACGGAAAACGATGTATAATATTATAAACTGCATGTAAATCGTGCACAATAACTCAATCGGCGCGTAAAACGGAGCACGTACCTCGAGTTGGCACGCAAAACGAGGCGCGCCAAAATTGTCCCCGACAGTCTGCGCAATAAAACGGCACAGTATAACCCGGTTCCTAACACGCAACACGATAATGGGGTCAAATCCAAACCCAAAGGAGTCATAAAAATTATGCCAAAAATACCGTAAAAATAATGTGCGAAGTTTACCTCGTACAGTCGCGCCGTTCCATCTCATAAAATTTTCTCCTCTTTTTTCTCTCTCTCTCTCTCTCTCTCGAAGCTCTCTCTCGAAGCTCGGTCGGAGAAGAAAGGAAAAAGGGGGAAAAATGGAGGTGCGGGGAGGAAGAAGGAGAAGAAAAGGAGGGAGAGAGAGAATGGTGGTCCACGGACCACCGGTCTATGGTGCACCCGTCGGTCTACAAGACCCAGCCGGGTGCACCCAGTCCAAGGCACGCACGCGCACTGGCGCCCCCTGTTGACCCGCGCCCAAGTGCGCTCCAGCTGTGCGCCTCGCGCAGCGCGCCGCGCGTCTTGGAAATCCGTTTTTGTCCCGTTTTCTGTCCATTTTTCGTCCGTTTCCGTCCAAATTTGACAGGCGGGTTCGTTTCAGCTAAATTTATCACAGAAAAATTTAAATTTTCACTTTGGGCCATTTTTGGGCCACCAAAAGCCTCGCTGTATCCAAAATCATTGGCGGACCCCGTTCTCGCAATCCGGGTATCCGATCAACACGAAATTTTTACCGTGACCTTAAAACATAATTACACAGCTCCCGTAATTTTCTCAGAATTTTTCGACACTGTTGGCGGAGCCCGTTTTCACTATCGGGTATCCGATAAACGCGAAACTTTTTCTGTGGTCTTAAAACATATTTACGGGGCTCCCGTAATTTTTTCGGAATTTTCCGACACTGTGAATTTTTCACTAAAAATCTGGGCCCCCATTTTCGAATAAAATTTCAGAACTCTCATTTTAATCCCGATTTGGGCCCAACTCGCTTCCAAATATTCTTTACTTCCCCAACTTTCATAACAATAGTATTTCATTCCGTCTTTATTTACATTTATTTATATGTCGAAAATCCGGTACTTTACAGAAATTTATGAACAGGACGAAAGCTTCGAAAGGCTACTCCAGAAATGGAGACGGTGCCCGAACCCGTTCTTGTTTGATTGGGGCGAGGGCACTGGTCTTTCGAAATTTTTGAACTTTTTGTTAATTTCAGCTGTTTTCTAAATTGAGAGTTGGGGTTGGTGACTTTCCTGCTGGTGGGGCCCTTACCCTTTCTGGTTGGTTGTGTTGGCGTAATTCGTGTAGTTTGGACGAGTAGAGTTGGCGGTTCTTTCTTGTCCCCTGTTTTCTTGGAGTTCCTGAGGTTCATCCAGCTGTTGGACTCGCTTTGTGGAGAGTGAGTAGCGACTGGGGAGTTGGAGACTGTGTTGATGGATGCTTATCCTTGGCTTTGAACTCCCTTTTGAGCCGTGTTAGTTTCGAGGACGAAACTTTCTTTTAGTGGGAGAGGATGTGAGGACCCGAATCCCCACTTAAGGGTTTATTGATGGATTAGTGGCTTCTGGGAGTGTTTGTGCGTGTGTCGGGCCCAAGAAATGGATTTCTGGAGTAAATGGAGCAAGTTTGCTTATCAGGAGGCCATTTTGGGTGATTGAGATTTTTGCGCGCTTATTGGAACCAAGAAAGTGACCCGGCATGAAAAATAGATCAAGTTCACTTTTTCGGGAATTTTCGAGAAATTTTAGAAGTGGAATTGGGCCAAACGGACAGCGGATTTGGATTCAGCGCGCGAAAACGAGCGAAATGGACTATTTACTTGTATTTTTCGGAGCCCGGAGGAGAAAACACGGATGTTGAGGCTTTTGGTACTGTTCCGGCGCCGGCGAGCGGCGCCGGCGCGGGCTCGGGCAGGCGGCGGAGCGGCCGCGGGTAGGCGCGGGCGGCGCGGGCAGGCGCGCGGGCGCGCGGTCCACCGCGGAAGCGTGCACCGGGCGCTGGACACGTGGCATCTTGTGAGTGGCCAGTTCTGTAGGCGCGGTCCACGGACTTGGCGAGGGTGTACGGTGGACTGAGGGGTGGCCACGTGGCAGCTCGTGGTTGGCGGGTCCTTGTGTGCGCGGTCCACGCAGAGGCGGGGGCAGGTGACCGTACCGACACCCGTCATGGGGGCGACGTGGGGGTGCCACGTGGCGCCCCATGGTTGGCCGGGCGCAGCGGCGCACGTCTGCGTGTCGGGACACGCGGCGCCGGGCGGTTCGCGGGCGTGCGTGCGCCGGGCGCGGGGAGCACTGTGTAGACGCGTGGTGGCCTGTGAGAGTTTCGGGCGCGCACAGTAACGGGCCGGGCCCGTTATTGTAGCAGCCCGAAACATTCCGGGCGCCCGAATTGGGCCGAAAGTCCAATTGTTGGATTTTTTTCGGGCTGAGCCTATAAATAGGCTGTCTACTTGGGCTTTTTGCCCCTTTTCCCGAGCTCCCCTGCCTTTGGACCCTTAAACAAAGTTGGAGATCTTAGTGTTGCGCATCTTCTGGCAGAGGCCCGGAATTTTTGGAAGCCGCGGCGTCGACGACTTCGGCATCGGAGCACAGAGTGACGATCTTTCATCGGAGGCTCGTTATTGTCGCAGTTCGATCTAAGAGGTCCACAGAGCTACTCCTTCAGTATTTTTGGACGATTTTCACAGCGTTGGATTCACGAGAGGTACACCTTCATTTTCCGTAACGGGCACGGTTATGGCACGGTTTTCGAGACATTTCTAAGTCACTATTTTGCTGGTGGAGTTTTTGGACAGCAGCCCCTTGCCGGAATTTTATCTCCACACTCGAGCGTCGGATCGAGACGAGCCTGTACACTTTTTGCATCTACTCGTCGCAAGGATTATCATCGTATTTTTTTGGGATTTTTCTGAGACTTGCCCGAAGGTATATTATTTCCTTTTTTACTGTGCTGATTTTTACAGTTGTGTGGTTGTGAGCTTTTGCGCGCCTGTACTGTGGAATTTGTAACTTGACCTACGGGGCTCGGATTTGGGCGTACAGGTATCCGTTTCGAAGGTCTTGACGCGAGGATCGCCGTAGTATTTTTATTAGAATTTTTGGAGCATTGTTTGCAGGTGAAAAAGTGACATCTTTGGGACTGATTTTCAGATTGTAACTTGTTTGGGTAATTGTGGATTATAGTGTAACCTTGGACTTGTTGTTGTACCCAGGGATATTTGCGGGTGTTTGTGAACCCGTAGGTGTTGAGGATTAGTGAAGGTTGTTGCTCCTGGTGTTTTTCAGCTGTGGAATCTTGGACAGTTGTGCACTTTCAGGTGGATGGCCCTGTTTCCAAGATTGATGGAATGTTCATTAAATCTGCTATAGTAGGACCATGCATGACAGTGATACTCTTGTGTAGTATGCTAGAATGTGATAGCTGATCATTCTAGTGTTATTTGTTGATCATGCGATCTCTTATTTCCTACTATCTGTAAAAATTATTGTTATCTTGGAATTTGACCTAGCACCCCCGTCATATGCAGCATGTTCAGTCAGACTGTAGAAAACTCCAACTTGGGCTAGGTTTATTCTGCTTTAGATATCCACACTTCTTTTCTTTCCTGGACAGTGTTACTAGCCCGGGTAGTGGGCGGAGTGGTCGGGTTTCTTTTAGTGTGGGATGCATTTTATGTTACGGCATTTTGGTGTTGGCATATTTCGTGAGTCAAGTCAGTAAGTTGAGTCGGAGTCTTAAAGGGATCAAATTGTCAATCAGCAATTAAAGACTTAGAGAAGATTCAACAAGAGCTCAAGTTGACACTCAATGTCTTGAGTCTTGAAGATTGAAGATGAAGAATTGTGGATCAATTACATCAATCTCAAGAAGAAAGTATTCAAAAGGATCAGGTATGTTTAACTAAATAATTTTGGTGATCCGAATACTTTCTTATAGTGTAGAAACACTTGGAAGAATTTTTAATTGCATAAAAATCAAAAACTGGACATGGGGCATGTTCAGGATCCGGATCAGATGATCCAATCCGGATCCCGAAGGGTATTAGTTCATGTGCAAATCCAATCCGGATCCAAGCCTATTCTGATCCGGATCCCGAACATTGGATGTTGCTGAAATTCATGAACGATCCGGATCGGGCCTTGCGATCCGGATCCCGAACCCTTGGATTTCTGGAATCGTCAATCTCGTTACGACGATCCGGATCGCAGTAATCCCGATCCGGATCGCCGTCCTGAAAATTTCCAGATAAGGTAGGTTTTTGATTCTTATCTCTTTCCAAAGGTTTCTAAACTATAAATAGACACTTAGGGTTTCTCAAAAACGTGGGGAGCACGGCCGATCAATTTATAAAACACTTGAGAGCAACCCTAGAGGCTAGGTTTTTATCGTTCTTCTTTATAGCCTCTTTTAGGTCAATTCGACGGTTCTTCCAAGAACATATCTTTTGTCGAATTGATCTAATCTTTGCTTAGAGATTTTTCCCATGGATCTTCATTGATAATCTAAGCAAAGGATCACCATCGAAGCCAATATTCTTACCGGCTGAGTTTGCGTCGTGGATTCGACGTGGCATCGTGGATTCGGTGTGCTAAAGGCGTTTCGTGGATTCGAAACGTGTGCTCGTGGATTCGAGTGGCGTTCGTGGATTCGAACGTGTGCAGTGGACGTGCAAGCGGTGGAGCGCAAGGTTCGAAGAAGTTGAAGGAGGGGTTAAATCCGTGGAGACGGTAATCACCTTGTTATTCTTCTTTTCTTGTGGATTGTTATTGCGTGGACATCCAACCGGTCAGCGCAAGGTCCGAAGAAGTTGAAGGAGGGGTCGAGTCCGTGGAGTCGGTAATCACCTTGTTATTCTTCTATTCTTAGTGGATTGTTATTGCGTGTTGGTCCCGTGGTTTTTCTCCTGGATTGGAGTTTCCACGTAAATCTCGGTGTGTTGATTTTTATTTTCCGCATTGTTTTTTATTTTTGCACTGAGATTGGTTTTTATAATATTACACCTATTCACCCCCCTCTAGGTGTTTGATAGTACCTATTTAGATCCTTGTGGATCCTAAATAACTCTACAATTGGTATCAGAGAGGGTTTTAGGTTTATCTATCATGATGGGTGAAAGTGGTAATATTTTTAGACCTCCTCTTTTTGATGGGACCAATTATGCATATTGGAAAATGCGGATGAGAGCTTTTCTCATCTCTATTGATGAGCGGGTATGGCAAACCGTTGAATACGGTTGGGTGCATCCGGTTGAGGAAGTAGGAAATTCTACTACCCCAAAACCTCGCTCTAGATGGTCTAAAGAGGAAATCGAAAGATCTTCTTACAATGGGAAAGGTATGAACGCTTTATTTAATTCTCTTTCCTCGACTGAGTTTACAAGAATTTCCGCGTGTGAAACCGCGAAGGAAATTTGGGATATTCTCAAAATTACACATGAGGGTACTAATCTTGTAAAAATTCAAAAGCTCCAGATGCTTACAAGTCAATTTGACTCTATTCATATGGAAGAGCATGAATTGTTTACAGATTATTACACTAGACTTCAAGATGTAATTAATACATGTGCTAATTTAGGAGAAAAGATCCCGGAGTCGAAAATTGTAAGAAAGATTCTTCGGACTCTTCCGGAACGGTTTAGGGCAAAGGTTACCGCCATTGAAACCGTTAGTCATCCGGATGAGATGAGTGTAGAGGAATTAGTAGGTGCTTTGCAAACTTATGAGATGACTTTTCCTACTAATCAAAATTCTTCCAAGTCTTCTTCTAAGCTTACAGGTATTGCATTCAAATCAACAAAGGAAGAAGATGACGAATCGAGTTCCGACGATGAAATCTCTTTTGCCGATTTTGAAGAACAACTGGCGCGGATCACAAAGAAATTTCGTCGGAAATTTTGGAAGAATCGAACCGATGGATCTTCATCCACGAAACCATCTAAAGGATCATCGGGTTCTAAATCCTCTAAACTCAAAGGCGTTGCAAAACCTTCTAAAGAAAAAGAAAAAGATGATTTCGAAGGGGAAATCCGATGCTATCGATGCAAAGGCTACGGCCATATTTCAACGGATTGTCCTTCTAAGAAATCATACAAAAAGAAGGCTTTGCAAGCAAAAACTTGGGACGATTCTAGTTTCGATGAATCGACCTCAAGTGAAGAGGAAAAAGAAAAATTTGTTGCTTCTCATGCCTCTCAAATTCCCTCTTCTAATTTGTGCTTATCATCTTTAGTCACTGACTCTATTCCTTTGATTTTGCATGAAACATCAACATCCGGAGGAGAGTCATCAAGTGAGGGGGAGTCGGACGAAGAAGAACTCGTTGAGGCATACCAACAACTTCTTGCGGAATCAAAGAAGATGGCCAAACTTAACAAGAAGTTGAGGAAGCAACGACTTGAAGTTCAAGACGAGAATCAAGCTTTAAAGATCAAACTTCATGATCTCGAGGAGGAACATGGACGGGTTTTAGACAACAATAGAATCCTCCAAGAAAAGATAAATCAATCGGAAATGGTCGTTAATTCCCACATTAACAAGATTGATTTTCTTGAAAAGCAGTTTGAGGATATTCATGTCACCAACCAAGCTTTGACCAAGCAAGTTCATGAACTCAAATCCGACATACAAAGGCTTTCAACCGGTTCCAAGAAACTAGATTGTATGTCCGGATTAGGTCAATCAAGCAAGGTTGGTTTGGGATTTAAAAAGGATCAAACTGTGCATGCTTCAAGTTCCACAAAGAAATTGAAAGGAAGAACTTGTCACCTATGTGGACTTGAAGGACACTTGGTGAAGAATTGCCCGAAAAAGAAAAAGAAAAATACTTCGGCAACTTCATCTACGGAGCGGACTCAACGGAATCAAAAGACACATCAAGTCAAAGGAGTTCACTCAACCCACCAAAGGTCCGAGCCACAACATCAATCATTCAAGTGGATCATTGCAAGGCAAAGACCTAAGGTGGACCAACAGTCAAAGCTACCAACCCCCGGGCACAATGAATCAAGACAACCCAAGATCCGACGATTTTGGATTCGGAAAGGTGATATCTTTCCTTGTCTTAAGTTCTAAATAGCTTATGACTGTGTGTAATGCTTTGATTGGTTTTCCCTTCATATTTTTCTTAATCTTTGCATTACATGTTTTTCAATGCTCTTGTTTTATGTTTTGTTTTTGAACAAAAGGTTTTTAATGAACAAGTGCATTGAATAAAAAAGGGCTTCACGTTCATTCACTCCAATTTAAATTATTTTATCAACCTTACTCCATAATCATAATCTTGAAGATACTTCATTATAGGAGTTTTTGATAGTTATAAGCATCAAATTTTAGAAATCATGTGTGATCTTTAGATGCTTAATCTATCTCGGTTGTGTGAATTCTTTGTGATAACACAAGTGAGCATTGGTTATATTGACTTTAATTGCATCTTTCACGCATTTAGAAATCTATTATACTTTTGACATCATAATATTTCAATGTTGCAATGATCATTTATGTTAATTAATTCATCTTTTAAGTGATCAAAGTCAATTTCTCTCTCAGTGATCTCTTGGTATAGTCATTATCATATTTGATTGCTTAGTCGAGTATGAATGCGAGATCAATTTTTGGTTGAATACCTTATATATTAAATAATTGATAGCCAATTGAGGGGGAGTCAAAGAAAAGTAAAATGCTCAAAAGATGTGGAAAGAGTTACATCCCAATGAGGAGTGTGAAAACTACCACCACATGGAGAATATGAAAAAAAAGGGATACTCCATGAATGAAAAGCAAAATTCTGTTTTAAAAATGTTGATAAACTTCATATTGAAATACTTGACTCAGTCGTATTTCATGGTTGGTATAAGGTGGGATTTTTAGTAAAAGATGCTCAAAGAGCCACTCCTTCAACAGATTGTCTAGATATATTATCTAACTTATCTGGGATTTCAAACATCTATTGATCTTGGTATTTCATTTTCTTTACCAAAATTGATGATTTGATAAAGGCATTACGCATAAGATCAAGATAGATGTAATTGAAATTGTTCAACTTTAAGGGTTTTAATTTTCATAAATTTTCGTTTCATTTTTGAGTATTTTTGATAGATTTGGTATAATCTATTTCTTGTTGCATGAAACGATGACTTTTGTTTAAAGTTGATACGCTAAAGTGCTTACATACTCTTTCTGGTTATTATTTTTCTAAATAATTCTAATGAAAGAAATTTGGATTGAATGACATCTATGCAAATTCATTGTTCTTCAAAGCACCTAAATTGATTTCTTGATGGAATACAAATCGGTATTTGAAAAGATTCTAAAATCTGGATTTGTATCAAGGAATTATTTGTTTTTTTTGCCTTCTGGTACCGGTACGCAATCTGCATTTTTGTTATATACCGGAACTGAGCTTTTATCTCTCTTTCTCTATGAACTAATTTTCTTTTGTCTAGTATGTTCACTGTTTGACAATTTGTGACAAAAAGGGGGAGAAGAGAAATGACGGAGATGAGATCATCAAGAGAGGACAAACGAAAAATAGAAAAATGGGGGAGAACGGAAAATGATGATCGTATCACAAAGGGGGAGAACATAGATGCTCAAGAACATGGAGAACATGGAGAACATGTTAGAGATGCTCAAGATAGGGGGAGACAAAGAAAAAATTGAAAGAGCCGAAAAACAAAAGAACCAAAAGGAAGACGGATCAAATGTAGGATTTTAATTTCTAACGACTAACATTTGATTTTGTTTGGAGTTTTGTTTTGCAGGAATTACATCACTTTAAGACTCCAAGTCCTAAGTCATAGAGTATGTTCTAGGACTGTTTGGTTCAAATGTAATTTTGTATTTATTGGATCTTTCACGCAAAGAAAATCAATGTTTTGGTGATGACATTGAATTTCGAATTTTTTGGTTTAAGATGAGTGACTTGAGCGTTTTTATGTATTTTTGGGTTTTGTCACGAAATTGCCAAAGGGGGAGATTGTTACGGCATTTTGGTGTTGGCATATTTCGTGAGTCAAGTCAGTAAGTTGAGTCGGAGTCTTAAAGGGATCAAATTGTCAATCAGCAATCAAAGACTTAGAGAAGATTCAACAAGAGCTCAAGTTGACACTCAGTGTCTTGAGTCTTGAAGATTGAAGGTGAAGAATTGTGGATCAATTACATCAATCTCAAGAAGAAAGTATTCAAAAGGATCAGGTATGTTTAACTAAATAATTTTGGTGATCCGAATACTTTCTTATAGTGTAGAAACACTTGGATGAATTTTTAATTGCATAAAAATCAAAAACTGGACATGGGACATGTTCAGGATCCGGATCAGATGATCCAATCCGGATCCCGAAGGGTATTAGTTCATGTGCAAATCCAATCCGGATCCAAGCCTATTCCGATCCGGATCCCGAACATTGGATGTTGCTGAAATTCATGAACGATCCGGATCGGGCCTTGCGATCCGGATCCCGAACCCTTGGATTTCTGGAATCGTCAATCTCGTTACGACGATCCGGATCGCAGTAATCCCGATCCGGATCGCCGTCCTGAAAATTTCCAGATAAGGTAGGTTTTTGATTCTTATCTCTTTCCAAAGGTTTCTAAACTATAAATAGACACTTAGGGTTTCTCAAAAACGTGGGGAGCACGGCCGATCAATTTATAAAACACTTGAGAGCAACCCTAGAGGCTAGGTTTTTATCGTTCTTCTTTATAGCCTCTTTTAGGTCAATTCGACGGTTCTTCCAAGAACATATCTTTTGTCGAATTGATCTAATCTTTGCTTAGAGATTTTTCCCATGGATCTTCATTGATAATCTAAGCAAAGGATCACCATCGAAGCCAATATTCTTACCGGCTGAGTTTGCGTCGTGGATTCGACGTGGCATCGTGGATTCGGTGTGCTAAAGGCGTTTCGTGGATTCGAAACGTGTGCTCGTGGATTCGAGTGGCGTTCGTGGATTCGAACGTGTGCAGTGGACGTGCAATCGGTGGAGCGCAAGGTCCGAAGAAGTTGAAGGAGGGGTTAAATCCGTGGAGACGGTAATCACCTTGTTATTCTTCTTTTCTTAGTGGATTGTTATTGCGTGGACATCCAACCGGTCAGCGCAAGGTCCGAAGAAGTTGAAGGAGGGGTCGAGTCCGTGGAGTCGGTAATCACCTTGTTATTCTTCTATTCTTAGTGGATTGTTATTGCGTGTTGGTCCCGTGGTTTTTCTCCTGGATTGGAGTTTCCACGTAAATCTCGGTGTGTTGATTTTTATTTTCCGCATTGTTTTTTATTTTTGCACTGAGATTGATTTTTATAATATTACACCTATTCACCCCCCTCTAGGTGTTTGATAGTACCTATTTAGATCCTTGTGGATCCTAAATAACTCTACATTTTACACTCGTGCTTGGGAGCAGAGTGGAGTCTGGTAAATATAGTTGATCGATCATCTGTGGCGGGAGCCGTTTGGGTAGACGGCGGTCCCGAGATGTTCCTTTTTTCTTGTTTTATCTGTCACCGCTGTGCTAGTGGCAGCGGTTTATCAGTGATAACAGGACCTTGAACCTAGAATCTTTTTTGGACACACACATGATTTTAGTCAACCAAATATTTTCTTCCAAGCGTCGTAGGGTCGCCTGAGTCTGTTCTTGTTTGATTGGACGAATGCATTAGCTCTTCGAGATTTGGATATAAAACTTGTTTTTAACTGTTTTTTCTAAAAAGAACTAAAAATTATTAAAAATAGATTTCTTGATCAAGTGGTTTTCAGTAAAAAATATCATCTTTTTTCAATAATTTTAATCACCCGAGATGATTTGAGTAGTATTGCTTTTTTCAATGATATTGTTCGGTAGTCAATAAAACTTATTCGCCTCAATCTGTAGGAACAAGATCCAATTTATCCTTCCATGTCCGCCGGTTATGATCTTTTCCTTCCGGGCTATCCTCTGCCCCACCACCCAAACCCGTTCCATTTCAAAACGAATAAAATCCCATCCGAGCGGAACTCCCCATCAAGGTCAACAGCGAGGGCACCACGGGCCAGATCGGGAGAGAACGAGAGCGAGCGAGCGAGGGAGCCACGAGGTAAGAGGCGTTTGTGAGCGCTGAATCCCTACTATGCCTTCCCCTTCTCCCACCTTCCTCTTTTCCCTCTCCCTCTCCCTATCCCTTATTCTTCCCTCTTCTCTTCTCCGCCCTCGGCCAAGAACCCATCAAAGGAAAGTTCCTTGTTGTAAGCGGCATAAACGAAACCCTTGGTGTGCAGGAGAGTGAGAGAGTTTAGGGAGAGTGCGGAGGGAGAGCTATATAGAGAGGGTGCGTTGAGAGAGAGAGGTGGAGAGGGCGATAAACACCAGGAGATTCTCTTTCAGAATCCTTTCAAGGACGAGGGAGTGAAGGATTCTACTTTTGTTTCTTTCGTGAACTTGGCTCTCGAGCTGAAGATTATGGCAACAAAGCTCGTGGTTAGTAACCGGCTTTTGCCCAGTTAACAATTTTCTCAGTTTTCCTTCGCTGTAGTTTCCATATCTGCATTTCATGTGATTTATTCTGGGGGAACCTGTTGTAGGTTCTTGGAATCCCCTGGGATGTGGACACTGAAGGACTCAGGGAATATATGAGCAAGTTTGGACCTTTAGATGATTGCATTGTTATGAAGGTTGATGACTCCTCTTCCAGAACTTCAATTTTTTCCTTTTTTCTTTTATTTATATAGGTTTTATTTTATCTGGTTTCTTTGGCCTTGATTTCTATGGTTGCCTTCATTTTATTCTTTCCTTTATTTTCTTTTATTTTATTTTTTTTCAAATACAAATTCTATGCAATCGAGTGCCCCTGTGCATGATTTGGTGGTTTGCTTGCAATTTATACATATATAGATTTGTTTGGCAACAAAAAATAATAAGCAATTTTTGTGCAATCCGTTAACAAGGTTGCATTATTTTCAGCTTGACTAACAAGGCTGAAAACTTATTTTATCTGATGAATTATTTGCTGATAAGACATTGCTTTCGTGCAATACTCTAGATACATAGCAAGCAAATATTATTGTACCACTAAAAAATGGAGTTTGATGCATATTACGATTCTATCAGTTTCACTTTTATAAGCATGTAAATTTCTTTTTCTGCAGTGTAAATTCTGGTTGATGAGCAATCTGATTAAATATGACCAACTGTATGGTCATTGTAATTTACGGCCTCTAATTTCCCCGTTGAGATCATATAGTGTCATTTGGCATGTAATGTTGAGTACCGACTGATGGTCTAAAATCTCTAGATGGCTTGTAATTGACAAAATTGCTAGTGTTTTAGTGACGGAGAAATATTGTTAGATTCTATGGAGAAAACATAGTGTGCCACATATCAATTATATATTTAATTCAATTGTCCAGTTCGGAGACTTATAAAATGGTCCTGATTAGTTCAAACATGCTGATATATGTTTTGTCTTCTTTGGCTGCTTTGAGTCCTTTACACACAAGCCTTGTATATATCAAATGTTTAGACAACTAAATAATAGAATGCAACAATTGACTGTTTAAGGTTGGAGAACATATAGTCTTTAGGGTTTGTTTAGTTGCATGTAGTTATGACTATAGTATAGTTGTTACTGCATGCAGACCTAAATATGCTGTTTGGTTTGATCTGTGTTTGAAAAGCCGCGCCTGAGGTGCTCGCCTCGGCACCTAGGGGCAAGGTGCGGGCCTTAGGGCCTTAGGGCAGACGGATCTCGTGATATTTAAATTTAATGGGTCTAGGGTTTGATTTTTCGGGTCTTTGGTTTTTTAATATATATTCTAAAATGTTAAGGGATTGAAAAAAATTCCTAATTTGAACCCTTTTGGTCATTCTCTCTTCCCCCAATGGCAACAAGGCAACAAGCGCGTTTAAATTGAAAGTTAAAATATAATTTTTGTTCCTTTTAGTTTGAGAACATTTATGCATATGATTTCTCTATTTTTTTTATAGTTATTTTGTTTCTGTATCGCTATTTTGGATTTTTTTATATAAAATATTAATTTAAACTAAACTTGTTAAGAGTGCTTTATTTTTATTAAAAGTGCCCTTCACCTTCTTTAGGCGGAAGCCTCGCTGTGTGCCTTGCGCTTAGGCCCTACAGGGCCTTTGAGCCTTTTTGTGTCTTACGCCTTTTCAAATACTGGGTTTGATGCATTTGAATCCTATTGTTGCAGTTGGAACTGCACTAGGAGGCTTCACTGCAGCAGTTGGAACTATGCCCAAGTTGGTTGTGGTTCCAACTGTAGCAGTTGGTGAGGGTTTATCTTTAGGGCGCGTTTGATTCGTGTTATGTAACATTACAGGTTATTTCGACATAACCAGATATTTTAGATTTTTGAGTCATATTACTACTGTTGCTGCATTAGCGCGTTTGGTTTAATGCAGTAATATAATGTTAAATTACATTGTATATAGAATTTCTATGTTTGGATTATTTTATAAAATTTAGTAATCCTGACAACAAAGTATAATCTATTCCAAAATTGCCCTTGTGATCAAATTTAATATTATTTTTTACTAAATTCCGACTTAATATAATTTACACTTGAATTTGAAAATTTGAATTTAAATTTTAAATTTTAAAATTGAAAAATATAAAATTCAATATTTTAATTTAAAATATAAATTGAAATTTTAAAATTAAAAATATAAGTATAAATTAAAAATTAAAAATTAAAAATTAAAAATTAAATTTTAAAATCTAAATTTGAAATTTGAAATTTAAAATTTAAACTTTTAAAAATTGAAATTTGAAATTTGAAAATTGACCTTCTTGTTAGCTCAGAGCTGCAATACGGGTTTTACTGTTGTTGTCCTTAAGTTCATCATACTGGTATATTTTTGTCTGCTTGACATGCTAATTGTCAAACTTATCTGAAATATTTTCTTGTTTTGCATGATTGACTATATGAAATAATAGGAGCGCTCAACTGGCCGTTCTCGTGGATTTGGCTACGTCACTTTCTCATCAGCAGATGATGCGAAGGTAATTAAATTGATTTTAGTATTTTTTTTTTCTTCCAAAATAGACTTCTAGATCTTGACTTTTGGATATGAACATGTAAAATATTTATTCAAAGTTTCTAACAAATAGCATATAAGCACTTTAATTCTTGGCATTAATGTTAATTTTATGGTAGTTTGTCTAGATGACTATCTTGTACTTATATGATCTTATTGTCATAAATTTCAGTAAGAGGGCTCAGTATTGTAGAAACCTATAGTTATTGGTTCATATGGGTGCTTCATTGTCTAGTTTAATTAGTTGCTTCATTGTCTAGTTTAATTACTTGTTTGTGGTGAGAGCCCTTATAAACAGGTGCACTTATTGGTTAATAGTGATGGATAGTGTTTTGTTAATTTATTTGCATTCAAGAAGCCATGTCATTGGATAATTATGCAAAAGAAGCATTTTTTGCTTTTATATAGATTTCTATTTGAGCTTTGTGTTGCAAGTGCAAGCATAGTTATTCTCGTTACATTAGCAAGATTATTTCATTTTTAGCAAGATTATTTCATTTTTAGGCATACTCAAAAGTCAAGTTTGTAGAGATCTATTTGATGTTACATATTTTTAAGTTATTGTAGATGAAATAAGGGATTTGTAGAGATCAATTTGATGTTACATATTGTTCCTTTCTTTTTTAACTATTGGATGGTTTAGGATATCTCTTTCCTTTGTTTTTGGATTTTTTATTTAGGACTCGTATTTCTCTTCTGTTAGGTGTTCGATAGCTTGTGTTTTCCAGTAGGAAGATAATCATGTTCTAGAGGCTTGTTAGTCAGGCTGCATAATATGACTTGACCTGACCTTGGTTGAGCCTTTGGTTATGCAATCTGTTTCCATCTTGGACAATAAGAGGGAAACTTTTCTCACTATTACTCTATTTGCATCAATTTTTTTGGGCTTGAGGCAATCTAGATTTAGTTTAGAGTAACTAGTCTAGGTTCAGATTGGCCACTACCCTTACACTAGTTTGTGATTTGTTTGTCTAGCCACCCTGTATTTGTTATTATTCGATAAACACTATGCCGATACTGTATTATAATCACAAGGAACATGTCACGCCCTAGGGTCAAATAGGGAACCTGGGCTCGCCAACCGATTCGGCACCTGAGCGGAAAGTTCCGCACAGGCGAAGCATCTAACCTGCAAAAAGATAGTATCTATCAATACTAAACAGATATCAGAGCTATGAATAAACTGGTAAAACAATAAAGTTCACTGTACATCTGATACAACATCCAAAATATATAGCCTTCTCTTACAACAAAAAATAAATACGAGTCAGACTGTAAAGGACTACAAGTCTCAAAAAATCTGATACAGGAACTACTCTAAACCACCAAGTACTTACGTAGGGATGTAGCTCACGACTCCCTTATCTCGATCAAGTGAAGCAGTTGGTGCGGGAATAGGGGCAAATGTCTCTACAAAAAGGCACTAACAGCGGGTGTGAGAACTACATAAAGAAAGTAGTCCTCAGAGGGTATCGTTACCATGACCGACGATCTACCCACTAAATCTACTAAAGGCATAAATAACTCTACTACTAACTAATTGGAAGATAAAAGCTGGAATATAAACTATAGTTTCTATGCCTCTATCTACTATGCTTAATAAACAGTGGGGATATGAAAGTGCATCTACCCTCACAAGATGCTCAAGATCTACCCTATCTCATTTACTTCCATATCGGGTCCAGTCGATTCTGCGCCCACATACTACTATTACATCCATGGAGGACTGGAATTATGTAGGGCACCCAAACAAGCTACATTGACGTCACGCAGTGAAAAGGCCTAACTTCGGAGTGGCACTCGAGGGGCGCAACCCTATCGAGGAAGGTTGCGCATCTTAGTCGAGCTCAAGTGTGGCTCATACAGGCTATAATCCAAATCAAATGATCAATTAGATCGACAACTCAGTCAATTACGTGCCCATGCCACAAACCGGAGAATACTCAATGGATCCGAGACTGGGACCACCGTCAACCTAGACGGCTCTCGACACTAGAATCCAGCCCATCGGCTGCTACTAAAAATTCACTTGGCTCCTAGGCACGAGCGCAAGTGCATCCTACATTAGCCCGACGACTCACAACCCTTGACTCAGGGCGAGAACACAAATAATACAGCTAAATGCATAGAACAGTGCTGATAATTATCTGGGTGTCAAAGTGTAGGTTAAAACACGATTTAAATCATTTTTCTAGTGTCAAATATTCCCTATTGCATACTAGGATTGTTTAGGGGTTCAATCATAATTTTATTCAAATTTATTGGCAGTATTAGATTTTACCGAAAAATCATAATGCCTAATCTAGTATGCTGGGCATCTAAATAAATCGACATAATAAGGAATTTTGGTGAAATTCAACCCACCTGAAATGCTAATCCAACCATGAGATGAAGTCAATGCGACACAGCCAAAACCTACTATCGGTAAGTCGGACTGGTGCCTCAGTGCAAGCCAAAACCTCACGAACCAAAAATCCAAACCACCCTTAGCCAACACCACCTCTAGAATCTCTGCTGGTCTCAAGAATCCAACTCCCAACCTCATCCAACCAAGCAGCAACACTCACGTGTGCACTGATCATTGCCTGAGCTCCACCTCTGCTCATCTACAGTGCAGCCACCACACACACAGGGTCACAGCTCCACCATTGCTCGGATCAAGGACAAACACCACCAACTCCCTGCTCAGCTCGACCACACACACCAAGGAAGAGACAGAGGAAACAAAACCTAACAAAACATAACTCCCAACTCTTAGCTCAAACCATACGACCAAAACACCAAAAGATCCTCCAAAATACCATAAGTCTACCTTAAATCCAGTTAAGGTAGTCCTAAGCCAAGCTCTCCACCTCAGCGACCTCGCGTGCGGCTCTCTCTTTAAAGGTCCAAAGTCCCAGCTCGAGGAGGACTCACTCCACAATCACTCCGGAAGCTGGTGCTGTTGTTGTCGCTGAGCTGCTTCTACTTGCTGGAGTGCCTCCACACCATAGAGGAGGAATACGGAGGAAGAGGAAGGCTCAGGAGTGCTTTGGTGATGAAGGGAAGGTGGAAAAAATATCAGGTGTGAAGGGATATATGTAGAGAAGAACATCCGGTACACTGCTCTTGAGAAATAGAGCTATGAAATAACTTGTTTCCGCAGAGAAAATCGGGTTTTGGGCGCCCTATTATTCATCTGGGCGCCCTAAACATCGTCGCTACAGTGATAATGGGCCCTCCCCCGACGCTTGGACTTCTACAGTTATGCACTAGGAACCTCGTAGCTACAGTTCCTTAGCTACGCAGCTCCTCGGGTATCCGGAATTTGCGTCCGCTGCTACAGTGTTGGCTCGAAAGGCCACCTACTCCTTTGAAAGCCATACCATCAGACACGCATCTCGAGGCAAATCCAATCACCCACAATTCGGGTTGGCAGTGTAACTTTCGGGCGCTCGAAGGTGATATTCGAAAATATGTAACACTGTTCACAGGCCAGAACAATACATTTCGGGTGTCCGATTCCTATTTAGGGCGCCCGAAACTCTAGGAACTCCAGTTTCCTCTGTTTTTGCGATCTCCTGAGTCTGTTTTCAACCTTGCCTAAGGGTGCGCAAATTCGCCACAAATACAGAGCTTTTTCTGTTCATGCAGATAGAGTCTCCCCTGTATTTGCACGACATACCAACCAAATACATGTCGTTCACATCTCACAACACATTCACCTAACCATTAAACATACATTCAAATGTGTATGCATATACAACTACCAATCCTTAATATCATGATGCATGACCTATATATACAGCTATCACAACCTTAGGCGCGATGATGCAAATGCACATTCAACAATACACAACTATCCTTTGAAAGCGTTTCCCACCCGAAAACATTATTTTGAAACCCTATGTATACGATAAATAAAAAAACCGATTCGAAGGCTGTTTTGAAAGCCATTTTCCATTTGGAAATATATACTTTGAAAACAACTATCATGAGGGGTAGAAAACCATTTTTCCACAATTCTTCACCACCACAAAACTGTAAACATCAATGTCATGCATCTAAAGAAACAGTATCCAAAAACCCACAACATGAATTGTCCACAAATCTAGAAAAACCTCAAACATTCAAGCATGAAGTAAAACAATTTAGCTGAACCACTGAACCTCTATTTATTAAGTATAAAAGAGTAAGAGACGGCAAACCAGAGGGAGATCGCTAATGCTACATGTGGAAAACCGTGGGATAAGAAACTGAACTATGATTTTCCAGTAGGCATGACGAAGCCACAAAAACAAGCCATATTCACCGGTAAAGAAAAATAGTGAAAACATATGATTATATATATATATATATATATATATATATATATATATATATATATATATATATATATATATGAACAGAAATGTAAACCTACAATAGCAAATAAAACCAGTATAAACAATAAATACTAAGATGTCACTACTGTATAGAAGCCTATCCACTATATGCCATGATGGACAGAGAGTCCAAATCCTATACCCAATCCACAACTTGCCATATTGGTCCGTCGACCTAAAACAATGCTTGCTACTATCATACACTGAACCTGATCCACGCATCACGAAGGACAACTTATTCGGATAAGTACACCCTTTGTCGGTGGCCAAATCGACACGGTGCCTATGAATGCTCGAAAGCATACTGGCTAATCACAAGAAGTCTCAGCGTAAAGCTGATAACCTGGCCAAAGCCAATGCCGTGGCTTAAGAACGCCGAGAATCGTGACCACCCATCAAGTCAAGAAGACCCACCTATATATATGACATAATACTCAGATCTAGAGGCCCCCAGATGGTCAAGTTAGCAAAGGAACCTACTCTACATGTCAAGAAACATCCTATTACTATACGAGATAGTAATATATGAATGCTAGGAGTAAAGTAGCGTTGTCGACATGTAGGGAGTGAACCATAATAGCCGTGGTGTGCTATGAAAGAACTCAGGAAGATACCCTCTTGCCGACTATTTGCTCGAAGTACCCACCTTTACCGTATGTGGAATCTGGGTTATCGACCCTTGGATGGTGCCTTACGCTACTACCTGGACCTGTATAAAGTCCAATCCAAATTCGTAATTAGCTCAACTCGCTAATTACCATAAACTTTGACTCATGTCACATCTAATTTTGATGAACGATCGAAATTTCGGATTTCGTTTGCCGATCACCGAAAACCCGCTCGATCGTCGCCCCGACTCATTGAAATACCATCCCAGCTTACAAGGTGTCCCGAAATAAGTCACACACCTAACCTACCTCACCCACTGTTCCAAAACATTAATTTAATGTCGTTGGGACAGCCGCACGAAAAGTGCGCCGAAATAGAAAATCCGGACTCCAAAAATCATCGATTTGGTTTTCGAGATGTCAAATGTGATACTGAAACCACTCGCAACGCTCTTGTTGCTACCAAAGATGTCAAACCTCACCAAAAGACCAACCAATAAGGCCCAACCACTCTACGAATAGCAGCAACCACTCGACACCAATTCGCGTTTGATATTGCCCGGTTTTCGTGTTTCATGATTTGGTTCAGCCACGAAGTGTTTCAAAACATTTTGAACAATACCCAACCATCCTTACTATCCTAGGACACTCTTCTGAGTGCCTGGACAGCCGCACGCCAAGTGATGCAAACCGGGTGCGAAAACCCTAAAACTAGCCATGTCGGGTTTCTGAAAAGTGTCGTTTGGCTCTGGAACCCTTCTATAGTCGCTTGCTGGTCCATGCTTCGCACTAGCGAGTCCTTAGCTAGCCAATAAAGCTCTCATACCACTGCAAACAATAGCGAATCCCGCTCCACTAAGACGGAGCCAAAATCGCCCGTTTTAGATATTTAAACAACTGATTTAACATGCCGTTTGTCGTGGAATCTAAACCAAGGGTTCTCAGGCTTTCAACAACATGTTCGAATATTCTAAGATGAAGCCTATGCTGTTTGGGATAGCCTAGATGCAAAAAGCGTCACTGTGGCATTTCGCCAAACACTTAACACGTGTTTTACAGTATAATGCCGTAAGATGATGTTTTGGTGTCTTACCGACGTTCCGGTGACTTCAAGGCGGACCGAAAGCATTCAAAGGTGGGTAACAATGCTCTGAATACCGTGCTTGCAGTTTAGAGCGCCAATGACAGCCGACGACAGAAATTAGGTCATTCCATTTGTCGAAACGGAAGTCCACGAGAGCACATGATATGGATTCGTTCACTGCAGCAACTAGAGGCAACACCGAGGTGAGCACTAGTATCGGGGAGGTCTAGGGAGTGCCGTTCTCACTCATATAGAGGTTCGTCGGTGGCCGAAGGTGGCTGGAGAAGTAGGCTTGACTCGGGAAGACCCTAGGCCCGCAGAAATAGGGTAGCATCGGAGCAACCCTGTCCACGTGCGGCCAGGGGCGGTAAGCATCGGCTGACGAGGGTCCGAGTCGAGGAGAAAGGAGCTGAGGAGTGGTCCCAGCCGATCAGCGCTGGCGACCGGATCTCCCAGATCTGGCTGCTGGCCGCTTGAGAGCAGTAGCACAGCCGTGGGAAAGAGATGGTTTTCGGGGGGCATTGGTTTGGGTCAGGCTCGCTGCAGACGATCGAGGGCTACCCTCCTGCGATGGGGCTCACCGAAGAAATCGTCGAGAAGATGATCTTAGTCGAGCCCACGCTGGGGGTCCGTGGCCACCACTAGCAGCCGCACGCGCACAGGGATGGAGAGGGCTTGAACTTTTGCTGGCCGGTGCAGGGTGACCGGGGGACTCGTGACGACGGCGGTCGGAGGTGAGGGGTGCGCATATCAAGAAAAAGAAGAAGGAGAGGGCGGTCAGGGCTTCCCGATCTCGAGAAGCCCGATGTTTCTGTGGATTACTAATTTGCGTACAATTGCGCTGAGGTCCAATCTTCTCAGAAATCGCATGCATGCCCTCGAGCTGTCGCAGTAAATCACGTTTGAGTTCATCGGAGCTCCATAACCATCACCTTGCCCTGAATCTGAGAGCCAAAATGCGATTTCGCGTTTTATCCGGTTTGTCCCCATGCAAAAGTCCTTCCAAAACCTTTTCATTTTTACTCAAATTTTAGATGAATGTTCTATACCACGTTCATAGCCTTGCTGCCGAAAAACATCGTGATTCTGCACGTGAAATATTGGCACTTTTCGGATCCGAAAGCCGGTTATGTGTTTTACGATCGCGACGGTAAACTCCAGGCAACTGATTCATTTTCGAAATCTCAAAATTTCTTACTCAGATTTTTAGCATTTGTAGAGCTTTTAGTTCCCGAAATTTTGTCAGTAAAATTGCCAATTTTCGTCCATGAAATGCTAATCCTTTTGGAGATCAGACCGATGGTCGTGTGATTTTTCGGTAAATTTATCGATTCTGACTTTCTGTTTTCAACTTAAACCTTTTCGATTCACGACTAGAAAATTTTAATCATCAATATTCACTTCTATGATGATCTTCACAAATTTACAGCCTGAACCCTTTGCATAAAAAATCAGTTTCGTTAATTATTGTGCGAAAATTGCAGTTAAGTCCCTCAAATTTTACATTTTCCATTTAGAAACCCTTGGGTTCTACATTTCTACAACTGCTTCAATAAATTATAGTTGCTAACTTGACTTATACATTTCAATGTTCAGTCCATCAATTTATGCTTGATGCTTGTTATTTGTGCCCTTTATACATTACCTGCTTAAAGCACTTCAATTCTACTTGCTCTTATCTAGAATGCACTGGAGATCGAGCATATTCTTGGAACCAGAACTCTTGAAGTGAAGGTTGCTACACCAAAGGTACATTATGTGGATTTTTTTTCTTGGCATTTTATCTGTTCACGTTCTGCTTAACTATGTCGCAAAAGATCTAAGGCAACTATATATAACGCTTCAATCTTCTGAATGTGGATATATTCTCCTTTATATTTATCGAAATTAGGAAGAAATGAGGGGGCCTGCTAAGAAAGCTACTCGAATATTTGTAGCCAGAATTCCACAAACTGTAGATGAATCAATGTTCCGGGGGTAGGTTATTCATATCTTTTTGTGGTTTGTTGATTTTCGAGTCATCTACTAGATGGTAAAGTTACAATTATTGTGCAAGTCATTCAACTTTTTGGTTCTCTTTGCAGTTATTTTGAGTCCTATGGAGAGCTAACAGATCTTTACATGCCAAAGGTAAGAAAACATAGGTTCAACTTTTCCTATTATAACACTTCTACGGGTGATTGCTTATTTACTTGTTATGTTTGACTTGTTTCACTGATAATACCTAACATTATAAGTCATTATACTAACAAATAAAAAGAAAATCAAGTGGATTTCTGAGCTTATTTTTTGTTCCTCACCATTTCTGCTTTAAGTGTTTATTCTGTAAAATTATGGTAAAGTTTATGGAGAGACTCAACTATTATTTTTTTTTTTTTTAAATTGATACCCCATCAACTTTTGAAAATTTCAACTTTAGTGATTTCAATGTATTATTTTAGGGTTTTTTCCCCAATCAAACACTTATTCCTTTAAATTTAATGACTTTAATCACTTTTTAGCAAATAAGGCTGCATTAATTAAAGACTAATAGCTAATAGAGTTATCAAATTTATCTAGACCCTTTAGTAGAATAAGTCAAATTAAAAAATTTCTAAGTTGCGAGGCATCAATAAGAAAAATACAGTTGAGGGGCTATTTAAAAGATGCCTATAGTTTATGCGGCCTTAGTAATTTTTTCATCTTAAATTAAGTTAATAAAACAAAACATCATCTAGAAAACAATTCATTTAAGAGGAACCTAGTTGCTCTTTCATGGTTGGCAAGTCAATTTGATGATGTCACATGTTAATATTGTATGGTTCACACGTTATATTGTAAGTTAAATATTTGGTATCATCATTTGGAAGTTTTT
>CM054944.1:10251949-10331565 GCA_029168755.2 Tillandsia fasciculata | reverse complement strand
GGATGCGGACGCATTCTCCAGCCTTTATCCTCCCCTGAGCCTGAGCAGGAGGAGTCAGCACAAGGTCAGCAGAGTGAGGTACAGGAGCTTCGGGCTCAGATGGCTCATTTGTCGGAGACCTTCCGGCGTCAGGGGGAGACCATGGATCAGATGGTACGCATGATGGAGCAGAGGGCACAGTCAGTTGCGACACCCCCAGTCGTACTCGCAGCACAGGCAGCCCCTACTACACAGGTTACCAGTGGTCAGCCGTCCGGGACGGCAGGACAGTTGACACCTGCAGAGCAGCGTGAGGTGGTGGATCTATTGATAGGTTCCGCCAGTTCGATCCACCCCGTTTTTCTGGATTGAGTAGAGAGCCGTGGGAGGCAGAGTCTTGGATCACGGTATGGAGCGTCATTTTGAGAGTTTGTTCATTCAGGAGCAGTTTCAGGTGCTGTTGGCGACACACTTCTTGGAGCGCAACGCCGAGGCTTGGTGGCGGCGTGTGCGACCTGCTGGTCCGCCTGGGACGCAAACTTCTCTCATGGCGGAGTTCCGCAGCCTATTTCTTGGAGCCTTTTTCCCAGAGAGCGTCAGGCAGAGGTTGGAGGAGCAGCTGAAGAATCTCCGTCAGGGAGATCGTCCTGTGCATGAGTACATCGCAGACTTCAACCGGTTGTTGGCCTGTGTATCGCACGCTGCTAGGGACGAGGCGCACCGGATTTATTTGTTTGAGCGGGGTTTGCGCCGGGAGATTTATCAGTTTGTCCGTTCGCACAGATTGCAGACGTTGGATGCGTCTATGGAGCAGGCACTTTATGTTGAGTGCGGAGAGGCGGTGATGGATGAGGTGGCTCCAGCCCCCGCAGTGATTCCAAGGGCGAAGCGCCCAGCGCCGTTTGATGAGGGACAAACGAGCCAGCAGGCACCTTCGGGACCTCCACGATCTCACTCGGAGGGTCGTGGGTTTCAGGGGCGACAGAGATCTGGTGGACACCCACAGCAGCCGCGATATCAGCCTGGACAGCAGTTCCGGCAGCAGCAGCGAGAGAGAGTGCGTCATCTGTGGCGGCCCTCATCCACCGTCGCAGTGTGACCAGAGACAGGGACGGTGTTTCTTTGTGGAGAGTTGGGACATTTTCGAGCAGCTTGTCCCTGAGCTATTCTGTTCGTGTTACCCTTGGCTATAGCACCTCCCTTGCCTGTTCAGGAAGCAGAAGCACCTCCGATGCACTATCAGACAGAGTGGGGTACGACGTCGGGACAGACGGGACGACGATCTTCAGCACCCAGTGGACGGGTTTATGCAGCCCTGGTGGAGGGCACCCCGGCAGCAGATCCTATCGCCGCAGGTATGGCTTTATTTTCAGTCGAGTTAAGTGAGTTTTTGGACACCGCTGCATCTTTTGCACATATTAGTAGAGCATTTGCATCTCTCCATGATTAAGGGATAGGAATTTTGTGACATGCATGAGCGATTGGATTCTTCCCAGTATTTTCAAGTAGAGGCAAATTTTGGGGCATGATCAGAACAGCTGAAACTTTGGGAAGTACGCCGACTGGTGTGACGGTTCAGTTACAGCTCCATGTTTCAGATCGAGCACTTCGAATGGACCAGCTGGTGCGGTATCGTGCAATATCTGATTGTGGATGGAGAACAGTGGCCTTTCCGCGAGTTGGACACATGAGATCATTTCCACTGGACACCGAGGCATCCTTCCTGCAGCAGTGGCTTCAGCGGTTTAGGGTTGTGTTTTTCTTTTAAGGGGCACGGATAGATCGTAGCTTTCATTTTTGTTGCCACAGCAGGAACGGCATCAACACTTCTCTCCCTTTTTCTCGCTCTTGTGCTGAAATTTGCGAACAGGTGAAAGATTCGAAAGACTACTCCAGAAATGGGGATGGTGCCCGAACCTGTTCTTGTTTGATTGGGGCGAGGGCACTGGTCTTTCGAAACTTTCGAACTTTTCGCTAATTTCAGTTGTTTTCTAAATTGGAGAGTCGGTGGTTGATGACTTTCCTGTTGGTGGGGCCCTTTCTTTTTCTGCTAAGTTTTGCGGCATAATTCGTATAGTTTGAACGCGTAGAGTTGGCTGTTCTTCCTCGTCCCCAGTGTTTTGGAACTCTTGAGGTTTATCCGGCCGTTGGACTCGCTTTGTGGAGAGAATGTAGCGACTGGGGAGTTGGAGTTTGGGTTGATGGATGCTTACCTTTGGGCTTGAAGACTCCCTTTTGAGCCGTGTTTGTTTCGAGGACGAAACTTTCTTTTAGTGGGGAAGGATGTGAGGACCCGAATCCCCACTTAGGGTTTACTGTTGGTTTGGTGGCTTCGGGAGTGTGTGTGCGCGTGTCGGGCCCAAGAATTGAATTTCTGGTAAATTGGAGCTTGTTTTCTTTCTGAAAGTCCATTTTGGGTGTGTGAGGTGTTTGCGCGCTTATTGGAGCTAAGAATGTGACCCGGCACGAAAAATAGATCAAGTTTACTTTTCCGAGAATTTTTGGGAAATTTTAGAAGTGGAATTTGGCCGAACGGACCTCGGATTTGGATTCAGCGCGCGAAAACGAGCGAAATGGACTATTTACTTGAATTTTTCGGAGCCCGGACGCGAAAACACGGATTTCGAGGCTTGGGTTACTGTTCCGGCGGCCGGAGAGGCGCCGCGGCGGCGGAGCGCGGCGAGCGCGGTGGCGCAGACGCGCGGTCCACCGCGGGAGGCGTGCACCGGGCGCGGGCACGTGGCGCGCTCCGGTTGGCCGCGCAGCAGGCGCGGTCCACGGGCCTTAGCGGGGTGCACGGTGGACCGAGGGTAGGCCACGTGGCATCTCGTGGTTGGTGCGGTGTTGTACACGCGGTCCACGAATTTTCGGCTCTGGTGCACGGTAGACCGGGGGACACGTGGCGTTGTGTGATTGGCGGGTCCTGGTGCGCTCGGTCCACGCGGCGGAGTTGGCTGCCTCGGGTTGCGTGCCCGACGGTGCCGGCGGCGGCGCGGCCGCGCATGTGGGCGCGCGGGTGCACTGCCGGGGCGACGTGGGGCGCCACGTGGCGCCCCGTGTTGTTGGGGGCGCAGGCGCACGACTTCGGTCGGGGCACGTGGCGTCGCGGCATTCGTCGGTGCGCGTGCGCCGGGTGCGGGGAGCTGCCGGTGGACACGTGGCGGCCTGTGGGCGTTTCGGGCGCGCACAGTAACGGGCCGGCCCGTTACTGTAGCAGCCCGAAATTTTCCGGGCGCCCGAAATCCTGGGCCAAATCCGAAAAGGCTGATTTTCGGGCTGGGCCTATAAATAGGTGGCTTGTGGGGCTTTTTTCGCCCCTTTCCCGAGCTCCTCAGCCCATGGTCCCTTTAGGAAAGTTGTAGATCTTCGAGTCGCGCATCTTCTGGCAGAGGCCCGGATTTTCTGGAAGCTCCGGCGACGACGTTTCCGGCATCATAGCGCAGTGCGACGATTTACAGTTGGAGGCCCGTTATCGTCCCTTTTCGGTCTGAAAATTCCACAGAGCTACCCCGACAGTCTTTTTCGACGATTTTTGCGGCGTTGGATTCACGAGAGGTATATCTTCGATTTTCATGTAGAGTGTTTTGTCTAGATATGGGTTTTTGGCACGGTTTTCGAGGCTTTACTGAGCCCCTGTT
Organism: Tillandsia fasciculata; assembly: GCA_029168755.2. Taxonomy (NCBI): domain Eukaryota; kingdom Viridiplantae; phylum Streptophyta; class Magnoliopsida; order Poales; family Bromeliaceae; genus Tillandsia; species Tillandsia fasciculata. The sequence continues at coordinate 10,327,948 of CM054944.1, read as the reverse complement.
TTGCTGTGAGAATTCCTGGACAGCACCCACTTGTCGGATTTTTATCTCCCCATCCGGATATCGGATTTCGACGATTCAAGAGCCTATCGACATCTACACTTCGCGAGGATCGCCGTGGTATTTTTATCGGAATTTTTGGAAGAATATTTTCAGGTGAAAATTTCGTGGCAAGAGGACTGTTCATGCAGGATTTTTGGAACTTGAAATTTGTGTGGATTTGTATGTAATTGTGGATTGTTGTTGTACCCAGGACATTGTGAGCACTACAACGGTGTTGCTAGCTTGGAGGATATTGTGTTTTGGCCGTTTCTGGACTTTCTTATCTGTACGACCCTGGACAGTTGTGCACTTTCAGGTGGGTGGCCTTGTCTCCAAGACTTATGGAATGTTCATTAATTCTGCTATAGTAGGATCATGCATGATAGTGATACTCTTGTGTAGTATGCTAGAAGTGTTAGTTGATAATCCTTGTATTATTTGATGATCATGCAATCTCTTGTTTCCTACTAGCTGTAAATTAGTGTTATCTTGGAACTTAACCTAGCACCCCCGTCATATGTATCATGTTTAGCCAGACTTCAGAAAACTTCAACTTGGGCTAGGTTTATTTTGTTTAGACATCCACACTTCTTTTCTGGACATAGTGTTACTCGCCCGGGTAGTGGGCCGAGTGGTCGGGTTTCTTAGTGTGGGATGCTTTCTACACTCGTGCTTGGGGGCAGAGTGGAGTCTGGTAGAGATAGTTGATCTTACATTTGTGGCGGGAGCCGTTTAGGAGGACGGCGGTCCCGAGGTATTCGTTTTTCTATTCTTATTGGTTGCCGCGGTGTTAGTGGCGGCGGTTTACCAGTGTTAGCAGAACCTTGAACCCAGAACTGTTTTTAGACACACACATGATTTTAGCCAACCGATGTTTTCCTCCAAGCGTCGTAGGGTCGCCCGAGTCTGTTCTTATTTGACTGGACAAGGGCTTAGCTCTACGAGGCTTGGGTATAAAAACTTGTTTTTAATGGTTTTTCCTAAAAAGAACTAAAAATTATTAAATATGGATTTCTTACAGATCAAATGGCTTTTCATAAGAAACGTCACCTTTTTCTATAAATGTAACCACTTGAGATGATTCAAGTGGTCTGGGTTCTAAGGTCTGCCTTTTCCTTTGGAACGAGAACAACGAGAGGCTATGCCTAGAGCCTGTTCTTGTTTGATAGGGTTGTAGGTTCTAGTCTTTCGGGGTTCTCGGATCCTCTACTATTGCCGGTTGTGGGGTTATCCTGTTAGTGAGTCTGCAGGTTGGGTTGATGTTCTGTGGTTGGGAGCCGTTGGAGTCAACGGTGGTCCCGTGTCTTTGGGTATTGTCTATCTAAGTTCTGTTAGCCCTAAGTGGTAGGTTGATCCTGGCTGTGGAGTGTCTCCAGCCAGTGGGTTTTGTGCTGTGAGTTGTTGGAGAGGCGAGTGTCTCGGGTTTCGTGTGAGCTGATCAGCTGAGTCGTCGAGTGTGCTCCGACTGTTGTGAGAGATGTTGAGGATTGAGTTCTTCCGAGCAGAGCGTGAGCGTGGATTTTGACCATAGCCTGCAATGCCACATGAGCGACAGAGTGCGCGGATACCTTTCCTCGGTGTGGTCGCGCCCCTCGAGAGCCACACCCGGGGTGGATATGTTACTCTTGTATCGCGACTTGTCGTGCCGTCCCTCTGACTGAGCCAGTTTTGGCAGTTACGGACGCAGTCCCTCTGACTGAGCCAGTTTTGGCAGTTACGGACATAGTCCCTCTGGCTGAGCCAGTTTTGGCAGCTACGGACGCCCTACGTAAGTCCGGTCCTCCGGGATATACGGCAGTAGGTAGGCGCAGGCTTGACTGGACCCGAGGAGGCAATCAGTTCAGATTGGGTGACTATACTGTTATATTAGCAGATGCATCATATTTTCATCTGTCCCGCTTTTTGAGCATCTAGATAGGGGCATAGTAGCTGTAGAGTTTATCTTCCAGCTTTTCTCTTCAGTACTGCATTTGTTTCTTTTGCCTCTAGTAGACTTAGTGGGCAGACCGTTGGGCTTGTTGACGGCACCCACTGAGAGCTACTGTGGGAGTAGTTCTCACACCCGTCGTGGTGTCTTTTTCCCCAGGTTTCTACGCCTGTTCCTGTTGTTCCAGCTGCTGCTTCTTCAGATCGAGGTAAGGGAGTCGCGAGCTAGATCCCTACCAGTCGTCATCGTCCTGAGAGTAGATGTACCCCTACCAGAAGATTAGAGTGGTTTGTTGAGCGACCTTGTAGAGAGGTATTGAGTTGTACTTTTCTTCTTTCTTTGAGAGACTTTTGTATTTTGTTGTTGGTGAGGACTTATTGTATATTATGAGAGTTGTATTTTATATTTATTTCTAGTAGTTACTCTCAGCTCTGATATCTGTTAGTATAGTTAATCTATTTTTGCAGGTTTGACGCTTCGTCTATACGGGGTTCACCGTATGGGCGGCGGATCTGTTAGCGAGCCCGGGTCGCAGTTTCGACCCCGGGGCGTGACAGATTAGAGTGGTAGAGCCTAGATTTTAGGTCATTGAGGACTTAGAAACCCTAGGCTTGTGGTTGGACATTAGGATGACTACGTGAGAGTCGTGACTTTTAGCGAAAGTCCTGATTGAGTTTTGTACCTCTCCCAAGGGATGGGATGAGTGATTGGCATGTATATTCTCCTAAGCGATTATGTTGGCTGCAGACAACATAATGCTATGGAATGGATAACATGTCTTAGACTTTCGCTGGATTGGGTCGAGTGTTGTTTGGTGCTGTCCTGATGTTTGCATGTGGATTGCAGGTGGTCACGATGCCTCCCCGACGCAGGATGCGGACGCGTTCTCAGCTTCCTCCTCCCATGAGCCTGAATAGGAGGAGTCAGCACTGGTCAGCAGAGTGAGGTGCAGGAGCTTCGGCTCAGATGGCTCAGTTGTCAGAGACTTTCCGGCATCAGGAGGAGACCATGGATCGGATGGTGCGCATGATAGAGCAGAGAGCACAGTCAGCTGTGACGCCCCCAGTTGTACCAGCAGCACAGGCAGCCCCTACTGCACCGGTTACCAGTGGTCAGCCGTCCGGGACGCCGGGACAGTTGACCCCTGCAGAGCAGCGTGAGGTGGTGGATCTATTGATGAGGTTCCGCCAGTTCGATCCACCCCATTTTTCTGGATTGAGTGCAGAGCCGTGGGAGGCAGAGTCTTGGATCACGGCGATGGAGCGACATTTTGAGAGCCTGTTTATTCAGGAGCGGTTTCAGGTCCTGTTGGCTTGGAGCGCAACGCCGAGGCTTGGTGGCGGCGTGTGCGACCTGCTGGTCCGCCTGGGACGCAGCTTCTCTCTTGGGCGGAGTTCCGCAGTCTATTTCTTGGAGCCTTTTTCCGGAGAGCGTCAGGCAGAGGTTGGAGGAGCAGCTGAAGAATCTCCGTCAGGGAGATCGACCCGTGCATGAGTACATCGCAGACTTCAACCAGTTGTTGGCCTGTGTACCGCACGCTGCGAGGGACGAGGCGCATCGGATTTAAATGTTTGAGCGGGGTTTGCGCCGGGAGATTTATCAGTTCGTCCGTTCGCGTAGATTGCAGACGTTGGATGCATCTATGGAGCAGGCACTTTACGTTGAGTGCAGAGAGGCGGTGATGGATGAGGTGGCTCCAGCCTCCGCAGTGATTCCGGGGCGAAGCGCCCAGCACCGGTTGATGAGGGACAGACGAGTCGGTAGGCACCTCCGAGACCTCCACGATCTCACCCTAAGGGTCGTGAGTTTCAGAGGCGCCAGAGTTCAGGTGGACACCCGCAGCAGCCGCAGTATCAGCAGCGACAGCAGTTTTAGCAGCAGTATCGGCAGCACGACATGAGCGGTATGTCATCTATGGCGGCCCTCATCCACCGTCGCAGTGTGACCAGAGACAGGGATGGTGTTTCCTATGTGGAGAGTTGGGACATTTTCGAGCAGCTTGTCCCCGAGCCATTCTGTCAGTGCGACCCCTTGCTACAGCACCTCCCTTGCCTGTTCAGGAAGCGGAAGCCCCTCCAATACACCGTCAGACAGAGTGGGGTACGACGTCGGGACAGACGGGATGACGGTCTTCAGCACCCAGTGGACGGGTTTACGCAGCCCTGGTGGAGGGCACCCCGGCAGCAGATCCTATCGCCGCAGGTATGACTTTATTTTCTGTTAGCTGAGTTGAGCTTTTTGGATACCGCTGCATCCTTCTGCACTTCTTAGTAGGGCATTTGCATCTCTGCATGAATAAGGGATAGGAATTTTGTACATGCATGAGCGATTGGATTCTTCCCAGTATCCTACGAGCATAGGTGAATTTTGGGACTTGATCAGGACGGTTGAGACTTTGGGAAGTACACGGCAGGTGTGACGGTTCTGTTACAGCTCCACGACTCAGATCGAGCATACGGGATGGACCAGCTGGTGCGGTATCGTGCAACGATTGATTGTGGATTGAGAACAGTGACCTTTCCGCGAGTTGGACAACAGGAGATCATTTCCACAGGTCACCGAGGCATCCTTCCTGCAACAGTGGCTTCAGCGGTTTTTGGTTAGGTGCTACTTGTTGAGCGTAGGTGACGCTTAGAGACTAGAGGTTGTGTCTCTAGGGGTCACGGATAGGGTTGTGTTTTTAGGGGCACGGATAGATCGTAGCTTCCGTTTTTGTTGCCACAGCAGGAACGGCATCAACACTTCTCTCCCTTTTTCTCGCCCTAGCGCTGAAATTTATGAACAGGACGAAAGCTTCGAAAGGCTACTCCAGAAATGGAGACGGTGCCCGAACCCGTTCTTGTTTGATTGGGGCGAGGGCACTGGTCTTTCGAAATTTTTGAACTTTTTGTTAATTTCAGCTGTTTTCTAAATTGAGAGTTGGGGTTGGTGACTTTCCTGCTGGTGGGGCCCTTACCCTTTCTGGTTGGTTGTGTTGGCGTAATTCGTGTAGTTTGGACGAGTAGAGTTGGCGGTTCTTTCTTGTCCCCTGTTTTCTTGGAGTTCCTGAGGTTCATCCAGCTGTTGGACTCGCTTTGTGGAGAGTGAGTAGCGACTGGGGAGTTGGAGACTGTGTTGATGGATGCTTATCCTTGGCTTTGAACTCCCTTTTGAGCCGTGTTAGTTTCGAGGACGAAACTTTCTTTTAGTGGGAGAGGATGTGAGGACCCGAATCCCCACTTAAGGGTTTATTGATGGATTAGTGGCTTCTGGGAGTGTTTGTGCGTGTGTCGGGCCCAAGAAATGGATTTCTGGAGTAAATGGAGCAAGTTTGCTTATCAGGAGGCCATTTTGGGTGATTGAGATTTTTGCGCGCTTATTGGAACCAAGAAAGTGACCCGGCATGAAAAATAGATCAAGTTCACTTTTTTCGGGAATTTTCGAGAAATTTTAGAAGTGGAATTGGGCCAAACGGACAGCGGATTTGGATTCAGCGCGCGCGAAAACGAGCGAAATGGACTATTTACTTGTATTTTTCGGAGCCCGGAGGAGAAAACACGGATGTTGAGGCTTTTGGTACTGTTCCGCGCCGGCGAGCGGCGCCGGCGCGGGCTCGGGCAGGCGGCGGAGCGGCCGCGGGCAGGCGCGCGGCGCGCGGTCCACCGCGGAAGCGTGCACCGGGCGCTGGACACGTGGCATCTTGTGAGTGGCCAGTTCTGTAGGCGCGGTCCACGGACTTGGCGAGGGTGTACGGTGGACTGAGGGGTGGCCACGTGGCAGCTCGTGGTTGGCGGTCCTTGTGTGCGCGGTCCACGCAAGGCGGGGGCAGGTGACCGTACCGACACCCGTCATGGGGGCGACGTGGGGGTGCCACGTGGCGCCCCATGGTTGGCCGGGCGCAGCGGCGCACGTCTGCGTGTCGGGACACGCGGCGCCGCGCGGTTCGCGGGCGTGCGTGCGCGGCGCGGGGAGCACTGTGTAGACGCGTGGTGGCCTGTGAGAGTTTCGGGCGCGCACAGTAACGGGCCGGGCCCGTTATTGTAGCAGCCCGAAACATTCCGGCGCCCGAATTGGGCCGAAAGTCCAATTGTTGGATTTTTTTCGGGCTGAGCCTATAAATAGGCTGTCTACTTGGGCTTTTTGCCCCTTTTCCCGAGCTCCCCTGCCTTTGGACCCTAAAACAAAGTTGGAGATCTTAGTGTTGCGCATCTTCTGGCAGAGGCCCGGAATTTTGGAAGCCGCGGCGTCGACGACTTCGGCATCGGAGCACAGAGTGACGATCTTTCATCGGAGGCTCGTTATTGTCGCAGTTCGATCTAAGAGGTCCACAGAGCTACTCCTTCAGTATTTTTGGACGATTTTCACAGCGTTGGATTCACGAGAGGTACACCTTCATTTTCCGTAACGGCACGGTTATGGCACGGTTTTCGAGACATTTCTAAGTCACTATTTTGCTGGTGGAGTTTTTGGACAGCAGCCCCTTGCCGGAATTTTATCTCCACACTCGAGCGTCGGATCGAGACGAGCCTGTACACTTTTTGCATCTACTCGTCGCAAGGATTATCATCGTATTTTTTTGGGATTTTTCTGAGACTTGCCCGAAGGTATATTATTTCCTTTTTTACTGTGCTGATTTTTACAGTTGTGTGGTTGTGAGCTTTTGCGCGCCTGTACTGTGGAATTTGTAACTTGACCTACGGGGCTCGGATTTGGGCGTACAGGTATCCGTTTCGAAGGTCTTGACGCGAGGATCGCCGTAGTATTTTTATTAGAATTTTTGGAGCATTGTTTGCAGGTGAAAAAGTGACATCTTTGGGACTGATTTTCAGATTGTAACTTGTTTGGGTAATTGTGGATTATAGTGTAACCTTGGACTTGTTGTTGTACCCAGGGATATTTGCGGGTGTTTGTGAACCCGTAGGTGTTGAGGATTAGTGAAGGTTGTTGCTCCTGGTGTTTTTCAGCTGTGGAATCTTGGACAGTTGTGCACTTTCAGGTGGATGGCCCTGTTTCCAAGATTGATGGAATGTTCATTAAATCTGCTATAGTAGGACCATGCATGACAGTGATACTCTTGTGTAGTATGCTAGAATGTGATAGCTGATCATTCTAGTGTTATTTGTTGATCATGCGATCTCTTATTTCCTACTATCTGTAAAAATTATTGTTATCTTGGAATTTGACCTAGCACCCCCGTCATATGCAGCATGTTCAGTCAGACTGTAGAAAACTCCAACTTGGGCTAGGTTTATTCTGCTTTAGATATCCACACTTCTTTTCTTTCCTGGACAGTGTTACTAGCCCGGGTAGTGGGCGGAGTGGTCGGGTTTCTTTTAGTGTGGGATGCATTTTACACTCGTGCTTGGGAGCAGAGTGGAGTCTGGTAAATATAGTTGATCGATCATCTGTGGCGGGAGCCGTTTGGGTAGACGGCGGTCCCGAGATGTTCCTTTTTTCTTGTTTTATCTGTCACCGCTGTGCTAGTGGCAGCGGTTTATCAGTGATAACAGGATCTTGAACCTAGAATCTTTTTTGGACACACACATGATTTTAGTCAACCAAATGTTTTCTTCCAAGCGTCGTAGGGTCGCCTGAGTCTGTTCTTGTTTGATTGGACGAATGCATTAGCTCTTCGAGATTTGGATATAAAACTTGTTTTTAACTGTTTTTTCTAAAAAGAACTAAAAATTATTAAAAATAGATTTCTTGATCAAGTGGTTTTCAGTAAAAAATATCATCTTTTTTCAATAATTTTAATCACCCGAGATGATTTGAGTAGTATTGCTTTTTTCAATGATATTGTTCGGTAGTCAATAAAACTTATTCGCCTCAATCTGTAGGAACAAGATCCAATTTATCCTTCCATGTCCGCCGGTTATGATCTTTTCCTTCCGGCTATCCTCTGCCCCACCACCCAAACCCGTTCCATTTCAAAACGAATAAAATCCCATCCGAGCGGAACTCCCCATCAAGGTCAACAGCGAGGGCACCACGGGCCAGATCGGGAGAGAACGAGAGCGAGCGAGCGAGGGAGCCACGAGGTAAGAGGCGTTTGTGAGCGCTGAATCCCTACTATGCCTTCCCCTTCTCCCACCTTCCTCTTTTCCCTCTCCCTCTCCCTATCCCTTATTCTTCCCTCTTCTCTTCTCCGCCCTCGGCCAAGAACCCATCAAAGGAAAGTTCCTTGTTGTAAGCGGCATAAACGAAACCCTTGGTGTGCAGGAGAGTGAGAGAGTTTAGGGAGAGTGCGGAGGGAGAGCTATATAGAGAGGGTGCGTTGAGAGAGAGAGGTGGAGAGGGCGATAAACACCAGGAGATTCTCTTTCAGAATCCTTTCAAGGACGAGGGAGTGAAGGATTCTACTTTTGTTTCTTTCGTGAACTTGGCTCTCGAGCTGAAGATTATGGCAACAAAGCTCGTGGTTAGTAACCGGCTTTTGCCCAGTTAACAATTTTCTCAGTTTTCCTTCGCTGTAGTTTCCATATCTGCATTTCATGTGATTTATTCTGGGGGAACCTGTTGTAGGTTCTTGGAATCCCCTGGGATGTGGACACTGAAGGACTCAGGGAATATATGAGCAAGTTTGGACCTTTAGATGATTGCATTGTTATGAAGGTTGATGACTCCTCTTCCAGAACTTCAATTTTTCCTTTTTTCTTTTATTTATATAGGTTTTATTTTATCTGGTTTCTTTGGCCTTGATTTCTATGGTTGCCTTCATTTTATTCTTTCCTTTATTTTCTTTTATTTTATTTTTTTTCAAATACAAATTCTATGCAATCGAGTGCCCCTGTGCATGATTTGGTGGTTTGCTTGCAATTTATACATATATAGATTTGTTTGGCAACAAAAAATAATAAGCAATTTTTGTGCAATCCGTTAACAAGGTTGCATTATTTTCAGCTTGACTAACAAGGCTGAAAACTTATTTTATCTGATGAATTATTTGCTGATAAGACATTGCTTTCGTGCAATACTCTAGATACATAGCAAGCAAATATTATTGTACCACTAAAAAATGGAGTTTGATGCATATTACGATTCTATCAGTTTCACTTTTATAAGCATGTAAATTTCTTTTTCTGCAGTGTAAATTCTGGTTGATGAGCAATCTGATTAAATATGACCAACTGTATGGTCATTGTAATTTACGGCCTCTAATTTCCCCGTTGAGATCATATAGTGTCATTTGGCATGTAATGTTGAGTACCGACTGATGGTCTAAAATCTCTAGATGGCTTGTAATTGACAAAATTGCTAGTGTTTTAGTGACGGAGAAATATTGTTAGATTCTATGGAGAAAACATAGTGTGCCACATATCAATTATATATTTAATTCAATTGTCCAGTTCGGAGACTTATAAAATGGTCCTGATTAGTTCAAACATGCTGATATATGTTTTGTCTTCTTTGGCTGCTTTGAGTCCTTTACACACAAGCCTTGTATATATCAAATGTTTAGACAACTAAATAATAGAATGCAACAATTGACTGTTTAAGGTTGGAGAACATATAGTCTTTAGGGTTTGTTTAGTTGCATGTAGTTATGACTATAGTATAGTTGTTACTGCATGCAGACCTAAATATGCTGTTTGGTTTGATCTGTGTTTGAAAAGCCGCGCCTGAGGTGCTCGCCTCGGCACCTAGGGGCAAGGTGCGGGCCTTAGGGCCTTAGGGCAGACGGATCTCGTGATATTTAAATTTAATGGGTCTAGGTTTGATTTTTCGGGTCTTTGGTTTTTTAATATATATTCTAAAATGTTAAGGGATTGAAAAAAATTCCTAATTTGAACCCTTTTGTCATTCTCTCTTCCCCCAATGGCAACAAGGCAACAAGCGCGTTTAAATTGAAAGTTAAAATATAATTTTTGTTCCTTTTAGTTTGAGAACATTTATGCATATGATTTCTCTATTTTTTTTATAGTTATTTTGTTTCTGTATCGCTATTTTGGATTTTTTTATATAAAATATTAATTTAAACTAAACTTGTTAAGAGTGCTTTATTTTTATTAAAAGTGCCCTTCACCTTCTTTAGGCGGAAGCCTCGCTGTGTGCCTTGCGCTTAGGCCCTACAGGGCCTTTGAGCCTTTTTGTGTCTTACGCCTTTTCAAATACTGGGTTTGATGCATTTGAATCCTATTGTTGCAGTTGGAACTGCACTAGGAGGCTTCACTGCAGCAGTTGGAACTATGCCCAAGTTGGTTGTGGTTCCAACTGTAGCAGTTGGTGAGGGTTTATCTTTAGGGCGCGTTTGATTCGTGTTATGTAACATTACAGGTTATTTCGACATAACCAGATATTTTAGATTTTTGAGTCATATTACTACTGTTGCTGCATTAGCGCGTTTGGTTTAATGCAGTAATATAATGTTAAATTACATTGTATATAGAATTTCTATGTTTGGATTATTTTATAAAATTTAGTAATCCTGACAACAAAGTATAATCTATTCCAAAATTGCCCTTGTGATCAAATTTAATATTATTTTTTACTAAATTCCGACTTAATATAATTTACACTTGAATTTGAAAATTTGAATTTAAATTTTAAATTTTAAAATTGAAAAATATAAAATTCAATATTTTAATTTAAAATATAAATTGAAATTTTAAAATTAAAAATATAAGTATAAATTAAAAATTAAAAATTAAAAATTAAAAATTAAATTTTAAAATCTAAATTTGAAATTTGAAATTTAAAATTTAAACTTTTAAAAATTGAAATTTGAAATTTGAAAATTGACCTTCTTGTTAGCTCAGAGCTGCAATACGGGTTTTACTGTTGTTGTCCTTAAGTTCATCATACTGGTATATTTTTGTCTGCTTGACATGCTAATTGTCAAACTTATCTGAAATATTTTCTTGTTTTGCATGATTGACTATATGAAATAATAGGAGCGCTCAACTGGCCGTTCTCGTGGATTTGGCTACGTCACTTTCTCATCAGCAGATGATGCGAAGGTAATTAAATTGATTTTAGTATTTTTTTTTTCTTCCAAAATAGACTTCTAGATCTTGACTTTTGGATATGAACATGTAAAATATTTATTCAAAGTTTCTAACAAATAGCATATAAGCACTTTAATTCTTGGCATTAATGTTAATTTTATGGTAGTTTGTCTAGATGACTATCTTGTACTTATATGATCTTATTGTCATAAATTTCAGTAAGAGGGCTCACTATTGTAGAAACCTATAGTTATTGGTTCATATGGGTGCTTCATTGTCTAGTTTAATTAGTTGCTTCATTGTCTAGTTTAATTACTTGTTTGTGGTGAGAGCCCTTATAAACAGGTGCACTTATTGGTTAATAGTGATGGATAGTGTTTTGTTAATTTATTTGCATTCAAGAAGCCATGTCATTGGATAATTATGCAAAAGAAGCATTTTTGCTTTTATATAGATTTCTATTTGAGCTTTGTGTTGCAAGTGCAAGCATAGTTATTCTCGTTACATTAGCAAGATTATTTCATTTTTAGCAAGATTATTTCATTTTTAGGCATACTCAAAAGTCAAGTTTGTAGAGATCTATTTGATGTTACATATTTTTAAGTTATTGTAGATGAAATAAGGGATTTGTAGAGATCAATTTGATGTTACATATTGTTCCTTTCTTTTTTAACTATTGGATGGTTTAGGATATCTCTTTCCTTTGTTTTTGGATTTTTTATTTAGGACTCGTATTTCTCTTCTGTTAGGTGTTCGATAGCTTGTGTTTTCCAGTAGGAAGATAATCATGTTCTAGAGGCTTGTTAGTCAGGCTGCATAATATGACTTGACCTGACCTTGGTTGAGCCTTTGGTTATGCAATCTGTTTCCATCTTGGACAATAAGAGGGAAACTTTTCTCACTATTACTCTATTTGCATCAATTTTTTTGGGCTTGAGGCAATCTAGATTTAGTTTAGAGTAACTAGTCTAGGTTCAGATTGGCCACTACCCTTACACTAGTTTGTGATTTGTTTGTCTAGCCACCCTGTATTTGTTATTATTCGATAAACACTATGCCGATACTGTATTATAATCACAAGGAACATGTCACGCCCTAGGGTCAAATAGGGAACCTGGGCTCGCCAACCGATTCGGCACCTGAGCGGAAAGTTCCGCACAGGCGAAGCATCTAACCTGCAAAAAGATAGTATCTATCAATACTAAACAGATATCAGAGCTATGAATAAACTGGTAAAACAATAAAGTTCACTGTACATCTGATACAACATCCAAAATATATAGCCTTCTCTTACAACAAAAAATAAATACGAGTCAGACTGTAAAGGACTACAAGTCTCAAAAAATCTGATACAGGAACTACTCTAAACCACCAAGTACTTACGTAGGGATGTAGCTCACGACTCCCTTATCTCGATCAAGTGAAGCAGTTGGTGCGGGAATAGGGGCAAATGTCTCTACAAAAAGGCACTAACAGCGGGTGTGAGAACTACATAAAGAAAGTAGTCCTCAGAGGGTATCGTTACCATGACCGACGATCTACCCACTAAATCTACTAAAGGCATAAATAACTCTACTACTAACTAATTGGAAGATAAAAGCTGGAATATAAACTATAGTTTCTATGCCTCTATCTACTATGCTTAATAAACAGTGGGGATATGAAAGTGCATCTACCCTCACAAGATGCTCAAGATCTACCCTATCTCATTTACTTCCATATCGGGTCCAGTCGATTCTGCGCCCACATACTACTATTACATCCATGGAGGACTGGAATTATGTAGGGCACCCAAACAAGCTACATTGACGTCACGCAGTGAAAAGGCCTAACTTCGGAGTGGCACTCGAGGGGCGCAACCCTATCGAGGAAGGTTGCGCATCTTAGTCGAGCTCAAGTGTGGCTCATACAGGCTATAATCCAAATCAAATGATCAATTAGATCGACAACTCAGTCAATTACGTGCCCATGCCACAAACCGGAGAATACTCAATGGATCCGAGACTGGGACCACCGTCAACCTAGACGGCTCTCGACACTAGAATCCAGCCCATCGGCTGCTACTAAAAATTCACTTGGCTCCTAGGCACGAGCGCAAGTGCATCCTACATTAGCCCGACGACTCACAACCCTTGACTCAGGGCGAGAACACAAATAATACAGCTAAATGCATAGAACAGTGCTGATAATTATCTGGGTGTCAAAGTGTAGGTTAAAACACGATTTAAATCATTTTTCTAGTGTCAAATATTCCCTATTGCATACTAGGATTGTTTAGGGGTTCAATCATAATTTTATTCAAATTTATTGGCAGTATTAGATTTTACCGAAAAATCATAATGCCTAATCTAGTATGCTGGGCATCTAAATAAATCGACATAATAAGGAATTTTGGTGAAATTCAACCCACCTGAAATGCTAATCCAACCATGAGATGAAGTCAATGCGACACAGCCAAAACCTACTATCGGTAAGTCGGACTGGTGCCTCAGTGCAAGCCAAAACCTCACGAACCAAAAATCCAAACCACCCTTAGCCAACACCACCTCTAGAATCTCTGCTGGTCTCAAGAATCCAACTCCCAACCTCATCCAACCAAGCAGCAACACTCACGTGTGCACTGATCATTGCCTGAGCTCCACCTCTGCTCATCTACAGTGCAGCCACCACACACACAGGGTCACAGCTCCACCATTGCTCGGATCAAGGACAAACACCACCAACTCCCTGCTCAGCTCGACCACACACACCAAGGAAGAGACAGAGGAAACAAAACCTAACAAAACATAACTCCCAACTCTTAGCTCAAACCATACGACCAAAACACCAAAAGATCCTCCAAAATACCATAAGTCTACCTTAAATCCAGTTAAGGTAGTCCTAAGCCAAGCTCTCCACCTCAGCGACCTCGCGTGCGGCTCTCTCTTTAAAGGTCCAAAGTCCCAGCTCGAGGAGGACTCACTCCACAATCACTCCGGAAGCTGGTGCTGTTGTTGTCGCTGAGCTGCTTCTACTTGCTGGAGTGCCTCCACACCATAGAGGAGGAATACGGAGGAAGAGGAAGGCTCAGGAGTGCTTTGGTGATGAAGGAAGGTGGAAAAAATATCAGGTGTGAAGGGATATATGTAGAGAAGAACATCCGGTACACTGCTCTTGAGAAATAGAGCTATGAAATAACTTGTTTCCGCAGAGAAAATCGGGTTTTGGGCGCCCTATTATTCATCTGGGCGCCCTAAACATCGTCGCTACAGTGATAATGGGCCCTCCCCCGACGCTTGGACTTCTACAGTTATGCACTAGGAACCTCGTAGCTACAGTTCCTTAGCTACGCAGCTCCTCGGGTATCCGGAATTTGCGTCCGCTGCTACAGTGTTGGCTCGAAAGGCCACCTACTCCTTTGAAAGCCATACCATCAGACACGCATCTCGAGGCAAATCCAATCACCCACAATTCGGGTTGGCAGTGTAACTTTCGGGCGCTCGAAGGTGATATTCGAAAATATGTAACACTGTTCACAGGCCAGAACAATACATTTCGGGTGTCCGATTCCTATTTAGGGCGCCCGAAACTCTAGGAACTCCAGTTTCCTCTGTTTTTGCGATCTCCTGAGTCTGTTTTCAACCTTGCCTAAGGGTGCGCAAATTCGCCACAAATACAGAGCTTTTTCTGTTCATGCAGATAGAGTCTCCCCTGTATTTGCACGACATACCAACCAAATACATGTCGTTCACATCTCACAACACATTCACCTAACCATTAAACATACATTCAAATGTGTATGCATATACAACTACCAATCCTTAATATCATGATGCATGACCTATATATACAGCTATCACAACCTTAGGCGCGATGATGCAAATGCACATTCAACAATACACAACTATCCTTTGAAAGCGTTTCCCACCCGAAAACATTATTTTGAAACCCTATGTATACGATAAATAAAAAAACCGATTCGAAGGCTGTTTTGAAAGCCATTTTCCATTTGGAAATATATACTTTGAAAACAACTATCATGAGGGGTAGAAAACCATTTTTCCACAATTCTTCACCACCACAAAACTGTAAACATCAATGTCATGCATCTAAAGAAACAGTATCCAAAAACCCACAACATGAATTGTCCACAAATCTAGAAAAACCTCAAACATTCAAGCATGAAGTAAAACAATTTAGCTGAACCACTGAACCTCTATTTATTAAGTATAAAAGAGTAAGAGACGGCAAACCAGAGGGAGATCGCTAATGCTACATGTGGAAAACCGTGGGATAAGAAACTGAACTATGATTTTCCAGTAGGCATGACGAAGCCACAAAAACAAGCCATATTCACCGGTAAAGAAAAATAGTGAAAACATATGATTATATATATATATATATATATATATATATATATATATATATATATATATATATATATATATGAACAGAAATGTAAACCTACAATAGCAAATAAAACCAGTATAAACAATAAATACTAAGATGTCACTACTGTATAGAAGCCTATCCACTATATGCCATGATGGACAGAGAGTCCAAATCCTATACCCAATCCACAACTTGCCATATTGGTCCGTCGACCTAAAACAATGCTTGCTACTATCATACACTGAACCTGATCCACGCATCACGAAGGACAACTTATTCGGATAAGTACACCCTTTGTCGGTGGCCAAATCGACACGGTGCCTATGAATGCTCGAAAGCATACTGGCTAATCACAAGAAGTCTCAGCGTAAAGCTGATAACCTGGCCAAAGCCAATGCCGTGGCTTAAGAACGCCGAGAATCGTGACCACCCATCAAGTCAAGAAGACCCACCTATATATATGACATAATACTCAGATCTAGAGGCCCCCAGATGGTCAAGTTAGCAAAGGAACCTACTCTACATGTCAAGAAACATCCTATTACTATACGAGATAGTAATATATGAATGCTAGGAGTAAAGTAGCGTTGTCGACATGTAGGGAGTGAACCATAATAGCCGTGGTGTGCTATGAAAGAACTCAGGAAGATACCCTCTTGCCGACTATTTGCTCGAAGTACCCACCTTTACCGTATGTGGAATCTGGGTTATCGACCCTTGGATGGTGCCTTACGCTACTACCTGGACCTGTATAAAGTCCAATCCAAATTCGTAATTAGCTCAACTCGCTAATTACCATAAACTTTGACTCATGTCACATCTAATTTTGATGAACGATCGAAATTTCGGATTTCGTTTGCCGATCACCGAAAACCCGCTCGATCGTCGCCCCGACTCATTGAAATACCATCCCAGCTTACAAGGTGTCCCGAAATAAGTCACACACCTAACCTACCTCACCCACTGTTCCAAAACATTAATTTAATGTCGTTGGGACAGCCGCACGAAAAGTGCGCCGAAATAGAAAATCCGGACTCCAAAAATCATCGATTTGGTTTTCGAGATGTCAAATGTGATACTGAAACCACTCGCAACGCTCTTGTTGCTACCAAAGATGTCAAACCTCACCAAAAGACCAACCAATAAGGCCCAACCACTCTACGAATAGCAGCAACCACTCGACACCAATTCGCGTTTGATATTGCCCGGTTTTCGTGTTTCATGATTTGGTTCAGCCACGAAGTGTTTCAAAACATTTTGAACAATACCCAACCATCCTTACTATCCTAGGACACTCTTCTGAGTGCCTGGACAGCCGCACGCCAAGTGATGCAAACCGGGTGCGAAAACCCTAAAACTAGCCATGTCGGGTTTCTGAAAAGTGTCGTTTGGCTCTGGAACCCTTCTATAGTCGCTTGCTGGTCCATGCTTCGCACTAGCGAGTCCTTAGCTAGCCAATAAAGCTCTCATACCACTGCAAACAATAGCGAATCCCGCTCCACTAAGACGGAGCCAAAATCGCCCGTTTTAGATATTTAAACAACTGATTTAACATGCCGTTTGTCGTGGAATCTAAACCAAGGGTTCTCAGGCTTTCAACAACATGTTCGAATATTCTAAGATGAAGCCTATGCTGTTTGGGATAGCCTAGATGCAAAAAGCGTCACTGTGGCATTTCGCCAAACACTTAACACGTGTTTTACAGTATAATGCCGTAAGATGATGTTTTGGTGTCTTACCGACGTTCCGGTGACTTCAAGGCGGACCGAAAGCATTCAAAGGTGGGTAACAATGCTCTGAATACCGTGCTTGCAGTTTAGAGCGCCAATGACAGCCGACGACAGAAATTAGGTCATTCCATTTGTCGAAACGGAAGTCCACGAGAGCACATGATATGGATTCGTTCACTGCAGCAACTAGAGGCAACACCGAGGTGAGCACTAGTATCGGGGAGGTCTAGGGAGTGCCGTTCTCACTCATATAGAGGTTCGTCGGTGGCCGAAGGTGGCTGGAGAAGTAGGCTTGACTCGGGAAGACCCTAGGCCCGCAGAAATAGGGTAGCATCGGAGCAACCCTGTCCACGTGCGGCCAGGGGCGGTAAGCATCGGCTGACGAGGGTCCGAGTCGAGGAGAAAGGAGCTGAGGAGTGGTCCCAGCCGATCAGCGCTGGCGACCGGATCTCCCAGATCTGGCTGCTGGCCGCTTGAGAGCAGTAGCACAGCCGTGGGAAAGAGATGGTTTTCGGGGGGCATTGGTTTGGGTCAGGCTCGCTGCAGACGATCGAGGGCTACCCTCCTGCGATGGGGCTCACCGAAGAAATCGTCGAGAAGATGATCTTAGTCGAGCCCACGCTGGGGGTCCGTGGCCACCACTAGCAGCCGCACGCGCACAGGGATGGAGAGGGCTTGAACTTTTGCTGGCCGGTGCAGGGTGACCGGGGGACTCGTGACGACGGCGGTCGGAGGTGAGGGTGCGCATATCAAGAAAAAGAAGAAGGAGAGGGCGGTCAGGGCTTCCCGATCTCGAGAAGCCCGATGTTTCTGTGGATTACTAATTTGCGTACAATTGCGCTGAGGTCCAATCTTCTCAGAAATCGCATGCATGCCCTCGAGCTGTCGCAGTAAATCACGTTTGAGTTCATCGGAGCTCCATAACCATCACCTTGCCCTGAATCTGAGAGCCAAAATGCGATTTCGCGTTTTATCCGGTTTGTCCCCATGCAAAAGTCCTTCCAAAACCTTTTCATTTTTACTCAAATTTTAGATGAATGTTCTATACCACGTTCATAGCCTTGCTGCCGAAAAACATCGTGATTCTGCACGTGAAATATTGGCACTTTTCGGATCCGAAAGCCGGTTATGTGTTTTACGATCGCGACGGTAAACTCCAGGCAACTGATTCATTTTCGAAATCTCAAAATTTCTTACTCAGATTTTTAGCATTTGTAGAGCTTTTAGTTCCCGAAATTTTGTCAGTAAAATTGCCAATTTTCGTCCATGAAATGCTAATCCTTTTGGAGATCAGACCGATGGTCGTGTGATTTTTCGGTAAATTTATCGATTCTGACTTTCTGTTTTCAACTTAAACCTTTTCGATTCACGACTAGAAAATTTTAATCATCAATATTCACTTCTATGATGATCTTCACAAATTTACAGCCTGAACCCTTTGCATAAAAAATCAGTTTCGTTAATTATTGTGCGAAAATTGCAGTTAAGTCCCTCAAATTTTACATTTTCCATTTAGAACCCTTGGGTTCTACATTTCTACAACTGCTTCAATAAATTATAGTTGCTAACTTGACTTATACATTTCAATGTTCAGTCCATCAATTTATGCTTGATGCTTGTTATTTGTGCCCTTTATACATTACCTGCTTAAAGCACTTCAATTCTACTTGCTCTTATCTAGAATGCACTGGAGATCGAGCATATTCTTGGAACCAGAACTCTTGAAGTGAAGGTTGCTACACCAAAGGTACATTATGTGGATTTTTTTTCTTGGCATTTTATCTGTTCACGTTCTGCTTAACTATGTCGCAAAAGATCTAAGGCAACTATATATAACGCTTCAATCTTCTGAATGTGGATATATTCTCCTTTATATTTATCGAAATTAGGAAGAAATGAGGGGGCCTGCTAAGAAAGCTACTCGAATATTTGTAGCCAGAATTCCACAAACTGTAGATGAATCAATGTTCCGGGGGTAGGTTATTCATATCTTTTTGTGGTTTGTTGATTTTCGAGTCATCTACTAGATGGTAAAGTTACAATTATTGTGCAAGTCATTCAACTTTTTGGTTCTCTTTGCAGTTATTTTGAGTCCTATGGAGAGCTAACAGATCTTTACATGCCAAAGGTAAGAAAACATAGGTTCAACTTTTCCTATTATAACACTTCTACGGGTGATTGCTTATTTACTTGTTATGTTTGACTTGTTTCACTGATAATACCTAACATTATAAGTCATTATACTAACAAATAAAAAGAAAATCAAGTGGATTTCTGAGCTTATTTTTTGTCCTCACCATTTCTGCTTTAAGTGTTTATTCTGTAAAATTATGGTAAAGTTTATGGAGAGACTCAACTATTAATTTTTTTTTTTTAAATTGATACCCCATCAACTTTTGAAAATTTCAACTTTAGTGATTTCAATGTATTATTTTAGGGTTTTTTCCCCCAATCAAACACTTATTCCTTTAAATTTAATGACTTTAATCACTTTTTAGCAAATAAGGCTGCATTAATTAAAGACTAATAGCTAATAGAGTTATCAAATTTATCTAGACCCTTTAGTAGAATAAGTCAAATTAAAAAATTTCTAAGTTGCGAGGCATCAATAAGAAAAAATACAGTTGAGGGGCTATTTAAAAGATGCCTATAGTTTATGCGGCCTTAGTAATTTTTCATCTTAAATTAAGTTAATAAAACAAAACATCATCTAGAAAACAATTCATTTAAGAGGAACCTAGTTGCTCTTTCATGGTTGGCAAGTCAATTTGATGGTCACATGTTAATATTGTATGGTTCACACGTTAATATTGTAAGTTAAATATTTGGTATCATCATTTGGAAGTTTTTCGGAACTACTATACTAGTCTTGAGAAGTCCTAACAATTTTGACTTTGAAATTCTTTACTTCTCACTGAAACGAAAAGCATAACCTTAGATATGAAATACTGAATCTTTAATATACTCTTCTAGGATCGAGAAACCTCTTCTGTCTTCTTTGATAAGCTAGAGGCTCACAAATTTTAGATTTTCTGTATGTGTAGCTTTTACCTTATGAGCTGAAGAGCTCCTGCACAGCTGTTACCTTGCAAGTTGTTGAGCTTTTGGATAACTTTTACCTCGAGTTGTTCAGTTCATTGGTATGCTAGGCCAATTAGAAATTGATGCTGGATCATACTGTTTTGTGGAATAATTTTTAGTATTGCCCATCATATTGCTGTCTTCTGATCTGTATGAACTTCAGTAACTATTGAGCACGATATGTCCATCAAATTGTGATTCGTTAACTTTAATACATGGTCAATTGAAAATTTTCAAAATAGTAAGACTGATAGGATACCAAAATAAACTACGATATTAGAACTTTCTTTCCAATTTTAGGGCTAGTGATTCATACTCTCTTTGATTGATCTTTAAGAGTTATGCTGCAAGAGAACTAAAAAAATAGTAGCTACGGGTAGAGCAATATACGTGATGCAAATCCAAATTTTGAAAAAAACTTTAAATTGCTTACAATAAAATATAAGATAAAGGATGATTTAGGAAGCTTGTCCAAGCCATACCTGGAGAGAGAAGGTGGAGAAGAAGAATACCGGCCAATCCAGGCCATGAGAGATCTTTAGAGAGAGAGAGAGAGAGAGAGAGAGAGAGAGAGAGAGAGAGAGATCTTTAGAGAGAGATATTTGAGAGAGATCTTTGAGAGATCTTTAGGGAGATCTTGAGAGAGAGAGAGAGAGAGAGAGAGAGAGAGAGAGAGAGAGAGAGAGATCTTTTCCTTAACCAACAATTATTCGAAATCTAAAAATTAATCCCATGAAATATAAGATTTACAATTTCCTAAACCATCGCGTCCTCGAGATGTATACAATTGTTGGGTGTAAGAAAATGGTACACCTTCACCAATTGATGGTCAATTCCAACATTTGAATTGTGTAGAAATTGTTGTGTCATTGAATCACTCACTGCAAGAGGGTTGCGTTTTAGATAATTGATTAATCATGTTGCACCTTTTTGACAATCATTTTTGTGTTTTCGCGTCAAGATATGGTGATGTAGATTAGAGAGCATATTAGGAAGAGTAAGAAAGACAGAAAGAAGATATAGGTAGAAGACGAACGGTGAAGTCAGGTGGAAAAAACAGTATACTCTCATGCTTAGAATCTTTTATAAGCTCTGGTATCAATTGATGCAATCCAAAGTTTAGAAAGAACTTCAAATTGCTTAAAAATAAAATAGAATATAAAAAAGGAGAGAGTTAGGAAGCTAGGTCAATCCATGCATAGAGAGAGAAGGGGGAGAAGAAGAATACCGGCGAATCCAGGCCAGAGAGAGAGAGAGAAAGAGAGATGGAGGGAGGGAGGGAGAGTGAGAGAGAGGATAATTAGGTAAAGTCTAATTTCCAAAATTTCATCCATTCATAGCTCAAACTGCGTTAGCTACAATTGCGCTTATTTAGTATAGATCTAAATTGAAACAAATTCCTTGACCTTAGGAATTCTTAACCTTTTAACAACCATCAATTTCAATTTAAACTAATACTTTAAATGAAGTGATTCTCTCTTTTCTTTAACCAACAATTATTAGAAACTTTAAAACTTAATCCCACGAAATATAAGATTTACAATTTCCTAAAATAACAAAATAAAATATAATTTATTGTATATTTTTAATTTAATTTATGGACTCCATTAATATGTCTCGGCCGTTGTAATCAAATCAAGATTAGACATTGACCTGGCTAGGAGTCATCTATCAGGGTCATTTGTCAGGCCAGTGGGTCATCTAGCTAGTGCTAGGTTAGGTAATCAATTAATTAAACATATAAATATTAAAAAAAGAACAAATATTAGGTTATTTTTCTTAGTAATTTGGTTCAGAATTCATTTCATAAGAATCTATGGTTTGCATATAATGTAGAAATGTAAATAGTAAATTACAAGTTTACAACTGATCAGGTTTTATTATTTTTTAGAAATGCCTTTTTTTTTTTTTAAAAAAAAAGAAGTAAATTGCCCTTGTTTATGATGAGTTTCTTAAATATTTAAATAGATAAATTTGTAATGTAGATATCAAAAAAATTTGCTGGATTCTTCTAGGCTGCGTTTGGAATCGGGTTAAGGTGGAATTGGCTAAATCGGGGATAAATATAAAGTACGGAACTAGAGCGAAAAAACGTTTGGGATGGTTCCAGGGATAAGAGATTTTGTGTTTGGTTTAATAATGAGGAATAAGAAGAATAAAGAGGATAAGTGGGGTAAATTACCTTTTTGCCCTCAAGAGTTAATATGTGATAAAAGTTGTTAAAATCTAATTAGTTCGTTTTAATTAATGAATTAATGGTTTAAAAAAATAGAAATAAAATTATAATCATAATTAAATTATATTATTTAAAAATAATATTTATTTTAATATTTTATTTTCTCAAATTAAAATTTAAATTTAAAATATAAAATTTCAACATTTTAATTTTAAGATTTAAAATTTTATTATATTTATTTTAAATAATAAAATTTTAACATAATTTTTTTTAAAATTTGGAAAAATCGTATATTTGCTAAATATTTATAAATTTTTGCCCTCAAGCTTTATTATGTGATTAAAATTTTCTAAAATCGTTTTTCTTGTTTTAATTAATGGATTAATAGTTTAAAAAAATAGAAATAAAATTATAATCATAATTAAATTATATTATTTATAAATAATTTTTATTTTAATATTTTATTTTCTCAAATTAAAATTTAAATTTAAAATATAAAATTTCAACATTTTAATTTTAAGATTTAAAATTTTATAATATTTATTTTAAATAATAAATTTTTAACATAAAATTTTTTTAAAATTTGGAAAAATCGTATATTTGCTAAATATTTATAAATTTTTGCCCTCAAGCTTTATTATGTGATTAAAATTTTCTAAAATCGTTTTTCTCGTTTTAATTAATGAATTAATGATTTAAAAAAATAGAAATAAAATTATAATCATAATTAAATTATATTATTTAAAAATAATATTTAATTTAATATTTTATTTTTTCAAATTAAATTTAAAATTTCAAACATAAAATTTCAACATTTAAATTTTAAAATTTAAAATTTTATAATATTAATTTGTGATGATGAGAGTGTATTGGAAAGAGAGAAAGTAGGTGGGATGAAGGAAATGAGAGAGAGGAGAGAGGGATTTGTGATGATGAGAGTGTATTGGGAAGAGAGAAAGGAGGGGAGAGGAGAGAGAGAGAGGAGAGAGTTTTTATTAAAATAATATGTTGGGAGGAGATAAAGTAGAGGAGAAGGGTAATATAGTAAAAATTTTAATATTAAAATAATGGGTTGGGATTTGTTATACCAGCTATTCTACTTGTTCTGGGTTAAGCAATACCAGATGATTCCAGGAGCGTTTGGGAGAATAAAGGGGATAAACCCGCTATTCCCGGTTCTAGACCGATTCCAAACGGCCCCCTAAAGATTGACTGACTCAAGCGGTTGATTGGTTAAACTGCCAGTTTGATATGTCTTTTTCGGTTCAAATGCATTTCTTGTTTGATAACTAATAGATTGGCAAAAAGCATATACTATGGTTTGTATTAACCTCAATTATATAGTACATGAGAAGGTATTTCTATGGTAACAATGACAACCATAGTAATAATATAACTAGGATTACATGCTATATAATCCTACGCTATAGATGGTAAGTAATATATAGTATAACAACCATAGTAATAATATAACTAGGATTACATGCTATATAATCCTACGCTATAGATGGTAAGTAATAAATGGTATAGAAACAATAAAGATAATGCTAAATATATCGTAACATCCCCCCGCAAGCTAAGCATCAGGTGGACGGATGCGAAGATTGAGCCGTAATATCGAAAACCGAGAGGGTGGCAAGGGCTTGGTGAAAATATCAGCAAGTTGTTTATCAGAAGAGATATGAACCAACTCTAAATCACCAGTCTGAACTTTTTCGCGCAAGAATTGATGATCAAGTTCAATATGCTTTGTGCGAGCATGAAGAACAGGATTTGCCGCTAGATAAGTAGTGCTTAGATTATCACAGTAGATGCTAATAGGTCGCCAGAGGAAAACACGAAGATCACGAAGTAGACGACGGATCCATATCGTCTCCGCAAGCGCGTAGGCGACAGCACGGTATTCTGCTTCAGAACTAGAGCGAGAAATGGTGGGTTGCTTTTTGGCGGACCAGGAGATAAGATTGAGCCCTAAAAATATACAATATCCAAAGTAGACCGACGTGTATCTGGACAACCGGCCCAATAGCATCTGCAAATGCGACAAGAGAGGGATTGACACAGCGAGATATAGACAGTCCATAAGTCAGCGTGCCCCGAATATATCGTAGAATGCGCTTAACCGCTTGCATGCGTGGTTCACGAGGAGCATGTAGATACTAGACAACAGAGTTGACAGCGTATGATATATCCGGTCGGGTGAAAGTAAGATACTGGAGAGCACCAACAAGCTGACGATAGTTATAGGGATCCTCAAGAAGTTGCCCTTCATGAGAAGATAGACGAGAGGTTGGAGAGAGAGGACTAGAGACGGGCTTACTATCAAGAAAACCATGGCGCTGAAGCAGCTGATGCGCATATTTGTGCTGAGTCAGATGAAAACCAGAAGATGACCTATTTACCTCAATGCCCAAGAAATAATGTAGCGGCCCGAGATCCTTCATTGCAAATTTCTGCTGTAAGATGGTAATAAGAGCCCTTAGAAGAGAGGAGGAACTGCCAGTGACAATAATATCATCAACATATAATAGAAGAATAAGAGTGCCAGAAGAGGAGTGACAGATGAACATTGAAGGATCAGCAGTGCTCCCAACAAAACCAATTTCAGATAGAAAGGACGTAAACCGTTGAAACCAAGCCCGAGGTGCTTGCTTAAGACCATAGATGGCTTTGCGTAGACGACAAATATGATGCGAAAAAGAGGGATGCACAAAACCAGGCGGTTGTCTCATATAAACTTCTTCAGAGAGTGTGCCATGAAGAAAAGCATTCTTCACATCAAGTTGTCGAAGAGACCACCCTGAGGAGAGGGCCACCGAAAGAACAGTGGGAATAGTGGTCGACTTGACAACGGGAGAAAAGGTCTCATCAAAATCAATGCCTTGTTGCTGTTTATAACCTTGAGCCACAAGCCGAGCTTTGAGACGCTCAAGAGACCCATCCGCCTTCTGCTTTACTTTGTATACCCATTTACAACCAATAAGATTAACAGGCGAAGGAGGTGCAAGATCCCAAGTAGCATTTGTCAGGAGGGCATCAAACTCCTCAGCCATGGCAGCGCGCCAACCTGCATCCTGAAAGGCCTCATGAAATGAGTTAGGCTCAGTAGGTAGAGCAGAATCCGTAGAGGCCAGTAAGGAGGTAGACTCAGTTAAACCCTTAGTCATAGATCGAGTGCGCATAGGATGTATGCGGGGAGGTGAAGAAGGCTCAGACGGCACTATAGTAGGCTGAGGGGAGGGCGGACGATCAGAGGTGGACGGTGGTGGTTCAACAATAGTAGATGTAGTAGCAGCAGATTGTGTAATGTGTCGTCTGGTATAGACACGGAGTTCTGATAGACCAACGGCAGTGGCATCGTTCCCATTCCTAACCTGTGAGTCATCAGAATTCAAGGTAGAAGGAAATGTTGATAAATTCTCAGACGGTGAAACAGGTGGACGTGTACCGGAACCACTCTCAACAGAGGGGCGTGTGAAGGAGAAGCCAGAGATTGCATCAATGGTAGAAGGATTCTCACCCAGCAAAGGAGGATTTGAAACAAAATTTTGAAACATATCAAGGTTGGAAAAAGTAGAGGAAGGAGGAGAAGAGAATTTAGAAAGACAAGAAAACGGAAAAACAGTTTCCACAAAGGTAACATGTCGAGGAATAAAAACCTTGCCAGTGCTGGGATGGAGACATCGAAAACCTTTATGTTTATCAGAGAGTCGTAAGAAGACGCAAGGAAGTGATCGAGGAGAGAGATTGTGAGCTGCAATATCCTGCATATCAGGGTAACACAAACATCCAAAAACTTTGACAAGTTGCAAGTCAGGGGAAGAGCAACCATGCAGAATTTCATATGGCGATTGTCCTTTTAAAATAGTAAGAGAGGGAATTCGATTCACAAGAAATACAGCAGTTTGAATGGCATCAGCCCAAAAACGAGGAGGCATACAAGCTTGAAATAGTAAACTTCTAACAACGTTAGTTAAATGTCTATGCTTCCTTTCGGCAAGGCCATTTTGTTGAGGAGTATAAGGACAAGAAAAACGGTGAGAAATTCCATTTTGTGAACAAAGGTTGGAAAACTTATCATTTACAAACTCCGTACCATTATCAGATTGGAAAATCTTGATTGAGCTATGAAATCTGTTTTCCACCATTGCTTTAAATTCGAGAAATTTGTCAAAAACTTCGTGTTTAAATTTCAAAAGGTAAAGCCAAAAAAACCGAGAATAATCATCAATAAATATAACATAATATTTATAATCAGAAACAGATGGAACAGGTGATTGCCACACATCAGAATGCACAATATGAAAGGAAAAAGCAGATTTAGATTCCGAATCAGAAAATGAGAGTTTAACATGTTTTCCCATGTTACAAGCATTACAAACAGATAATGTCAAAGCAGAATTACCATCAGAAACAATGTTATTATTTTTAATAAATGCCGAAAGAACAGGAAGACTGGGATGACCTAATCGTCTATGCCAAACATCGCTACTAAATCTAGATGCAACAAGACCAATCTGTTGCTTATTCCCTACACTTGCAACTTTAGAAGAAATTGGATAGAGTGATGTTCCCGAGCTAGGGCAGTGCAGAAGCTCCGTCCTTGTTACCTTGTCCTTCACAGAAAAACCAGAAGAGTCAAATTCAAGAACGGAATTATTGTCACGACAGAATTGACGCACCGAAAGTAAATTCCTCTTGATGGAAGGAACAACAAGAATATTTTTAAGAGCAAAGGATTTAGAAGATGTATTCAATTGAGTTTCACCTGTCTGAGTAATATCAAGTAAATTTCCATTACCAACTAGAATTTTCTCATGCCCAGTATAAGGTTTGGAAGAGGAAAGAATACCAGAATTCGCGGTCATATAATTGGAAGCTCCAGTGTCTGGATACCATACTACCTCAGCAAGTTCATAGAGATTCATAGCAGCAAAAGTTTGAGGGACATCATCGGACACAAATGAGTGATTGAAGCGTTGTCTGCATTGAAGAGCAGAATGGTTGTACTTTCCACAGATCTGACATTGTGTGCCAGACTTCGAAAAATAAGATTGTTGATTTGGAGTATAAGGTTGAGGAAGATTATTGGGTGAAGAATGTGGATAGATTCCAGGAGATCCACGACCATAATATGAGTTGTGTCTACCGCGATGTCCTCGACCACCGCGATATCCGCCTCCACGACCTCCACGATTTTCGCGTCCACGATTTGCATAGAGAGCTTTGCTGTCGATAGTGGGAATGGCAGGTGATGCTGTTGAACTAGTACGACGTTGTACTTCTGTTTCTTCTTGCATCAGAAGTGGACGAAGTTGATCAAAAGTAGGCTTGTTTCGGTGTGTATTAAGGGCACTGACGAAACCTCTATATTCTTCTGGTAACCCGAGAAGAACAGTCATGACCAAGTTATGGTCTGACTCAGTTTCACCAATCGCTTGCAGGGCATCGCCAATAGATTTAATCTTTTGCATATAATCGGTCATATTCATTGAACCTTTCTTGATGCTTCGTAATTCAGACTTTAGAGAGAAAGCGGTGGAAGCAGTTTTATCAAGAAAATATGTTTTGATAATTTTCCAAGCATCATACGCAGTTTTAGGAGAGCTAGAAACAACCATCTGTAATATGCTAAGCGAAAGGGTGGCATTAATCCACGAGAGTATAGTGGTGTCTTCTTTTTTCCAATTTAGATATTCCGGGTGCATACTTATTTTCTTTTCAGAAGTGTCAATAGTTTGAGGCGTTATAATACCAGTTCCGTTCACATGTGGAGTAACACCAAAACTCTCCAAAACATTAAGAAATATTTGTTTCCACACAAGATATGTGGAATCTGTTAGTTCAAGTGGTATGAGAGTTTTGATATTAACCACTGGTAAATTTGAGAAAGAAGACATGTTACCACAAAAAGAAAATATCACCACGAGAGAGTAACCGAGGCAAATCCTTGACTGCACCAGAGAAGAACCAAACTACACCAGGGAGCAAGTACGCATCTGAACGACACCAGAATAATGAAGAGAGGCCGAAATTATTGTAGCGCTGGTACTGTAGCGCCGGTACTGTAGCAGCGGCACTGTAGCAGCAGTTGTGACGGAAAAAGAAATCCAAAGAAAAAAAACTATGGAAGAAGGTGAGACTCGTGATAGATGGTGGCTAAGGATCGATATTCCCAATATTAGGGTTCCCGCTCTGATACCATGATAGATGGGCAAAAAGCATATACTATGGTTTGTATTAACCTCAATTATATAGTACATGAGAAGGTATTTCTATGGTAACAATGACAACCATAGTAATAATATAATTAGGATTACATGCTATATAATCCTACGCTATAGATGGTAAGTAATATATAGTATAACAACCATAGTAATAATATAACTAGGATTACATGCTATATAATCCTACGCTATAGATGGTAAGTAATATATAGTATAGAAACAATAAAGATAATGCTAAATATATCGTAACAATAACAAACTAGACTTGTCTGGAGGCTAGATTAGTAGCTCACTTATAATGACAGGCCAGTCAAATGTGGTGTTAGAAAACTACTGTTTTGACAAGAGTTCTACTTCTGTAGCTTTGGTTCCATTAATAACAAATTTGAGCTCACAAAGTAATTTGTTAATGATTGGAGGACTAGCCAATTGCAATAAATAATGGTGAACAAGGATTATCGTGCTACTGGCATGGCCTATGGCCCAGTACAACGGCACAAGGCGTGCCAATGTCGGCACGCACCCCCCGGCCAATGGCACGCCACTGGCACTTTGGCACGCATTGGCATGGATTATTTTTTATTAAATTTTCATGAAAAATTAGTTTTTTAGAGTGTTTTAATATTTCTAATGATTATAGAAATAGTTTACATATTATATTTCACACTATTTAGTAGAAATAGAGTCATAAACATTACAATAACTAAAATGATCGATTATTTTATATATATTTAAAATAATCATTTTATATATATTATAATAGTATATGCATGAAAACAAAACCAAAATCGTAATTGGATAAAAACACTATAATGGGTAAATTCACTAGATTTAATGCAAGGATTTAAGTATCCATCAGCATGGGCCGTATCCACCGTGCCGTATCGTGCCAACAAGATACTGGCACGATACATCCCCCATGCCGATGGCACAACTCAAAACTCTTTTTTCTTTAAGTTACTAAGTAATTTTCTCAATAAAGTTCAAAATATTTGATAAAGATACATAATAAGCAATTAGAAAAAAAATTTGCTAAAGAAAATAAATATTTCTTGCCATTATGTGTCTGCACACATGTATTTTTTGTGACCGGCACTCATCGGCACGGCTCGGCACGCACTGTGCCGTACCGTGCTGGCAAGTTTTCAGCATGACCCCGTGCCACGACACTTAAATCCTTGATTTAATGATAAATAAATTAAGAGAAAATCTTCTTAGTTGTAATCTTCCACTTAAAGTTGGCCTTATTATGCCTTGGAACTTACTAATTCTCCAAATTTAAGTAGATTTACAAGATCTGCCTATTTTAAGTATGAAAAAACTTTTATAAAACTTATTACCTTAAGAAAAACTCAAAAAAAAATAAAAAAATGCAAAAAAAAAAACATTTTGTGGATACGGTGTTGGCACAACCCCATGCCACGTGCTGGCACAGCCTCGGCACGGGCAATCCTTGCCGGTGAACAAAGTACTCTACATCTGAAAATTTTGATTAGTTGTTCTTTATAGCAAGTATATATAGAGCACAAATATAATAGTTTATTATGGTTTTATTGAGTTTCAACTTGAACTGAAACAAAATAATGCTGAAGAGAAGTAAATAATCAATGAACACACTAATATTTGCTCAGAATTTCTCAGAGTTATATTTTTTCACCACAAATATGCTGAAATATAAAGCTAGCCTTGCCAAAGAGTGGAACCACTCAACCAATCAAACTAAGGACCAAAATCACCTCATAAATTCCAGCAAATAACCTTAATTTAGTATTATGCTGGAGAGGAGGTACATAATCTGAGAAGGCGGTTGAGAGGAGATGAAAACATTGCACCAGAAACAGCCGAACAGGGAAGAAGACGGAGGAAAATGGAATAGTAGTTGTGGAAGGGAAGCGAAAAGAACATCCCCATTGTAGGGACAACAGTAAGAGAAGTTGCCTGATGTAGGGTCGGGGGGGGGGGGGAGAGAAATGAGGCGATAACTACGGCGTTTCAAAAGTTACTAATGCAATCTAGTCTAAACCCCAAGAGTGGTCGGCTTGGTATCATTAGTGAATGGTGACCTAAGGAATCTGTATCTAATCAAGAATAGTGCAATCGGCTAAGCCTAAACAATCAATATAAGAACTGATTGGCTTGGAAGCCCAGTAAAAGAGGCCCAAGAGCCCAAATCGGACTTTTAAAATCTTACTGAAAATTAAACTGAAATTCTGCTATAAATATAAATGAGTATCCTATAGAAGATGGAAACAAACACCGTCAGATCATTATCGTATGGCTATTTTGTGAGAAAATTAGAATTTCTGACAGCGAGGGACTAAAGTGCAATATTTGTGAAACCTCAGGAATTAAAGTGTTCAAGTGAAAACTAGAAGGCCAAGTCACAGTTTCGGGTAGTACATGGATTACCATGCATTCTAATATCTAATAAATAAAATTTCTCTGTTCAGTAATAAAGTATAGTCAAAATGATATTATTTCAATTTCTAACTAATGTTCTGCATAACTGAACCTAGCTCAGGCAAATGATCTCCTCTTTTTTGGCGTATGTAGGATCATGACTCTAAAGGGCATCGTGGAATTGGGTTTATTACTTTTGCTAGTTCAGGTATACGAGCATGCTGTCTTGTTCACTATGAATATTGCTCTTGGTTTTACTATGATGTCGTGGAATTGGTTTATTACTTTTGCTAGTTCAGGTATATGAGCATGCTGTCTTGTTAACTATGAATATGGCTCTTGGTTTTACTGTGATGTCATTTTATCTTTTCATTAAGGTATGGCTTTAGGGTTAAGGTATGCATAGTCAAAATTCTATCTAATTGCCTTTACCATGATGTTGTTTCGTACTCTCTGTTGTCTAAAAGAATGTAGTTGTTATTACTACTCGATTTTATGAAGAATTGAATACAAAACAAACCACCAGATTACTTTAGTTTGATATTTTGATGGTACAAAATAGAAAAATATAATGACCTTTTATGTTAGTAGAACTGAGTGGAGCAATATAAAATGCAATTATTAAAAAGCCTGTGTCTTTGCATATAATTTCAAGAAAGTCCCTCATTTTTCATCTTTTCATATAAATCATTAAATTCTAAGTTTTTCTTCATAGAAAATCTCACCAGGTATCTTGATTCTTTGGAATCTAAGGCAGCGTTTGCACTTGGAATACAATGGGCATAAGGATAGATATCGTTACCAATGTTCTAAAATGCGATATGCAGTATTCATGTGGTTCCCTATCGCATAGCGCATATGTAGTATGCAGGCGCATATGCGGATGCATTTGTAGTCCAGCTATTAAAATATTAAAAAATATTTATAGGTATTAAAAAAAAATAAATTCTTTCTAACCATAAGAAATCACTTCTATGC
Organism: Tillandsia fasciculata; assembly: GCA_029168755.2. Classification (NCBI taxonomy): domain Eukaryota; kingdom Viridiplantae; phylum Streptophyta; class Magnoliopsida; order Poales; family Bromeliaceae; genus Tillandsia; species Tillandsia fasciculata. The sequence goes on along the minus strand of CM054944.1, from coordinate 10,296,092 downwards.
CCTTCTAATCTCATAAAAACTCTTAAAAGAGGAGATCCTAGATTTTAGACTTACCTCATTTATGGACTTTTTGACCAAAAGAGAAAGAGAAAGGGCTTGGAACTACTCTTGGAAGGTTATTTGGAGGTCTCCTTTGCAATCTCTAATCTCCAAGGAGATCAATCTTTTAGCCCCAAGCTTCCACAGCCACTCTCCCCAACTTCCTCTTCTTCTTATTCTCTTTCTTTTCTTTCTTCTTTTCCTTCTCTGGTTCCTCATGCAGGGAGGGGAAAGAGAGTGTAGAGAGTGAGAGAGAGAGTATGGATGAGAGAGAGGGAGAGAGCTGGATGTAGTGAGGGAGTGGTTAGATTTGCAGGTATGGGTGAATTTACCATAATGTCCCCACTTAGAAAGAGTATTTCCCTCACTGTCCCAGAGTTCTGGGTACCGGTACTCGGGTTTTGGGTACCGGTACCCAAGCTCCTTCCACTTCAGACCGAGGCTCGGTTTGCCCTGTTTAATATAGGGTACCGGTACTCAACATCCAGTACCGGTACCCAAGGTGTGAGGTCCCGGAATCCCCGACGTAGGAGTTGCTGGTTGTTGGGCAGCTGTTAGTGGTCGTTGGGAGTGTTGGTGCGCGTGTCGGGCCCAAGAAATGAATTTGTGATGCAATTTGGGATTTGCTTGCATCACTGGAGGCCTGCGTGGGTTGCGCGCAATTTGGACACAAGTGGTGGACTTCGGGCTTAAATTGAGACCCCGTGGGAAGTTGGAGGACCCGTCGGGTGTTTGGAAGTGATTTCGCGCGATTCAGATGTCAAATTTAGACTCCGGGTGAAGTCCGGATAAAAGTTTACCTCTCCGATCGCCTTCGGGAATTTTTAGAGTTGGATTTTGGCAAATCGGACTTTAAAAATGGACCCGGCGCGGAAATCGGATCGAGTGGACATTCGGTAATTTTTCGGGCGAGAATTTGGGAAACGGACATCGTTTTTGGATTCAGCGCGCGAAATCGCTAAGAATGGACTATTTATTTGTTGGTTTTGGAGCCCGGTAGGTGTGCGCGCTTTTCGAGGCGAAGCAGCACGCAAATCGAGGCATGCGCGGCACGCAAGTCGAGGCGTGCGTGGCTCGGATCCCGAGGAGACCGCGTGACGGGACGCGCCTCTGCGCGCGTCAGGTGCGCAGGCGCACCCCTGCGCGGGCCAACGGGGGGCCGCCACGTGGCGGACCCCCGTTGGCGCCCGCGCGGGCGCTGGGGCGCACGCCCGTGTCACGGGCGCGTGTCCCGCGCCTGTGGGCAGCGCGGTGTCACGCGCCCGTGTGGCGCGTGAGCTGCGCGCCCGCGTGGCGTGCGGGGATTCGGCCACGTGGCCCGCTGCCGCGTTGCTCGGACCGGGTGCACCCGGGCGGGTGCGGTGGACCGGCCGGTGCACCGTGGACCGGTGCACCATGGACCCGCCTCCCTCTCCCTTTCTCTTTTCTTCTTCTTCTTCCTCCCCGCAAGCGCCATTTTTCTCCCTTTCTTTCTTCTGAGGAGCCCGAGAGTGAGGGAGAGTGAGGGAAGAGGTTGTGGGAGGTGCCGTTTTGCATCGCGGGCCTCGTGGAACGCGCAAGGCTTCCGATGGAAGCGATTTGGCGGCGGCGGCGCGGTCGAGTAAGTCCCGCATTGTATTTTACTGTATTTTTGTACAGTTTTTGGAATGTCCTTTTAGACTGTTATTGACCCACCGTGCACCGTTTTGCGTGCGGACTCCGGCACTGTGCACCGTTTTGCGTGCGGACCCTGTTTTGCGGGCGGATCCCGGCACCGTGCACCGTTTTGCGTGCGGACTCCGGCACTGTGCACCGTTTTGCGTGCGGACCCCGTTTTGCGGGCGGATCCCGGCACCGTGCACCGTTTTGCGTGCGGACTCCGGCACTGTGCACCGTTTTGCGTGCGGACCCCGTTTTGCGGGCGGATCCCGGCACCGTGCACCGTTTTGCGTGCGGACTCCGGCGGCGTGCTCCGTTTTGCGTGCGGACTCCGGCGGCGTGCCCCGTTGCGTGCGGATCGCGTGGAGGCCAATTGCAAGTGTCTACGAGCAATTGGTGGCAAATCGAGGTGGGTGGCCTTATCTCCAAGTTTTATGGACTGTACAGTATTTCTACTGATGTAGGACTATGCATGATAGTTATTTCATTGGGTAGCATGCTATATTGTAGGAATTGTTATTCCTTTTATTATCTGTTAATATAGTTATCTTGGAACTTGACCTAGCACCCCCGTCATATGTTGCATGTGTAACCAGACCAGTAGAAAACCCTCACTTGGGCTAGGGTTATTTATGCTTAGACATCCACACTGTTCTTTCGTCCCTGGACATAGTGTTTCTCGCCCGGGTAGCGGGCCGAGAGGTCGGGACTTGCTTTTAGTGTGGGATGCTTTTGCACTCTTGCTTGGGAGCAGAGTGGAGTCTGGTAGTTGTAGCGGGTTGCTTATCTGTGCGGGGAGCCGTTTGGGTAAACGGTAGTTCCGAAAGGTCTTGTTTCCCTTTTATACTGTCGTGGCAGGGAGCCGTTGAGTAGACGGTAGTCCCGGGCCGTCGAGTTCTTCCGGTCCGTCTTGTTGGGAACCGTTGGGGTTGACGGTGGTCCCAGGTCGTTGAGTGTTGTCCGACCTGTTTTGTTACCCTGAGTTGTGGGGCGTTCCTGGCTGTGGAGTATCTCCAGCCAGTGAGCTTTGTGCTGCGAGCTGTTGGAGAGGCTAGTGTCTCGTGTTTCGAGTTAGCCGATCAGCTGAGTCGTCGAGAGTGCTCCGACTGTTGTGCGAGATATTTGGGGATCTTGAGTCCTTCCGTTCTGAGAGTGAGCGTGGATTTAGACTATAGCCTGCATATGCCAATGTCGATTACTCTATGCCGCGCCGTTTTCCTCAGTTGGGGCCGCGCCCCCTGAGATGCCGCAGTGGATGCGATGGTTGGCCTGTTGAGGCAGTTTTGCGCGAGGGATGAGTTAGTCGGACAGGACGCCCCACGTAAATCCTGTCCTCATGTGGATGTGTGGTAGTGGGCAGGAGCGTTCCTAGTCGACAGGCGCGGGCTTGACTGAACCTTTGAGGTAGTCGGTTCGATTGGGACGATTGAGCACCTTGGGTGCGAGTGGTCTCATTTACTTTGATCTGTTCCACTTTTGAGTATCTAGATAGAGGCATGGTAGCTGTAGAGTAGTTCCAGCCTTTCTTGTTTAGATTTCTTTACCTGTTATCTTTACCTCTGGTAGACTTGGTGGGCAGACCGTTGGACTTGTTGACGGCACCCACTGAGAACTACTGTGGGAAGTAGTTCTCACACCCGTCGTGGTGTCTTTTCCCCAGGGATTTCTTCTTCTGTCCCTGTGTTCCTGTTGCTGATCCTTCTGGCCGAGGCGAGGGAGTCGCGAGCTAGTTCCCTACCCGTCGTTGGAGTGTAGCGGTACCCCCTTCAGAGGAGAGCTTCGGTTGATGGTCACTTCTTCTTCCTCTGTTGAGAGACTGTTGTAGTGAGGATATTCTTGTATCGAGAGTTTGTACACTGATGTATTCATTGGAGATACCTCCCTTTTGAGTTTTGTATCAGAGGACTTTGTATACGATCATATTTGGGAGATGGATATGGTTTTATTTTCAGTTGTACAGTGTTTGATCTTCAGTTTTTAGTAGTCTACTTTCAGCTCTCTGATACCTGTTTACTGTAGATGTTTCTTTCTGCAGGTTAGACGCTTCGTCTGTACGGCAGTTTCCGTACAGATGGCGGATCTGTTGGCGAGCCCGGGTCGCAGTTTCGACCCCGGGGCGTGACAGATTAGAGTGGTATCAGAGCCTAGGTTGTAGGTCGTGGTGGACTTAGAAACCCTAGGCTTGTGGTTGGATATTAGGATGACTACGTGAGAGTCGTGACTTTAGCGAGAGTCCTGATTGAGTTTTACCTCTCCCAAGAGTCGGGATGAGTGATTGACATGTTTGCTTTCCTAAGCGGTTATGTGGCTGCTGACAACGTAATGTTGGACTGGATGACATGCCTCAGACTTTCGCTGGATTGGGTCGTATGGTTGTTGTGTCCTGACGTTTGTTATTGTGCAGCGGATTGCGATACCCCTGAGACGTCATGTTTGATAGGACACACCCCGCACCTGATGAGCACCCGAGCAGCGGGAGACGGAGCTATCAGAGCAGTGCGAGACCCAGGAGTTTGTGTGTTGTGGTAGTTCCCCACTTTAACCGAGAAGGGCCGAATCCCTGAACGGTAAAGGATCGAGGACTACGATAGGCTGAGCCTAGAGTCTGTTCTTGTTTGATTGGGGTTCTAGACACTGGCCTATCGGGATTTTTGGATCTTTGCCGCGTCAGTTGGTTCTTCTCGCCTATGAGTGGGGTGTGGTTGTGGGAGCCGTTTGGAGTGACGGCGATCCCAGTTGTGTGGGTAATTTCCCTGGCTGTGTTACCAGGAGGGCATTTTTCCCTGGCCGAGTTACCAGGAGAATATTTTCCCTGGCCGTGTTACCAGGAGGGTATTTTCCCTGGCCGAGTTACCAGGAGGATATTTTCCCTGGCCGAGTTACCAGGAGAATATTTTCCCTGGCCGTGTTACCAGGAGGGTATTTTCCCTGGCCGAGCTACCAGGAGGATATTTTCCCTGGCTGAGCTACCAGGAGGATATTTTCCCTGGCTGAGTTACCAGGAGGGCATTTTTCCCTGGCTGAGCTACCAGGAGGATATTTTCCCTGGCCGAGTTACCAGGAGGATATTTTCCCTGGCCGAGTTACCAGGAGAATATTTTCCCTGGCCGTGTTACCAGGAGGGTATTTTTCCCTGGCTGAGCTACCAGGAGGATATTTTTCCTGGCCGAGTTACCAGGAGGATATTTTCCCTGGCTGAGTTACCAGGAGAATATTTTCCCTGGCTGTGTTACCAGGAGGGTATTTTCCCTGGCTGAGCTACCAGGAGGATATTTTCCCTGGCTGAGCTACCAGGAGGATATTTTCCCTGGCTGAGTTACCAGGAGGGCATTTTTTCCCTGGCTGAGCTACCAGGAGGATATTTTCCCTGGCTGAGTTACCAGGAGGGCATTTTTCCCTGGCTGAGCTACCAGGAGGATATTTTCCCTGACTGTGTTACCAGGAGGGCATTTTCCCTGGCTGTGTTACCAGGAGGGTATTTTTCCTGGCCGAGTTACCAGGAGGGCACTTTCCACTGGCCGAGCTACCAGATGGATACATTGTCCCTGGCTGAGTTACCAGGTGGGCATATGTCCTGACCGAGTTACCAGGAGGGCACTTTCCACTGACCGAGCTACCAGATTGGTACATACCCCTGGCCGGGTTACCAGGTGGGTACCAGCCCTGGTCGAGTTACCAGGTGGTTGCTGTACTGAGATTGAGAGGGTCTGACAGGACGCCGAGATTTGGTGGCGTCGAGTTCATCCTGTTGGACTACCCGGAGCGCAGTGGTTGACTTGGAACCAGTTTCATGCTTTGCGGCTCAGGGCCTTCTTACCCGCCAGTGTAAGCAGAAACTGGACAGGGGATCTTAGACTCCTGCAGCAGGGGAGTCGACCTCTTTTGGGAGTACGTTCGCGAGTTTTGCGATTTGTCGAGCGGTGTACCCCATGTCGCCTGGTTGAGGCCCAAGAGGTTGAGCTAGTTGAGAAAAGACTGCCTCGGGTTAGCTATCACTTTGTGTATTCTCGGCGGGTGCCAACGTTAGATGCAGCGATTGAGCATACCTAGCGGGTTGACCGAGGATTAGTGATCATGTCAGAGAGAGACGGAGCGCCAGGGACCAGCTCCGGCGAGAGGCATCCAGTGCCGCCTGTGTTTGGACAGTCGAATAGATCGAGACCCCCGGGGCTGCCACGATCCCAGTCTGAGGGTCGTGAGTCTTTGAGGAGACAGAGACCAGGAGGTTCTCCAGAGTCGATGCATAAGCAACAGCAGCGGGATGACTGTGTCTTTTGTGGTGGGCTGCATTCTGCGCCGTAGTGTGACCACAGGCAGGGCACAGATCATGGTCTTGTCCCAAAGCGGGGTCATCAGTCGCATTGGCAGCTTCGGCTCCTCCTCCTCCGCTCTTCCAGACAGGCGGAGCTTCGACAGGTTGTGGCCAGATAGTTAGGGCCACTTCTTCGCGGCAGTCCGACGGACGACCACCCCCGAGCGAGAGCGCTTATGTTGCACAGGATGAGGATTCGGGGGCAGCTAGCCACGTGGTGGCAGTTTTTTAATCTTATCTCCCCTTCACGCACTTGAGCGTTATTTGTTACCGGAGCATCGCACTCTTTTCTTCTGTAGGGCATTTGCTTTGCTGGATGGGCTTGAGATAGGACCCTTAGCTTGTGCCCGTGAGGTTCAGATACCTGATCACGTGTTACACATAGATGAGTGTTGTTGGTCCTGCCCTGTGCAGTTGGGGCCCTGGTTTTTGCCTATTGACCTTTGGCCCTTCCTCCGCTCCGGAATTTTTCGAGGGTATAGGACTGTGAGGATCTGAGGACTTGATGCTTGAGTGATGCCACACCGTTGATACACGGTGGTGATGCCACACCGTTGGCACACGGTGATGATGCCACACCGTTGATACACGGTGGTGATGCCACGTCGTTGATGCACGGCAGTGATGCCACGCCGTTGGTGCACGGCAGTGATGCCACGTTGTAGGTACACAACGGTGAGAGTTTTTGGGGATGTTTCGGACTTTTGATCGCGAGTTTGGGCATCAGCTTTATGATTGCCTTGCGAGCCAGTTTTCAGTCCCGTTCACCGACGGTTTGTTCCCGTCAGGGTGTTCTTTTTAGTTGAGGGATCGACTTCGACCCGAGGGTCCGTTGGGGTTTTGCTAGCATGTTGAGCTGAGCGACCAACTGCGGCACGAGATTGTGCCTTTTGAGGATCCCTTTTGATGGTAGCCTGCAATTGTGTAGTCCACTCGAGTGGGTTCGGATCGGGGAGTAACCAAGTGAAGACCCCAACTTTTTGGATTCCCTTCCTTATTGGATGAATGTGCGGGTATGCTGCGGGTCGTCTTGTTGAGATTTGCACCATGTTGTGGTTTGGTGCGTGTTACACTTGTGGTTTTCCCGTTTCCCCCAGCCTTTGTGAGGAGCCCTGTGGTTTTCCACGTCTCAGCTCAGCAGGATGTGTTTTCCTCGCCCGTGTTTTACTTGGCCCTTTGAGATCCGTGATTAGTGGAGTACGATGGACGCCCGTTGCGAATTCTGGCTCGAGAGATGAGAGAATTGCACATCGGGTCATGCCGTACTTGTTGTTGTTGCGGAGTAATCACGAGGAGCGAGTGGAGTTTGGGGAGCTGGAGGCGTATTGTTAGATACCTAGCCATGGTATTCTTGACTCCTGATGGGCTTGATTTAGTTTCGAGGACGAAACTTTCTTTTAGTGGGGGAGGATGTGAGGTCCCGGAATCCCCGACGTAGGAGTTGCTGGTTGTTGGGCAGCTGTTAGTGGCCGTTGGGAGTGTTGGTGCGCGTGTCGGGCCCAAGAAATGAATTTGTGATGCAATTTGGGATTTGCTTGCATCACTGGAGGCCTGCGTGGGTTGCGCGCAATTTGGACACAAGTGGTGGACTTCGGGCTTAAATTGAGACCCCGTGGGAAGTTGGAGGACCCGTCGGGTGTTTGGAAGTGATTTCGCGCGATTCAGATGTCAAATTTAGACTCCGGGTGAAGTCCGGATAAAAGTTTACCTCTCCGATCGCCTTCGGGAATTTTTAGAGTTGGATTTTGGCAAATCGGACTTTAAAAATGGACCCGGCGCGGAAATCGGATCGAGTGGACATTCGGCAATTTTTCGGGCGAGAATTTGGGAAAACGGACATCGTTTTTGGATTCAGCGCGCGAAATCGCTAAGAATGGACTATTTATTTGTTGGTTTTGGAGCCCGGTAGGTGTGCGCGCTTTTCGAGGCGAAGCAGCACGCAAATCGAGGCATGCGCGGCACGCAAGTCGAGGCGTGCGTGGCTCGGATCCCGAGGAGACCGCGTGACGGGACGCGCCTCTGCGCGCGTCAGGTGCGCAGGCGCACCCCTGCGCGGGCCAACGGGGGGCCGCCACGTGGCGGACCCCCGTTGGCGCCCGCGCGGGCGCTGGGGCGCACGCCCGTGTCACGGGCGCGTGTCCCGCGCCTGTGGGCAGCGCGGTGTCACGCGCCCGTGTGGCGCGTGAGCTGCGCGCCCGCGTGGCGTGCGGGGATTCGGCCACGTGGCCCGCTGCCGCGTTGCTCGGACCGGGTGCACCCGGGCGGGTGCGGTGGACCGGCCGGTGCACCGTGGACCGGTGCACCATGGACCCGCCTCCCTCTCCCTTTCTCTTTTCTTCTTCTTCTTCCTCCCCGCAAGCGCCATTTTTCTCCCTTTCTTTCTTCTGAGGAGCCCGAGAGTGAGGGAGAGTGAGGGAAGAGGTTGTGGGAGGTGCCGTTTTGCATCGCGGGCCTCGTGGAACGCGCAAGGCTTCCGATGGAAGCGATTTGGCGGCGGCGGCGCGGTCGAGTAAGTCCCGCATTTGTATTTTACTGTATTTTTGTACAGTTTTTGGAATGTCCTTTTAGACTGTTATTGACCCACCGTGCACCGTTTTGCGTGCGGACTCCGGCACTGTGCACCGTTTTGCGTGCGGACCCCGTTTTGCGGGCGGGTCCCGGCACCGTGCACCGTTTTGCGTGCGGACTCCGGCACTGTGCACCGTTTTGCGTGCGGACCCCGTTTTGCGGGCGGATCCCGGCACCGTGCACCGTTTTGCGTGCGGACTCCGGCACTGTGCACCGTTTTGCGTGCGGACCCCGTTTTGCGGGCGGATCCCGGCACCGTGCACCGTTTTGCGTGCGGACTCCGGCGGCGTGCTCCGTTTTGCGTGCGGACTCCGGCGGCGTGCCCCGTTGCGTGCGGATCGCGTGGAGGCCAATTGCAAGTGTCTACGAGCAATTGGTGGCAAATCGAGGTGGGTGGCCTTATCTCCAAGTTTTATGGACTGTACAGTATTTCTACTGATGTAGGACTATGCATGATAGTTATTTCATTGGGTAGCATGCTATATTGTAGGAATTGTTATTCCTTTTATTATCTGTTAATATAGTTATCTTGGAACTTGACCTAGCACCCCCGTCATATGTTGCATGTGTAACCAGACCAGTAGAAAACCCTCACTTGGGCTAGGGTTATTTATGCTTAGACATCCACACTGTTCTTTCGTCCCTGGACATAGTGTTTCTCGCCCGGGTAGCGGGCCGAGAGGTCGGGACTTGCTTTTAGTGTGGGATGCTTTTGCACTCTTGCTTGGGAGCAGAGTGGAGTCTGGTAGTTGTAGCGGGTTGCTTATCTGTGCGGGGAGCCGTTTGGGTAAACGGTAGTCCCGAGAGGTCTTGTTTCCCTTTTATACTGTCGTGGCAGGGAGCCGTTGAGTAGACGGTAGTCCCGGGCCGTCGAGTTCTTCCGGTCCGTCTTGTTGGGAACCGTTGGGGTTGACGGTGGTCCCAGGTCGTTGAGTGTTGTCCGACCTGTTTTGTTACCCTGAGTTGTGGGTCGTTCCTGGCTGTGGAGTATCTCCAGCCAGTGAGCTTTGTGCTGCGAGCTGTTGGAGAGGCTAGTGTCTCGTGTTTCGAGTTAGCCGATCAGCTGAGTCGTCGAGAGTGCTCCGACTGTTGTGCGAGATATTTGGGGATCTTGAGTCCTTCCGTTCTGAGAGTGAGCGTGGATTTAGACTATAGCCTGCATATGCCAATGTCGATTACTCTATGCCGCGCCGTTTTCCTCAGTTGGGGCCGCGCCCCTGAGATGCCGCAGTGGATGCGATGGTTGGCCTGTTGAGGCAGTTTTGCGCGAGGGATGAGTTAGTCGGACAGGACGCCCCACGTAAATCCCGTCCTCATGTGGATGTGTGGTAGTGGGCAGGAGCGTTCCTAGTCGACAGGCGCGGGCTTGACTGAACCTTTGAGGTAGTCGGTTCGATTGAGACGATTGAGCACCTTGGGTGCGAGTGGTCTCATTTACTTTGATCTGTTCCACTTTTGAGTATCTAGATAGAGGCATGGTAGCTGTAGAGTAGTTCCAGCTTTTCTTGTTTAGATTTCTTTACCTATTATCTTTACCTCTGGTAGACTTGGTGGGCAGACCGTTGGACTTGTTGACGGCACCCACTGAGAACTACTGTGGGAATTAGTTCTCACACCCGTCGTGGTGTCTTTTCCCCAGGGACTTCTTCTTCTGTCCCTGTGTTCCTGTTGCTGATCCTTCTGGCCGAGGCGAGGGAGTCGCGAGCTAGTTCCCTACCCGTCGTTGGAGTGTAGCGGTACCCCCTTCAGATGAGAGCTTCGGTTGATGGTCACTTCTTCTTCCTCTGTTGAGAGACTGTTGTAGTGAGGATATTCTTGTATCGAGAGTTTGTACACTGATGTATTCATTGGAGATACCTCCCTTTTGAGTTTTGTATCAGAGGACTTTGTATACGATCATATTTGGGAGATGGATATGGTTTTATTTTCAGTTGTACAGTGTTTGATCTTCAGTTTTTAGTAGTCTACTTTCAGCTCTCTGATACCTGTTTACTGTAGATGTTTCTTTCTGCAGGTTAGACGCTTCGTCTGTACGGCAGTTTCCGTACAGATGGCGGATCTGTTGGCGAGCCCGGGTCGCAGTTTCGACCCCGGGGCGTGACACAAGGACTTAGAAAATTTTCTCTGGTTTTTCTCCAAACCGAGAGCTTGCTGCTTGGGTTTTCCCACTTGGTTCCGGTACTAAATGGGGTGTTCCGGTATTCAAGGCAAATCTGAAGCTTTGCAAATTTGAAACTCCAAATTCGCACGCTGTCGACTCATTTTTCGATCCGGAGGCTTTTGCTTCGAATCGAAATACTCCGAACTCATTTGTAATCATATTTTGAACGCGCTACGAGTGATTTCACCGCACTTCGCTATTTCGCGGAGCCGCACTTCGCTATTTCGCGGAGTCGGTGCACTACATTCCTCCCTCATTTTAGGAGTTTAGTCCGCGAAACTAAAAACTAGCATACCTTTGCCTATTCTTGGAATCGGTATGGATGCTGCTCCCGCATCACGTCTTCGGCCTCCCAAATAGCCTCACGCTCACTTTGCCTTGTCCAAAGCACCTTCACATAGGGAATAGAACGGTTCCTTAACTTCTTTTCTTGTCGATCGACAATTTTCCATGGAAACTCGCCATTACTCAAGTCTTTCCGTAGATTTTGCGGTGGGTAGTTGATCACATGATCCGGGTCGTGGACATACTGGCGGAGTTGGGATACATGGAACACATTATGTATCCCCGCCAAGTCTGGAGGCAACGCCATTTTGTAAACCACTGGACCAACCCGCTCCAACACCTCATAAGGGCCTATAAATCGAGGATTTAACTTTCCCCGTATCTCGAATCGCACTACACCCTTCGTAGGTGACACCTTCAAGAATACGTGATCTCCAACGTTGAATTCCAAATCGCGTCGCCTTTTGTCGGCATAACACTTTTGCCGGCTTTGCGCTGTCACTAGACGTTGACGCGCAATTCTCACCTTCTCCTCGGCCTCCTCTAAGACGTCAGGGCCCAAGGTTGACCTTTTACCGACCTCACTCCAATGTAACGGAGATCGGCACTTTCTGCCATACAACGCCTCGAATGGTGCCATCCCTATACTGGCTTGGTAGCTGTTGTTGTAGGCAAATTCGGCCATGGGAAAATACTGTTGCCACTTTGTGCCGTAATCCAAAACGCACGCTATATCTTCGAGGATTTGATTGGTCCTCTCAGACTGACCATCACTCTGTGGATGATAAGCTGTAGTGAAGTCCAGGCGCGTTCCAAGAGTCTCGTGGAAACTCTTCCAAAACTGTGAAACGAACCGGGGATCCCGATCCGACACAATAGAAACGGGCACTTCGTGAAGGCGCATAATCTCATCAATGTATAGCTGCGCCAATTTGTCCCTCGACCACGTGGTGTGGATTGGCAAAAATTGTGCTGCCTTAGTCAACCTATCCACCACCACCCATATCGTGTCGTGGCCCGCTTGAGATCTAGGCAAGCCCACGATGAAGTCTATCGAGATATTTTTCCACTTCCAAACGGGTACTGGTAGGCTTTGAAGTTTGCCCGTCGGAAGTCTATGCTCGACTTTAACCTGTTGGCACACTAAGCATTTAGCCACAAAGTGTCCAACGTCCTTCTTCATACCCGGCCACCAGAATTGTGCCTTTAAGTCCTTGTACATCTTAGTGCCACCGGGATGGATCGTATACGGTGATTGGCGTGCTTCTTGAAGAATTTCCCCACGAATGCCCTCGTCGTTAGGTACACACACACGACCGCGAAACTTCAAGACTCCAGCTGAGTCCATGCTGAAATCCTTTGCGCTTCCGCTCTCAATATTAGACCGCACCTTTTGGAGCCTTTCATCGGTAGATTGCTTCTCTTTGATTCTCTCCAACAAGGTGGGTTGCACCCTAAGTGTCATAAGTGTCGCCGGTACACCGGAAGCCACAACTTCCAATCCAAACCGTCGCATCTCAGATTGCAACGAGTACTGGTCAGTGATGATCATGGCGAGATTTTCCACGGACTTTTTGCTCAAAGCGTCGGCCACCCACATTTGTTTTTCCCGGGTGGTATAGTGGGCTAACATCATAATCTTTGAGTAGTTCCAGCCCATGACGCTGCCTCAGATTCATTTCCTTCTGTGTGAATAGATACTTGTGGCTTTTGTGATCCGTGTAGACCTCACAATGCTCACCGTATAAGTAATGCCGCCATAGCTTCAGTGCAAAAATCACCGCGGCAAGCTCGAGGTCGTGGGTGGGGTAATTCTTTTCATAACTCTTCAGCTGCCGGGAGGTATAGGCTATTATCTTCCCGCCTTGCATAAGCACACACCCCAACCCAGTACCCGAGGCATCACTATACACCACAAATTCCTTCCCCGCCGTAGGTAAAGCGTGGATTGGAGCCGATGTCAACTTGTCTTTGAGCAACTGGAAGCTATTTTCACATTCATCGCTCCAAATGAACTTAGCCCCTTTCTTTGTAAGACTGGTAAGTGGAGTGGTGATTTTGGTGATTTTGAAGAACCCTTCCACGAACCGTCTATAGTATCCTGCAAGCCTAACAAAACTGCGGACCTCGGTAACGTTGGTTCGTCGGGGCCAATCTCTAACAGCTTCAACTTTCCTGGGGTTCACTGAAACTCTCGCTTCAGAAATTACATGCCCTAGAAATGCCACTTTCCGAAGCCAAAAATCGCATTTCTTTAACTTCGCGAATAGGCTCCGCTCCCGAAACACTTGCAATACCTGTCAAAGGTGATCTTTGTGCTCGTCGTCACTTCGGGAGTAGACTAAAATGTCGTCAATGAAGACCACGACAAATCGGTTTAGGAAAGGTTGAAAAACGCGATTCATTAAATCCATGAATGCCGCCGGGGCATTAGTCAACCCAAACGACATTACTGTGAATTTATAATGTCCATACCGCGTCCTAAAAGCCGTCTTGTGAACATCTTCCTGTTTTTTTTTTAATTGGTGGTATCCTGATTGAAGATCAATCTTCGAAAATATCCGGGAACCTTGCAGTTGGTCAAATAGATCATCGATCCGTGATAATGGATATCGGTTCTTGATTGTCTGTCAACTTGTTGAGTTTTCGATAGTCCACACATAGCACCAATGACCCGTTTTTCTTTCTCACGAACAAGACTGGATCTCCCCAAGGAGGCACACTGGGTCTGATGAAACCCTTGTCCAGCAAGTCTTTCAATTGAGCCTTAAGCTCTTTCAATTCCACCGAGGCCATACTATAAGAAGCTTTTGAGACTGGAGCCGTCCCGGGAGTCAAGTCTATAATAAACTCGATCTCCCGATCCCTCGGCATCCCCGGCAATTCTGCGGGGAATTCATCGGGGTACTCCCGCGCCACAGGAATGTCCTCTATATTGGGTTCCTCCTTGTGCCCTTCCACAACGGTAGCCAAATAGGCCACGCACCCTCTACTTATCAACTTCTTGGCTCTCGATGCAGAAATTGTTGAGGCAAATAGTGAGCTCTTACATGCCTTGAAGACATTCCCCCGGTTTTCGAAAAGTAATAACCTAGCTCTCACAGTCGATGGTAACATAATATTTAGAGAGCCAGTTCATCCCCAGAACTACGTCGAAATCCCCCAGACGCCTTAGGACCAAGCAGTTCACCCTGGACCATCGGCGCAGCCGGGGCAGGACGCATGCCCTTATAGCACTCCGAAGCTATGTGGCCCGGCCGGCCACAACTGAAGCATCTCCCATCGCGCTCCTCGCACTAAAATGGTCGATGCGGTCCACCACATATAACACACCTCTCGGGGATCGTGGGCTGTCGAGGACCCGGAGAGTAGTGTTGCGGGCGCGGTTGCTTAGGGGGCTGCTAATAGGGGCCTTGGCCCCCGGAGCCACCTTGGTACCTCTTCTTTTTCTTTTTTTTCTCCTTCTCATACACCTCGCGTTCTTGGCACATCACGAAATCACCTCGCTCCAGCAGACGGGATCTGTCCACAATCTGTCTGTAAGTCGCAATGTTCAGCAGTTGGACCTTAGAAAAGATGTCAGGTCGAAGGCCCCGCTCGAAGCATCGCGGCTGATCTCACTCACTCCACACGACGGTGGGAAGGCAGCTGACAATGCGGGAGGACTCGCACTCATACTCCTTCACCGTGCGGCTCCTCTGACGGAGATTCGTAAAATCTTCCTCTATTTGCTGCTTGGCGCTATCGGGGAAGTATGTCGCAAAGAGGAGTTCCTTAAACTCTTCCCACGTCGGCATAGGCAAAGCGGTCCTAGCCCGCCTATCAAGCTCCGTCTTCGACCAACGGTGTGTCACATTGTCGAGGAGGCGGACCGCCAAGGTGACACGATCCCGTTCTAGCACCCGGAGGTTCAGGAACAGCTTCTCCATGGAGTCGATCCAGGACTCCACTATCATAGGGTCGGATTTGTCACCACTGAAGGTAGGCGGATGGAATTTCTGGAAATTGGCGAGGATCTCCATCGCCCGGTCCTGTTCCGCCCTCTAAGCCGCATACTCGGCGTCATACGCCTCCGAGTCGGCTCGCTGGGGTATCTCCCTAGTGCCCCTAACAGATGGTGCCGGGCGCGCCGCCATAGGCTCGGCCGCCACAGCCACCCCATTCGTCGTCGCCCCCACCTGAGGCGATGCCGTGTGCTCATGGGCCGTCTGCGCAGCCTCAGCCTGCTGCGCCAACATCTCCTGGAGCCTCTCTCTCTATCTTCTCCGCTTGTCGCCTCGATGCCTCTTCCTGGCGCCGGAACTTTTCTTCCTGCCTACGGGAAGCTTCCTCCTGACGGCGGGAAGGCTCCTCCTGTTGCAAAGAGGCCTCCGCATACTGCTGGACCACGCCGACAAGCGCGGCCATTTGCTCCCGCAACTCACGAACCTCATTCGACCTAGAGCCCTCTCCGGGCTCGAGTCGCGTCAAACGAGTCTCCCTTCGTGGTGCCATTTCTATCTGCACACCACAACGAAACATTAGTCCAAATTTAACAATTCGGACACTTTGCGTAATTGAATGCGGAATAGACAAATATAATAAGGGTCCGTCGACCCAATCATGCGAAAGTAATGAGGGATACTTCCTCTCACTCCTAACGTTACGTTGTCGGCCGCCCAACATATTGTTAGCTAGTGGAAGCCCATTTCTCTCGATCCATTCCCAATATCCTTCTTGGGAATCATAATGGCCAATCATGTATTTTTGCCCAAAGATCCACACTCTCTCGCGAGCTTAATCCCTAGTGTCTCCCTAAGGTTCGCTAGCCATCTAGGACTACTACGCTATGATACCACTCTAATTTATCACGCTCCGAGACTGCCTATTTGGTCAGTTCGGGCACGCCAACAGACCCGCCAATCGAGCATGACCTATCAACACCCGAAAGGAACGGTTAACATCCATTTCAACACAATTTAGTGCAAGCGGAAGAGTATAATTCAGAATACTAAATTGGCAAATAAATACTTTCTTTCATTCAAACAACTAGTTTAATAAGCATGAAAGTAAATATACGAGTGAAACTTTAAATATTAAGTGAAATACATCTTTCATTCAAGAACTTTAAAATGAAACCTTTAAACATTTAAGATATACAACATTTTTCCTTACATACAATTTCACTCAAAATAAAACCAAAATGGAACTAGCGACTCTAGACTGCTAGGTCGCTAAGTTGCTGGCTCTTGCCCCTGTCGTGCGCCTCGCCCGATGTACTTGGTCCTGTAGATGGTTACTCAAGGGTGTGAGAACTACTTAAAGTTTCTAGTGGGTTCAACCACCGAAAGAGATGTTCTACATTGCTTGGTCCAGTGGAAGCAATATAACAGATAATAAAATGATATGGAAAGCTGAAATTATTTATCATGCTTATGAAATAATCTACCATTTGCCAGCTCAAACCACTAGACCACTTTACTCATTCTCTCCATCATGCTTTAGTTCAAGTTGCTTATCCCTAGGAAAGCCTCGCCCAACAGGCCCTCGCCCGGTAGTCATGCTACCACAAGATGAGACGATCCAAGGCGCCAATAGCACTCGTGTGCTATCTCAACCAACGGAAGTACCTCGCATAAATTCGGCCACAGTTGCGAGAGATAGTCCTTGTCTTTCTCTCCCGCACGAGTCCCAGCTTCCGATGGTGCCATTTTTTTTTCCTTTTCATTCACTTAAGCCTTTAGTTTCTTTTGCTATTTTAAGCAACGAGTCCCAGCTTCCGATGGTGCTATTTTTTTTTCCTTTTCCGATGGTGCCATTCCTTTATCTCTTACTCTAGGTCCTTGCCTCAAGGGTAGTAAGAAAATTCCTTGAACTTTTAAACATTCATTTAACTCAAGTTGAAGTTAAAGTGATTGTTCATTTGCCCACACACTCTAAGACTAAGCTCTAGGGTTAACATTTGTTTGACTCTTTAACCTCAACCAATGTTCACCAATCCTTAGAGTTTTGACTCTAAGTTAAATACTCTATCACATAACCTTAGTTTAACTCTTAAACATATGCCACATGTTCATTTCTAAGTTTAATGCCACTCATTATAACTTTACACTAGGTTTTCTCCTAGGTCAAGATAATCGTTGTCCAATGTAGACATCTAACATTAGTTCTTATCATTCATTAACATTCAAACTAATCCTTTATAACCCATTCTCATGCATATTGCTCTAATGGGGCTATTAACATGCTTCTAAATTAAAAAGCAAAGGAAAAAAAGGAGAGATCACCCTTTTTCAGAAAATATCGCTCATCTTTTTTTGTTCTTGCAAGAGGGAATGGGTTTGATCTCTTAGTTCTTCAAGAAACCCCTAAAAATGGGATGAAAACCATAAGATATCACTTCTATGCCCTTCTAATCTTATAAAAACTCTTAAAGGACGAAATCCTAGATTTTAGACTTACCTCCTTTATGGACTTTTTGACCAAAAGAGAAAGAGAAAGGGCTTGGAACTACTCTTGGAAGGTTCTTTGGAGGTCTCCTTTGTAATCTCTAAGCTCCAAGGAGATCAATCTTGCAACCTCAAGCTTCCACAGCCACTCTCCCCAACTTTCTCTTCTTCTTCTTCTTCTTTTTCTTTTCTTTCTTCTTTTCGTTCTTTGGTTCCTCACGCAGGGAGGGGAAAGAGAGAGTGTAGAGAGCGAGAGAGAGGGAGAGAGCTGGTTGTAGTCAGGGAGTGGTTGGATTTGCAAGTATGGGTGAATTTACCGTAATGCCCTCACTCAGAAAGGGTATTTCCTCCACTGTCCCAGAGTTCTGGGCACTGGGTACCGGTACTCGGGTTTTGGGTAACGGTACCCAAGCTCCTTCCACTCTAGACCGAGGGTCGGTTTGCCCTGTTTAACATAGGGTACAGGTACTCAACAACCGGTACCGGTACCCAAGGACTTAGAAAATTTTCTATGGTTTTTCTCCAAATCGAGAGCTTGCTGCTTGGGTTTTCACATTTGGTTCCGGTACTCAATGGGGTGTTCTGGTACTCAATGCAAATCTGGAGCTTTGCAAATCTGAAGCTCCAAATTCGTATGCCGTCGACTCACTTTTCGATCCGGAGGCTTTTGCTTCGAACCGAAACACTCCGAACTCATTTATGATCATATTTTGAACGCGTTACGAGTGATTTAACGACATCTCGCTATTTCGCGGAGCCGGTGCACTACACAAACTCTCCACCTCAGGGACTCACTTAGCGGCGCTCGACCAAGCTCTGAAACTTCAACACGAGATAGAAGCGGGCTCCGAGCTGGTGGTGTCGTTGCTGCCACTGCTGGAACCACTCCCACACACTCAGAGGAGGAAGAGGAAGAAAATGGAGGAAAGAGGCTCTCCAAGGCTTCTCTCTGGATGTATATGGTAGCAAGGATGAACACGTGTGGGAAGGGGTATAAATAGAAGGGGCGAGTTGGTGAAATGAACCAGGAAACATCAAATGGAGCTAACCTGTGCAACGCAGGAAAAACAGGATTTGGGCGTCCTACTGTTTATCCGGGCACCTTAAACATTGCGACTACAGTATTAATGGGCTCACTCGGGGCGCCCGGTCCTCTACAGTGTTGCACTAGGTTGGACAATCGAATGAAAATAGTCTATAGTTTATTTACAACAATTTCCTTTTTTGTAGTTCCTAGAGATTTGGTCCCCGAACGTTTAGTCTGAGAACACTCGATGATGGACCGGTCTCATTTCTACGAACCGATCCTCGAACCTCAATTTTTTAGGGATACACAGGGAAGGTCCAGTTTTCCCATCTAGGATCCTATCTTCACAGGCCAGGGTACGTTCTTTCCCCTCAATGTTCGTTCCTTGAACCTTTTTCGGCTCCGGATCACTTTATCAGAAAATTTCCAATTTTGCTCCTTTGAGCTACAACTCTTTTCTAATCATTCCGGAATCTTCAAAATCCAATTTGGAGTTATCCACAGTCGTCTCTTTATTGTTCTTTGATCAATTGGTCAAGGTCCAATATTTCTTAATTTCGTTTTCATACTTGATTCGCGCCGAAAATGCTTCGACTACACTTGCTGATAGACCGATCTCCTACCACGGACCGGTCCTTGAACCTCAATTTTTAAGGGATACACATGGAATTTTCGGTCTCAACAGGCCAGTGCCTGGTCTTTCCCTTCAAGGTTCGGTCCCTGAACCCTTTTCGGCTCCGGATTACTTCGTTTGAAACTTTCCAAATTTGCTCCTTAGAGCTCCAACTCTCTTCTAATCATTCCGGAATCCTCAGAATCCAATTTGGACTTATCCACAGTCGTCTCTTGACTGTTCTTTGAACAATTGGTCAAGGTCCAATATTTCTTAATTCTATTTTAGCGCCTGATCCGTGTCGAAAACGCTTCGACAAGCTTGAAGCTTCTCCTGGATCATAGAGAGAGTCCTCCAAGCCATTTTTCACCAGAACCTCACTATTTGTGGAAGTTTAGTTCACTATATTCTAACCCCCTCAAAATAGTTTCGTCCGCGAAACTAAAATCGCACCTCATTTCGACTTTTTCGAAATAATGAGGGTATTGCTCCTATACTGAGCTTTCGGCTTCCTGGGTAACTCACGATCTACGTGATTACCATACTGAACCTCGACTTACGGAATTTTGTGGTTCTACAGTTCCTTCGCCTCACGATCTAGGTTGCACTCCAAGCATACCTCGTAGGTCATCTCTTTGCAACTCCTATTGCTTAAAGTGGAGTGCAAGAATCGAGTCACGCACATACTTGTAGAGTGTGGATATACGAGCCGCTATGTGGACTCACGTCAATCTCAGTAGCAGCGCTAGGCAATATGTTAGTGTCCCCACGCCCCCACAACTTCACACGATTTATGGTCTTGGGGACTTAGTTCATCCCGAACCTCATACCACTTCACTTTTCTCTTGGGTGTCACCTCTAAGGAAACATGGTCACTTGCCGCAAACTCCTTAGTCTTGCTAGCTTTCGTTTGCACAACCATTCCCTAATTGGGCTTGAGCTATCCACAATCGTCGTCAATAGATGACAAATTGACAACTTATTAACTATTATGAAGTTCATCCTTGGCGAGCCAAATTTCAACACTCACATCGTCGACAAGGTCCCTACGACCAATCACAGGGGTTATTCACAGCCTTTCACTAGACAGGCCGTCATATTGGCCTATTTGAGAGCTTACGTTACACAGTAAAGCTCTCCCTCACCTTACCGTCCATTGCGGAGCTTATTCTGGCACGGTCACCAGTATGACTTGTGTGCTATTAGGAGCACGAAAGCCTCCGTGCTCCTAAGCTGCTTTCTATGATTAAACTTTCGAATCGACGATCATCTCCATTAAACTTGATGTAGCATATTTGAAATATAAATTTAGCGATTTTTCGATATCATTTTCCTAATGATCGAAAGGATTTAAAATCAACAATTTTTAATGGTTGACGTGTGTCGTTTGCAAGTTTAATGGTGTAGAGGTATTAAAATTAGATGAAATTTTGAGAAAAAATTCTTTATATTATGTGAAGTAAGATCAATATCTCTCATCGAAAATTTTAGTGCTATATTATAACTTTTTTGTGAGATTTTTATTTTCAGCCGTTGATTTTGAGTCTTTTCGACTACTAGGTAAATGATATCGAAAAATCATAAAATTTATTTTTTAGATACTTTAAATGCACTAGATTGAGTTTAACGGGAGTTGATCGTTGATTCGGAAGTTTTATTATAAAAAACGACTTAGGAGCATAGAGGTCTCCATACTCCTAATAGCACACGAGTCTTACTATATATATATATATATATATATATATATATATATATATATATATATATATAAGGCCTGGCTATGGTGCTTTTAAAAGCACCGAGCAGTTGGTGCTTGTAAGTTTTCCATTATTAGATCTATATCCCTTTGACCAATTTTACTCTTTAGATCATGCTATTTCACCAACTACTCACTAAATCCTAGGGGATCATAATCATCCTAACCTCACTTCCCTTCATCCAAAGGTTGTAAACCCATAAGCACCAATGGCTTGGTACTTTTACAAACATAGGAGCTGAATTATATATATATATATATATATATATATAGTTGAGCTGGAATGCTATCAGTAGCAAATGGGCTCTGTTGCCACCCATTTATTTTCGATGATTAAGCTTCCAAATCGACGATCGACACCGTTAAATATGATCTAAACCATTTAAACTATTTGGAAATTAAATTTCATGCTTTTTCGATTTTTTTTCTTGTCCATCAAGTAGACACAAAAATGAATGGCTGAAAATGAATATCCTTCAAAAAGTGATGATAGGAGTTTTTTAATCAAGATCAAGAGTAAACAGTATTCATATACTATCAATAGTATACTAGCTCAACTGTGTGTGTGTGTGTGTATGGAGCAGGCTGTGCTATTGGGAGCATAGAGGCCTCTATGCTCCTATGTCGCCTATGTCGTTTTCGGTGGTAGAGTTTTTGAATTGATGATTGGATTCGTTAGACTTGATCTATAGTAGTTTAAGTAACTAGAAAATAAATTTTGTTGGTTTTTGATATCATTTATCTATTTTAAAGGACTCAAAATAAAGTGCTGATATTAAAATTATTGATTTTGAACCTGTTTGATCACTTGGTAAATGATATAAAAAATCTGTAAAATTTGTTTTCTAGATATTTTAAATATTCTAGATCAAGCTATCGGAGACGATCATTGATTTGAATGTCCCATTATTGAAAATGACTTAGGAGTACGAGGACGTAATGCTCCTAAATTTGATATCCAAAATTAAATTTAATTCACGCTTTAAATCATATAACTAAATTCATAAATTTAAATTTAAATCATATAGCTAAACTTTAACGCTCAATTTGAGATGAAATAATAATTTAAAATCAAATGAGTTTAACTTTAAATATATAATTAAAGTAAATTTAAATTTGATATCTTGGTTGCGATCAACAAAAAGTTAATACAACAACTAAATATTATTTAATTCAAAAATTGCAAATTTAACTTTGATCGACTTTAATTAAAATTTTTATAATTTTTAATTCAAATTTGATAGCCAAAATCAAATTTCGTTCACGATTTAAAACTAAAATTTTAATTTTAATTTAAAATTTATAAATTTAAATTTAAATTTAAATCATATAATTAAAATTTAACTATGAATTTAAAGATGAAATAAAATTTTAAAATCAAATAAGATTAAAATTTAAATATATATTTCAAATTAAATTTAAATTTGATTGCTAGTTACAATCAATAAAAAGTTAATATAAAAACTAAATATTAGTAGATAGTTACGAAAATATTCACTTAAAAAGAAAAGATATGAAATACTATAAAATTATTTAATAAAAAAAGGGTATCTGTTAGAGAAAAAAAAATTGAATGATATAAAAATATTTAATAAAAAAAGGAAAGGTTATCTGGTAGAGGAAAAAGAGAAATTTAAAACTTGTTTTGTTATGTTATTTATTTTACTTAAAAAAAAAGAGAAATCAAAATATTTTTCCCGCCAAAAGAATTGGGTCTGGTTAGTTATAAGTGGAAAGAGAAAAAAAAAGGTTATCATTGTTTTTAGTTTATTAATTATAATTATTTAATTTTTTTTATAACTTTAATGGAATATTCTTTTATTCTCAATTCCTATCTTCTTTTATATATAGTATAGAATTTAATAAACAAAAACAAACAAAAAGAAAGGTTATCATTGTTTTTAGTTTGTTAATTATATTTATTTTTAATATGAATGAAATATTGTTTTATTCTATTTAGGATTCCATCTGGTAGTTCTAATTCCTATCCGTTCTTTCTCTCCCAAAAAAAAAGGTTCTTAAAATATTCATTTAAAAAGAAAAAATGTTTTGAAATTAAATTCAAATTTGATTGTTTAATTTATTTTCCAAATTTTATTTGTTTCGATTTGTTTTTAGTTTGTTTTTATATAATATTAATCGAATATTTTTTTATTCTATTTAGAATTCGGTCTGTCAATTCTTATCCTTTTTTTTTTCCACCAAAAAATTTAAAAAATGAAATTATCCTTTTGAGAGGAAAAAATATTTTGAAATTATATTCAAATTTAATTGTTTAATTTAAATTTTTAAATTTTTAAATTTGACTTGTTTGTATTTGTTTTCATGGAATATCCTTTTATTTTATTTAGAATTCAGTGTATCAATTTCTATCCACTTTTTTTCCGCCAAAAAATAAAAAATATAAAAATATTCATTTAAAAGGAAAAATATTTTGAAATTAAATTCAAATTTTATTGTTTAATTTATTTTTTAAATTTGATATGCTTGGATTTGTTTTTAATTCAAATTTGATTGTTGGTTTAAATAGTTTTTGGTGGCATGGGTTTATTTTTAATTTATTCATATTTTATTTAAATTTGATTGTTTAATTTATTTTCTAAATTTGATTTGTTTGAATTTTATGAAATACCCTTTTATTCTATTTAGAATTCTGTCTATCAATTTCTATCTACTTTTTTTTTCGCCAAAAAATAAAAAATATAATAATATTCATTTAAAAAGAAAAAATATTTTGAAATTTTATTGTTTAATTTATTTTTTAATTCGATATCTTTGGTCTTGTTTTTAATTCAAATTTGATTGTTGGTTTAAATAGTTATTAGTGGCATGAGTCTATTTTTAATTTATTTATTTTCTAAATTCGATTTATTTCGATTTGTTTTAGTTCGATTATGTAATATAATGTCACGTCCCGAGTTTCAAAACAGCAGTAGAAATTTTTTTTTTTTTTTTTAATCATCAGAGTACATATTGAAACCCGTGACGTAGACAGACCGCCACATGCACAGGGAACCCTCTGTCCACTGGGATAGAGTCTTCCCTGTAGATGCTTGACTATCCAAATACAATACTGAATCAGAGGCGACGTAAACAACAACTGAAAGTAACTACTACATGTCCAACATACAACACATAATTCACATTTCCAAAATATAATACAGACTAAGCACTGAATATGAAATACTGGAAATCTGTAGTCGATAACAGGGTCAACTCTACCGTGCTAGCTCACTGGATCGTCCCAATCTCTCAACACCCGACTGACCTGAAAAATACTCACCCATGGGGTGTGAGATACACTCTACATGTATCCCAGTGGGCACGACTGGCCGAGAAATAGCAAGTCGTACCTACTGGATACTGTAATAAGCGGATAGCAAAATAAGCTATAATCACAAGGCTGAATAACTGTATGCTATACTGAACAAAGCATGCTGTATAATAATCAAAGGGAAAGCAGGGTATCATGATCATGTGCTAAGCAATAAAGCTAGTATCACATATAAAGCTGAGTAAGCTATAACTGGCAATCGTGTAAACCTGGTCGATCTCGATGAACCATAATACTGATCATGCGATAGAACAGAGCAATTATGATAACCATAAATATCAAAGCTGTAAACAAAGAGTACAATGATAAATCTGACAAGCAGGAACTGTCATGCTATAACTGATAAATTTGAAAAGCAGGAAATGATCATGCTATAACTAATAAATCTGACAAGCAGGAAATGATCATGCTATCACTGATAAATCTGACAAGCAGGAAATGATCATGCTATAAACAAAGCTATAAACTGGAAGTGCTGAATAACAATAAGTACCCAATCCATGCCACTGTTGGTCGCTGGGTCCTCAGGCTATTGCCACTGTTGGACACTAGGACCTCAGGCTAATCTGCCATAGAACAGGACCTCAGGCAATTGCCACTGTTGGTCTCTCAACATGTATCAATACCTCATCAGGCTCACGGGTCTATGTGACGACCTCTTTACCGGTAAATAACGCATTGTGGGGGATCAGACCCACTGCGATCGTGAATGAAAAGCTAGTGCTATGGCAATCATAATGCTGATGCTCAAACTCACGGTCTAACGACCGAATCATCGGCTACAAGCCGAAAAAAATCCCACTCAGGATGCTGAAAGCTGTAATATCAACTGATGCAGTATAACTGAAACTGTATAACCGAAGCTATATAATAGAAACTGTATACCGAAACTGAACTCCTATTCTAACAAGAATGCTGAATAAACTGAACTGATGACCAATCAGGTATGACATATGTCCAGATATATATATATCTACTAATACTAGAAGTAAAATGTATAAGGGAAGCTCACATGTGGAATCATGGCTATATAGATATAAGGATTAAGTGTTGGAATGCAAGCAAATAGTAAGAAGCAAGTAAAAACTCAATAGCAACCATAATGCTGAATCTCAATCCACGGTCGGTAGACCGGACTGTCGGTGAGAAGCCGAGGGAATCCCCACTGGGATATCGATACTGATGTAAATCATGCTAAGTACTGAAACTAGTACTCCTATTCTAAACATGCAGTATAGAACAGAGTGTAAGACATATGTCCAGATATATCACTCAATGCTGAGAATAATAAGCATAACGAAAGGCTCATCTGTGGGATCAAGGATATCAACAAAACAGGGGTCCGTCCTACCACGGTACCCGTAGGGCCGAAATGATAAAGCCTGGACCGAAGATAAACCCACCTCAATGTAGGTGATCACGGTGGCTGCTGGATGGCTCGCAAGCTGGCGGCTGACTGCTGGGACCTGAATCATATACACAGGTCAGAAAATAAACTCTCACACATACCCAACCCCTGACTCGCAACGCACACAAGGCTTAAACCTGGATCCACCAGGACTACACCGGGAACCTCAAATAGGACAACTAAATCGCCACAAGTTTTCGAATTGCGCGATTAAAATACAGTCGCCAATAAACCGACAATTTTGCTGATTTACGATCCGATAATCGATTTTCGCTCAACAAAAGCCATCGGATCACCAATAAAAAGCTTAGAGATCATAGGCACACAGCCCAAGACAGCACGCTAGGTAACATTTGCGTTTAGACCCCTAGGGTTTCCAGAAATCGCACTTTTATAGCAATTTGAGAGCCGTTTTCGCTCGTTCTCTTAATCGGGACATTATTTTTACGAACCGTCACCTCCAGTAGGTGACCCTCGACTCGCTGAACACCGTGCTCACCCATTTTCAGCAGCACGGAACCCGAGAAAAACTTGGGCCATGACTTACTATACTAACATAAGCCTTATAGCATTTTTATTTCTTCGGCTCAACCAAACTCAAATCTAAGGTGAGCATCGCGTCCAGTGACTCCAAAATAGCCAGGAGCTCACTGTCGCAGCTTCGCAAATAGCCCCAAACAGTACCACGGCCAACTAATCAACATAGAGCTTAATAATACTAAAACTTTATATTTACTTGTGCCAATCCCAAACAAACTTGAGCATCTTGCTCAGGGCATCACAGAGACTCGAGGGCTTGCCCTGGTGCAGCCCAGAAGCTGCTGGATCACAGGGATCCAACACCTTGCTCTCTAATAGACAAGAATGCTCCACACAAAAATCCACTCAGCCAAAATTGGATCTGAAGTGAGCATCAAGCTCAGGGGAGTGTGTGGAGCAACTTTCATATTCATTACATGCACAGATTTTGAACTTGAGTTCATTGGGGCATTTCATCAAACACCTAGTGGGCACACTCCATTAACAACTAGCCAAGCTTTTGCCCAAGCTTGTTCTCAGCAGAGAAGCAACCTGGGAGCTTCTAAGATGGATGGAAATGATCCTCAAGGTTGCAGGAGCATCCCCAGCAAGTCTGGGTCCATCTTGCTTCCCCGATTGCCGACAAACAAGAAGAGAAAAAAGAAGAAGATGAGCTCGGATACCCATTAATGGTGATTTTTCATCAATGGGTTCTGGGCCTCTCCCAACAGCACCAAAAGGTGCCTCTCATCCACACAAATCTTCCTGAACTCGTGCCCAGCAACAGGACACGGCGGGGCAAACTCGGTTTGAGCTTCACCATCAACAATGGCGGATTTCCTTCAGGGCAGCATGGGGCTCATGCAATAGCATGGTTGGGATCTAGATGATCCAAGGAACATTTCTGGGCATGCCTTCCCCGACGGAAATGGCCGGATAGCCGGCCTCGACCCTCGAGCTCAAGCTCGGGTCATTCATGGCAACTCCCTTTTTGGGCTGCATGGATGCCATGCAAGGGCATGGTTGAACTCCTCTCACTCCCAGAAAGCTTCTCGGCCACTTGGCCGGAGGTGGGGAGGCTCGCCGGCGCCGGAGCAACAAGCTCGGCCGGGCCCTCACAAACCCGAAACTAGGGCACGGCACCACCGTCTCCACACTACACCAAGTCTTCCCAAACTTTATGGGAAGCTTGTACAGGACTAGAAGAAGCTTCTGAGCATTTTCTTTTCCAACAAAAACCGTCGGATGCTCTGCGGGGCAAGGGCGGAGCAAAACCGGTTTTCCGGCGGTGCAACTTCGCCGCTGGCAAACGGCAGTGCATGGAGGTTCGAGACTTGGCAGGAGAAGTCTACGAGACCTCATTAAGACTCTGCCATGGGTCTTGGGCCAATAAAACCAAGGGAAAAGAGACCTCACCGTCGCCGGAGTTGGAGAAGATGGGTAGAAGCCGGATTTGCTCCTCCCAGCGTCGCGCGGCCACGGCAGGCAGCCGGATCACCTTGACTCGGTTTCTGGACGTTGCAGAAGTCCTCTTGATGCTTTAGGGTGTTGTGTTTCTTCTCTAAGTTCACAAAACCATGGCCTCCTCTCCTTACTCCGGCTATAATCGATGAAGAGCGGTTCCAGGGCACGGAGTTCGTGGCAGAGGGGAGTGGGGGGTCGTGGACAGCAGTTGCAACTGCGCCCAAACCCACAACATTAGAGTATAGTGTAATTTAGTATATTTTTCCACTTTTGCATTTAGCCCCTCTAAAATTTGTTCATTACAATCCAGTCTGCAGCTGTAGGTCATTTATGCATAGAAGTCCTTCTCCAATTAACCTCATTGCATTTGACACATAAATTATTGGGACTTCTTGCAAAATACTGCAAATTTTTACGTATTTCACGCTTTTCGAGACGACCGAGTCGTCAAACGGAAAAACGGACACCACTACGACGTCCGGCTCGACGAAATCCATTAAGTAGTGATTTTGGTTTGTCACATTCGATCCTCTATAATTTTAAAATCCATAAAATACTGTAATTTATACAATTTGGCATGCTTTACGATGCTTTAGACTAGTCAAACGGAAATTTCGTCAGCGCCACTGCGCTCAGAACGTCGATGCCATTCAAATCGACTACCTGGATCGCTAGATTTGGACTCCAGACAGTGAATCGGCCAACGTTCGCTCGGCGGGGAATTAAATCAGGGGTTACTATTCACGACTTAAGTCGTGGGCCCCACCAGCTTCTTCTCTGATTTCAGGACGATCTGACCGTCGGATCGAAAATCTTTCTATACCATTTTCAATCGATTCGACGAGACGGTCGCACTGGTGATTTCAAATTTTCGAGATTAGACTCGGATTTGAAAGGCAGAAATAGTGCTCTGAAAACTGTGCAATTTGCACCCCGGTATACAACCATTTAGATTTAACTTTGCATTTTCTCATTCACATTCCCATTTGAAATCTTCAAATTCAAATTTAAATTTCTCGGGTACTACATTACCCCCTCCTTATTAGAAGTTTCATCCTCGAAACTTAACTATAGTAGGACATTGAACAGTCCACTAATACATGATGTCTGACTAACATGTACACGGCGACAACCAATCACAGAATATCTACCCTATCCAACTCAACCACAGTGACAATCAGTCACAAAGCACATAATAAACTGGAAAGCTCACTGAAACATCTGCACTGTCTGGAACAACTCTGGGCTACTAGTTTCGACAGTTTACTTGTAAAGGCCGACGTCGCTTGTATAGACGTTCAATAACCACGGTGACAGCTAGTCAACTGCGCACATGTACGATAGAGATCTGTCCAAAATACAATCACAGACTGCGATATCATCTCTAGGTTAATCACACTGTGCTCAAAAGGCAACTGCAAGGCTAACTTATAGGAAGGTACACATACAGACCCAATCATAATACCCCACGTTTTTGCGGGGTAGAGTATTTCATCCACTCTTTCGACAGTACGTTGTCTGCAGCCAACGTGCTTATCAAAAGAATAGAAAAATACCCACAATCTATCGCCAACAACTAGTTGGAGACATAACTTACACTGAAACCGACAGGAGGACCAACGTACCTTACTACACCAATCTCAATACCAATACTGAAAACAAATATCAAATGCCACTAACACGACGTGATAACAACCAAAACTAAACATACATGCTAAGTCCTCCGTTGGTGGATCATCCGAAGTAGCGATAGTAGACTGTATAAATGCGGATGTCTGTGGGCAGTTAGCCGCCATGTGCCCGGCATGGCCACACCTGTAACAACGGCCATGGCGCTGATCACATCTAATACCCCGATGAGGTCCACTACAGAAGACACAAGGTCGTGGAGTCTGCTGCTGTCTGCCAGCAAAAGTGTTCGTAGCCGGTACCTGGGTTCGGGGGTGTCTAGTCGGTTTCCCCTTGTTTGAGGATTTACCTTTCTTCCCAGAACGTGTTCGCTTCCTCTTCAAGGGCAACACAGCCATCACCTCAGATGGCGCGAGGACAAACAAAGGATGAACATCTCCTCCAAGGACATGAGCAACAGGTGGCAAAACAGATAGAATGGGTGGCGAAACAGGTGGGATAGGTGCAGTAGGAGCAACAGTCTGCTGCTGTATAAGCTGCCGAACCACAGCAGTCAGTGCAGTAATCTGGTCCTGCAACTGCTGGAGTCTATCGGAGCCCTCTGGTTCCCCTGGTACTCTAGAAGATCGACCGACACCTCGGCCACTGCCAGCACCTCGCCCATCGCCACCATGACTCCCAGATTGAGCCATATCTATGTAACGACCCGGCCCACTAGCAATAATAACTCGTTGGGCCCAAACCACAGCCCAAAATGCTTAAGCCCAGTTATTATTACTAGTGTCCATGTCTCATATAAGCCCAATCACAATTCCATCTACATCCGATGTGGGACTATTGGGGGCATCATAGACTCCCCCCATTTAGGCCTCTGACGTCCTCGTCAGCCCAAACACACACACAGCAGCCCAAGATCACCAGACGATGTGAGACTTGTCTCGCTAGCCCTGTTATCTAGACCCAGGCTCAGCCGAGACTCGCCGCACACTTCCGGCTGATTATTGGCTTTGATACCAAATATGTTAGGACAAACTCATATAGTAACTTCACACTTGAGTTCATAACCCATGACACAATAAACCCCACGCACTTGCGTCAGACTCAAGTCATCATAGGGCTAAATCCTAACCAAATACTTAGGTTTCTTAAACCTGGCACTGATACCATCTAATCTGTCACGCCCCGAGTTTCAAAACAGCAGTAGATTTTTTTTTTTTTTTTAATCATCAGAGTACATATTGAAACCCGTGACGTAGACAGACCGCCACATGCACAGGGAACCCTCTGTCCACTGGGATAGAGTCTTCCCTGTACATGCTCGGCTATCCAAATACAATACTGAATCAGAGGCAACGTAAACAACAACTGAAAGTAACTAGTACATGTCCAACATACAACACATAATTCACATTTCCAAAATATAATACAGACTAAGCACTGAATATGAAATACTGGAAATCTGTAGTCGATAACAGTGTCAACTCTACCGTGCTAGCTCACTGGATCGTCCCAATCTCTCAACACCCGACTGACCTGAAAAATAGTCACCCATGGGGTGTGAGATACACTCTACATGTATCCCAGTAGGCACGACGGGCCGAGAAATAGCAAGTCGTACCTACTGGATACTGTAATAAGCGGATAGCAAAATAAGCTATAATCACAAGGCTGAATAACTGTATGCTATACTGAACAAAGCATGCTGTATAATAATCAAAGGGAAAGCAGGGTATCATGATCATGTGCTAAGCAATAAAGCTAGTATCACATATAAAGCTGAGTAAGCTATAACTGGCAATTGTGTAAACCTGGTCGATCTCGATGAACCATAATACTGATCATGCGATAGAACAGAGCAAGTATGATAACCATAAATATCAAAGCTGTAAACAAAGAGTACAATGATAAATCTGACAAGCAGGAACTGTCATGCTATAACTGATAAATTTGAAAAGCAGGAAATGATCATGCTATAACTGATAAATCTGACAAGCAGGAAATGATCATGCTATCACTGATAAATCTGACAAGCAGGAAATGATCATGCTATAAACAAAGCTATAAACTGGAAGTGCTGAATAACAATAAGTACCCAATCCATGCCACTGTTGGTCGCTGGGTCCTCAGGCTATTGCCACTGTTGGACACTAGGACCTCAGGCTAAGCTGCCATAGAACAGGACCTCAAGCAATTGCCACTGTTGGTCTCTTAACATGTATCAATACCTCATCAGGCTCACGGGTCTATGTGACGACCTCTTTACCGGTAAAGAACGCATTGTGGGGGATCAGACCCACTACGATCGTGAATGAAAAGCTAGTGCTATGGCAATCATAATGCTGATGCTCAAACTCACGGTCTAACGACCGAATCATCGGCTACAAGCCGAAAAAAATCCCAGTCAGGATGCTGAAAGCTGTAATATCAACTGATGCAGTATAACTTAAACTGTATAACCGAAGCTATATAATAGAAACTGTATACCGAAACTGAACTCCTATTCTAACAAGAATGCTGAATAAACTGAATTGATGACCAATTAGGCATGACATATGTCCAGATATATATATCTACTAATACTAGAAGTAAAATGTATAAGGGAAGATCACATGTGGAATCAAGGCTATATAGATATAAGGATTAAGTGTTGGAATGCGAGCAAATAGTAAGAAGCAAGTAAAAACTCAATAGCAACCATAATGCTGAATCTCAATCCACGGTCGGTAGACCGGACAGTCGGCGAGAAGCCGAGGGAATCCCCACTGGTATATCGATACTGATGTAAATCATGCTAAGTACTGAAACTAGTAATCCTATTCTAAACATGCAGTATAGAACCGAGTGTAAGACATATGTCCAGATATATCACTCAATGCTGAAAATAATAAGCATAACGAAAGGCTCATCTGTGGGATCAAGGATATCAACAAAACAGGGGTCCGTCCTACCACGGTATCCGTAGGGCCGAAATGATAAAGCCCGGACCGAAGATAAACCCACCTCAATGTAGGTGATCACGGTGGCTGCTGGATGGCTCGCAAGCTGGCGGCTGACTGCTGGGACCTGAATCATATACACAGGTCAGAAAATAAACTCTCACACATACCCAACCCCTGACTCGCAACGCACACAAGGCTTAAACCTGGATCCACCAGGACTACACCGGGAACCTCAAATAGGACAACTTAATCGCCACTAGTTTTCGAATTGCGCGACTAAAACCGAGTCGCCGATAAACCGACAATTTTGCTGATTTACGATACGATAACCGATTTCCGCTCAACAAAAGCTATTGGATCACCAATGAAAAAGCTTAGAGATCATAGGCACACAGCCCAAGACAGCACGCTAGGTAACATTTGCGTTTAGACCCCTAGGGTTTCCAGAAATCGCACTTTTATAGCAATTTGAGAGCCGTTTTCGCTCGTTCTCTTAATCGGGACATTATTTTTACGAACCGTCACCTCCAGTAGGTGACCCTCGACTCGCTGAACACCGTGCTCACCCATTTGCAGCAGCACGGAACCCGAGAAAAACTTGGGCCATGACTTACTATACTAACATAAGCCTTATAGCATTTTTATTTCTTCGGCTCAACCAAGCTCAAATCTAAGGTGAGCATCGCGTCCAGTGACTCCAAAATAGCCAGGAGCTCACTGTCGCAGCTTCGCAAATAGCCCCAAACAGTACCACGGCCAACTAATCAACATAGAGCTTAATAATACTAAAACTTTATATTTACTTGTGCCAATCCCAAACAAACTTGAGCATCTTTCTCAGGGCATCACAGAGACTCGAGGGCTTGCCCTGGTGCAGCCCAGAAGCTGCTGGATCACAGGGATCCAACACCTTGCTCTCTAATAGACAAGAATGCTCCACACAAAAATCCACTCAGCCAAAATTGGATCTGAAGTGAGCATCAAGCTCAGGGGAGTGTGGAGCAACTTTCATATTCATTACATGCACAGATTTTGAACTTGAGTTCATTGGGGCATTTCATCAAACACCTAGTGGGCACACTCCATTAACAACTAGCCAAGCTTTTGCCCAAGCTTGTTCTCAGCAGAGAAGCAACCTGGGAGCTTCTAAGATGGATGGAAATGATCCTCAAGGTTGCAGGAGCATCCCCCAGCAGGTCTGGGTCTATCTTGCTTCCCCGATTGCCGAGAAACAAGAAGAGAAAAAAGAAGATGAGCTCGGATACCCATTAATGGTGATTTTTCATCAATGGGTTCTGGGCCTCTCCCAACAGCACCAAAAGGTGCCTCTCATCCACACAAATCTTCCTGAACCTGTGCCCAGCAACAGGACACGGCGGCGGCGCGGCGGGGCAAACTCGGTTTGAGCTTCACCATCAACAATGGCGGATTTCCTTCGGGGCAGCATGGGGCTCATGCAATAGCATGGTTGGGATCTAAATGATCCAAGGAACATTTCTGGGCATGTCTTCCCCGACGAAAACGGCCGGATGGCTGGCCTCGACCCTCGAGCTCAAGCTCGGGTCATTCATGGCAACTCCCATTTTGGGCTGCATGGATGCCATGCAAGGGCATGGTTGAACTCCTCTCACTCCCAGAAAGCTTCTCGGCCACTTGGCCGGAGGTGGGGAGGCTCGCCGGCGCCGGAGCAACAAGCTCGGCCGGGCCCTCACAAACCCGAAACTAGGGCACGGCACCACCGTCTCCACACTACACCAAGTCTTCCCAAACTTTATGGGAAGCTTGTACAGGACTAGAAGAAGCTTCTGAGCATTTTCTTTTCCAACAAAAACCGTCGGATGCTCTGCGGGGCAAGGGCGGAGCAAAACCGGTTTTCCGGCGGTGCAACTTCGCCGCCGGCAAACGGCAGTGCATGGAGGTTCGGGACTTGGCAGGAGAAGTCTACGAGACCTCATTAAGACTCTGCCATGGGTCTTGGGCCAATAAAACCAAGGGAAAAGAGACCTCACCGTCGCCGGAGTTGGAGAAGATGGGTAGAAGCCGGATTTGCTCCTCCCAGCGTCGCGCGGCCACGGCAGGCAGCCGGATCACCTTGACTCGGTTTCTGGACGTTGCAGAAGTCCTCTTGATGCTTTAGAAGCAAACCCAAGCACCTTGGCGAAGCCTCACTCCACTACACCCGAGATCAAGAGTTTTCTTGAAATATCTTGCTTTTTCGACGACCAGGCACGGCGGCCTGTAGTGCGGCTCACGGGGGAGATGCAGAGGAAGATGAAGGAGCCATGATAGAGGGTTGGGTGCAAGGAGGGTTTTTTTTTCTTTAGGGTGTTGTGTTTCTTCTCTAAGTTCACAAAACCATGGCCTCCTCTCCTTACTCCGGCTATAACCGATGAAGAGCGGTTCCAGGGCACGGAGTTCGTGGCAGAGGGGAGTGGGGGGTCGTGGACAGCAGTTGCAACTGCCCCCAAACCCACAACATTAGAGTATAGTGTAATTTAGTATATTTTTCCACTTTCTTTGCATTTAGCCCCTCTAAACCTTGTTCATTACAATCCAGTCCGCAGCTGTAGGTCATTTATGCATAGAAGTCCTTCTCCAATTAACCTCATTGCATTTGACACATAAATTATTGGGACTTCTTGCAAAATATCGCAAATTTTTACGTATTTCACGCTTTTCGAGACGACCGAGTCGTCAAATGAAAAAACGGACACCACTACGACGTCCAGCTCGACGAAATCCATTAAGTAGTGATTTTGGTTTGTCACATTCGATCCTCTATAATTTTAAAATCCATAAAATACTGTAATTTATACAATTTGGCATGCTTTACGATGCTTTAGACTAGTCAAACGGAAATTTCGTCAGCGCCACTGCGCTCAGAACGTCGATGCCATTCAAATCGACTACCTGGATCGCTAGATTTGGACTCCAGACAGTGAATCGGCCAATGTTCGCTCGGCGGGGAATTAAATCAGCGGTTACTATTCACGACTTAAGTCGTGGGCCCCACCAGCTTCTTCTCTGATTTCAGGACGATCTGACCGTCGGATCGAAAATCTTTCTATACCATTTTCAATCGATTCGACGAGACGGTCGCACTGGTGATTTCCAATTTTCGAGATTAGACTCGGATCTGAAAGGCAGAAATAGTGCTCCGAAAACTGTGCAATTTGCACCCCGGTATACAACCATTTAGATTTAACTTTGCATTTTCTCATTCACATTCCCATTTGAATTCTTCAAATTCAAATTTAAATTTCTCGGGTACTACATATAAAAATATTGAAAAGATATGGAATGATATATAAATATTTAATAAACAGAAAGATGTTATCCGGTAGAGAAAAAAAGTATGGTAAAACTTGTTTTTATTACGTAGTTATTGGTGGCATATTTTTTTATTTTATTTGGAATTTTGTTACTTAATTCTTATCCGTTTTTATATATTTTATATATAGATATAGATATAGATTTAAATTATTTAAATTTTAAAAATATAATATTTAAATATTAATACATAGCATTGATATAGTATATAGATATAGATTTAAATTATTTAAATTTTAAAAATATAATATTTAAATATTAATAGATAGCATTGATATAGTCTGAAACTATAGAAAATATATGCAATAATATATATAATAATAATAATAATGGCGAAAAGAGAATAACAATATTATTAATTTACGAAAGAAAATTGTAGGCGAAATAAATAGAATCTTAAAATGAGGATCGTCTTCTTTGCAGTTATTAGGACTTTGGCCTCCTGGCAACTTGAAGACAAATAGAGGACGGATAGTAGATTGTGTAAAATAAATGAAGAAGGTTTCGGTTATTGAACTCCTACCCACTTGCTTGAAAAAGAATATAGAAAGAGTGCAGAATGATGGACAAATAGAGGATAGGGATAGTAGATTGTGTAGAAAGAACGACGGAGGGTTCGGTTATTGTTCTCCTACCCACTTGCTTGAAAACGAATATAGAAAGAGTGCAGAATGATGTATAAATATTTAATAAATAATAAAAAAGTTTATTAGAAAATAGGAATGTAAAACTTGTTTTGTTATATTATTTGTTTTGGGTAAGGGAAAAAAAAATAAACAACAAATTTCTTTTCCTACCAAAAAATAAAATAAAATTCAAATTTGATTGTTTAATTTAGTTTTTAAATTTGATTTGTTTCGATTTATATTATATTTTATTTTTTTTATAATATGAATGGAATATTCTTTTATTCTATTTAAAATTTCGTCCCGCCAAAAAATAAAGTGTCTAAAAATATGATGAATGGAATATTATTTTATTACATTTACGTTTCTGTCCTACCAAAA
Organism: Tillandsia fasciculata; assembly: GCA_029168755.2. NCBI lineage: Eukaryota > Viridiplantae > Streptophyta > Magnoliopsida > Poales > Bromeliaceae > Tillandsia > Tillandsia fasciculata. The sequence continues at coordinate 10,259,635 of CM054944.1, read as the reverse complement.
AATAAATAATCTGAAAATATTCATTTAAAAGGACAAAATATTTTGAAATTAAATTTAAATTTGATTGTTTAATTTATTTTCTAAATTTGATTTATTTTTAATTCAAATTCAATTGTTGGTTTAAATAGTTATTGGTGGCATGAGTCTATATTTTAATTAATTTACTTTTTAAATTTGATTTGTTTTGATTTGTTTTCTTTCAAATTAAATTTAAATTTGATTGCTTAATTTATTTTATAAATTTGATTTGTTTTGATTTGTTTATAATTTGAATAGAATATTCTTTTATTCTATTTAAAATTTCGTCCCGCCAAAAAATGAAAAAATTGAAAATATTCATTTAAAAGGATTTTTTTTTTTTTTTTTTTTTTTTTTTGAAGTTAAATTTATATTTGATTGTTTATTTTATTTTCTAAATTTGATTTGTTTCGATTTGCTTTTAATTCAAATTTGATTTTTGTTTTAAATAATTATTTTTTTATTCTATTTAGAATTTCGTCTCGAAAAAAAGTAAAAAACTTTAAAGTACTAATTTTAAAGGAAAAAAATTGAAATTAAATTTAAATTTGATTGTTTAGTTTATTTTCTAAATTTGGTTGGTTTCGATTTGTTTTTGATTCAAATTTGATTGTTGGTTTAAATAGTTATTAGTGTTATAAGTCTATTTTTTAATTAATTTATTTATTACATTTAAACGGAAAAAATATTTGGAAATTAAATTTAAATTTGTTTGTCTAGTTTATTTTCTAAATTTGATTCGTTTCGATTTGCTTAAGATTGTTGGTTTAAATAGTTATTTGTAGCACGAGTATATTTTTTAATTAATTAATTTTTTTGAATTTGATTTGTTTCGTTTTTTTTTTTTTATTTGAGATGATGTGAAAATATAGAAAAGATATGGAATGATATACTAATATTTAATATACAAAAGAAAAGGTTATACATTAGAGAAAAAAAAAATGCAAACTTAGTTTCGTTACGTAGTTATTAGTGGAGTGTATCAATTTCTATCCGCTATATATATATATATATATATATATATATATATATATATATATATATATATATATATATAGCACCAAGTTATTCGTGTTATTAAGTGATGGAGGGATGTGCTATTAGTATGATAGTGGGCCCTTGGGTTTAGTGGGTGGTTGGGGAAATATTATGATCTAAGGGATGAAACTAAACATAGGGGTAGATCTAACGCCGAAAAACTTGGTAGTACAAAGTGCTTGGTGTTATCGATAGTATAGTAGCTGGACTATATATATATATATATATATATATATATATATATATATATATAGTAGAGCTTATATACTTTCAAAAGGACAAGCCCGACTATGCTTGTGATTTTTTTACCATTGGATTTGCATTGAGACCCGTGCTATTGTGCTTTCTATTTCTCTCTTTTAGTTGACTTTACAATAGTACGGATCTTAATGCAAATCCAATGGTAAAAAAATCACAAGCATAGCTGGGGTTGTGCTTTTGAAAGTATATAAGCCCTACTCTCTCTCTCTCTCTCTCTCTCTCTCTCTCTCTCTCTATCTCTATATATATATATATATATATATATATATATATATATATATATATATATATATAATACGTCTCTTATACTTTCGAAAGTACGAAGACTTCTGTGTTTTTAAGTTGTTTTCTATGATGGGACATCTGATTCAACGATCGGGCTCCATTTGGCATGAGCTACACTATTAAAATTATTTAGAAACTAAATTTTATAATTTTTTGACATCATTTACTAAGTGATCAAAGGGTTTCAAAAATGACTATTTTAACGGCCGATGTGGTACATTTGTAAGTTCAACGCTGTAAAACAATTGAAATTACACGAAACTTTAGTTAAAAAATTCTACTTAGTATCAAGAGTAAGATCAAAACTTTTGATTTAAAATTTAAGTCTTTTATCACTATTTTTTATGGGATTTTTATTTTCAGAAGTTTATTTTGGGGTTACTTGTTCACTAGGACGAAAATTTGGTTTTTAGATTGTTTTAGATAATTTCAATATTGTAGATCATGCGTAACGGAATCAATCGCCGAATCGGATGTCCCATCATTCAAACCAACTTCTAGGTATGGAGGTCTTCATACTTTCGAATTTTTTGATAGACATTTTTTTTGCGGGAAAATTTTTGGTTACAAATATGGAACAAACTTTTAACTCCTCTTTTTAATATTTTTTAATTAAATATTTTTATAACATTTAATATCTTATCGTTTTAAGGTGAATATTTTAAAATTGTCTCAATTCTATGTATTAATATTTAGTTGTTGTATTAACTTTTTATTGATTTCAACCAATAATCAAATTTAAATTTAATTTCAAATATATAGCTACATTTTAATTTTATTTGATTTTAAAATTTTATTTCATTTGAAATTCAGAGTTAATTTTAGTTATATAATTTAAATTTAAATTTAATTCACAAAATTTTAAATTAAAATTAAAATTTAAGTTTAAATTGTGAATTAAATTTAATTTTGGATATTAAATTTGAATTAACAATTAAAAAAATTTAAATAAAGTGGATCAAAATTAAAATTTAAAATTTTAATTTAACTTGTATTAATAACCTTGGAAATATTTTAATTTCAACCTTGGAAATAACGTCTATTAAATTTCTATATTTTAATTTAACGTGGATCAACAGAGGGTTGAAAATCGTAAACAATTAACATCCCTGGAAATAAATCTAGTTTGAAAGATGGATTTGTTATGTCTCCAATAACTGATATTCAAATTATGGATTCAAAATAAACTTTAAATTTTGAGTTTTGTCCATACATTTAAATATTAATTTATTAATTTAAAATTTTAGAATTAATTCAGATTTTTAAAATTTGGGTACACATTAAAAAAAAATTATATGTTATGAAACACATGAAAAATATTTACATTATACTAAATTGAAAATATATAAAATTTATTTGGAAACAAATTAAAGTTAGAAAAAAAATCATACCATCAATAACTATTTAAATTTAAAATATAGATTTAATTTTAATTTAATTAAATGTAACATGCATCGCACATGCACTATATATATATATATATATATATATATATATATATATATATATATATATATATATATATAGTTTGGCTGGAATCCTATCGATAGCACCAAATAATTGGTGCTACCAATTTTTTTATCGTTAGATCAATCTCTTTGATCATTTTCACCCATTAGATTATACTATTCAACCAACCATCCACTAAACCCTAGGGGACCACTATCATCCTAACCGCACATCCCTTAATCCAAGGGCTAAAAACTTGATACCACCAATGACTTGGTGCTATCGATAGCATAGTAACCAAGTTCTCTCTCTCTCTCTCTCTCTCTCTCTCTCTCTCTCTCTATATATATATATATATATATATATATATATATATATATATATATATATATATATGTACATGTGCACGTGCACGTGCACGTGCACGTACACATACGTATACACATAAATACGTATACTGTGTTTGTAAAGGCGCGCGCCTCACAAGTGCCTCGTGATATTTACGTTTAATTGGTCTAGTGTTTGGGTTTTCGGGTCTTAAATTTTTTCAACATATTTTAAAATATTAAGGAATTGAAATTTTTTTTTTCTAATTTGAATCTTTTCTTTCCCTTTTCTCTTGGTTGTTCTCTTCTCCCCCCAATGGTAACAAGGCAGCAAGCACTTTTAATGTTAAGGGATTGAAAAAAAATTTTAAGGGATTGAAAAAAATTTCTAATTTAAATTTCTTTCCCTTTTCTCCTGGTCGTTCTCTCTTCTCCCCAATGGCAACAAGTAGGAAGCACTTTTAAGTTGAAAGTTGAAACATATATATATATATATATATATATATATATATATATATATATATATATATATATAGTTTGAGAACATACTCTATGCCATCAAAAAGGAAACGAAAGAAAAGAAGTGTCACCGAGCAGGCATCGTTGAACCGACTTTGTATTGAAGCACCCACTTGTATACTAATTTCCGGAGTCCGCGACTCCGCCAAAGCCTCTAGACGCCAAAAGAACCTAGACATAAACACTAGGTGTCAATATACCACCGCAAACCACCCGCTGGCCCGAAACGCACCAATTTAGGTACTGAGGTAGTCGCACACTAAGTGCAACCTGAATACCGAAACTATGCCAACTAGGACCCTGGAAATGTTGTTTTTGGCATTGAAACCCACCATGATACTCATGCAGCCACCGGACACGCAAAACCATGAAGATCAACCAGCCAAGAAGGCTCCATGACAATAATAGGGTACTCACATTGACCAAATTCGCCGAACCCCAAACCGAACTGCGAATCCCAAATCGAACCGCGATCGATTGGCCAAATTCGCCTATAATCGCACTGGGAGCTCATTTGAGCTCCAAACGACATTCGAACCTAGTACAATCGGTCTAGAGGTCAAACACGCCTACCACACGCTGCCCAAGGCAGTACATGACTCACAATTGCATAAAGAGCCCAATAGTCCCAATTAATTGCATTAATTATAAAAAGAACGTGAGTATTAGCTCGTTACCGTTGATTCAGCATTTTGAAATTCGACCAGTAGCACACATCGAAGGGTCTCGATATTCTGAACACGGTGCTTTCTGTCCAGAGCGTAATCGAGCACCAAGGAGTGCGCCGGGGCAACCTTTTCATTCGATTTTGAGGTTTTCGAGAGCGGTGCTGTCAAATTAGCGATCGGAGATCAATCCGACCACAATAAAGGGGGGCACGGTGATGTGGGGGCACTTAGGAGGGCCGTGCTCCACTGCAGCAAGGTCGTCGGCAGCCTAGGTGGCCGGAACAGGAACTACGGCCAAAGACAAACCAGCTCGCAGCCTAGGAGAGTAGCAGAGAGTCCTCTTCCTGGGGCCAGGGGTGGCCCATGCCGGCCAAGGGGTCGATCCTAACAGAGGGGAGTCTAGGGAGGCGACGGTAGATTCGAACCGTCGCCATCATTCTCTCCTACTCTCGTTCGGCTCAATCCCAAGCAAGGAGGCTGGGGAACCGAGGTCCTTTGATGTGGGCGGCGACGGCGACGGCAGGGAGCAACGGCGGTAGTTGGGCAAGAGTGCAGCCTGAACCTTCACCAGATCTGGCTCAAAGGCAGACTTCGGGCTTGAGGGGGCTCGGCCGTGCCCAGTGTCATGCCCCGAGTTTTGGAAAGCAGGCTATTTTTTTTTTTTATTTTTTTATTTTTTATTTTTATTTTTATTTTTTTGAAATCAGAGTTTAAAACATTTTAGGCGTGAACAGATCGCCACATGTATAGTAAATTTCCTGTCCAATTGGACAGAGCCTTTCCTATACATGCACGGCTAAGCACTTACAGCAAATACCAGAGTAGTCTAAACTACGCATACATCATTAGTCATTTTACAATATTTAAAACATAATGCGGAAAGTAAAATATAAAACATACATAAGGGTACGGTGCCTACAGCCTCGGCACGCAACGTCGGTACGACCCGTGCCACGCACATCGACCCAACACCCGAACGACCTGAAAAACAGTCACCCATGGGGTGTGAGATACATCGACAGTGTATCCCAGTAGGCACGACGAGCTGAGAAATAGCTAATCGTACCTACTGGATACAATAATCTGCGGATAGTAAATAGATCCATAGGTAAAGCTGAATAATCAAATAAATGTCTACGGATAATCAAGATATAACTGAGCAGATATGGGTACAGAAATAGACAGTAAAACATGCTTTTATATGGAATATAAACTATGCATCAACAAAAGAACAACAAGTACCCAACCGATGCCACTATTGGTCTCGGGGACCTCAGGCGAAGATATCAAAGCTGAACCAACCACAATCATACTGGATTCCACCTAGCCGAGCTGAACAACAACCCCGTACCATTGATATAGCCAAGAGGATCCTCGTACCAAACGGTACAGCCGAGAGTTTCCTCATATCGGTACAGCCGAGGGGCTCCCCGTACCCAGTGATACAGCAAGAGGGGATAGCTCATGGGTCAACCAGACCCTTTACCGGTAAAGAACGCAATGTGGGTGATCAATCCCACAGCGTACGCGAGTGAACAGCAGGTGCACAACTATCATAATGCAAATGCTCAAGCTCACGGTCCACAGACCGGGTAATGCCGGAAATCCCCACAGGGATGCAGATGTCTGTATATCAATCATGGTCAATCATGCATATCTAAATATAAAAGCAAGTATCTCTGGATATAGATGTAGTATAACAAATGACAGATATGAAAGCAATCAACAGGCATGATCAGACCATGAAAATCTACTGTACTGATAAGCAGATGAACAGGAAAAGTCCAAGTAATATCTATCATCTAAGAACATGAAACATATAGGCATAATCAGGGTTGAAATCAAAAACAGGTGTCCGACTGGACTAAAGCAACTAGAGGGCCGAAAAGATAAAGTCCGGACCGAAGATAACCCACCTGTGTGTAGGCGGACCAACGACTCCAACAGAAGGCTCGTGGGCCAGAGTCAGACTGCAAGGACCTGAATCATGAATACTAATCAGGGACGGACTCACACATTCCCAAAACCACAGACTCACTAATTAAGCCACTTTGCTAAAATCGATGCTCGATCGGAGCCATAATTACTTCCACACTTCCGAAAAGGCCGATTTGGCACCGGAAGCCACCGACTTGAAACGAGAGCCACTGGACCAGCCAGGACAGCGTCGGGAATAACCAGAGACAGGTAACAAGATCATTCATCATTCTATTACATTGAAGTACGCAAAACTCGCGTCGAAAGCCGTTAAACCGCCGATTTCGCCGATTTACGGTTCGTTAACCGATTCCCGTTTAACGAAAACTAACAGACCTCTAACAAAAAGCTTAGAGATCACATACACACTGTCCAAGATAGTCCACAAAGTCACATTTGCAACTTGGTCCTTAGTGTTCTTTAAAATTGCATAAATACACCCAATTTACCATTGTTTCGACTCGATCTCCCAATCCGGGATGTTTTTGACTATGCCGTAAATTACAGTAGGTAGATCTCGATGCAAGCTAACCCGTGCTCACTGATTTGGGTGGACACGCAGCCCGAAAACACAATCGGGTCCAAGATTACATAGTTCACAATAGGCTTAATATTGTAAATCACCTAATCGCTTAGCTAAAACCCTAAACAGCATGAGCATCATGATAAACATGAACTACAGAGTCGAGGGCTCACCTCAGGTGCGACGCAGATCGGCCGGAAAGATCGCCGGAACAAGGTGGTGCAATTTCCAATAAGGCAAGATCTCGGTTTGGCCGAGATCAGGTCAACTCGGGTTCTAGCCTTGAGCAGAGGTGAGCAGCAGCAAGAGGACAATCATAGAGGTGGCTCGGTCACTTCCCGACCCAACGCCGACGACTCCGGGCGGCGGTTGGCCGGAATAAAGCTCCTCGGCCACCTATAGAGCAACAATGGAAAGTTTGGTGAAAAGGGTTCATTGACCCCATGCAAAGGCATGAATGAGATGCCCTCGACCAAGAGACCTTACCTGGGTGGTTAGCCGGTGACTGGAAGCGGCGGCGGCAGCCGGAGACCAAGCTCGGGCAAGCTTGGTGCTCACTAATGGCGGATCTTCAACCACTGGTCTTTAGGTCCAACAACTTGCACAAGATCACTCCTCTCGG
>CM054944.1:9919449-10246949 GCA_029168755.2 Tillandsia fasciculata | reverse complement strand
TCTAAATGTATGGAAAAAAAATTTAAGTTGTAAATTTCTTGACTTACCTAATAAATAGATCTTCAATTTTACAATTTCTTTACTTTTTCTTTTAAAATCGAAGTGATAAAAAAATAATAAGAGATTGAAAGACAAAACTAAAAAAAAAATATTGAGAAAAAGGAACAAAAAATAGAAAGGAAAAAAATAGAGTAAGAAATGTGAAAAGAAAGAAAAGAAAGTGCAGAATAGAAGAAAAGGTAGAAGTAAAAAGAAGAAAATAGATGAGAGAATGATAAAGGTTTATACAAGAAACCAAAAAATACAAAAGGTTGAAGTAAAAAAAAAAATTAAAAACAGTGCCTGTGTGGGCACGCAGCGGCACGTACCGTGATACTCTCTGGGTATCGCTCTGTCTCGTTCGATACTCAAAGGGTATCGCGGCACAGGAGGGCCAAGAGAGACCCCCCCTGTACCGTGCCGCTTAATTGGTGGCACGATACGTATCGCTCCGTGCCGTAAGGCACAGATGGATACTTAATTCCTTGATATATATATATAGGAAAATGCTAGATGTACACCCCAAATGGGGTGTACATCTTACACCCACCCCATCCTAGGGGTGGGTGAATTCCACACGTCACATCGAGTGACGAGTGGATGAATACCCACCCTAGGATGGGTGGGTGTAGGATGTACACCCCATTTGGGGGTGTACACCTAGCACTTCTCATATATATATATATATATATATATATATATATATATATATATATATATATATATATATATATATATATATATATATATATATATATGTGTGTGTGTGTGTGTGTGTGTGTGTGTGTGTATATATTTACATATATATATGTATACAGATGGAGAGAGGGGGAGAGAGAGAGAGAGAGAGAGAGAGAGAGAGAGAGAGAGAGAGATAGAAAGTTGAGCTGGAATGCTATCAGTAGTAAATGGTTTCGTTGCCACTCATTTGTTTTCGATGGTGAGGCTTCCAAATTGACGATCGACACCGTTGAATATGATCTAGACCGCTAGAAGTATCTAGAAATCAAATTTGAAATTTTTTCAACATTATTGACCTTATGATTAAAGGGGTTGTAAAATTTGCAATTTTAATGGTAGATATAAGTCTTTTGCTCGTTTTACAGTGCAAAGAAATCTAAATTATTTGAATTTTGGTTATAAAATTTTTTATACTATTTAAAACATAAATCTATACTCTCGATCTTGATTACAAGACTCACCTGAAACACTTCCAAAACCCACAAAGTGTTCTGAAGGGTTCTAACCATCCCTGTAAACCACCTACTGCCCCGAAACACACCACTTTAGGTGCCGGAGTAGCCGTGCACCAAGTGCAACCCAAATACAGAAACCATGCTAACTAGGACTTCAGAAATGCCGTTTTTGGCATCGGAACCCACCACGATCCACACTGTCTTTGGACACATCTCTGGACACATCAGACAATGAGGATCGTCTAGCCAAGTAGGCTTCATGATAGTAATAGGGCATTCACATCGGTTTAATGCAAATCCCGAACCAAACCGCGATCGAGCAGTTGATTTTGCCGTTAATTGCACCGGAAACTCATTCGAGCTTTGCAAAAACAACCGGACCTAGGATGACCAGTCTGGGGGTCCAGCGAACCTAATACACGCTGCCCAAGATAACCCGCGATTAATTGCATACAAGACCAAATATTCCAATCAATAGCAACATTATTATAAAAATAAGGGGTTTAGGCTCGTTACCGACGATTCTGTGGCTTAGAATCAAACTTGCTGCATTAGTAGAAGAGCATCGACGTTTCGGACAGCGTGCTCACTCTCCGCAGTACCAACGACAGTTGACGATGAAGTTGGAGCAACATTTTCTTCAAGTCGAGATGTTCTCAAAAGCGCGTACTGTGAACCTGTCTGTTGCAGCGTCTTAGGCTATTACCGAGGTGAGCACAGGTGCTATGGAGGTCGAGGGAGTGCTGTGTTCCCTCACCGGAACCTCGCCAACGGTCAGGATGGCCAGAATAGTAAGCCTCGGATCGAGAACAGTTTCAGCCATAGCAGTAGGGTAGCATAGGCTATTTCTGTTCTTGCGCGGCTAGAGGTGGTCGGCACCGGCCTGGAGGGGTTGATCCTGATGGAGGGGAGGCCTAGGGTACGGCGGTCGGTGGCAGGGAGCGATGGTGGCCGAGATAGGGGCAAGATTTGGCCGCAAAAGCCTGATCTCGAGCTACTGCCCAGTTCAGACTTGATAGGGCTTCAAGGGTAGCCGGACTGTGTCGACGGGGTCGCCTGAGGTGGAGAAGGCCGACAACGACGGCGGGGCTCGGCTCGGTCCGAGATCTATCCGGATCTGGCCGCAGGAGCTCCAGCTTGAGCTTTGGCCAGATCTCGGATCGAGGAAGGCTAGGGGTGATGTCGGGGCACCTTGGGGAGGTCACCGGAGACCATGGAGGTCGGCGGCGGTGGCCGCAATTCACCCGAGAGAGAGAGAGAGAGAGAGAGAGAGAGAGAGAGAGAGAGAGATTTGAGAAGAGACAGGCTCGAGATAGCCTCTTTGCTGGTCGGAGAGGTCATCGGCAGTGGGCGGCGCGTCGACGGGGTCCCTAGGTGGCCGCTGTGAGAGGAGAGAAAAATAGGGATTAGGTATTGGGTTTATTTTATTCTCTCCTTAGTTGCATAATTGCATAATAGTCCCTGCAATTTCTTTTTTCGACCACTTTGGTCCGCTCTCAGTCCTCTACGCACAGAAAACCTTTGTTGCGAAAAGTTGCCATTTTTCTCACATGAAATGATGACCTTTTCGCAAAGTGCTGCATTTTTGAATTTTGTAAAATTTTTGTTTTAGCCCTCTTACCGAGAACTCTCCCATGCGTGTAATTTGCATAGTAACACCTTTCCATGAATTTTCATGTGATTTGGCACATAATATGTCGTGCCTTTTACGAAGACACTCATTTTCTTATTTTGGCCACTTTTTGATTTTCGCATTATTCTGCACTTGTGCCACGCCAGATTGGAAAACAGACCTTACCACGACTTCCGACACTGCTGGACAATAGTAGTGATTTTGTTTTGTTGGGTACCGTTGTTGATTTGCGAATTTAGGAGTCTTTTTCGGTTTCCCAAATTTGAATATAAAATTCAATGTAATATTTGAATTTAATATCCCAAATATTATTTTTTCTGAATTTGAATTTACTGTTTCCTACAGCTTGAGTGGGAAGGAGAAGGTCAGATAAGGGAGGTTCCAGGTTAGTAGAGGAAGTGGTTGCAAGTGTTTCGTTTGGTATAAACCCGTAGTTCTTGTTGACTAGTAGTAGCGGCATCATGATTCATAATGGTAGGAAATTAAGATAAAGACTTAGAAGGTGAAATAGGCAAAAAAATTACATTTGTAGAAGAAAAGAGTAAAGCTAGCATCATTAGAGTGGCGTGTGAAGTAGAAGCTAGAGATTGCATCAATAGTAGAAAGACTCTCATCGAGTAAAGGAGGATTAAAAATTTTTTTTTGAAACATTTACAAATTTGAAATAGTAGAGGCATGCAAGGATTTAAGTATCCATCGGTACGGGCCGTATTTATAGTGCTGTATCGTGCCAACATGGTACCGGCACGATACAGCGACCGTGCCGATGGCACAACTCAAAACCCTTTTTAAAAAAATTATTAAATATTTTTTTCAATAAAGTTTAAAATATTTGATAAAGATACATAATAAACAATTATAAAATTTTGTTGCTAAAGAAAATAAATATTTCATGCTATTATGTGTCGGCACGCGTATCTTTTTTGTGACCGGCACTCATCGGCACGACCCGGCACAGTGTGTGCCGTACTGTGCTGGCAAGTTTTTGGCACGGCCTCATGCCACAACACTTAAATCCTTGAAGGCATGTGTAGAAAAGATCGAAAATTTTGAAGACAGGAATAAAAAAAAACAGTTTCAACAAATGTAACATGTTGAGAAATAAAAACTTTACCGATACTTGGATAGAGGCATCGAAAACCTTTATGTTTATTGGAGAGCCACAAGAAGACATAAGGAATCGATCAGGGACAGCTTAACATCAGCAATATCCTGTAGATTGGGAGAATACAAACATCCAAAAATTTTGACAAATTGCTAGTTAGAGGGGGCAAAACTATGCAAAACTTTGTACGGCGATTGTCCTTTCAAAAGCATAAGAGGAGTACAATTTATAAGAAAAATAGTAAGTTTGAATGGCATCAGCCCAGAAATGAAGAAGCAAGTATGCTTGAAAAAGCAGACTTCTAAAAATATTAGATAAGTGTCTATACTTTCTCTCGGCTAGGCAATTTTGTTGAGGTGTGTGTGGACAAAAGAATATATGAATAATTCTATTTTGAGAATAAAGAGTAGAAAACTTTTTATTTACATACTCCTTACTATTGTCAGATTGAATAATTTTGATTGAGCTATGAAAGATGTTTTCAACCATTGTTTTAAACACTAGAAATTTTTCAAAAATCTCATGCTTAAATTTTAAAAGATAAAGCCAAGAATATCCAGAATAATCATTGACGAAAATAACATAATATCTATAGCCTGAAACTGAATGAACAGGTGATTGCCATACATCAAAGTAAACAATTTGAAAAGAAGTTGACTGAGATTCCGAATCATGAAAAGAAAGTTTAACATATTTGCCCATATTACAAGCAATGTAGACAGATAATTTTAGAGCAGAATTACCATCAGAAACAATTCTATTGTTTTTAATAAATTTAAAAAGAACAGGAAGAGTATGATGGCGTCTATGCAAAATGTCTCTACTAAACCTAGATGCAACAAGGGTTAGCTGTTGCTTATTTCCTACAATTGCTACTTTAGAAGAAATTGGATAGAGTGATGTTCTCGAACTACGACATCGAAAAAGCTCCATCCCTATTTCCAATTCCTTCATAGAAAAACCAGAATAATCAAATTTGAAAAGGGAATTATTATCATGGTAGAATTGACGAACAAAAAGTAAATTTATTTTAATAGAAGGAACAATAAACACGTTTTTAAGAGCAAAGGAGTTAAAGAACGTATTTGATTGTGTCTCACCTGTCTGCTGTCTGAGTAATATAAGGTTTAGAAGATGAGAGAATACAAGAATTAACGGTCATATGATTAGATACTCCAGTGTTTGGATACCACATTTCCTCACCAGGTTAATGAAGGCTAATAGCAATGACAGTTTGAGGAATGCCATATGCAATGAAGGTATGATTGAAGCCTTATTTGCACTGGAGAGCAGATTGATTAAACTTTCCACAGATCTGACACAGTGTGTCATATCTTGGAATATAGGGTTGTCAATTAGGTTGAATATTATTATGTTGAAGATGTGGGTAGGTTCCATGAGATCCACGACCAGGACAGGAATTGTGTCTACCGTGTTGTCCTCGGCCTCCGCGATATCTACCCCAATGAGTATCTCGTCCACGATTTGCATAAAGTGCTTCATCGTCAATTTTGGGAGTAGTAAGTGATGTCGTCAAGCTAGCATGTTGTTGAGCTTCCGTTTCTTCTTGCATTAAGAGTGGGCGAAGTTGATCGAAGGTAGGTTTTCTCCTGTGTGTGTTTTGGGCACCGACAAAACCTCCATATTCTTTTGGTAGGCCCCAGAAGAACAGCCATGATCTGACTCGGTTTCACCAATTGCTCGAAGAGCATCACCGATCGACTTGATTTTTTGCATGTATTCACTCATGGCCATCAATCCTTTTTTGATGCTACTTAATTTAGATTTTAGAGAAAAAGTCAAGGTAGCAGTTTTGTCACGAAAATATGCCTCGATGGTTTTCCAGGCATTATGGGCTGTTTTGGGTGAACTAGAAATATCCATTTGTAGTATGCTAAGAAGACAAAGTAATATTAATCCAAGAAAGTATGGTGGTATCCTCTTTTCTTTCAAATTAAATACTCAGGATTCACAATTATCTTCTTATCAGCAGTATTAATAGTTTGAGGAGAAATAGTTCTATTTCTATCCACATGTGAAGTAACTCCAAAACTCTCTAAGACATTGAGAAAAATTTGTTTCCACACCAGATATATGGAGTCAATTAGTTCGAATGGCATAAGAGTTTTGATGTTAACAATTGGTGAAGTTGATATAGAAGAAGACACATTTGCCACCAAAAAAAAAAATCCATCACAAAAGAGGAAGGAAAAAAAAAAGACTACCAACTTAGAATTTCTGATGAGAAAGAGCGGCACCAAACTTCCATAAAACCAAGCAGCACCAGAGAAAGACCTAGCGGCACCAAGGAACTTCGAGTGGCAACAGAGAGGGTGGAGCGACATCGAGTCACCAACAGGAAGGACCGAGTAGCACCAAGGAGCACCAAGAGGGAACGGAGCAGACTGAGCGGCACTAAGGAACAAGGAAGGACCGAGTGGCACCAAGAAACCAGATAAGGACAGCGCACTAGAGAAGGATGAGCGCAATAGAGAAGGATGAGTGCACTGAAAAAGGATGAGTGGCACCAAAGAGGGATCGAGTGGCACCAAGAAGCTCTGAGCGGCAATAGGAGGGATCGAGGAGCACGAGGCAACACCGAGAGGCAACAGACAGTGCTGAATAGCACACTGTGCGAAACTTGAGAAAAAATTACCTATGGAAGAAGATGAGGTTTGTAGTGGATGGTGGTGGATATGGATTAATATTCCCTAATTACGGTTCCCTCTCTGATACCATGAAAGATGGGCATAATAGCTTACCCTCTAGGGTTGTATTGATGAAAATAAATAGTATAGGAGGCAAACCTATTATAGTAATAATATACAATCAGAATACTATATAGACCTACACTATATGGCAGTGATATACTATATATTCTATCATACGAAATATATTATAATCATACTTTATATATCGTAGCAAGATGTTTACTTGATATTTTTCTTTTATAATGTAACGTAAAAGGAACTTAAAAGAAAATGGTTCGAGGCCATTTCATTCTTCTACAACATTTCCTTTTCTCCCCTCCATGCTTCTCTTACTACTCACAGTATCCTGGTGAGTCGTACCAATATGTTTGCTTGTTGGGTGATGTGATGCTAGTGATGGATACCTTCCTAAGCTAGGCAAAGCTTCCAACCGCTATGCTGGGGTTCTAATGAGCTGTCGGATATGCTGTATACTGCTGCTTGGTTAACCAAAATCAATGCTTGATGATAATGTCGTACTCGCATACATATGTGTGTGCTATGATATGCACACCTTGTCATTCATTGAATGTGCATTGAAATCCACGCATCCCTCTAATGAGCAGAAATCATGCTGCTTATTGTGCTGCCACACTCCATGAAGCTGTTGCTATAATTCCCGTCTTGCAAGTGAAATGGTTGGAGCACCAACCACCCCTAGTTTCTAAAGCGTGCATGCTCATTCTGAACATAAATGCACATATTTATGTATAGAAGTATTTTTATGTATGTTTATTATTGTATGTAAGCATTCTGTAAGGCAGTTATATTTCCTCTAAATTAATTTTACTGCAATAAATCTGGATTTATTTTGTACTTAACAATCTTTCACTTACCTTTCTGCTGATTTGTTACTCTTGTCTCAGTATGTTCTTAGAAACTGAAATATGATGTGCTTGTTTGCTTGAGCAGAATCTGTTGACACCATAATGACAGAAGCTCATGAACTTGGAGGTTCAACTGTAGTTGTTGATCGAGCAACCCCTAAGGTAGCTCTCAAATTTTGTGCCTTTTCTTTTTAATACATCATATTACTGTGCTCTACCTGGTCAATTATACTGTTGTTAATTGGCTGTTTGAAATTATCTTATGTTTATAATAGCTGTTTGTTAAATGTGCGTTTTATCATATGATTGATTTGCCACCACTGATCTGGTGATTTCCTTTGACTATCATTCTGAGTTCAGGATGATGACATGAGGTATCCGAGCAGAGTAGTTCAGGGTGGATATGGTGCCTATAATGCTTATATAACTGCAGCTACTAGGTATGCAGCACTTGGCACGCCGACACTGTATGACCACCCTGGATCAGCTTATGCTAGTAAGCTTTTTACCATTTGCTCAGGGGTTTTTTTAGGAAAAGAATAAATACATGGGCTTCATTAACATCAACAGCATTGTATTGTAATTTGTTGTTTCTCTTTGTGTGTAGGAGGATATTTTGGAACTTCCCGTGGATTTGGCAAAAAGATATTTGTTGGCAGACTTCCACTGGAAGCAAATGCTGATGATCTGCGGCAATATTTTGGGAGATTTGGGCGCATTTTAGATGTTTATGTTCCAAAGGTATTGTATTTTAATTGAGCTATTGCGAATTTCGTGGGTTACAACGTAGAATCTCCTAATATTGTTGTTCATTTTACTTTAGGATCCTAAAAAAACTGGTCATAGGGGCTTTGGCTTTGTTACTTTTGCGGAGGATGGTGTAGCAGATCGTGTGTCGCGTAGAACTCATGAAATTCTAGGGCAAGAGGTATGAGATTTCTTGTAGGATGTGAAGTGCATACATGTATCTTGCTAAATTTTCTGTTTATATTCTTTTTCTGCTATATAGAAAAGGTAAATTATAGTATACCAGTTGTCAGTTTTCAATTCTGTAGTGTTTAACTTGTCAGGCAAACAGAATTTATCGCTTATGCTAATGATCAAATCCCTGCTAATTGCCTGGTTGTAGCACGACTTGCTTGTCCATGCTTATCTTTTTTCTGTTAGTGTGAGAAGTAAAGAGCTTCAAGAAGGTCATTTCAGGTTTTTATAGTTCATTTTGTATTGTTTTCGAGAACAAACTACAAGGAGCTCACTATAGGTAGACCGATCGATTAGTTTATACAAATTGAAACAGTAAAAGAGGCAGAAGACAGTTGAGGGTTATTAAGATAGAAGAAGACGGAGTAAATAACACATTCTCATTATGTCAATGAAATAATCATTCTAGCGAAACATCCGTTTAAACAAACAAAAAACCAAATCCTATTAGCTAAATTTCAATTGATTGGGCACTGTCACTTTGTGACTCTTTTTAGACTATTTATGTTAAAATGGTTTTAGGGAAAACATAAATATAGATATCTACCTAGGCCTAATCAAATTAAAGGTTGAGGTACACAAGAGAGTTGTTGTGTAACATTTGATGCCTAGGGATTAGCTAGTGAAGATGTCATGTCCCGAGACTGCCAATTTGGTCGGTTTGGGCACGCCGATAGACCTGCAAATCGGACATGACCTCTCTATACCAGAAAGAAACTGTAACCATCTCAAGTAATACATCATGCACGAAGAGATACATGAATATCAGAGTGAAGCTAAACTAAATATTCAACTTTAAATATAAACACAATTGCATAAAGTTGAAATTGCAAATATTAGAATGAACATTTAATACATTGTTAATTACAATTTCTTTTCGTTTTCTTTTCCACTCTCAAAATACAAATATACACTCTATACAAAAAGGTACCACACTAGACTTTCTAGGTTTGCTACTTTGCTGGGCACTTGCCCCTGTCGTGTGCCTCACCAGCGGCATTTGGATCTGCAAAAAATGTGGAAACCACGGGGTGTGAGAACTACGAATAGTTTCTAGTGGGTTCATCCACCGAGAAATATGTTCTATACCACTTGGTCCAATGGAAGCATTAGTAGCAAGATAATAATTGAAAGCAGTATATTCTATACTAGTTTGCAAGTATAATATTTCTACACTACTAGTCCATACACATGTACCACTATGCTACTATGCCATGCCACACTAGGCTACTATGTCAACCCGGCCACTATGTCGCTACACAATGTTACAACTAATTCGACCGCATGTGTCACTCTTATCGTATTATGATTTAGGTTTCATAATTGTCCCTTATAGAGAGTCGACTTATGCGCGAAACCCTCTTTACTTGGCAGTTGCTTGTGCTCTTTTAGAGCAATTCTCCTGGAGAGTCGGCTTATGTGCGGAACCCTCTCCAACTTGGCTATGAATGAGTTTAAGGCAGTTAGGCACTTATTCACAAAAGGAGTTGAAATATATGCTCGTAACCCTCCCCCGGGAGTCGAAATATGCTCGTAACCCTCCCCCCCGGGAGTCGAAATATGCTCGTAACCTCCCGTTGCCACTTAACACTTCCGGAAGGTCTTATTATCTTTATTTTTCTCTTTTATCCTAGGTTTATAATTTTAGGATAGTTAGGATGCTTTAAGAACACCAATTCACATTTGAGTTTTCTTGTTTACTCATTTTACACTTTTGACTCTAAGTTTATGACTCTAGGGTTAAGTTACCCCAAGGACACCAACTAGCTCATGCCACACTAATCTAGAGTTCATTGACTCTATGTTGTCACTTAGAGTTCATAACTCTATGTTCACACCTTAGGTTTTCCCTAGGTTGATGCCACACATTGTAAACCTAGGTTTTCTCCCTAAGTTAGATGCCACTCATAAGTTAACCTACAACTGAATTTTCTTACTCATATACCCAAAGCTAAACCTTGATTATCCCCTTTTTACACTATTTAGGGAGGGATAAACCCTAATTTTCTCATGCATAACATGCATCAAAACCTCTAGCACTTACAAACAATGATTCTAGATCAAATAAAAGCATAGGAACAAGAGACAGTTCATCCTTGTCGGTGAAATTTCCCACCTTAGGTTGCCTTTTGTAAGAGGGTTGTTTTTGATCTCTTGAACCTTCAATAAAATCCCTAAAAATAGTGTAAAAATTCATAAGAGACCTCAAAATCTCTTTTAAGCACCAAAATTTAAAACCCTAGATTTTACTCTACTCGCCTCTCTCAAGATCTTAGCCAAATGGGGGAGAGAAGAGCTTCATTTCTTCTCCTAGAGCCTCCTTTTTGAGCTCCCCCACCTTTTCCTTGCTTCGGTCGAGATCAAAATGCTAGCCAAAGGCCTCTTGCACTGTGCGCCTCCTTCTCCGTCTTCTTCGTCTTTTTCCTCTAGGAGAGAACAAGAGAGGAAGAGAGCGTGGGTGAGGGGGAAATAGGTTAGAGTGGGCAATGTTAGGGGGTTAAATGGGCTTTTCAGAGGGTTGCAATATTTGCACTTTGGCCCAAAATTTTTCTTAATTGCAACTAAACCTATGTCAGTCACCACTGGTTTCGGGCGCCCGCTAATTGTTTCGGGCATCCAAAACTTCGTAGCTACAAGCCGCGCGGCTCCAAGGGTGCCCACAGGGATTTCAGGTGTCCGAAACCTCGCACACGTAGTTTCCAGCACTCGGGTTGAGCGCCTGCTTCTCACTCTTGGGCGTCCGTCTAGGGCTTGATAGTTCAGCCCGGCGTTCGAACCTTCTTTCCGGCGCCCGAAAGAACTCTGAAGCTCCAGACTTCAGTTTTTCGTCCTTTTCCGACTCAGTTTCGATCCGAACTCATTCCGATTCGAACCAAACTTGCTCAAACTCTTCTAATCATGTTTTTAAACGTGTCCAAAGTGACTTATTCGTGCTTCGCTAATTTAGCGAAATCCGGTGCACCACAGAAGATGCATATTGTCACGCCTCGGGGCCCCTTTTATAAGTTTTTATTGAAAAATATTGTTTAATATTAGATTTTTTTTTTTTGAAATCAGAAGGCTACCCAGAACGTGCGCAAACCCACCACATGGACAATTTTCTTGTTCAAACAGACAAAGTCTTCTCTATACATACACAGTATCGGAGCACAAGATACATAACGTATAACCACACAACCAATCCACAGCACAAACATAGACAACTCAAAATAGTAGCAAGATGATGATAGAAACCGTAGAATAACCAAGACAGGATAACCACCAAACTTTCACAAAAAAACCTTATTCAAGTATTAAATTTTTTTTGCTATTAGAAAATACGAGTTTCAAAAACCATAGTTTCACTATTGCAACAGCTAAAACCAAAACAGACAATGATCTGAAAGCTAAGGTAAGGCAACTACAACTCTAAATCAAAGTATCATAGGATGACATAAACTAAAAAATCATAATAAGGCCACAACTACACAAAATGACAGAAGCAATAAATAATTGAACTGTTAAAGGATGATCACAAGTCCACTAAATAAGAGGCCAACTAGGTAAATGTACTCATGTTTTTCAGTACACGTGTTTTTCAGTGGGTACCGCAAGCCGCCGAAAGCAAACCACACCCATTGGTCAACAAAAGAGAAAAAATAACATAAGTATACAGTAGCCAACTACTGTATTATAAGAGTAAGGAGCATGTAAGACAGTAAGGAATGTTGTTACTGTAATCAAAACAGAATACTAGGTATGCCACACGTCAATCAGATAAAGAGTCCATCAAGTAACCCAATCCATAACCGTCGTGTTGGTCCATAGACCTTAGGCAAAAGCCACAATTGTATGAATCTGACCCACAGGTCATTTTCAATCTCTTTTTCGAAAAAGATTATCCCCCATTGGTGGTCAAATCCACTGGTGTACATGAATGCGTATCGAATGGTGGTGGATCATGCTATATGATCAAGTAACCATACCAAGGCGGAAAGCTGCAAAGCTCATGAGAAGTAATCTGTCGACCAAGATCGTCAAATCTCATAATAGTGTCCTGCTGACCAACATGGTCAATCTCATCAAGTGAGCATTCATGTATACTCTAATCCTACTGTACATGTCATGTGTCCAACGATGATATAGTTCCACAATCGCATGAATCTAACTCGCGGGCATTTTTGATCTCTTTTCAGAAAAGAAAATCCCTAATCGGTGGTCAAACCCACTAGTCTACGTGAATGCGCATCAAGCGGTGGCGGGTCATGATGTATGATCAAGTAACCACACCAAGGCAGAAAGTCGCAAAGCTCACGAGAAACAATTTCCCGACCAAGAAGGTTAAATCTCATGATAGTGTCCAGCCGACCTACAAAATCATTCTCATCAATTGAGCATTCATGTATACTCCAATCTTACTCTACATGTCATGGGTCCAACGACGATATAGTCCAATATGGTAATCAATGGAGCACATGAAGAGATAACAATAATAAAACCGATGTGTAGAGTAACTAAGCATGTAAGAGAGAGATGTCATAATAATCTGAATAAGCCGCTTTACTAATCATGTATCATTGAATGACATGTTATAACAGTGATGAGAGCCGATTAGTAGAGCAAATAACAAAAATAGTAAGGTATAGTTTGGTTTGAGGATTAAAGGGGGGATAAGGGGAATATCCCCCTTTAATCCCCAAACAAGAATCAGTGAGGGGGGGAACAAGGGAATAGTTGTTCCCCCTCTTACCGGGGGATAACCCGTTAGGTGGAACAAGGTTGGGATAACCCGATAGGTTATCCCCGGGTTATCCCAGGGATAATCGGGTAAGGGGGGGAATAGTTGTTCCCCCACTTAGATGGAACAAGGTTGGGAACAACCTTGTTCTTCCCACTTTTTTTTTTTTTTTTTTTTTTTTTTTTTTTTTTTTTTTAATTTAAATTAAAAAATTTTAAATTTTAAGATAATTAAATTTATAAAATTTAAAATTTAAATTTTTTTATTTTATAAATTTTAAAATTTTTAACTTTGCTTTGTAATAAAATTAAAAATTTTAAAAAAATTTTAAATTTTTTTAAAATTTATTAATTTTAAAATTTTAAAATTTATACAAATTTAAAAATGAAAATTTTTGCGCACACTTTTGCAATTTTTTGAGACAATTAAAATTTAAATTTTTAACATTTATAAATTTTACTTTAGAGAATTTTTAAATTTTATAGCTTTTAAAATTTTTAACTTTAATTTTTAATAAATTTAAAAATTTAAAATTTTTTAAATTTTAAAATTTATACTAATTTTTATATACAAAATTTTGAATTTTTAAAAATTTATAAAGTTTCAAAATTTTAAATTTTTTTAATAATTTTTTTTATATACAAGTTAAATATAAATTTTAATAAATTTTTTAATAAATATCTTAAATCAAATATTTAAAATCATATAAGTAAAATTTTTATTTATTTTAAAAAATCATTATGGTTAGGGCAATTTCGTCATTTCATCCAACTACTACTCTCTATTCTTATTATTCTCCATTATCACACCAAACACAAATTTTCTTATACCTTGTACTAATCTAATATCCAACCAAACACATTTATACAATAGTTCCAGCTTGTTCTCAAATTTATACTTATCCCTGGAACAACTAGTTCTCTCTTATCCCCCAACCAAACGCAGTCTAAGGATGTAGGTATAAACCGATCTACTCACAAGTAAGAAATCTAATAAAAACATACCAGGAAATAACCTAGTAGAATACAATTTACCGACATTTGGATCCAAGCACCCACCTCAATACCAAGTAACTGAATTTGCGGCTCAAGCTGTACTCCTACAACCGTTCGAATCTAAAGATTCAAGGGGTCATGATCAGCCCCCAAGCATTAAGCTGACAACAACTCGTGATACCAAGTCGCCAGCAACACAAACTGGTCTGATTGAAACAATTATTATTTTTAAACGATTTTTGAATCTCGCCTAACCATCGCCTAATCCATCGAGACTTCCAATCAGCCCTTGGAGCGTCCCAAACACCTAACCATCGCCTAATCCATCGAGACTTCCAATCAGCCCTTGGAGTGTCCCAAACAATGTTGTAGGTCTCCTTGGACCACCCACTGTCCCAAGACACCAATTAGGTGTAGGGAAAGCCGCATACAAGGTGCGCATCAACAGATGTCACGCCCCGAATCACAGCGGAAGCTCTTTTCGAGAACTTCAATAGGCCCACCCGCCGTATGTGCAAGACTATCCTTCACACACGAAGCGGTCCCATTTAGGTACCTGTCTCAACAAAAATCAAGCAACAACGGTAATCCTAGGAGTCTACAGCTATATAATGTGAACATGTATCAGAGTAAAGAAAAACTAAATTGTAAATATCACTGTACAATCCACATCCCAACAAACTATACTAAATACCAAAACAGCACATGTCTCACCATAAAAATGTTGCTCCAGCAGCTATATGTATAGTGGCAAAAGTAGGATATCATCCGGGTCCACTCTAGCTCTGATCCAATGGTAGGAGATGCTAACTAGCTCACGATTTCCTTACCTCACTCAGCAGCCGGTGTTGAAGACTCTGAAATAAAAATCAACAAAAGAGGGCATGAGAAATATATAAACAATAGTCCCAGTGGGTAACAGCAGTCAACCACGACGACCTTCCCACTAGGTCAACTAGAGGCAAAATAGAACTGAACTGAGAGGAAGCAATAAAGTAAACCACAAATAAGCCAAAACCAATCTACCACTATAATGCCTCTTCTAAGTTACCAAAGCTGTAAACCCTGTCCATGCAACTAATGCATCAATAAAATATCCAATATCTCATGTGTCACAATAACCATAAGTATGATGTCCCAATCCCACAGATTGACTTCATAGTCCGATCTATCCTGCGCCACCACGTATAGCCACCACCACCCTAGTGTCCGGGAGATGTGGCCCGCTATATGTAGATAGCGTCTCAAAATATGGCCCATGCCAAAGCTATGCCCAACCTCCGGAGTGGGCACTCGAGTGGCGCGACCCCGCTGAGTATAGCGTATCACAAATCACTGTCAAGCTCAATCTGGCTCTGCAGGCTATGGTCATATGAAATGATCAAATAGATTATGAGGACCGTTAACTAATCCAATCAGGACGTACATTTTGGTATCACACTGCCGACCAACCCTCGGCAACAAATCAAAGACTCGGCTACACTGCCTACTGATCTGGCAGTAACATCAACTCATCGAACATATCTCAAATGTCTCACAGCTGACTAACACTTGGCGATATACAGTACACTAATCCCACTGCCAAATGTTAATAAAGGCTCCTAGTTAGCATAGCACATTCAACCATATAAATTAACAAGCAAGGATATGTCACTTGATTATAATATAAAGTTGGTTCAAATGGTTGAATAGTCAACAAGCTCCTCAATTAACTCATATAGCAAGAAGCATAATTGATTGTCCTGTTCAATAAAACATAGCTTCCTATGGTATGCATGTTGAAGGCAACAGAGACTAGCTAATTAATTACTTCATGCATCCCATTGCAAGTAGCCTAATCAACATACACATAGGAGCTAGTATTCACCCACCTAATACGAACCAATCCATAACATATTAAGCATGTGAAACTATACAGTATATTCAAAGGGTCCAAGGAAGCTTTACCACATGCATGATTAGAATATTCCATGTCTTAGGTTTCCTTGGGGAAGAAAACTAAAACCACGCCATCTTCCTCTTTATACTATTAGCACCATATAGCGTAAGTTCACTTCTCAACTATAATCAACTTCGCATGCAAACTCATACACCCAAAGCCTCACTAAACAAACAAAACCAAGATGACATAAAAGGAAATTCATCATGTTTGGATGCTAAGAAACCCACCTGCGGAAGTGTTCCAAATCCAAGAAAAGAAAAGGGAAGAAGAGGAAGATGCTGAAGGTGCTCTCGCTGTCTTGCCGAGGTCGTGTACGGGGTTGCTATCGTGTTGCTCACGCAGAAATTCGGCTTCATGAAACTCCAAACAAGTCCCTTTCAAGCCTAAACTCCCTCCCAAGCTTCTTCTCTCTTATTCCTCTCTGGTAAGGGTGGAACGAAGCAAAGAGATAAGGATAAAAACTAAGGCGGTTCGGATCTATTTTATAGGAAATAATCCCAGATTCGGGCGCTCGACCAGATCAAGATGGTGACTGAGTAGCTTGTCGTATACGTCCAAAAGCCGCTGCTCTAGTCTAACCGGGTGATTCGGGCGCGGATTCGGGCGCCCAAATGAGAGCCCGAAATCTCTAATTCGGCTCCCCACAGTGCATCCGGGTTGAGGACATGGAAGGCAAGAACCTGCATTTTCGGGTGCCATGGCCACACTTTCGGGCGTCCGAAAGTGCCCCAAAACAACACCTTCGCAATTTTTCGTTTCGGCTTCGTTTTCGCGATCCGATTTTACTGAAACAGCTCCAGATTTCACCAGCACTCTTCAGGAACATAGTACAACAATTCACACTGTAACCTTAGCAATTTGCAAGGGTCTAGTATACAAAAACAGAGGCCTTGGCTCCAAAACTATACTGTAACGGGTTCTAGCGTACACCGATTATTTGGGCATAGAAATCAGCCGGACAGAGGGTACACTACCTGTTTCAACTAGTAAGTACTCTCCGAAACACATCTCGCGAGTTTCGAAGTCCAGGTGCATAACCAGTGCATAGAAATGGTGGATTTCTGCCTCAATAAGTCTCGAAGTTGTCGTTTTCTGCACCAGAAAAGCAATCAACCACATGACCAATCTCGAGGGGCATTCCCACTAGGTTCCGGTCAACAACAGGCATAGCCGTGAACACCCCAACCAACAGTTTGGCTGTAAAGATACAATTTCACTATCATGGACACCGTTTTGGTGTTGGAATGCACACACGACACACGTTCAGCCTTAAAGTGTCCCAAACACTTAATTAAGAATGATGGGACAGCGAGCACACTCTGGTGCAAAGCTGGGAGCGAGTGGCAAGCCCAAATCAGCCTTCGAAGCCTCGAACCGTGCCATTTTCAGCGTCGGGACAGCACGCATATTTATCGGTCTTGGAGGATTTCTGTAACAACCTAAAGAACAATAAGCAACATCAGTAGTAGTATAGTTCAATAGTGAAATAGCTAGTAGCCAAGGTAAAGGAAATAACAATGCATGAGATGAGTAGAGCTCATGGAGATCCAGGAGGAATCCGAGAGAAGGCGCTGGTAGAGGAAGAAGCCATAGAGATTGAGGTCGGAGCAGCTCGTAACCATCGGCATCGACAAGGAGCTGTAATGTCCATCAACATTCTTCCCAGAGAAGGGCGAAGCGGAGACGAGAACGGAGGGGAGCTAGGGTAGAAGAAGAGGAAGAGGAGGTTCCGATAGGATCTAAGGAAGCTCTAGTGGCATTTGAGGTAATTAAACAGGGGTTATTGGAGCGGGCACGTCGGGAGAGGAGCGACAGCGAAGGGTGAATCCGCCCCGCTAAGCCAGAGTACAGGACTGGATGGAGGCCCGACCCTTTTGAGCCCACACTTCTCAAGATTAGGCCCATACTAGCCCAGTTACTGTTTTACAAGTCTTCTTGCATTGTAATCCTTAACTTTTGGCATATTACACTTTAGTACAAACTAAGGGAGGATAAGTAGTAATGTAAGCAGAGTAAGAGGCATGAATGAAATGAATTAAATCTTTCTTCTCCTTCCTCCTCCCTCTCTTCTCCTTCCTCTGTTCCTGAACCATCGAAGTCAACAAGGCCACAAGAAAATCGAAGGCAACAAGCAACGCAACCAACTCACAGGCAACCATCGAAGGCAACAAGACCACAAGAAAATCGAAGGCAACATGCAAACACCACCAACTCACAAGCAACCATCAAAGGCAACAAGGCGACAAGAAACCGAAGGCAACAAGGCAACATAACAATCAGTACATAGGCAGCGATCGAAGGCAACACAACAACCAGCTCGCAGGCAACAAGATCACAAGGCAACACAACCATTTGTTCGCAGGCAACAAGAAATCGAAGGGAACAAGGCAAATTCAAAGCCAACAAGTGGTAAAGCAACGCAACAATTCGGCAAATAGGTTGCACGTAGTGGTAGGAAACCATTTTTGAAGCAATTGGGAAGGCCAATCAGTGTGCAATTAACCAAACACCTTGTGGGCATCAGGTATTAGTGTATCACACACTAGCTGCTACCCAAATTTCAGAATTAAGCCACATTATAGCAAATAGCCTCCACTTGGATTGTATAAGGAAATCAAAATTGAAGAAGTTAAGGTAAAGGATCTCAAGTAGTACCTCGAGCAAGAACTCAGACAAGTGGCATCAGATCTGAATTGGAAGAAATACAACAACGACTTAAGCAATTACTACGACGTTAACTATGTGGTATCAGATTGCAACAAGTGGAAGGACAGTCGGGCAATTCGACAAATAGGTTGCAAGTAGTGATTGGAAGCCGTTCCGAAGCAACTAAGAGAGGCAAATCAGCTAAGCCTTTCTTCAAACAGTCTGAATGCAAGGTAATTAGCACTAGCAACTCACTTTTAGCATCACTTTAAGCCATCAATTCCTATATTGCTGCAATATTATTGCATCTACTGAGGAATGTACCAAGGTTGGGAAAGTGTCGTGTCGCTGTTCCATTAGTGAATCAGCAACTTAGCCTCAGCGTAGCATCATTGGTCGCCTTGACGTAGTTACTATAACCAAAGGAAAGAAAGTGCCTAGCCCAAAAGATGGACAACTCACAACGTACATGGCAACAGAGGTATGAAGCCTTACGAATGGAAGAAACCAAGAGCTATGAAAGGTTGCGGCAAGAGAATGCATAAGCAGCTACTGGAGTTGCTAACAACCTTATTGCCAAACTCGCAGCAATCAGTGAATACCAATTTGGTAAACGAGAGGTACCCAATCCAAGAATTTGGTACTTCCAAGCAAATTGGCTTCGTAGAGAGATGCCGAGAGAATGGTGAAGCCATTAAGCAATACGAAATCACGATACAGGAGGATTCGGGCAACTCCTAGAGTCGATTAGGAGCCGAGCTGTACATGCTAAAGAAAAAAATTATGCAGTGCAAACTCTAATAGAGGAGAAGGAGCAAATACCCATACCTGTCTCTATAGAGAAAAGAGTTAGCTCACTATTTTATTCCATAACCGAGCAACTAACTGCAGTGAAGGAAGTAGGGCAAAGGCACCCTGAAATTCAGCAGGTTGAGGCCAACAAGGAATATAATATGAAGCGAAGGTACAGTGCTGGCAAGCCGGAGGAGCTGCTGAAGCTGTTCACAGCACAACCACCTTTACCCAAGCCTGCCCACAATATCCCAGATGCACACACTACTACAACAACAGGAGGTACCCTAGAAGCCACTAAAAATACAGCTCATAAAGATAGTATGTGATGCCCCACTTCCCAGGGGGTCACCCATCTTAGAACTACTCTAGCTCTAACACGCTTAACTCTCATAACCTCTTGGATCTTGCTACCATCCAAAATGCTATAGCCGGGTTAGAGATTTTAGTCCTATTATATCATTTATATATAGGACTAATCCAAATTCCGGGGGTGTCACATTCTTCCCCCCTTTAAGCCCTGACGTCCACGTCAGACTCAAGCACGCTCACAAGCACCAGGCGATGTGAGGCTCGTCTTGCTAGCCTTAGCCGACCTTGTGAGGAGCTGCACTCCACTCACAACGGTCATTAGCCGGGGAGCCTCGCTCTACCCACTATATAACCCTGGCTCAGCCGAGACTCATCTCACATTTCCGGCTGGTGAAAGGCTCTGATACCAACTATGACGCCCCACTTCCCAGGGGGTCACCCATCTTAGAACTACTCTAGCTCTAACACGCTTAACTCTCATAACCTCTTGGATCTTGCTACCATCCAAAATGCTATAGCCGGGTTAGAGATTTTAGTCCTATTATATCATTTATATATAGGACTAATCCAAATTCCGGGGGTGTCACATAGTATCAATTGCAATTCTGTAGAAAAGGCTACGACAGATGAAAAAAAGAAGAGGCAAGGGCTATGCAAGGAATATAGGGAGGAGTATGTTTCAAAGCCTCAGTGCAAGGATAGTCCCCTGCATGCTATACCATCCCGTATAGAGGTTGACGAAGTTGATGAAATTGAGCCGACAAATGAAGGTGGGAATTAGGTCAAGAACGCCATGATTATCTACAGATGGAGATTTATAAGAGACCTGAGACGGGGTTGAGGGAGATAATTAGCAAGCCAGAGAAGCTGCTGGGTTCATTAGCAGATCAACCACCTCTACTCTGGACTGCCCACATTGTGATGACAACCAGGCATGAAGAGTGGAAATCCAATGCACACCAAATCAGGAGATAGCTTCACTCTACTGAATCTCACAGGAAGCAATGAGTTCCCGATATACAAGGAAGGGGATTCAAAGAGATGGCTTATAAATGGCGAACAACACAAAAGGCCAGTGGGAAATAATCCAGCAAGGTTTGATGACTCAAGAGTCCAAAGGCTATTTCAAAACTCAAAAGGCTAGTGGGAAATAATCCAGCAAGGTTTGAGGACTCAAGAGTCCAAAGGCTTTTTCAAAACTCAAGTCAGGTAGAAGCTTACCTTGTGTGTGGCTTCGTGAATGTATATAAGGAGCCAGGGACAATGCTTGAAATGCCTCACCCCTGCTCACTATCATTGGCCTACGAACAAGCTAAGCTGAAGGAATCTAATAGAGAAGGGGATGCTACACTACACATAGAAGAGAAATGCAAGGTACTTACTGTTGATCTACCAAAATGGATGCAAGTAGTGCAAGACAGTGGCGAAGGAGACCATCAGGCCGAAGAAGTCATTGCAGAACTACTAGAGCCAGGGATGGAAAAGGGTATACATCAAATAGTGCCAGATTGTGAGGTATTCTTAAGAGCTAAGGAGGAAAAGAGGCCCGAATATTACGACAAGTGGTTGATACTTGCAGAATGGTAGTTCCACAGTAGATTCCACATGTTGGCAATTTTACAAGATGTATGTAGCCATTGCTCTCCAACCCATGCCTCAACTACAATTGAAAAGATTATGGTGAACTCAAAATTGAGCTGGTGCAAGCAAAGAGAGCAGTCCAGGTGCAACCTTAAGGAGCAGCGGATTACGACACGACAGGGAGTGAAGTACTATACTGCTAGAAGAAGAAGCGAGAGAGTTTTTGAGATGAGAGAGCAATTATACTGGAAGTTACTACTCTGTGAGCAATCTATAAAGGCTCTAGAAAAATATCTGAAGTGCAAATCCAACCAAATTGGGCTTTACCAGATCTTGGAGCAAACAAGACTAGAGGCTTGCAAGCTACGACTTCTTGAAGGTCCCAAGGATGTGCCCTCGCCCCAACGAGTGTCGCCATCCATGTTGTCAGCCACAGAATATGGGCGAGTGTGGACACAATTGGGAAACACCTTAGATCGGCGCATGGCAGGGCAAGAAAACCCGGCAGATACTCAGATATGGGTTAAGAGAAGCGACTTGGAAGGAGAAGTTCTACTTAGGAAGGCACCTGGGCACTCCATCAATAGTCCCATCCTTGAGGACAAGGATGAACTTAAGGCGGAGGGATTGTAACAACCTGAAGAACAATAAGCAACAGCAGTAGTAGTATAGCTAAATAGTGAAATAGCTAGTAGCCAAGGTAAAGGAAATAACAGTGCATGAGATGAGTAGAGCTCATGGTGATCTAAGAGGAATCTGAGGGAAGGCGCTAGTAGAGGAAGATGCCATAAAGATTGAGGTCAGAGCAGCTCGTAACTATCGGCACCGACAAGGAGCTGTAATGTCTATCAACATTCTTCCCAGAGAAGGGCGAAGCGGAGACGAGAGAACGGAGGGGAGCTAGGGTAGAAGAAGAGGAAGGAGGTTCCGATAGGATCTAAGGAAGCTCCAGTGGCATCTGAAGTAATTAAACAAGGGTTTTTGGAACGGGCACGTCGGCAGAGGAGCGGACAGCGAAGGGTGAATCCGCCCCGCTAAGCCAGAGTACAGGACTGGATGGAGGCACGGCTCTTCTGAGCCCACACTTCTCAAGATTAGGCCCATACTAGCCCAGTTACTGTTTTACTAGTCTTCTTGCAATGTAACCCTTAATTATTACACTTTAGTACAAACTAAGGGAGGATAAGTAGTAATGTAAGCAGAGTAAGAGGCATGAATGGAATGAATTAAATCTTTCTTCTCTTTCCTCCTCCCTCTTATCTCCTTCCTTTGTTCCTTCCCCTCTCTATTTCTCTCTACTACCTCTACCCTATATCTCTCTTCTCTCTATTCTTCTTCTTCTTCTTCCCCTCTACTCCAACCTTCTCTTACCCAATTTCCCCATAAAACTCACTATCATCCTCGTTGCCATCCACGACTCATAGCGATTTCATCATAGCCGGGTTGCGACGAGTCCGGGACAGCAATTTCGGCTTCGCAAATTGCGAACACGAGGGCCCGTACGTTCTCACCAAGCCGGCAAGAAGCTTGGCCATGCGTTCTTGTTATATCCAACATGGATTAGCCCTCTGCTTGGCCATGCTACACGACTCAACATCTTATTCGCTGTCCTTAAAAGCACCATTTTAGGAGTCAGAATAGCCACACGTCTTAAAGTTTAATAACAGGATTCACACCCCCGAACTTGGCTGTAGCAAGTCCAAGAATGCCGTTTCTGGCTTCGGAACCAGTCATGACACTTTCACTGCCACCGAAGATATAAAACAGTATGATTTGGCCAACCAGCGAGGCTTGATCACGACCGGGGGAGCAACATCAATATTTCCATGAATTGCAAACAGAAACTGTGCGTTATCGGCAATTCGAGTGGCAAATCACTTCAATACAGCTCCAAAGGGGTTCTTGGGTCTCGGAGGATCAGTTCGGACGTCGATCGATCAAGATCGATGCTTGCCCAAACACTATTGTGACTGAAAAAGTGCCGAAACAATGAAAAATTGCAACATTTGTAAGTTATGTAAACCCTATAATCTAAATAGGATCTATCAAATACATAGAGGGGGGGGGGGGTGAATAGGTATAACGGCCAAAAACACAAATCTTAATGGAATAAAAATAAATGCGGAAAATAAAATAGTACACTGAGATTTTATGTGGGAAAACTCCAACTAGGAGTACAAAACCTACAGTACCAACATGCGATAACAATCCACTAAAAAATAAAAGATTACAAGGTGATTACCGACTTCACGGACTTGACCTTTCTTTCAACTTCTTTCGATCACGTGCTCTCCAACAGATAGTCCACGTCCATGCTCGAACGCCACGTTTCGAATCCACGAAACGTTCACACTTCGAATCCACGAAACGTTCAACACGCCGAATCCACGACACCCACTAGAATCCAGGAGCGCAGTCCGTCTGGAGCAAAACGAATAACGTCGGTAGTGATTCTTTGCTCATAAGATCATGAAAGAACCGTAGAAGATGCCTCTAAGCAACAGCCGGATCAATTATCCAAATAAAAGAGAAATTAAGGTTTCAAGAATTGATCCGGTAGAAACTTATTGTAGATGATGAAAGAGAAAGAAACCAACAAGTTTCTAGAGTTTCTAAAAGATAAAATATTCTTCGCCACGTTTTAGAAGAGTACTCACATGATATTTATAGGTTTAGAAGCAATTAGAATCAGAATTGGAATCATAAACTGCATATTTGGAAGTTTTTTTTGGGTCAAGGATAAGACCTTCTTGACAAGGTTCGTACCTTGAAGTCGCATAGTAACTCCAAAGTTCGGACTCTTCGCCCACAGTCCGGACCTTCCCTGCGTAAACGTTGGAAAGTCGTTAGGGGTCCAGACCTTCTTGCCAGGGTTAGGACCATCTCTGTGTCACGCCCCGGGGTCGAAACTGCGACCCGGCCTCGCCAAAAGATCTGCCACCTATACGGGAATCCTCGCACAGGCGAAGCATCTAACCTGCAAAAGATATACTATCCATACAAATATCAGAGTTGAAAAGCAAACTACTAAAAACTCATATCACTGTACAACTGTCATCTCAAATACATAGTCATCTCTCAACAGAGTAAGGTAAAAAAATAATATACAGACTATACAGTACAATAAGCTCCAAAAACTGAAACAAAGGTCTGTCTACTTTCATCAAGCATAGGTAGGGATCTAGCTCTCGACTCCCTTACTTCGATCAGAAGGAACAGCTGGTGCAGGAACTGGAATAGGGACCTCTGTAAAAAGATCACCAACAGAGGGTGTGAGAACTACATCAAACAGTAGTTCTTAGTGGGTACCGTCTCCAAGACCAACGGTCTGCCCACTAAGTCTATTAGAGCCATAAGATAACAAAACTACTATAAATGGAAAAAGGAATAAGCTGGAATAAAATCCACAGCTATCATGCCTCTATCTATGATGCTCAAAGGGTAAAACAGATGATAGTATACAGCTACTCAATCTCGAGGTGCTTAATCAACCCAATCGCACTGACTGCCACACCGGGTCCAGTCAAACCTGCGCCCACCTACAACCTGCGCCCACCTACTACCACATATCCACTAAGGACGGGATTTACGTAGGGCGTCCCACAAGGACTACATCGACGTCACGCAAAGAAACAGAGTAATAGGCCCAGCTCCGGAGCGGCACTCGAGGGGAGCGACCCCACCGATGAACAACCGCGCGTCTCTGTCGAGCTCAATATGGTTCATGCAGGTTATAGTTCAAATCCGTGATCAACTAGATCGAAAAACTCGCGAAATGGCTGACAACATCGGCCGGAAAACACGCGATCAACCAGATCGAAAAACTCACAAACTCAACTGCTAACAACACCGGCCGGAAAACACTCAACAGCTTAAAACACCAGTCGAAAAACACTCAATGGCCCGGGACCACCGTCTATGTCATGCCTCGAGGCCGCCAATTTGGTCGGTTCGGGCGCGTGAACAGACCAGTCAATCAGGCATGACCTTTCAACACCCGAAAGGAACGGTTCATTCCAACAACCACAGTTTAGTGTCAGCGGAAGAGTAACAATCAGAGTACTAAACTATGAAGACAAAGCATTCATTCATTCATACAAACAGATAGAAGGAAATGAAAGTACAATATTGAGCGAAACATTAAACTTGTATTACAACTCTCTTTTACATGAAACTTGAAGCTTAAAAGAATTACAATTTTTCATTCAACATTACCCAAAAAAATGAAGCATAACATTAAGATTTACAATACTTTCCTCACATACAATTCGCTCAAATAAAATTCCAAAATAAAACTGGCGACTCTAGATTGCTAGATCGCTACACTGCTGGGCCTTTGCCCCTGTCGTGTGCCTCGCTCGATATACCTGCACCTGTAATGATGTCATCCAAGGATGTGAGAATTACTTAAAGTTCCCAGTGGGTTCAACCACCGAGAAACAATGTCCTACACCGCTTGGTCCAATGGAAGCAATATAATAGGTAAAAGCATGATAAGGAAAAACTGTAAACTCTATCTAACATGCTCACATGTAACTTTAACATTTGCCATGACACGACACTAGGTCGCTACCAAGGGTCCGTACTAACCAACCTTACACTTGACCATAACACATTACATTCTTTAAAGTGCTTTAATTCATGTTTCTTAACCTTTGGAAACCTCGCCCATCTGGCCCCAGCCCGGCAGTCATGCTACCATAAGACGAGATATTCCAAGGTTGTCGATAGCACCCGCAAGTGCTACCCCGCCCAACGGGGAACTCCGTCATGAGGGTCATTGCCCAGGAGGTGGTCCTTTCCACTATTCTCCAATAAGAGTTTTGCCCCCGTGGTGCGTCTATCTTTTTCTTTTCTTTTCTTTCACTTTGGCACTTGGCCCATTTTTGCCCCTTTTTAGGCCTTTATTTCACATTCATTTAAGCTTTTAGCTTATTATGCTCTTTAAGCATTTTCTTTCATTCTTTCACCCTTGTCCTAGGTCCATTCCTCAAGGGTATTAAGAAAGTCTCTTGGACTTTAATTACACTTTTCTTTTTCATTCTCTATTTCATGTTGAAGTTAAAGTGAGTGTACATTTATCCAACTCCCTAGGACCAACCATAGGGATTTTTTTTAGTTTTGCTCTTCAATCCTCAACCAATTCCTCAATCTTTAGAGTTTTGACTCTAAGTTAAATACAAAGGACTTATCCTTAAGTAAATCTTTAACACATGCCATTTATGCAATCCTAATGTTAATGCCACTCATTACTCTTAATACACTAGGTTTCCTCCTAGTTACCATGCCTTCATCATCCCATTTAGTATGAAGTGTTTGACACTTAAGTATGCACTATTTGTAACATATACCTCAAGACATGCAACTCATCATGCTCAAGAGACTTTATAGCCCCTTACACTATACATGAACTCTAGTGGCCTATTAATCATGTTTCTAAAAATGAAATGCAAAGGAAAAGGGGAGAGGTCACCCTTTTTCGGTAAATATCCCCCACCTCTTGTTGTTCTTGAAAGTGGAATTAGATTGCTCTCTTGTAGGTCCACAAGGAACCCCTAAAATGAGATGAAACCTTAAAGGAATCATTCATATGATTTCTTAATCCCATAAAAACCATAACAAGATTTAACCCTAGGTTTTATTCTTGTCTCTTGGATGGGTTCTTTGACCAAAAGAAAAGAGAAGAGTCGGAATCCCTTATTTTGTGGTCCCATAATAAAAGAGATATTTGATCTCTTTATTTCCTTGAAAAATCCCCAAAAATAGTGGAAAACTCCATTTGAGAGGTTTTCCAATGCTCTTGGACCCAAGAAAAATCCCAAAAGGGGAATCCTAGATTTTTGGGCTTACCTCTTTTGATGTTTTTGCCCAAGAGAAGAGAAAGAGGTGTTAAAGCCTTCCTTGAGACCTCCCAAGATGTTTCCTTCAAGTTTCCTCAAGCTTCCTTGAAGCACAAGAAGCCCCAGCCACAAGGAGAAGGAGCTGCTTGCTGCTACTCCAGCTTTCTCACTCTCTTCTTTTCGTTTCTCTGGTTCGAACAGGGAGAAAAGAGAGAAAGAGGAGGGTATTTCAAATGGAGGAGAGAGAGAGAGACATTTAATGCTGGTCAGGGGGTTGTTGGAACTGTAGGGTGTGTGAAATTACCATT
This sequence comes from Tillandsia fasciculata, assembly GCA_029168755.2. Lineage (NCBI taxonomy): Eukaryota > Viridiplantae > Streptophyta > Magnoliopsida > Poales > Bromeliaceae > Tillandsia > Tillandsia fasciculata. The sequence goes on along the minus strand of CM054944.1, from coordinate 10,219,285 downwards.
TTACCCCCACTAAAATCCCACATTTTCAACCTGCCCGCAGGATTTTCGCCGTGTTTCGCGCGCCCGAAACCTTTTGCCGGGTGCCCGGAACCACGGAACACTGTTTCTCCGGGCGGCCCTCTTTAGGGCCCGCTACTGTTCATTCGGGCGCCCCCAGGATTTCCCGGGCACTCAAAATTCTTGTTTGTTCAAATTTTCAGCTCTCGGTCTGGAGGCTCTGTAACCGGTTCCGGGCGCCCGCAGTACTTCCCGGGCGCCCGATTCTGGTCCAGCGACCAGAACCAAGGCTGATTGCTCTTTTTTTTCGCCGTTTCAACTCACTTTCCAGAAGCCTTTTGCCTTGAACCAAACCCATTCCACCTCATTTCTATCGTATTTTAAAATATGTTTGAAGAGATTTGACCGCACTTTACTACTTAGCAAAGTCGGTGCACTACATTCCTCCCTCCTTTTAGGAGTTTCATCCGCGAAACTAAAACTCACATACGTCGAGGCTTATTCCTCAAACAAGGGAGGGTGGTGGTCCCGCATCAGGGCCTCCGGTTCCTATGTAGCCTCCTGCTCACTATGCCTAGTCCAAAGCACCTTCACATAGGGTATGGAGCGGTTCCTTAGTTTCCTCTCTCGCTGATCAATAATCTTGTACGGGAACTCATCATAACTCAAGTCCTCCTGTAGATCAAGCGGTGGGTAGTTGATCACGTGTCTCGGGTCGTGGACATACTGGCAGAGTTGTGATACATAGAACACATCGTGTACTTCCGCCAAATCTGGAGGTAGTGCCACTCTGTAGGCCACTGGGCCAACCCGCTCCAATACTTCATAAGGGCCTAGAAAGCGAGGACTTAGCTTTTCCCGCATTTCAAATCGCACAACGCCCTTTGTGGGTGACGCCTTCAAGAACACATGATCCCCAACATTGAACTCCAAATCACGTCGCCTTCTGTCGGCATAGCTCTTTTGCCGGCTTTGCGCCGTTACTAGACGTTGACGCGCAATTTGCACTTTCTCCTCGGCCTCCTGCAAAACATCAGGACCCAATGTTGACCTCTCACCGACCTCGCTCCAATGCAACGGAGATCTGCATTTTCTGCCATACAATGCCTCGAATGGTGCCATCCCAATACTGGCTTGGTAAGTGTTGTTGTAGGCGAATTCGGCCATAGGCAAATACCATTGCCACCCTGAGCCATATTCCAGAACACACGCCCTAGGCATATCTTCGAGGATTTGATTGGTCCTCTCAGATTGACCATCGCTCTGTGGATAATAAGCTGTAGAGAAGTCCAGGCGTGTTCCCAGAATCTCGTGGAAACTCTTTTAGAATTGCGAAACAAATTGAGGATCCCGATCTGACACAATCAAAACAGGAACCCCATGAAGGCGCATAATTTCATCAATGTACAACTGCGCCAACTTGTCCCTCGACCATGTGGTGTAGGCAGGCAAGAAATGAGCCGCCTTGGTCAGCCTATCCACCACCATCCATATCGCGTCGTGGCCTGCTTGAAATCTAGGCAAGCTCACGATGAAGTCCATTGCGATATTTTTCCACTTCCAAACGGGTAATGGTAGGCTTTGAAGTTTGCCCGCCGGAAGTCTATGCTCGGCTTTGACCTGTTGGCACACTAAGCATCTAGCCACAAAGTGCCCAACATCCTTCTTCATACTCGGCCACCAGAACTATGCTTTCAAGTCCTTGTACATCTTAGTGCCGCCGGGGTGAATCGTATACGGCGATCGGTGTGCTTCTTGAAGAATCATCTCACGAATATCCTCGTCATTGGGTACACACACACACGACCCCGAAACCTCAAGATACCTGCAGAATCCACGGTGAAATCCTTTGCATTTCTGCCCTCAACATCAGACCTCACATTTTGGAGCTTTTCGTTAGCAGTTTGCTTTTATTTAAATCTCTCCAACAAAGTGGGTTGCACCCGAAGTGTCATAAGCGTCGCGGGTGTGCCGGGAGCCAGAACTTCTAACTCGAACCGTCACATCTTAGATTGCAACGAGTACTGGTCAGTGATGATCGTGGCGAGATTCTCTACCGACTTTCTACTCAAAGCGTCGGTCACCACATTTGCTTTCCCCGGGTGGTATAAGATGCTAACATCATAATCTTTGAGTAGCTCCAATTATCGACGCTACCTCAGATTTAGTTCTTTCTGCGTGAACAAATACTTGAGGCTTTTGTGATCTGTGTAGATCTCACAATGCTCGCCGTATAGATAATGCCGCCACAGATTCAATGCAAAGATAACCGCGGCAAGCTCGAGGTCGTGTGTAGGGTAGTTCTTCTCATAATTCTTCAACTGTCGGGAGGCATAGGCTATCAACTTTCCGTCCTGCATAAGTATACACCCCAAACCTGTCACGCCCCGGGGTCGAAACTGCGACCCGGGCTCGCCAACAGATCTACCATCTGTACGGAAACTGCCGTACAGACGAAGCGTCTACCCTGCAAGTCAGATCTAAAGCTATAAACGTATCAGAGCTGAAATAGAACTAAAACCCAAAAGCTAGAGAAATAAACTGAACATCTGGATAAAAATAGAATCCACAATATACAAAGTCTCGCAAGAATAATACAAGTACAATCCTCACCAAACTCTTAGAATGTCCAGTACAAAAGTGAAATCATAAAAGACCGGGAACATCTATCACTGACTCTCAATGTTGGTAAGGAACTAACCGGCCGCGTTCTCACCTCGAACTGCTGTCTCCGCGCGAACCAAGCCAGGACAGCTGCCTCAAGAACCTGTCACCACAGCGGGTGGGAGATCTACTGCAGAAGGTAGATCTCAGTGGGTACCGTCACCAATATCCACGGTATGCCCACTAAGTCTACTGGAGGCACAAAAGATAGGTATGCAGATAGATAGATAGGTAAAAGCTGAAAATGAAACTATAGCTACCATGTCTCAACATCATGCTCAGGAACTCTACTAAAGATGAAATATGCATACACTCGATACTGCTAACATGCCTCCAGTATCATGCTCAAAGGAAAGCTCATCTAAGAACATACTATGCACTCACTCTCTCATATCACCCAATCTCAATGACTGCCTCATAGGGTCCAGTCAAGCCTGCGCCAAACCTACTGCCACCTCATCCTCACAGGGACGGGACTTATGTAGGGCGTCCCACGCGGACTATCTCAATCTCAAGCGAACTCTAGTGTATCAACTAGTCGCATCAATCATCACGCACCCGGGGCGTAGCTCGAGGGGAGCGACCCCACCGAACTCAAGTATCACATCTGTCACAACTGTCTCAATAGCGGCACATGCAGGCTATAATCCACGATCAAACAGATCGGTATCTCAAAGCTCAAAAGCACAACTCAGTCGGAAAATATCCACGACTCAATCAAATTGGTATCTCAAAGCTCAGACACCCTCACAGCTATGTCGGAGAACCCTCAACGACTCAATCTGATAATGCACGACCATTGGCTGAGTCGGGAAACCTCCACGACTCGATCTGCCGAACCCCCAAAACTCTCAAAGCTAAGTGGGAGAACCACCTCCACCACTAAATCAGGACACGACCCATGATCTAGAATAACCCACCAAGGAAGTGCGATTCTCAAGACACTAGAAACTCAACATACAATGCACTAAAAATTCGCTCGGCCCTCTGGCACGAGCGTACATGCAATCTGAACCAACTCAACCCCTCAGGGTGATCTCAATATTTTATAACCATTTTTAAAGCTCAGTTTTTCATTAAAACCGGTCCGACGATTTTTAAAACGGTTCAGATGCCCAACTAATGCTAACTAACCATGCAATCTAGTGTCAAATCATGCCTAGATCATGCTAAAAATATTAGGGGCTCATAAATGTCTTCCTACAATTTCCTAGGCAACTATCAGATTTAACAGATATAAAAACAGTAAACTATACATGCTCAACATGCATACAGAAGCTTTAGGGGGCATCCCATAAATCTTGAAGAAATTTCAACCCACCTGGAATGCTTTCCGCAGGCAATCGCTGAAGTCGGTGAAGTGCCAACTTGCACTCTTTCGAAATCTGCCGGAAAAATCCCCAAAACCGCGCCGCGCGCGCGCGTATTGTCACGCACCCCGGAAAAATCCCCGGAAGCTCAACCAGCAACCTCGAATCCTCTACAAGTCCCTTGTGCACCTCGGCTCCCTCTCAGCCAACTCACAGAATGTACACGCGTGCTGCCTCGGCCCCGCGCAGTAACCAGCCCAAAAAATTCCAAAGCAGCACAACTAGCTGCTCTCAAGTCACAACTAGCAGGGAAAGAGAGAAGAAGGAATCCAAATCCAATCTCAATAAATCACTTAAATCCATAAAATAAATTCCCAAAGCCCAATTAGAAAAAAATCTGCCAACTTACCTTGTACGTTGCTCGACGCGCGCGCGGCTCCACCGGACTCCAAGCAGCAGGAAATCCCAAATTGCACTCTTCTTCTTCTCCTTCGCCTCCTTGCTTTCTTCCTTTCTTATCTTTCCTTCGGTTATGGTAGAGAAGAAGCAGGGTGAAAGCTTGTATAAATAGACCACGTATGGGGCAAACACATAAAGGATGTGAAATTACCAAGATGCCCTCCAAAATATCCAAGTCTGTAGCTAAATCTGAGCTCCTTGTGTGCTGGGTACCGGTACCACAACCCGTGTTCCGGAACACCAAGGCTGGTTCCGGAACACAAGGGTCAGTTCCGGAACCAGGCTTCCGGAACTCAACAGTGCAAAAGCCCAATCCTGCGCAGCAAGCTTCCAGCTTCGCTCCCGCCGACTCGCTTTTCGCCCCGGAAGCTTCCGCCACAGTCTGAAACCACCCAAACCTCGTTGTAACTACAAAATACACATGTCCAAAGCTTTTCCCACTCAAAAGCACAACTGTGGAGTCGGCGTGCTCAATCCGAAATCCGGTACTCTACAAAAGAAAACCCGCACTTGCATTCTTCTCTAATTTTCCTCTCCCGTTCTTTTTCTCAATTCCAAAGCGGGTTACAATGAATCATCTAATTCCTCTAATTACCAACTCCAACTCTCTTTTGCCTTCGGGGTCTCCGCAACAGTCCGAATCAACCCGAACTCCGCTGTATCCTGAAAATACACGTGTTCCAACCCTTGCCAAATTCTTATGCACATCCGCGGAGTCGGTTCTCTATCCAATCCAATACCCAACTAGTACTCTACAAGTACACCATGCCTCGAAATCGCTGGTTCAAACTGGGCTTCCAAGTTCGACGCCGCTAACTCGCTTTCTTCTCCAAGGATTCCGCGTCGATCCGAAATAATCCGAACTCATCTGTAAATTCAAATGGAACACGCTCCAGCGATTTCCCCCCGCACTACGCCATCTTGTGAGGTCGGTGCACTCTACAAAGTCCCGGTACTCTACACTCTCCCCTCCTTTAAAAAGGTTTCGTCCTCGAAACCAGAATAAATCCGTAACTCAGGAAGGTGTCTCAAATCAAATGGGAAAAGGAACACTGAACTCATCATCAGGCTCTCAAGTGGCCTAACTCACTCATCAAGATGGCTCCACTGAACCTTCACTCAAGGTAAAACTCAACTGCATAAATCTTCTGTCTCACAAGCAAGAACTTGCATCAGCTGCTCTTGATAACTCAAATCCTCAACCAAACCGAGGCTGTGAAACTTAAAACATGCAGGTGATAACAGATACTTCTTCCAGTCAAATAAATACTCGCGGCCAAGCTTCCCGCGTAAACCCAAATCTATATATCCCTGCGGATAATGGCTTCCACAACTCATGGTTTCCAAACCAAAACTCTACGCCTACAATTGGCATATAATCTTCGTTGCTCCTTAGCAACTAAAGGCTCAAGTACCTTAATTACATCACTCACATCCATACACGGGAAAGATCAACCCCTAGCTCTCAATTCAAAATTCCAAAAGTGGCAACCACTGATCGAACACCTCATTCCAAAGTTGCACTGCTCGCCAAGACAAGGCGTACCTGACCATAACGTCTATGCCGAGATAATGATATACTAAATCAATCATACAGCTTTAATAACTCTGTCCACCGGCGTTGCCTCGACCCAAATTCTCCTAAGTAACCAGGTACTTCAGGCTCAAGGATCTCTGAATAACTCCATGATCTCTCTATCACAGGCAATATCTGTATCAATGCTGGTATCCTCCTCCGCTTTGCCCTTTTTCAAGCTACCCTAGCCTTGCATAATCCAAGAGCTTCTGATCTCCGTCACTAACATAGGTTTACGCCCAACCCAAACGATATCACACATCGTTGGGTCCTCTATCACTTTTATAGCTGAGATCACATAGTCGAAACACAGAATCTTCCAAAGTCAAGCGCAAACTTCCTTAACTTGGCAAACAACTTCTCTCTCTCAGAAGTTGCAGCACTATCCTCAAGCGCTATCTCACCTCGGAATCCAATCCTAAAATAATCATTCAACCGGCCCAGTGTAACTCAAAGTCAACCACTGGCACGACAACTCAATGTAGAGCTCAAACTCACGCCGGTACAACAGCCCGGTTCAAGTACAGCCGGAACACACAATTCCTCAAATCCAAAAAGGCCGCCAGGCCTTAGTCAATCCACTTGACCTTGCTATTTGCTCATAATGCCCCCATCGGGTTCAGAACTCTATCAAGCACAACCCTCAGCTGTAAAGTTCCATTGTGCTTCCAATCTCCCACAAAGGGCATCAACCCAGACACGATCCAATTCTGTCTGTGCTCAAATCGTCATGGAACCCTCACCGTTGTGCACTCACAACAGGGCATCTCTGCCGGGTATCAACGGTTTGGTATCATATCCAACATATCAATCTCTTGGATCCTCACTGTCGTGCTCCTACGACGTGGTACTGGTCACTCAGACCTCTCGATCCATCAAATCCCGCAACTGCGCTATCAGCTCTCTCTCTAAATCTTGCAAGTAACACTCCAGGGGTGCTGCCGAAGTCGGCGCGGTTTCCAAAACCACGTCAACCGCTAACTCGATCTCAATCTCCCTGAACGGCGGCTTCAATCTCAGCTTAGATAGACTCACATCGGAATCCCACGGGCGATAAAAAAATTTCTTTAGTCCCGGTGCCACCGTAACACCTCCTCTACAGTCGCTCGCGAAACAATACAATCACGTCTCCACCTCTGTCATGCTCTAGCATCCTCTAGAGACGCACCCCTCCTGACCAGGTCCACAGAGGGTCGTTGTCCTCTCTTGACAATCCAAGATAACATAACATGGGGATATCCAATCCCTATCCAACCTCATATCAACAACCCGAAACTGAAATAAGACTAAAACTCAAGGATCAATCCAAGATCCTACTGCACTGAGCGGGATTGGCGACACTCATCCAAGTGCTAAACGCGATCTGGAACCTGACCCGCACATGCACAAGCCAACAGTCTAACCCTGGCCCACACGAAGCTACCCCCGCTCTACTAAACACGTGCAAGCGGTATCGACATAAAACAATGCTCCAACACTGACAACCGTCAGCAGAACCTCGCTTGGCAAGACGCAATCCACTATCCTGGCATCCTCAACCAGCTACACAATCTCATCCACTAGATGCTGGTGGCCAACGCTCAATCTATCTCGGCGTCACGGCTCTCTCAGCCTGCCGGTAAGTCGGATGAACCTCTACATCTAGAAGAAGGGGTAGTGGGGTGCCGTCGCAAGCGGCAAATCCAAGAGCACCACTCTGGGACACTCTGCCTGAAGATGTCCTGACTATCCACATGAAAAGCATCGCCCTCTCCCTGAGGTCACTCTAAGGCGATGGATGCGGCCTATCGCGAAAGACAGTCATCCTGAGACTGCCACTGATGCCTCGACTATCGAGAACCTTCTAGTCTCTGTCTCCTCTTAGGCTCATAATCCTGGGACTGGAATCATGACAAGCTCGATCCGCTCAACTATCCCTAATCCGACGATGCTGGACACCTCTCTCTCTAGAGCTGGTCCCTCGCTCATCGTCCCTCTTGGACGGGATCGCAGATCCTCTGTCAATCATTGAGCATGCACAATCGGTGCATCTAAGGTCGCTCGCCGAGAATACCCAAAATGATGAACATCTCGAAGCAGTCCCCTCTCAAACAAGATCAATCTCCTGAGTCTCATCCTGGGCGACAAGGGGCACTCTGCTCAACAATCGCAACAACTCGCGAACACACACCTGAAGAGATCAACTCCCCAGCTACAGGTATCTCAAATCTCTTTTCAGTTTCTGCTTACACTGTCGGAAAGAAGGCCCCTGAGTAGCAAAGCACGATGCTCAATCCAAATCCTCAACTACTCTCCCGGTGGTCCAACAGGATGAACTCGACGCCACACTCTCTCGGCGTCCTTATCCAAGAGTGTGCAACCAAGTGCACCTGATGCCTTTCCCGGATGAACAAGTCCTCAACAACTCTCCCAAAGCAGCAATCCAGTGCTCAGCCTCCCGCTGATCGGGCCCGTAACTCTCGGACCTCACTCTGCTCTGTCCATTCAGCCTCCCGCTGATCGGGCTCCTCATCCAATGTCAAACACGCCCTTGCCGCTGCACGGCGTCTCGGAGGCAACGAAAACCGCTGAAACAGAACAAACATTAGGACCAAGAACTCTCTCGACCCAATCAAGCGAAAGTCTAAACATGTTAACCTTTCTAAAGCATTATGTTGTCTGCAGCCAACATAATCATCTTTAGAGAAGTAACATGTAAAATCACTCACCCCAATCCTCTGGGGGAGGTACAAACTCAATCAGGACTCTCGCTAAAATTCACGTCTCTCACGACGGTCATCCTACTGTCCAACCAATAGCCTAGGGTTTCTAAGTCCTCAACGACCTATATTCCTAGGCTCTGATACCACCTAATCTGTCACGCCCCGGGGTCGAAACTGCGACCCGGGCTCGCCAACAGATCCGCCATCTGTACGGAAACTGCTATACAGACGAAGCGTCTACCCTGCAAGTCAGATCTAAAGCTATAAATGTATCAGAGCTAAAATAGAACTAAAACCCAAAAGCTAGAGAAATAAACTGAACATCTGGATAAAAATAATCTCCACAAGATACAAGAATCCACAATATACAAAGTCTCGCAAGAATAATACAAGTACAATCCTCACCAAACTCTCAGAATGTCCAGTACAAAAGTGGAATCATAAAAGACCGGGAACATCTATCACTGACTCTCAATGCTGGTAAGGAACTAACCGGCCACGTCCTCACCTCGAACTGCTGTCTCCGCGCGAACCAAGCCGGAACAGCTGCCTCAAGAACCTGTCACCGTAGCGGGTGTGAGATCTACTGCAGAAGGTAGATCTCAGTGGGTACCGTCACCAATATCCACGGTATGCCCTCTAAGTCTACTAGAGGCACAAAAGATAGGTATGCAGATAGATAGATAGGTAAAAGCTGAAAATGAAACTATAGCTACCATGTCTCAACATCATGCTCAGGAACTCTACTAAAGATGAAATATGCATACACTCGATACTGCTAACATGCCTCAAGTATCATGCTCAAAGGAAAGCTCATCTAAGAACATACTATGCACTCACTCTCTCATATCACCCAATCTCAATGACTGCCTCATAGGGTCCAGTCAAGCCTGCGCCAAACCTACTGCCACCTCATCCTCACAGGGACGGGACTTACGTAGGGCGTCCCACGCGGACTATCTCAATCTCAAGCGAACTCTAGTGTATCAACTAGTCGCATCAATCATCACTAAAAGCTAAGTGGGAGAACCACCTCCACCACTAAATCAGGACACGACCCATGATCTAGAATAACCCACCAAGGAAGTGCGATTCTCAAGACACTAGAAACTCAACATACAATGCACTAAAAATTCGCTCGGCCCTCTGGAACGAGCGTACATGCAATCTGAACCAACTCAACCCCTCTGGCTATCTGGGCCTGTAACTCTCGGACCTCACTCTGCTCTGTCCATTCAGCCTCCCGCTGATCGGGCTCCTCATCCAATGTCATCTTGTGAGGTCGGTGCACTCTACAAAGTCCCGGTACTCTACAAAACCACTTCCCGAGGCATCACTATACACCACGAATCCTTTTCCCGCTGTAGGTAAAGCGAGGATTGAAGTCGATGTTAATTTGTCCTTGAGCAATTGGAAGCTCCTCTCGCAATCATCGTTCCAAATAAACTTCGCCCCTTTTCTTGTGAGGCCGGTAAGTGGAGTGGTGATTTTGGAGAACCCCTCCACGAACCGTCTATAATACCCCGCAAGTCCGACAAAACTTCGTACCTAGGTGACATTGGTTGGTCGGGACCAATCTTTAACAGCTTCAATCTTCTTGGGGTCCACAGACACTCCCTCTTTAGAGATCACGTGTCCAAGAACAGACACTTCTCGAAGCCAAAAGTCGCATTTCTTCAACTTCGTGAATAGACTCCACTCCCGAAGCACTTGCAACACCTGTCGAAGGTGATCCTCGTGCTCGTCATCACTTCGAGAGTAGACCAAAATGTCGTCAATGAAGACCACGACAAATCGATCTAGGAAAGCCTGAAAGACGCGATTCATCAAATCCATGAACGCCGCCGGGGCATTGGTCAACCCGAATGGCATTACAGTGAATTCGTAGTTGTCCATACCGCATCCTATAAAGCCGTTTTGTGAACATTCTCCGGCTTAATCTTTAATTGGTGGTATCCCGATTGAAGATCAATCTTTGAAAATACTCGGGATCCTTGCAGTTGGTCGAATAGATCGTCGATCCTCGGCAATGGATATCGGTTCTTGATCGTCAACTTGTTGAGTTCTCGATAATCCACACAGCCATAGCGACATGTCTTTCTTCCTCACAAACAGGACTGGAGGTCCCCAAGGAGACACACTTGGTCTGATAAAACCCTTGTCCAGTAAATCCTGCAATTGAGCCTTAAGCTCCTTCAATTCCGCCGGGGCCATCCTATACGGAGCCTTTGAAATTGGAGCCGTCCTGGGAACCAAGTCTATGATGAATTCGATCTCCCGATCCCTCGGCATGCCTGGCAATTCTGCGGTGAATACATCAGGGTACTCCCGTACCACTGGGATGTCCTCCACATTGAATTCCTCCTTGCGCCCTTCCACAACTGTAGCCAAGTAGGCCACACCCTCTATCGATCAACTTCTTGGCTCGCAAAGCGGAAACCGTCGAGGCAAATAGAGAATTCCTACATGCCTTGAAGTGTCTCGGTTCTCGAAATGTGATAACCCGACTCTCACAGTCGATAGTAGCATTGTATTTGGAGAGCCAATTCATCCCCAAAATTACGTCGAAATCCCCAAGACGCCTTAGGACCAAGAAGTCCACCGTCATAATCCACTCGGCGATCCGCACAGGATAGGCGGGACAGCTCTCTGAGACCTCGAAAGAATGCTTCGGCACTTGAACTGTCGTAGCATTTGTAGACTGAAGTACATCTAGGCCGTGTTTCATGGCAAATGATCTACAAATGAATGAATGTGATGCTCCTGTGTCGAATAAAGCCCTGTATCGAACATCATTAATAAAAATTATACCTGCCACGACATCATCGGCCACGAACTCCTCGATCACATGAGTGGCAAAAACCCGCCCACTCGGCGGCTGCTGTGATGCAGCTGGTCTTGCGGCTGGTAGAGCCGGTACCGCCCTCTGATGGTGCCTCGGGGCACCCTAGATCATTGGCGCGGCCGGGGCAGGGCGCATGCCCTTATAGCACTCCCAAGCTCGATGGCTCGGCCGGCCACACCGGAAATATCTCTCTCACTCCGCGCACTCGGCTGGTCGGTGCGGTCCAGTACATATAACACACCGCTCGGGAGCCATGGGATGTCGAGGCTCTTGAGGGTAGTGCTGCTGTCGCGGTTGCTTAGGGGGCCGCTGATAGTGGCCTTGGCCCCCAGAGCCACCCTGCTGCCGCTTCATTCCCCTTCCCTTTCTCGTACGCCTCACGCTCTCGGCGCACCACCATATCAGCCCGCTCCACCAAGCGAGATCTGTCCACTATCTCTCTGTAGGTCGTGATGTTGAACAGCTGGACCTTTGAATAGATGGCTGGTTGAAGGCCCCGCCCAAAGCACCGCGCCTTGTCCCACTCATTTCGCACCATGGTGGGCAAGTAGCTGACAATGTGAGAGACTCGCACTCGTACTCCTGGACTGAGCGGTTCCCTTGGCGAAGGTTCTTGAAATCCTCCTCTGTTTGTTGCTTGGCACTATCGGGGAAGTAGGTCGCGAAGAAGCGCTCCTTGAACTCCTCCCAAGTCGGCTCAGGCAAAGTCGTCCTAGCCCGCCTCTCCAACTTTGCTTTCCATCATCGGTGTGCCACATTGTCGAGGTGGGGAACCGCCACAGTAACACGGTCCCGCACCGGCACCCGAAGCGTCAAGAATAGCCTCTCCATAGAGTCAACCCAGGACTCCACCTTCAGAGGATCAGTCTTGTCGCCGCTGAAGGTCGGCAGGTGGAACTTCTGGAAACTGGTGAGGGCCTCCATCGCCCGATTCTGCTCCGCCCTTTGGGCCGCATACTCGGCATCACCTGCCTTCGAGTCGGCCCACCGGGGCAACTCTCTAGTAACCCCAACAGATGGTGCTGGGCGTGCCGCCATAGGCTTAGCCGCCATAGCCACCCCCCCCCCCCCCCCCTCAGTCGTCGCCCCCACCTGAGGCGTGGCTGTGCGCTCATGCGTCTTCTGCACAGCCTCGACATGTTGCGCCAACAACTCCTGGAGCCTCTCTATCTGCTCTGCTTGTCGCCTCGATACCTCCTCCTGCCTACGGGATGCCTCCTCCTCCCGTCGGCGGGAAGCCTCCTCCTGTTGTAAAGAGGCCTCCGTCTGCTGCTGAACCACGCCGATAAGCGTGGCCATCTGCTCCCGCAGCTCGCGGACATCACTCGACTCGGAGCCCTCCCCCGGCTCGAGCCACGTCAAACGTGTCTCCCTTCGCGGTGGCATTGCTATCTGCACACCACAACAACATTAGTCCAAATTTAATAACTCGGACACTTATGTAATTGAATGCGAAATAATAAATACAACAAGGGTCCGTCAACCAATCATGCGAAAGTAAGGAAGAATACTCCCTTCCACTCCTAACGTTACATTGTCGGCCGCCCAACATATCGTAAGCTAATGGAAGTTCATTTCCCTCAATCCATTCCCAATATGCTTCTTGGGACTCATAAACCCAATAATGTACTTTCGCCAAAAGATCCACACACTCTCACGCGCCTAAACACTAGGGTCTCCCTAAGGTTCCCTAACCATCTATGACTATTCCTAGTCTCTGATACCACTCTAATCTGTCACGTTCCGAGGCCGTCAATTTGGTCGGTTCGGGCGCGTGAACAGACCCGCCAATCGGGTATGACCTTTCAATACTTGAAAGGAACGGTTCATTCCAACAACCACAATTTATTGTCAGCGGAAGAGTAACAATCAGAGTACTAAACTATGTAGATAAAACTTTCATTCATTCATACAAACAGATAGAAGGAAATGAAAGTACAATATGGAGCGAAACATTAAACTTGTATTACAATTCTCTTTTACATGAAACTTTAAGCTTAAAAGAATTACAATTTTTCATTCAACATTACCCAAAAAAAAAATTGAAGCTTAACATTAAGATTTACAATACATTTCTCACATACAATTCGCTCAAAAAAAACTCCAAAATGAAACTAGCGACTCTAGACTGCTAGGTCGCTAAACTGGTAGGCCTATGCTCCTGTTGTGTGCCTCACTCGATATAGCTGGACCTGTAATGATGTCACCCAAGGGTGTGAGAAGTACTTAAAGTTTCCAGTGGGTTCAACCACCGAGAAAGAATATCCTACACGCTTGGTCCAAGGGAAGCAATATAATAGGTAAAAGCATGATAAGAAAAAACTGTAAACTCTATGTAACATGCTCACATGTGACTTTAACATTTGCCATGACACGACACTAGGTCGCTACCAAGGGTCCATAGTAACCAACCTTACACTTGACCATAACACATTACATTCTTTAAAGTGCTTTAATTCATGTTGCTTAACCCTTGGAAACCTCGCCCATCGGGCCCCAGTCCGGCAGTCATGCTACCATAAGACGAGATATTCCAAGGTTGTCGATAGCACCCGCAAGTGCTACCCCGCCAAACGGGGAACTCTGTCACGAGGGTCATTGCCCAGGAGGTGGTCCTTTCCACTATTCTCCAATATGAGTTCTACCCCTGTGGTGCGGCTATCTTTTTCTTTTCTTTTCTTTCACTTTGGCACTTAGCCCTTTTTTGCCCCTCTTTAGGCCTTTATTTTACATTCATTTAAGCTTTTAGCTTATTATGCTCTTTAAGCATTTTCTTTCATTCTTTCACCCTTGTCCTAGGTCCATTCCTCAAGGGTATTAAGAAAGTCTCTTGGACTTTAATTACACTTTTCTTTTTCATTCTCTATTTCATGTTGAAGTTAAAGTGAGTGTACATTTACCCAACTCCCTAGGACCAACCATAGGGATTTTTTTTAGTTTTGCTCTTCAATCCCTCAACCAATTCCTCAATCCTTAGAGTTTTGACTCTAAGTTAAATACAAAGGACATATCCTTAAGTAAGTCTTTAACACATGCCACATGCCACTCATGCAATCCTAAGGTTAATGCCACTCATTACTCTTAATACACTAGGTTTCCTCCTAGTTATCATGCCCATTGTTCATCATCCCATTTAGTATAAAGTGTTTGACACTTAAGTATGCACTACTTGTAAAATATACCTCAAGACATGCAATTTATCATGCTCAAGAGACTTTAAAGCCCCTTACACTATACATGAACTCTAGTGGCCTATTAATCATGCTTCTAAAAATGAAAAACAAAGGAAAAAGGGAAAGGTCATCCTTTTTCGGTAAATATCCCCCACCTCTTGTTGTTCTTGAAAGAGGAATTGGATTGCTCTCTTGTAGGTCCACATGGAAGCCCTAAAATGTGATGAAATCTTAAAATAATCGTTCACATGATTTCTTAATCCCATAAAAACCATAACAAGATTAACCCTAGGTTTTACTCTTGCCTCTTGGTTGGGTTCTTTGACCAAAAGAAAAGAGAAGAGTAGGAATCCCTCATTTTGAGGTACCCATAATAAAAGAGATATTTGATTTCTTTACTTCCTTGAAAAATCCCCAAAAATAGTGGAAAACCCTATTTGAGAGGTTTTCTAGTGCTCTTGGACCCAAGATAAATACCAAAAGGGGAACCCTAGATTTTTTGGCTTACCTTTTTTGATGCTTTTGCCCAAGAGAGAAGAGAAAGTGGTGTTAAAGCCTTCCTTGAGACCTCCCAAGATGTTTCCTTCAAGTTTCCTCAAGCCTCCTTGAAGCACAAGAAGCCCGAGCCACAAGGAGAAGGAGCTGCTGCTTGCTGCTTGCTACTACTCCAGCTCTCTCTCACTCTCATCTTTTCCTTTCTCTGGTTCGAATAGGGAGAAAAGAGAGAGAGAGAGTAGGGTATTTCAAATGGAGGAGAGAGAAAGATTTAATGCTGGTCAGGGGTTGGTTGGGACTTGCAGGGTGTGTGAAATTACCATTTTACCCCCACTAAATCCCACATTTTCAACTTGACCGCAGGATTTTCGCTGTGTTTCGAGCGCCCGAAACCTTTTGCCGGGCGCCTGAAACCATAGAACACTGTTCCTCTGGGCGGCCCCCTTCAGGGCCTGCTACTGTTTATTCGGGTGCCCCCAGGATTTCCCCGGCGCTCGAAATCTCTGTTTGTCCAAATTTCTAGTTCTCGGTCTGGAGTCTCTATAACCGGTTCCGGGTGCCCGCAGGACTTCCCGGGCGCCCGATTCTGGTCCAGCAACCAGAACTAAGGCTGATTGCTCTTTTTCTTCGCCGTTTCAACTCACTTTTGGTCCAGTAGCCTTTTGCCTTGAACCAAACCCATTCTACCTCATTTCTATCATATTTTAAAATATGTTTGAAGTGATTTGACCGCACTTTACTACTTAGCGAAGTCGGTGCACTACAGTCTATCCAAACGGCTCCCGACACTAGAACAAGATCTAGCCTCAACTACCAGACTCCACTCGGCCCCCATGCACGAGCGCAACATGCATCCTACACTACCCCGACCACTCAACCCACTACCAGGGCGAGCACAAAAGGAGGAAATATGCAAGTAGTGTAGAAGGTCCGAATATGGCTAAAGCGCCCAAGTTAAGAGTTTTCTAGTGTCTTGGTTAGATATCATGCAGCATATGACAGGAGTGCTAGTCAAAGTTCCACAACTCTAAAACTATCATAAACATCAATAGCAAGCACTATCACTAGTATGCTGATAACTACAACAATAGACGTAATAAGAAGTTCGATCATTTCAGAGGAAATTTAATCCAGCTGGAACATGTCGATCTGGAATCCGATCGAGCTGAAACTCTGCGTTCACGTTCCTCAGGTTTCTACGGTTCCAACGAACCAAAAAGCTTCCAAAAACTCCTGCCGGATTGAGCACAACCGCAAACACAACAAATCAGGCGCAGAAAATCCAGCAAACTAGACTATATAAGCAAAGGTGCACAATTTGCACTCATACCTCAACAAGAAGATCCCAAACTTGGTTCCTATGTTCTTCTCCAACTTAGGAACACTCAAGACGCCGAGGAAAGCTCTCTTCAAGTGCTAAGAGTCAAGTAAAGACTTGATCTTCAAGGTGCTGTCCAAAATCTGCTTCAAATTCAGCAAGCTAGTTCAATTTGATGTAGAGGCTAAACCAAACATGATCACAAGCTAAAACCAAAAAGGAAGTTGCTCACCATAATCTTAAGGATGTAACCAAGATCTTACTTCATCATAAAAACCCTAAAGTGATCACGAAATAGCTCCCCAAAGTTGCCTCAAACATAAGGTTCATAAAAATCCTGCATGCAGTATTTCAGTCCATTGAGCCACAAAGAAAGTAGATAACATGTACAAATTACCCTCAAACATCCTAAAACAAGGTGCTTACTTGTTCTCCTTGTAGTCTAGAACAATCCCAAGCCTTTAAATCGTAAATCCGTAAGCAAAAGATAAGGAAGCCTTATAGCCATTCATTGTTGTTCAAAAATTCAAATTGTGCACAAGGGCTCCAAAGAATGTATAAAATATCTCATCAAAAGTTGGAATGAAGGGTTGAAGTTTCGAGATCTGTCAAAGGAGAAGCTCCCCTCCAAATTTCAGATCAATACTCCACTCCTAGAGCTCAGGCGAAGCTGAGGAAGAAACGTTGACGGTGCTTGCCAACAGCTGCAGGAAGCTTCAAACTTGCTAATGGAGGAAAGAAGATGAAGTAGATGCTCTCCAAACTATCTAAAACCAGCCATCAATGGTGGGAGAAGGTAAAGGGCTCTCCTCTGGTTGCAAGGAGTAAATTTATAGCCCAAGAGGTGGAGGAAATAGCTCTCTCGAATCCAAAACAGAGCTGCCAAGCCTCAGCCCAAATCCTAGGTTTCGGGCGCTCGAATTCAGTAGGCGGCAGCGCCCGGAAACCACTCTCTACGTGGTGCAATCCGAGGAGCACCCAGAACCGCATTGCGCCACTCCCTGCGCGCCATGTGTCCCTCGCGGAGACGGTAGGCGCCAGCCATTCCGCGCGCGCCACGTGTCCCGCGGTATGGGCGCGCGCGCCTATCGCGCGGCGTGCGCCACGCGTCCGCTAGGCTGGTCCAATCCCCGCGCACCACGTGTCCTCGTGAACCCGCGGTCTAAAGCTTGGGTCTTGATCATTCGGGCGCCCGAATCACAAGACTGGGGTGCTTGAATCCATAGTAAAAACACAAAAATAGTGTTTTCATCAGAATTTCGCGCTGAGTCCGTTTCTCGTGTCCGTTTTGCGCGAAAACGTCTCCAACACGAAAAAGGTGCCAACATGTCGCTGACCACGAGGGCAAACCCTCAACTGGGATTCGGGTCTCCACACTCTGCGCAAAAGTCAGAATTAAGGTTCGGGGTCTGGACTTTGACACAGGATCCGGACCCTAAACACATGAAATGTGCAGTTTAAGATTTTATCCAATCAAAACCTATTCTAATAGCTTCCAAACATATAAATATGTATTTAAATCATCATCAACATTATTTAAACTTACCAAGCATCATGAATTCATACTTTGAGTTTTCAATTCTTCCGTTGTTGACTTGACGATCTGGACTTTTTAAGACTCCGACTCAAATCACAAAATATGCCAACTTAAAATCCGTAACAATCTCCCTCTTTGACAATTTCGTGACAAAACCCAAAAATTACATAAAACACTCACAAAGCTCAGCTCACTAAAAAGAAAAACTAAAATGATCCAAATAAAATACAATACAAAATTACAACTTTGTAACTCCTAGCACAAACTCTATGTGACTTAGACACGTTTGGAGTCTTGAAGTCTTCAAAGACTAGTTTTCATTTCTTTCTTCTTCCCTTTTCTTGTTCAATGTGATCCATTTGCATCTTTTTCTTCGTCTCCCCCTATCTCCATCTTCCTCTTTTTGTCAAAAATTGCCAAAAAGATAAAAAAATCAAATAAAAGTGTTGGAGTGCAGTATACCAGAAATACAAGTTTAAAATTCTTTTCAATTGCAAAACCACTTGTGATAAAATATCAACTCACGATGATTGCATTCAGAAGTTAATGTAAGTGTATTAACATCCCAAGTTCACATGTATTTCTTCCAATCCACATCAATTTTATAAAAATTAAGAATTTCACTACACAATCACCAAGATGAAGATAAAATATTATAAACTTTCTTACTTATAAACGTCAAAATCAAGTCATCAAAAATAATCTAAAGATCCAAAAACTATCAAGATGTAGTGGATTATCAAGATGACTTATAGAGAATCGCTAACATAAATTTGTTCAATAAACTTTCAAATTTGAGAAAAGCAAATAATAAACTAGGGGTGACTCTTTGAGTATCTTTTAATTATCCCACCTTATAACAAACAGGAGATTGTATAAAATTATAAAATTTGAATATATAACTTCAAAAATTACAACTAAAACCTTTGTCAAATGAATATCAACCATTCTAGACATGTGGAAGTTTCACACGCATACCGGACGACTGGGGTGGTAGCTCTTTCCTATATGTGGTGGTCGTTTTCACTCTTTGGGATGTAGCTCTTTCCACATGTTTCATAGACTCGGAGTGTTTCATTCAATTAAAACTATTATAACTTTTCCTTGAAAAATGCAACCTCTTAAGTGAAAAAATAATGTCACAAATTTTAGTCTATTAGTAAGCACCTATTAATTGAAATGAGCACATACATCTGAGATAGGTTGGGTTTCTAAAGATCACACATGATTACAAGAATTTGATGAATAAAAAATTCAAGGACTCCTATAATAGATATGTTGAGGTCAAAATTTTCACCACCTAAGGAAGTGACATGTGACATACACCATCGGCTGAGGGTATCAACCGATAAAAGAGTTAGTCAACAAAGAAGGACTCGTGTCTTGACCAAGACCGACCTCATCCACGTGAGAGTGCGACACATGGCACATGCCACCGGCTGAAGGCATCAACAAATAGAAGGAGCGACCAACAAGAGGATTATCGCCTTATCCAGGACCGACCTCGGCCGAGGGCAAATATCAGATTGCCTCAGTCAAATGACGAAAGGGGCGAGGCCAAGGTCAACGCTCAGCTTCTCAAGCCGCAAAAGGAAAGACCCTGAAAGGAAAGAGTGCGAGATTTGAGCGCGAATCTCGTATCCACCTTTGGAACGGCAAGCGGCACCCAGCATTGGAAAGCGTCGAAGATCACGCTTCGGCGCACACCGATTGGGGGATGAATATGGACGGAAAACAACTACTATCCTATTAAGGAGAATCGACTTAAAAGGAAGTAGTTGAGAAGATATGCGATGATTCCCCTTAGATCACGCCGATTACTAAAATCGGCGGTTATACACATGGTTCGAAAATGCATAAATAACCAAACCATCGAATAAAAAGAGTTCCTGCAACCTCGTAGGCTAGTGATCACCCATGCTTTTTCAATACCTTTCATACCAGCATTTACCGCTTTCCTAGATAAGTTTCATACCTACATTTACCGCACTTTTTAGGAGTAGTCTTAATTTGTAATCGGTTCCTTGTTACCCCTTTTTCGAGCAATACAATTCCTAATCGGCTCCTTAGCCGTGTCAATTCCTTATCTCCAAACCCTAGGTCGGGTAATCTAAGTTGAACCTTGTGAGAGTTTGATTGAGAAGAAGCCGGCCGAACAGATCCCTCCTTGGCCCGATCGCTTGATCCTTTTCGCACGTGGCGCATCACATCTCGAGGGTCACCTCGAGGGCCGATCGCGGACCGAACCCGGTCAACGGTCAACACCACTTTTCGGCCCCAACAAGATCATTTTAAAATATAATGATTACGAAGTAAAATTCATAATTAATATGAAATTAATTAGAAGTGAATGAAAGTGAACCTATTTAATATTCCAAGCACTGTTTAATGTGGCAATCATTCATTAAGTTTTTAAAAATAGCAAATAAAAATCGTAACAAAGAAAGCACCAAAAAGTGTAATGCAAAGATCAAGATAAATACTAAATAGAAACCGATCAAAAGCACTACAGTAAGTCAAAAATAATTTAAAACTTAAGACAAGAAATATATCATCTTTTCGGATCCAGACTTGCCGGATTTTTAGTTGTCTTGGTTTGTTGCGGTCGCGAGTTGATTGTTTTGACTTTTGATTAACCTTAGGTCTCCACGTTGCATTCGTCTTCTTTGGTACTGTTTGTTGTGGCTTTGAACTCTGGTTGATTGGGGAAACTCGACCTTTTTTAGTTCGTGAAGTTTGTCGAGTAAGAGTAGATGTCGGTTGAACTTTCTTTCTGTTTTTCGGGCATGTCTTCTTAATGTGACCTTTAATTTCACGTTTTTGACATACTTTATCCTTCAATTCATTTGAGACAGTAGATGCAGAATGATGTATCTTCTCAACATGTCCTTTCAAATCCACGACTAAGTTTATTTATTTGACCCAATTCGAGCGCAGAATCAAGTTTCTTAGATCTAGAGGAGAATTTTTTTATGTTAGATTTGAGTTGATGGACTTGTTTGATCAAAATTTGGTTGGTATCATGAATTTTCTTGAATTGTTGTTCCAGAAAATCAATCTTATTCAGATGTGACTAAACCATTGTTTACGATTGGTCAAGTTTCTCTTGAAGGATTTTGTTATTCTTCAATACAAGTCCCCGTTCCTCCTTAAAAGCTTTAGATGAAATCTTTAAGGTTCTGTTTTCGTCTTCTAGCTCAAGTAGATATTTTTTCAATTTCTTATTGTGCCTAGCCATCTTCTTTGATTTCTTAAGAAGTTGTTGATACATTTCCGCAAGATCTTCATCATTCGACTCCCCTTGACTCTCGTCACAGTCGCTCGACATTGTTTTATGCACAAAAATAGAAGAAGTAGAGTCAGAAATAATAGATGATAAGCAGCTGAAGAGGGAGCTAAAGAAGTATGAGAAAGTAAAGCAACAACGTCATTTTTTTCCTCGTCACTTGAGGTCGATTCATCAAAAGTTGAATCGTCCCAAGTTTTTGCGTGCAAAACTTTCTTTTTATAGGATTTCTTAGTGGGACAATCCGTTGAAATATGGCCGTAGCCTTTACATTTGTAACATTGGATTTTCCCTTCAAAGTCATTTTTTTCTTTAGAATATTTTGCAAGTTTCTTGTCTTTAGGGCATTTAGAACTTGATGATCCTTTAGGTGAACTTTTTTGTTTCGAGGATGAGGATCTATTGGCTCTATTCTTCTTGAAATTTGGATGGAATTTTTTTGTGAGACGCGCCAATTGTTGTTCGAAGTCGGGCTATTTTTCAAAATGATCCTATAAAATTTTATAATTTACAAAATAACCCTGCCAAAATTTTGTAAAACTAACCCTCATTTTGTCCAAGTATTAAAGTGTCGTGGCACGGGGGTGTGCCGGCCGTTGCTTTGCACGATACGGCACAAGCACGCTTGCGTGCCGACGGACACGCACAACCTTCTAGTGGCATGCTTTGATACGGTCTTATTTTAGTTTTTTCTATCCAATAAGACTTTACAATGTTATTTTAAAAATTTTAGAGTAATATTTATAAATTTTGGTAATGTATTTATTTGTCTTAATCTAATGTCAATAATAGCTTACTAATTACTACTTAGTAGCTTAATATAGTAGTATTCTTTATAGATGAAGTTAAATACAACTACAGCTCATAGAGAAAATTATATTTTCTTTAGATTTTTATAAAAATTTGCAAAATTCATTCGTATTGATTCGATTAAGGACCATATGATGACTAGACTAAACTAGACCGCAAGTGCAATGATAGTTTCTTTTCATTTTCAAAATTTTATAAAATATTTATGAAAAATTAAAAAAAATTATTTTTTCTAAAAATTTTTAAAAAATTATAAAATATGTCCGTGAAAATTTAATAATAAACCATACTATAAATAAATTAAACAATAATAAAAAGTGATTAACTTTTAAAGAAAATTGATTTATCTTTTATTTTTTAGAATTTTAAAAAATATAAATCCAAGAAAATTAATTTTTTTAAAAATTTTTATGAAATATTTGCAAGTTCACACAAGAAAATTAAATTTTCTTAAATTTAAAAAAAAAACTTGTGCAATTTATTTATGAAAATTTAACACTAAATCATATGACATATATATTAAGCAAATTTAAATATCAATTGCTTCTATTTAGTTTTCGATTTTATTAGAATTCTTATATTTCTAAATCTAATAATAAAATTTTCAAAGTTAAGAATATCTTAAATTTCGCACAAAATACTAAATCCGTACAAAAAAATTAAAAATGGACCATATAATGATTAAATCAAGTGGATATATTTTTAGATTTTTGTAAATTGTTAATAAAAATTTGTATAATTTTATATTTCTTAAAAAAAAAAACTTTACAAGTTAAATATATTCTAAATGTATGAAAAAAAAAATTAAGTTGTAAATTTTTGGACTTACCTAATAAATAGATCTTCGATTTTACTATTTCTTTACTTTTTCTTTTAAGATCGAACTGATCAAAAAATAATAAGAGATTGAAAGAAAAAAATTTAAAAAAAAATTATCAGAAATAAGGGAAAAAAAAATAGAAAGGAAAAAAATAGAGTATGAGATGTGAGAGGAAAGAAAAAAAAGCGCAGAATAGAAGAAAATAGATGAGAGGGATAAAAGCCAGATCCTCCAATGGGGCCTAGGAGTGGTGTGGGGTGGATGAGGTTCCTCTCTGCAGAAAGGCTCTCCAAGAAGAAGCTTCAAAAGTTCTCAAATGGTGGAGAGGAGGTCCAATTTATAGGCTCACAGAATTCGCAAATTTCAGCTTCAAAGGCAAGATTCGGGCGCTTGAATCCTCTCACGCACGTCGCCTGACGAGCGCCCAAAAGACATGCGTCGCGCCCAGCCCCCGCGCGCCACGTGTCGCACTCCGATTGGCCGAACGCAATCCCGCTCAGCCAATCAGAGGACGCCGCGTGTCCGCCTTATCCACAGCGCACGAGGCGCTGCCAGCGCCTGCCCGTGCTATAGTGTCGAAGAACCGGGCGCCCGAATCCAGAAGTGGGCACCCGAAACTTGGCCCAAAAGCTGAAAAAAGGTGATTTTGATTCGTTTTCCGTGCTGAATCCATTTTTCGTGTCCGTTTTGTGCGCACACGCCTCTATCACTCGACAAATGCGTCAAGAAGCCATTGATCACTAGTCCAGGTTTAGCAACGGAAATTCAGGTCTCCACATGCAGTGTGAAAAGCGACCCAATCTTTATCCGTACACCCACGTGATGTCACGCGACGGATGGTCTCCACATTAATTGGTATATGCTGGAGAAGACCGAACTGTTGGAGGACTCGATCTGGTACATGCATCTCTACAATATGAAAGCAAATGATTACCGTTCTTGATCGCCAGACTTGCGAGCCCTGAATACAGAAGTCCGATAATGTGGCTATAATAGGATCTGTGTACAGTATCCATATAATCTGTTAATAACACAAAATGATCAGTTAATATAAAAGTGTTTAGAAAAAATATATTTAAAGTATTGAATAAAACATCTACATACATGGGACTCTCTATGCTGATCTAACTCATCTCGGTAAAACTCAATGTCAGTAGTTCTGACATTTGTTCCAAATCGTAATCCACTAGCGTTGGCCCATCTAAATTATAAAATATATGTATTTGTTGTAATTACATTTGAAATACAAAAGTATCAAATAAATTCGTCTTACCGGCAACCCAGTGGGCAATCTACTATATCGGGCAGTGCTAGAACGCCTGTAGGTCGGCCGATATGGATATGGTCCCAAACCTAAATATAAAAATTAACACGAACGACTTAATATAATAAATAAAATATTAAATACCAATATATTAATATAATTCTGAAATTCAGATATTATATATTATACCTGTAATACAG
Source organism: Tillandsia fasciculata (assembly GCA_029168755.2). NCBI lineage: Eukaryota > Viridiplantae > Streptophyta > Magnoliopsida > Poales > Bromeliaceae > Tillandsia > Tillandsia fasciculata. Next base: position 10,194,829 of record CM054944.1, on the reverse strand, counting down.
TCCCAAAGCAACAACATTCGGCCTTCCCATTTAATGAGGTAACTCCTAATGCTCTATAGAGATATGCCAAAGGAGCTGCCCCCTACGCCAAAGCGTCGCAGACTGCAAAATCATTCAAAAGTGGTAGCTACTTCAGATGAACTCTATATCCATTGGGATTGGGAAACAGACAATAGCTAATGTGATATAACATGTATGCATGTGCTGTAGCTGCAACTACTCCTGCAGGGGCATCCAGGTGTATGTAGTGCAAGGATTTAAGTATCCATCGGTACGGGCCGTATCCACCATGCCGTACCGTGCCAACAAGATACCGGCACGATAAAGCCCCCGTGCCGATAGCATAGTTCAAAATCCTTTTTTCTTAAAATTACTAAGTAATTTTCTCAATAAGGTTCAAAATATTTGATAAAGATACTTAATAATCAATTAAAAATTTTGTTGCCAAAGAAAATAAATATTTCATGCCATTTTGTGTCGGCACGCATGTTTTTTTTGTGACCGACATTCATCGGCACGGCTCGGTACGCACCGTGCCGTACTGTGTCGGCAAGTTTTCGGCACGACCCCGTGCCACGACACTTAAATTCTTGATGTGGTGGTAAAGTTGATATAACCAATCCAAACGAATCTGTCCCCCCCTGATGTCATCCGACACATCTCCTAACAACTCACATAAATCCTCCTATGCATGTAGTGCAGTACTTGTCACGGGTGGACCGTCCTCCCACACGTGTAGTGCAGTACTTGTCACGGGCGGACCGTTCACACGAAGACCAGAAATAACCGCCACATCTTGATGTGTAACGGCCATCTCACTATGTCGAAAGTGGAAAGTCTGAGTCTTCTTTCTTCGTCTCTCAACAAGTGCGGCTAATAAAGCCTGATCCAGCTGCACGCGTCTAAGTTGTGCTACCCCATAGAATCCAGACTGTCATAGTTGATCGAGCACTGCTGGATGGTCAAGCTCCCACTGGTTTAGCCTGCGACCATGCTCTGTGAACTGAACAACACGATACCTCTATGATGCAAAAAAAATATAGATTATTAATGCAGCTTATTAATATTACGATAAATACCAATTGAAATTTTTTGGCTCTTACTTCAGTTTTGATAAATCTTGACCAATGGAGATGCTGCTCTATTAGGGCCGAAGAATCAATTGGTCGCGCGTCCTCTAGATCTGCCATCTGCAATATGCAATGCTATATTAGTAATATAATAGCTAAAAAGGTAAAATATTAAGACAATATAAATATGAATTCAACGAAGTCATATGCCAGCGTCCTTGTTGCACTCTTTCTAAATTTTGTGGACATGTGCTCCTATAGTGTCCTTCTTGTTTACAAATGGTGCTTTTTCCTCGTCGACCACTTCTATCGTCCATTATATTGCGAATACGTGTAGATCGTGGGCGACCTTTCTTCCTTCGTATAGGAGGCGGTACCATCAGGGGGTCTTGGGGTCGTGGCCAGTGCCGTCTATCAGGAGCAGGATGAAAATGTGTTGCGTAAGTCTCACGATAGCAATCTATACTATACCAACGTGAACAAAAAATATGATAGTCTATTCTTATTTGTGAAATACTACAAACTGCTAGAAGATGCTACCAAGGTATTCCCGTTAGATGGAATTCGCCACATAATGATAGATGGGCAAAAGAGCCTGTTCTATGGTTTGTATTAACATCAATTATATAGTATATGAGAAGGTATTTCTATGGTAACAATGACAACCATAGTAATAATATAACTAGGATTACATGCTATATAATCCTACACTATAGATGGTAAGTAATATATATAGTATAGAAACAATAAAGATAATACTAAATATATCGTAACATCCCCACGCAAGCTAAGCATCAGGTGGACGGATGCGAAGATTGAGCCGTAATATCGAAAACCGAGAGGGTGACAAGGGCTTGGTGAAAATATCAGCAAGTTGTTTATCAGAAGAGATATGAACCAACTCTAAATCACCAGTCTGAACTTTTTCGCGCAAGAATTGATGATCAAGTTCAATATGCTTTGTGCGAGCATGAAGAACAGGATTTACCGCTAGATAAGTAGTGCTTAGATTATCACATTAGATGCTAATAGGTCACCAAAGGAAAACACGAAGATCACAAAGTAGACGACGGATCCATACCGTCTCTGCAAGCGCGTAGGCGACAGCACGGTATTCTGCTTTAGAACTAGAGCGAGAAATGGTGGGCTGCTTTTTGGCGGACCAGGAGATAAGATTGGGCCCTAAAAATATACAATATCCAGAAGTAGACCGGCGTGTATCTGGACAACCAGCCCAATCAGCATCTGCAAATGCGACAAGAGAGGTATTGACACAGCGAGATATAGGCAGTCCATAAGTCAGCGTGCTGCGAATATATCGTAGAATGCATTTAATCGCTTGCATGTGTGGTTCACGAGGAGTATGTAGATACTGGGCAACAGAGTTGACAGCATATGATATATCCGGTCGGGTGAAAGTAAGATACTGGAGACCAACAAGCTGACGATAGCTGTAGGGATCCTCAAGAAGTTGCCCTTCATGAGAAGATAGACGAGAGGTTGGAGAGAGAGGACTAACGACGGGCTTACTATCAAGAAAACCATGGCGCTGAAGCAGCTGATGCGCATATTTGTGCTGAGTCAGATGAAAACCAGAAGATGACCTATTTACCTCAATGCCTAAGAAATAATGTAGCGGCCCGAGATCCAACCTCAATGCCTAAGAAATAATGTAGCGGTCCGAGATCCTTCATTGCAAATTCCTGCTGTAAGGTGGTAATAAGAGCCCTTAGAAGAGAGGAGGAACTGTCAGTGACAATAATATCATCAACATATAAGAGTGCCAGAAGAAGAGTGACAAATGAACATTGAAGGATCAGCAGTGCTCCCAACAAAACCAATTTCAGATAGAAAGGACGTAAACCGTTGAAACCAAGCTCGAGGTGCTTGCTTAAGACCATAGATGGCTTTGCCTAGACGACAAATATGATGCGGAAAAGAAGGATGCAGAAAACCAGGCGGTTGTCTCATATAAACTTCTTTAGAGAGTGTGCAATGAAGAAAAGCATTCTTCACACCAAGTTGTCGAAGAGACCACCCTGAGGAGAGGGCCACTGAAAGAACAGTGCGAATAGTGGTCGACTTGACAACGGGAGAAAAGGTCTCATCAAAATCAATGCCTTGTTGCTGTTTATAACCTTGAGCCACAAGTCGAGCTTTAAGACGCTCAAGAGACCCATCCGCCTTCTGCTTTACTTTGTATACCCATTTACAACCAATAAGATTAACAGGCGAAGGAGGTACAAGATTCCAAGTAGCATTTGTCAGAAGGGCATCAAACTCCTCAGCCATGGCAACGCGCCAACCTGCATCCTGAAAGGCCTCATGAAATCATTAGGCTCAGTAAGTAGAGTAGAACCCGTAGAGGCCAGTAAGGAGGTAGACTCAGTTAAACCCTTAGTCATAGATCGAGTGCGCATAGGATGTATGCGGGGAGGTGAAGAAGGCTCAGACGGCACTATAGTAGGCTGAGGGGAGGGCGGACGATCAAAGGTGGACAGTGGTGGTTCAACAATAGTAGGTGTAGTAGCAGCAGATCGTGTAATGTGTCGTCTGGTATAGACACGGAGTTCTGATGGACCAACGGCAGTGGCATCGTTTCCATTCCTAACCTGTGAGTCATCAGAATTCAAGGTAGAAGGAAACGTTGATAAATTCTCAGACGGTGAAACAGGTGGACGTGTACCGGAACCACTCTCAGCAGAGGGGCGTGTGAAGGAGAAGCCAGAGATTGCATCAATGGTAGAAGGGTTCTCACCCAGCAAAGGAGGATTTGAAACAAAATTTTGAAAGATATCAAGATTGGAAAAAATAGAATGAGAAGAAGAGAATTTAGAAAGACAAGAAAACGGAAAAACAATTTCCACAAAGGTAACATGTCGAGAAATAAAAACTTTGCCAGTGCTGGGATAGAGACATCGAAAATCTTTATGTTTATCAGAGAGTCCTAAGAAGACGCAAGGAAGTGACCGAGGAGAGAGCTTGTGAGCTGCAATATCCTGCACATCAGGGTAACACAAACATCCAAAAACTTTGACAAGTTGCAAGTCAGGGGAAGAGCAACCATGCAGAATTTCATATGGCGATTGTCCTTTTAAAACAGTAAGAGGGAATTCGATTCACAAGAAATACAGCAGTTTGAATGGCATCAGCACAAAAACGAGGAGGCATACAAGCTTGAAATAGTAAACTTCTAACAACGTTAGTTAAATGTCTACGCTTCCTTTCGGCGAGGCCGTTTTGTTGAGTAATAAGGACAAGAAAAACGGTGAAAAATTCCATTTTGTCAACAAAGGTTGGAAAACTTATCATTTACAAACTCCTTACCATTGTCAGATTGGAAAATCTTGATTGAGCTATAAAATATGTTTTCCACCATTGCTTTAAATTTGAGAAATTTGTCAAAAACTTCGTGTTTAAATTTCAAAAAGTAAAGCCAAGAAAATCGAGAATAATCATCAATAAATATAACATAATATTTATAACCAGAAACAGATGGAACAGGTGATTGCCACACATCAGAATGCACAATATGAAAGGAAAAAGCAGATTTAGATTCCGAATCAGAAAATGAGAGTTTAACATATTTTTTCATGTTACAAGCATTGCAAACAGATAATGTCAAAGCAGAATTACCATCAGAAACAATGTTATTATTTGTAATAAATGCCGAAAGAACTGGAAGACTGGGATGACCTAATCGTCTATGCCAAACATCGCTACTAAATCTAGATGCAACAAGACCAATCTGTTGCTTATTCCCTACACTTGCAACTTTAGAAAGAATTGGATAGAGTGATGTTCCCGAGCTAGGGCAGTGCAGAAGCTCCGTCCTTGTTACCTTGTCCTTTACAGAAAAACCAGAAGAGTCAAATTCAAAAACGGAATTATTTGTCACAACAGAATTGACGGATCGAAAGTAAATTTCTCTTGATGGAAGGAACAACAAGAACATTTTTAAGAGCAAAGGATTTAGAAGATGTATTCAATTGAGTTTCACCTGTATGAGTAATATAAAGTAAATTTTCATTACCAACTAGAATTTTCTCATGCCCAGTATAAGGTTTGGAAGAGGAAAGAATACCAGAATTCGCGGTCATGTGATTGGAAGCTCCAGTGTCTGGATACCACACTTTCTCAGCAGGTTCATAGAGATTTATAGCAGCAAAAGTTTTAGGGACATCATCAGTCACGAATAAGTGATTGAAGTGTTGTCTGCATTGAAGAGCAGAATGGTTGTACTTTCCACAGATCTGACATTGTGTGCCAGACTTCGAAAAATAAGATTGTTGATTTGGAGTATAAGGTTGAGGAAGATTATTGGGTGAAGAATGTGGATAGATTCCAGGAGATCCACGACCATGATATGAGTTGTGTCTACCGCGATGTCCTCGACCACCGCGATATCTGCCTCCACGACCTCCACGATTTCCGCGTCCACGATTTGCATAGAGAGCTTCGCTGTCGATAGTGGGAATGGCAGGTGATGTTGTTGAACTAGTACGATGTTGTACTTCTGTTTCTTCTTGCATCAGAAGTGTACGAAGTTGATCAAAAGTGGGCTTGTTTCGGTGTGTATTAAGGGCATTGACGAAACCTCTATATTCTTTTGGTAACCCGAGAAGAACAGTCATGACCAAGTTATGGTCTGACTCAGTTTCACCAATCGCTTGTAGGGCATCGCCAATAGATTTAATCTTTTGCATATAATCGGTCATATTCATTGAACTTTTCTTGATGCTTCGTAATTCAGACTTTAGAGAGAAAGCGGTGGAAGCAGTTTTATCAAGAAAATATGTTTCGATAATTTTCCTAGCATCATACGCAGTTTTAGGAGAGCTAGAAACAACCATCTGTAATATGCTAAGCGAAAGGGTGGCATTAATCCATGAGAGTATAGTGGTGTCTTCTTTTTTCCAATTTAGATATTCCGGATTCATAATTGTTTTCTTTTTAGAAGTGCCAATAGTCTGAGGCGGTATAATACCAATTCCGTCCACATGTGGAGTAACACCAAAACTCTCCAAAACATTAAGAAATATTTGTTTCCACACAAGATATGTGGAATCTGTTAGTTCAAGTGGTATGAGAGTTTTGATATTAACCACTGATAAATTTGAGAAAGAAGACATGTTACCACAAAAAGAAAATATCACCACGAAAGAGTAACCGAGGCAAATCCGACGAGTAGAAAATAATATCAAGTAGTCACAAATCCAGAATAAAGACAAGTCAGATTAGAACCCGATGGGAAAAGTTGAATGAATCAAAGTTGACCTTGATTGCACCCGAAAAGAACCAAACTACACCAGGGAGCAAGTACGTATCTGAACGACACCAGAATAATGAAGAGAGGCCGAAATTACTATAGCGCTGGTACTGTAGTAGTGGTACTGTAGGGCCGGTACTGTAGCAGCGGCACTGTAGCAGCAGTTGTGACAGAGAGAGAAATCCAAAGAAGAAAAAACTATGGAAGAAGGTGAGACTCGTGGTAGATGGTGGCTAAGGATCGATGTTCCCAATATTAGGGTTCCCGCTCTGATACCATAATAGATGGGCAAAAGAGTCTGTCCTATGGTTTGTATTAACATCAATTATATAATAAATGAGAAGGTATTTCTATGATAACAATGACAACCATAGTAATAATATAACTAGGATTACATGCTATATAATCCTACACTATAGATGGTAAGTAATATATAGTATAGAAACAATAAAGATAATACTAAATATATCGTAACACATAAGCATTCCGTATCTGTTCCATTCACAATCACTTTATATGTGAAATCTCCAGTATTTACTTCAAATTCCATTAGGCCAAATCGTTGGACAATGTGTCCCTGCGCCGTGTCCATATCTTCCGTAATTATATTTTGTATTTTAGGAGTTAGCGTGCCTGTCACACTTTCACCATAATCACGGCGTTGTAAGAAATACGTATTAAGTTTATAAAATATCGCCGCAAAAAAAGCCGTAATAGGCAAAGCATGAACCCTCTTTAGTACCTCCTTTAAGGTTTCAGAAAGATTCGTAGTCATTAACACAAATCGTCGCCCTCCATCAAATGCCCTTGCCCAATACTCTTTGTATCTTTCAAGATCATCCACCCATTTACAAGCGCCGTGATCCAACACATCTAATTCTTCCTTTAACTTATAATATTCTGTCGGTGTTGAAGCACTTCCGATGGAATAAAAAATTTATCTAACAAAGTATCATTTTTGAAACGCTTATTCATATATGCTTTTATGTGTCGAAGACACCAACGATGCGAATGACCCTGCTATGGAGGATAGATATCAGCCACTATTTTCCTCAATCCAGAAAATCGATCAGATATAAAATAAATTGCTCTATTGCAAGTAACATATTGGCGCATGTTATGCATAAACCATCGCCAATTCCCTCCATTCTCCTTCACAAATGGCAAATGCCAAAGGATATATTCCATTATTTGCATGTGCAGCCGTCGCTATCAATGCATGACCTTCATATTTGCCGTACATGTGAGTGTCATCAATACTCATTACCGGTCAACAATGTGCGAATCCACGAATAGAAGGTCCAAATGACTAAAAAATACGACCAAAGCGACAAATCCCATCTCAGGGCCACCTATGATTCATACGCTATAAAGTACCAGGATTACTTTCCTTCAGCGTAGTAAGGTAACGAGGCAAGTCTGTGTATGACTGCTCCCAGCTCTTGTAAATAATTTGTAACGCTTTACTCTTTGCTTGTCTTGCTTTTTAATATGTTATGTCAACATGCAAAGTTGATCGCACCGTTTTTTGAATTTCTTTTGGCGTCATATTAAGTTTTACCTTTAATGTCGGGAGAATCATTTGACATATAAGGCTCGAATTATAATTACGGTGCGTCGCGTTCAACATTGGAATTACACGTGTGTGGACCAGCATATGTTTTTACTCTAAAGTACGTTGTATCTTTTTAGGAACTGAAGCATATAATCTCCAAGGACATCCCTCTACCGCGCATTTGATAGTATAAGTCGTTTTAGTAGATTTCAAAACTTTCATTTGAACATTATGGTCAATACGCTATCGATCTAGAGCGTCCAATAAAAATGCCTTATCATGAAAGACCCGTCCAACCCAAGTCCCGTCAATGCTAGGTAGACTAGTATTGATTTGTCGAATATCAAACTCCGTAGAATATACGACATACTGATTTATCCAATTATTATCTGAAGGAAAATGCTCCGAATGATCAACAAATTCAATTTTCTCATCAGGATTGTCTACGTATTCGTTGTTTACTTGTAGGTTGTCGATTTCATTGAAAACTGCATTTGCAAGAGAATTCTACCCTCCATCGTGATCATCTATATCCGGAGATGGATCATTCCAATCGTCATCCTCACTACTATAATGATCATCATTAATGGGTGCATCCTTATGATTACTATCATTATCACCACCCCTGTCAATATTATTATATCTCCCGTCAACATTATCACCTTCTTTGTCAATATTATCACATTCCCCGTCAACATTAGTAGCAAGTTCATTAATAGCAGGATCATTCCAATGTTCATAGGAAGTAGATAACATGCACATTTGTTAAAAATAAAATTTCAACATTACCACCTTCACGTCCCATTAATTAAAAATATAATTTGATTTGTCCTTATCCCCAATCATAAGGTTTAAGTTGTAAAAGAGACATCCTAGGTTCTTGACGGGAGGTCGTGCATTGTCCACGTTAGGTAGTGGGTTGCGCACAGGTGGTCGTAGGTGGCACACTACTAACCAAGGAACAATAGTCTCAATAGGTGAATACTCACTTTCTCTATAGTACATATAATGATTAACTCTTACCATAAAAGATAATAAATAAGCGAAATATTCACTAATTTATTAAAATTTTACTAACCTTGTCATTCTCACACCACCATCGCTACTAATATTTTGATTACCCATTACATTGGCAGATAAACCCACATCAATATAGTTATGAAGCATTCTCGTGTAATAACCTTGCGATTCAAAATTTTCTGATGGATGTAAATCTTTCTCAATGTATACCGTCACACAACCATAATATTCAAATAATCCAATCATTCCCTCCAATGATTCATCATCTACTATTTCGTGAGCTACATATTCATTAGCTGTCACGCCTCGGGGTCGAAACTGCGATTCGGGCCCGCCAACAGATCCGCCACCTATGCAAAATCCCGCATAGGCGATGTCAAGGGCGTCGAATCCCCGACTGGCTGGACCGCGGCTACGTAGCTCGTAGCCGCCGGCCGTCTTCTTCGGTGAGGTTATTCCCCTCAACCGCAGGCTTAACAGAGAGAGAGAGAGATTAGGGATATAATTCCTACCTTTTCTTTATTGTCCCGCGATCACAAGCATATATGGCCACTGGCCCAACCTAAATGGAGAAGGCTCTCCTTGATTCTAGGAATTTCCAAAACAACTTACCTAATCTAAGGAATTTCCAAACAACTTAACAACTTACCTAATCTAAGGAATTTCCAAACAACTTACCTAATCTAAGTTTCTATCTTTAGCCACTAGAGGCTAACCCATGCAGCGCCTGCCCAACGTGCTCAGCGCGCTCAGCCGGTCCGCGCCTGGCATATGTGCGTCCGCACATGACATCTCTCCCCGCCTCGAAGGCCAGCTCGTCCTCGAGCTGAAAGGAAGGGAACCGAGCATGGAGGTCGTCCAGATCCTCCCATGTAGCCGACGCAGGCGTTTGTCCTTGCCATTCAACGAGCACCTGGCGCACTCCCCGGGCCAGCCGCGCCCGAGTCACCCGGGCAGGTGCAGGCACCACAGCACCGTGCAGGAGTGGAGGCAGCAGCGGTGGAACGGCCGGCGGGTTACCGACAAACTTCTTGAGGACGCCGACATGGAACACATCATGAATGCGAGCGTCGGGAGGAAGCTGTAGCCGCACAGCCACCTCGTTGATGAGCTCCGCCACCTGGTACGGCCCGACGTATCGCGGTTTGAGCTTCCCTGTTGCCGTGCGTGGGAGGGATGCTGCTGCCCGCTGCCGAAGGCGAAGAAGAGCCCAATCGCCGACCTGGAAGGACACCGGCCTGTGGTGCTGGTCGTAGACGCGCTTCTGGACCGCCTGCGCCTGTTCAAGGCGATAGCGGATGTCGGCGAGGAAGGCAGCGCGCTCCTCCATCTCCTGGGCGACCGCTGCGACGCGGGCCTCGCCGGGCTCATAGGAGCGGATGGTCGGGGGTTCCCGGCCATAGACCACACGAAACGGAGTTTCGCGGAGCGATGACTGATAGGCGGTGTTGTAGGTGTACTCTGCCCATGGCAGCCACCTGAGCCATTGCCGGGGACGGTCGCCGGTGAAGCAGCGCAAGTACATGACGATGACCCGGTTGGCGGCCTCGGTCTGGCCGTCCGTCTGCGGGTGAAAGGCGGACGACATGTAGAGCTTCGTCCCTGTGAGCCGCATGAGCTCCTGCCAGAACGTCGAGGTGAATACTGGATCGCGGTCCGAGATGATGGACTGCGGAACGCCATGGAGGCGAACGATGTCGGCGAAGAAGGCGTGAGCGACGGACTCGGCGGTGTAGGGGTGCGCCAGGGGAATGAAATGGCAGTACTTGCTGAAGCGATCCACGACGGATAGAATGACCGTCTTGCCTTGCACCTTGGGCAGCGCCTCGATGAAGTCGATGCCGATGTCAGCCCACACAGCAGTCGGAACCGGCAGTGGCTGCAGCAGACCGGCCGGCCTGAGGTGGTCGGACTTGTACTGTTGACAGGTGACGCATGCCGTCACGAAATCCTGCACCCGGCGACGCATGTTGGGAAAATGAAAATCCCGCCGGAGCCTGTGGAGGGTGCGGTGGATGCCCTCATGGCCGTCGTTGTGGACCGCGGCCAGGATCTCCTGCAGCAGCGGCGACGCCGGGGGAATGTATAGGCGGCCGGCGAAGGCGACCATGCCGTCCACCAGCGCCCACGGAGCGGTGCGGGTGGCAGCCCGGACCTCATCGTGGATGGTGACCAGGGCCGGATCAGTGGCCTGGGCGTGGCGGAGGCGCTCGATGAAGTCAAAGCGGGGTGCCGAAATAGCCATCACCTCCCCGCCGTCACTGTCGCGACGGGAGAGGGCGTCGGCGACGACGTTTGTGGCGCCCGACCGGTACTCCACCGAGAAATCGAATCCCAGGAGCTTGCCGACCCAGTGGTGCTGAGGGATCGTGGCGAGGCGCTGATCGAGGAGGTACTTCAGGCTGTAGTGGTCGGTCTTGACGATGAAGCGCCGCCCCCAGAGATACGGGCGCCAATGCCGTACCGCCTGGACGAGGCCGATGAGCTCGCGCTCGTAGGCGGCAAGCGAGCGGTGGCGAGGTGCCACAGGCCTGCTGAAGAAAGCGACCGGATGGCCCTCCTGGATCAGGACCGCGCCGAAGCCGAGCGTGGACGCGTCGCACTCGACGGTGAACAGCTTGGCGAAGTCGGGCATGGCGAGTACGGGGGCGGACGTGACGGCGGCCTTGAGCGCTGTGAATGCCGCGGCCGCCGCGTCGTCCCAGGAGAAGCCCTCCTTCTTGAGTAGGGCCGTCAGTGGTGCAGCGATCGCCCCGTAGTTGTGGACGAACTTGCGGTAGTACCCGGCGAGGCCGAGGAAACCGCGCACAGTCCGGGGCGAACGTGGAGCCGGCCAATCATGGATCGCCTGCACTTTGGCCGGGTCCATGGCCACACCCGCTGCGGATATGACATGGCCGAGGTAGGCGACGGAGGAGGCACCAAACGAGCACTTGGAGCGCTTGACGAAGAGTTGGTGGCGGCGTAGTTCGTCGAGGACGGCCCGGAGGTGGCGAAGATGATCAGCCCACGTCTTGCTGTAAATTAGAATATCATCAAAAAATACCAGGACGAAGCGGCGCAGGAACGGGCGTAGCACGTCGTTCATCAAGGCCTGGAATGTCGCCGGGGCGTTGCACAGCCCGAACGCCATCACCAAGAACTCGTACAGGCCGTCGTGGGTGCGGAACGCCGTCTTGTGCACGTCCTCCGGGCGCATGCGCACCTGGTGGTACCCGGACCGGAGGTCCAGCTTGGTGAAGAACTTGGCGCCATGGAGCTCGTCGAGGAGCTCGTCGACCACCGGGATCGGGAAGGCATCCTTGACGGTGAGCGCGTTCAGCGCCCGGTAGTCGACGCAGAAGCGCCACGAGCCATCGGCCTTCTTGACGAGGAGGACGGGCGACGAGAACGGTGAGTCGCTGCGGCGGACGATCCCTTGAGCAATCATTGCGGCACACTGGCGCTCCAACTCGTCCTTGTGCGCCGCGGGGTACCGGTAAGGGCGGACGGCGACCGGCTGGGCGTCGGGCTTGAGAACAATGCGGTGGTCGTGCGCACGCTTGGGGGGCAGACCGACGGGGTCCGCGAAGAGCCCCCCAAACGAGAGCAGCAGCGCCTCCAGGAGGGAACCGGCCTCTGTTGTTGCGCCCAGGGCCGGCACGGCGGGGCTGGCCATGCCGGTCCAGGAGACGGAACGCCCCCGGCGCTGGAAGGACATGCGCCGGCGGCCGAGGTCCCAAACAATGGGCCCCAACTCGCCGAGCCACCGGGTGCCGAGGACGACGTCGTACCCGGCCAGTGGCATGACGTAGAGGTCGGCCGGAAATGAATTGCCGTCGATGAGCAGGGGCGCGTCGCGGATGACGCCGGCGCAGGTGACCCGCTCGCCATTGGCGACCAAGGCTGTGAGGCGGGGGTGTTGGCGGAGGGGCAGACCGGAGCGCCGCGCCGCCTCCTCCGAGATGAAGTTGTGCGTGCTGCCGGAGTCGAGGAGGGCGACGAGGGACGCGGAGCCGAGTGCCACGGCGATCTGCATGGTGCTCGCCATGGGAACCCCAGCCACGGCCTGCAGGGAAAAACAGGGCGCCTCGGCGTCGTGCTCCGCGTCGCCCGCGGCGTCCGTGGCGTCCTCGATCTCCACGCCTTCAAGGAAGAAGATGCGCCGGCAAAATCTGTTATGGCCACGGGTATATTTTTCATCGCAATTAAAACAGAGGCCCAGACGGCGCCGTTCCGCCATTTCGTCCGGGGTGAGGCGCCTCTGATTGCCCTCGTCGCGACCCTGCTGGGCGGCCACCGGAGGAGCAGGGAGCGCCAGCAGCTGCTGTGGCCCCGGAAGCGCTGGCCGTGGCGCGGGGGCGGAAAGGAGGCCACGCTGGGGCGCCCGAGGGGAAGGCTGCACCGGCCGGTCGCTCGCCATCAACTCTACTTGTCGCGCCAGGCTCATGGCGGCTGCGAGCGTCTCCGGGTTGTGGATGCGGACGGCGTGGCTGAGCGGCGGCAGGAGTCCGCCAGTGAAGAGCTGGACGCGCTGAGCCTCATCAAGGCGGCCCGCGCGAGGCAGGAGTGCCTGGAAGCGATTGGAGTACTCCTCCACGGTCCCTGTACGCCGGCACTCGGCGAGCTCGAACAGCGGAGCCGAGCGGAGGGGAGGCCCAAACCGCAAGGTCAGGAGCTCCTTGAATCGCCCCCACGACGGCGTGCCCTCGTCCTCCTGGAGTTGGATGTACCAGAGTTGCGCGACGTCCTCCAAATTGTACGAGGCCATCCACACGCGCTCCTCCGCCATGGTGCGCTGTTGGCGAAAATAGGATGCGCACTTGTTGATGAAGAGCATCGGATCGGTCTTGCCGTCGTAGCGGGAAATTCCAATTTGTGGAATTTTGGGGGGCGATCAAGATCGCGCGGCCCCTCCGGGCGGCCGCCGGCGCCGTTGTCCGACGACGAGGCCGACTTCTCCTTCATAGCCGCCATGTCGGCCTTCATGGTTGTCATCTCCGTGGTGATGGATTTCAACATCTCTATCACATCGGTGACGGTGGGATCGCCCATGGCTGTTGGCTGCGGGGCGGCAGTGGCGGAGGGCTGCGGCGGTGGTGGAGGGCTAGGGTGGTGGGCGGCGGCTTGGGTGGAGCGGGTGGGCTCTGATACCAGGTTGTCAAGGGCGTCGAATCCCCGACTGGCTGGGCCGCGGCTACGTAGCTCGTAGCCGCCGGCCGTCTTCTTCGGTGAGGTTATTCCCCTCAACCGCAGGCTTAACAGAGAGAGAGAGAGATTAGGGATATAATTCCTACCTTTTCTTTATTGTCCCGCGATCACAAGCATATATGGCCACTGGCCCAACCTAAATGGAGAAGGCTCTCCTTGATTCTAGGAATTTCCAAAACAACTTACCTAATCTAAGGAATTTCCAAACAACTTAACAACTTACCTAATCTAAGGAATTTCCAAACAACTTACCTAATCTAAGTTTCTATCTTTAGCCACTAGAGGCTAACCCATGCAGCGCCTGCCCAACGTGCTCAGCGCGCTCAGCCGGTCCGCGCCTGGCATATGTGCGTCCGCACATGACAGGCGAAGCGTCTAACCTGCAAGAAAAGGTACTACAACTAACAGATATCAGAGCTATAAGATAAAACTGCTGTAAAATTAAAACAAATCATCTGTACAACTGGAAAATAAAGATATAAAGTCCATCTCCCATAAATGATAATCATACAATATCCTCAAAATACAGAAACTCAGAACTCAACAGGGAGGTAATCCTGAAATAAATAATATATCAGTGTACAGGCTCTCAGTAAAAGTCAGATACTCACAATACATTAGCCTCTCAAAAGAGAAAATAAAATAATTAATCTACTGATTGTACTACAAATCTTCAATGAGGGAAAAACAGCTACTCTCCAAAGACAGGTAGGGATCTAGCTCGCGACTCCCTCGCCTCGAACAGCAACCGCAGAATCAGCAACCCCCGCTATGACTCTGCAAAACAAAGGAGAGAAGAGACAAAGGAGGGGGAAAACCCCCAATGGGTGTGAGAACTACACCAAAAGGGAGTTCTCAATGGGTATCACCATCAGGCCTGACGATCTGCCCACTAAGTCCACTAGAGGCATAAGATAACCATGCAGTAAAAACTGAACAAGAAAGCTGGAGGTATTCAACAGCTACCATGCCTCTATCTAAATGCTCAAAAGGGGAGAACCAAAGAAAGGTATGCAACCACTAGCACATGAAGTGCACAATTGACCCAATCGAGCTGACTGCCACATCTGGTCCAGTCGAGCCTGCGCCCACCTACAACCACCTCTCACTGTCGGGCAGGAATTACGTAGGGTGTCAAAACGGACTAACTCGCTATCGAATAGTGGCTCATGCAGGCTATAGTCGAAATCCACGCTCTCTTAGAACGGATAGACTCAAGATGCTCAACCTCTCACACAGCGGTCAAAGTACTCTCTACGATATGGGACCACCGTCAAACCAAACGGCTCCCAACAACACTAGCACTGATCTAAACACAGCTACTAGACTCCTCTCAGCCCCGACACGAGTGCAACAATAAAGTACCTGCCTGTAATAAAGCCAATCAATGAACCAGTAAGAACTGGTACTCCCTGCTGTGCCTTGCCTATCGGGCATGCTGGCCAACGCATAGCACCGACGAGAAGGAGTCTCAAGGACTCAAAGCTTGTCTGTCGCACACTCCGGAGTGGCACTCGAGGGGAGCGACCCACACGAGTAAAGTATCTCAGTAACAAGTATCATAAGTATCATAAATCAGCAGGACTGGATCACGACTCTGATGAAAGTGAGAAATCCCATCCACAAAAGAAAACTCCGGTCCTCAAACGGATGCAATAATACTCAATAAGTGGGAAACTCCGTCCACTAGAGAAAACTGATATCCAATCTGATGCATAAGTAAATATCCGGTCAACCACCAAGTATCCGCGGTTGCCGCAATGCCCCACAATCCATAAACCCATAACCGACCTCCGGTCAACTGTCCAGTATCCGATACAACCTGTCCCCGACACCTACATCCCAGCTACACTATCCCAAATCTCTGCTCGAACCCGAGCAACATGATCCATATGACCAACCAATAAGGAGAAAAGAAGCAAAATATGGTTTCTCCTAAGTCAAGTTCCTATATGATAGTGTAGCAGTAAAAGATGGCCTATCTAGATGTCCATACAAGCATGCAAATGTCCTTAAGTAAGAATAAAGATAAGATAACGAATAGTAGCATCAACTAGGAATAACCACATGCTCGAAAATCAAGGATGAACTACCCCTGTCCATAATCCATAAAAACTCTTCAGAGTAATTCCCGCACATAGATAAATCATCCTACTCCATCGAGTAAATCCAATCCCATGAAAGTCTATGTGCTAACCTGGCATGCTAGTAACTTGCTACTATCAAATGTCAAACCCACATGAATAGGCCAATGATTAAATAACATGTACAATAATTAGGTAAGCATTAATCCACAAGATCTAGGCCACTTTTCATGCTTACATCTTAAATCTATTAATTGTACATTTAATCATGCATGCTTTCTAACATATAGAATTAGAGAACCGTCCACCGGTTCTGGGATGAAGCAACCCACCTGAAACGCTTTCCGCAGGCAAAGCCGAAGTCGGTGAAGTGCGTAGTCACACGCTATCCATAATCTGCCAAAACCGCACTCTCGGTATTCAGTCGCACAAGCCTCTGTTCCAACCAACAACATCAACAACAATCAATAACCAACACCACAACACTCCCCAAAAACAGCACATGCTGTTTTTACAAATTAGCAGAGAAGGGGATTTTCACCTGCGTACAGTCCTCTAAAAATCCTAGAAAAATTACGGTTGCGATCCTCGCGACAAGTAGCCCCAAAACGAGTATTTATACACCTCATTCCGACACCTGTAGGCCAAGAAACAATTAGAACAACGTTGGAAGCCACTCCTCAAGAACACAATCCTGCTGGAAAAACAGTAGCAAAGAAGCTTAATTCTCACCCTCGAAACGACCTCAGAAAAATTCAATAAAAATACGGGTGCGTTCCTCTCGAAGAGTAGATATCAATCGAGTCCTTAAACGCCTCATTCCAATGCTCGTAGGTCAAGATAGAAAATCGACAAGCCTCCGCTGTCCAAAATCTCACAGCAGAAAAAGGCGTCACAAAACACCTCGGGAACCGTGCCAAAAACCTAAAATGAGGCAAAGTGATCAACAAGAAAATCGAAGGCGTACCTCTCGTGATCGCGCTGCCGCAAAAATCAGCTCAAAATACCATCGGGGTGATCCAGGGTGTCTCGCGCACTGAGATGCGACGGTAGAAGACAAAATCAAGGGAACGTCGAAGTGCGCCCGTCGCAGAAAATGTTGATGCCGCGGCCACCAAAAATTTTGGGAATCCATCACGAGATGCACGACAAAATGAAGAACAAATTTGCTTGAGGCCTCACAGGGAGATGAGCTCAGGAAGAAGGCCAAAACGGGTTGCAAAGAAGGCCTTTATGTAGCCAAACTGAACAAATCAAATAATGACGAATGGGTCCCCGAATGTGTTGATTCGGGCTGCTACAGTGCGCCGCTCGCACTGTTCCGCCGAGCGCCCGAAATGCCCACAGTGTGCCACGTCGCCCCCGAACAGGCAACAGCGGGACCAGCCGCCAGCAATTGCGCCGCGTGGCCCGCGCCCTTGCTGACGCGTGGCGTGCCCGCGCGTCAACACCTATCGCGCCGTACGGTCACTTGCCCCGCCATACGGCCACCTGCCTCGGTCACCTGCTCCGCTCCTCGTGTGGACCGAGTGCATGTAAACCAGCCAACCACAAGATGCCACGTGTCCCCCGCCGGTCCATGCACCAAGCCGCTTGTCCCATGGACCGCGCGCTCGTGCGCCCGCCACTCCCGGGCCGCCACGCGTCCCTCCCCTGGTGCACGCCTCGCCCGTGGACCGGCCGGCCCGCACCACTGCCCAGACGCTGCCCGCGGCCGCTACGTCGCCTGCCCGTCGCCGCCGGCCGCCGGAACAGTACAATGTTGCCTCGAAATCCGTGCTACGTCATCCGGGCTCCGAAAAATACAAGTAAATAGTCTATTTTCACCGTTTTCGCGCGCTGAATCCAAATCCGTTGTCCGTTTTGCCAAATTCCATTTCCAAAATTTGTCGAAGGCATCCAGATAAGTGTTCTTAACCCAAATTTTGCGCTGAGTCCAATTTTGATATCCATTTTGCGCGAAACCACTTCTAAACATTTGACGGGGTTCTCCGATTACCAACGTGATCCATTTTAAGCCCTGAGTCTATCACTTATGTCCAATTGGTGCACAAACACCGCCGACACGCCACATAGGCCTCTAAAAATTGCTGGTCACACTGTAAAAGCCCTGCAGAGATCCGGGTCACCACATCCTCCCCCACTAAAAGAAAGTTTCGTTCTCAAAACTAACGGTGCACAAACACCGCCGACACGCCACATAGGCCTCTAAAAACTGCTAGTCACACTATAAAAGCCTTGCAAAGATTTGGGTCACCACATCCTTCCCCACTAAAAGAAAGTTTCGTTCTCGAAACTAACGCAACTCAAAAGGGAGTCTCGAAACTAGGGTGGGTACTCAACATCACAGTCTCCAGCTCTCAAGTCACCTGTTACTCCCCGTGATTACTCCTCAGCAACAACAATCAGTACGGCATGGCCCAATTGCGTAATTCTCTCATCTCACGAGCCAGAATTCGCAACGGGCGTCCCTCGTACTCCAAACTCTCACATATCTCAAATGGAGCGAGTCAATCACGGGCGAGGGATCCAAAAGCGAAACACTCCTGAGCTGAGACGTGAAAAACCACAGGAGCTCCATCAAAAGACTGGGGGACAAGAAAATAACAATCAGTGCTACACGCACCAACACCACACCCTAGTGTCCACTCAACCAGGGCGATCCGAAACACATCCCCGCGATCATCCAAGAAGGAAAGAAGCCCTCACAAACTAGGGTCCTCACTCGGTCACTCCCGAATCCTGACCATCCGAGTGGTCTGCTCAGCCACGGTCTACCATCAAAAGGGACCTCCAGGGACACAACCTCGAGCCCTGAACACCATAATGGTCTTTCACAGCGCCAGCTGTGGAATCATCAAACTCAACCCCAAATGGCTCTCCTGCTTCAGGTATCCGCCACCACAGTGCATTAAGTACTTGGATAAACAAGCAGACAGTGCATTAAGTACTTGGATAAACAGAACCTGTACTCTTTGAGAAGTTTAATCGTGAAAAATGGGCTAGTCTAGGAGATAAACCTCTTTTGAGGGGCGTGCTTGCTCGGCTTTTGATCTAGATAACTATTCCCTGGATTTTTCTCGTGTCCCGCAAGCTCTAACCTGCAAGAGCACAGGCACAAGACAAGCTATTTTTGTTTGCCTCTTGTGGTCCATATGCATAAAAGGATGGTTCAGATCTATTTTAAGCTTAAAGCTAGAACATACGTATGCAGCCTCTTTCTCGGAGCGCAAAGCTGAATGAGCGGTGTTAATTTGGATAGTGCACACTGATATGACACCGTTACCATTGCACCTAATGCAAACTCATTGTGGTAGGAAAGATAGTTGTGCTACCATTCTGCAGTTTAACCACGGTGTGCTTGATAGGGCCTAGGGTTTGAACAAAAAAACTTGTTTATGGTTTCATTATTCTCTCTTTTAGCAAACATGAAAACTGCACTTCAACTTGTCTAATTACTCCAAAATAATTCAAGTTAGGAATGATAAAAACTTTCATAATAACAGTTACCATGAGTATAAGAAACTATTAAACTTTTCGCCCCATATATACATTTTGCATTCTGCGGATTGTAAAAGTTGGTGTCTTCTTTGATGTTTGCGCTTAGTACTGGAAATTTGGTTGCCTTATCCTGATACAATTACATTCATACAGGTGGCAATAGACTCGGCTACACCAATTGATGAAGCTGGTCCAAGTGGAGGTTTTATGGACCCAGCTGAGGCTTTTGGGGGATATGGTCCAATGCGTTCTTATGGAAGACTCTACGGTAGCCTGGACTTTGATGATGTGAGTAATTTACAGCTGTGTACTGGTCGTATGAGTTTGGGTCAATTTTGAAATGCTATTTCTTTTTGTCAGTTGATGAATACTAACAATTTCCTCTTTGTTGTTATTATTTGGCTCTTGCAGTATGGTTATGGAGCTAACAGAAGCAGCAGCAGCAGCAGCAGCAGCAGATCGTCAAGACTCGATTGGCGGTACAGGCCTTACTGACTCACCATGTTGCAAACAGCCTCCTTGTTGGACATCTGAACACTTTCAAAAGTTGTTTCGTGTAGTCCAAATTGCTCTAGACAAGCAAAGATTTGATAGCAAAATCAGTCTACTCTGTAATGGTTGTGTGATAAGATATTGTCTTGTTTATTGTCATCATCCTAGAATAATTTGGATTTAGATGAGGTGTTTCTGGTTTGTACTTATAGCAGTTGAACTCCTTAAAGAACGATCATTCTTATGATTAAGTAATACAGTTTTACATGTTGACTGCTAGTAGACAACATGAAGAATTTGATTCTCATGGTGTTGCATTGTAAGAGGCATAAGCTACTAGAATCTGTTGATATAGTATTCCTGACGTAGTATGAGAAAAATTCAGAGATACAGAACCGCTGGATTTAAGTAGGCATAAATGGTTATTCAGGCATGAAGAATCTGATTGATTTCTTCTTTTTTTTTTTTTTTTTTTTTTTTTTTTTTTTTTTTTGAGAGAGAGAAAGATAGCATACTATCAGTTTCGTTTATTTTTGAAATAAATTTAGCTGAAAATATAAAGTAATTAGGCTTTGAATTTGAAATTTCAGATATCAACCATTAAGTTTTTTGCCATTTGCGTTTGCTATTTGCGTTGGGGACGATCGATAATCTGATTGTTTGTCTACCTGTTTTATACCTGTTAGAAGTTTAACCTCAACCCTTCTTTTATCTGCCTGCTGTCTAAGATAATTGCTCTCAATTAGAAAAAGGTGCGTTTATCCACGTCTCAGGGTGGTGGGGGTACTTCGGCATATGATGCTTTGTAGTGCTGAGAGATTAGTTTGTCTTCATGGTAGAGCATGGGGAACTAGTTTATTGAGGCCATTTATAAGTAGACAAGTGTTATGAATTTAATATTGTTATCCGTTGTTTCGTGATTTTGACTATCCATCCAATCAATGCATTTAAAAAATCCATCATTTAAAATACAGCAAGCTATGGCGCATAAAACAATTTTTTTAAGCCGTGTTTATTAACATATTTCGTTTGATGTAACCACGGGGAGTAAAGAGGGAAGAATAGATTAGGTAGGATACATGATAAGCTACATAGAGGAGGAGGGGGCTCAGCCTGGGCTGGCGTTCAGGTGGTGCAGGAGAGGAGGCGACAGCAACGAAGGAGATGGGGAGAGCCTTTGTCGGAGGAAGAGAGATGGCAGCGGGCTCCTTTTTATCTGCGACCTCGAATGACTCATCTTGCGCGGTTCACCCTTTTTTTTCTCGGGATTTCCGTGGGATGGTATTTACGATTCAGATGAATATATATATGTGGATGGGTGTATGTGGGTATCAGGTATTGTGGATTCATGACTTCCAATAGACGCAAGCATCTATTGTTAATTACCTCTTTATGATTGGGGCACCTTCGATTAAGAGACCTTTGCGGGGAGGATAGAATAAATCGTATCCCAATATTTGACCAAATCCTAAGTATATATGTTAGGATTTAGCTGGGTTTGAAATTGACTTGATCCTGCTTATATGTGTTGAGGACTAGTTGATATTAAACTCTAATTATATGTGTCAGAGTTTAATTGGGTTCAATTGGCCCTAAATATATATTAGAGTTCAATTATATTTGATTTCATATTTGACGTATATTCCAAAGTGGAGACATGACCAAACCCCAAGGATATGTATTGAGGTGGGTCGAATTTGATGCTACTCGAAAGTAGGAGGTGGCTAAGTCCTATATAGGATTGGCCGAGCTTGATATGTTTTTCACCCTAGTTATATGTGCTAGAATGAGAGGCTAACCCTAAGTATATGTATTAGGATTAGTTGAGTTGATTTGGTTTCTACCCTAGATATATGTGCTAGAGTAAAAGGTTAACTACACCCTAAGTATGTGTATTAGGGTTAGTTGGGTTGGTTTGGATGACCTGGATGAACTCTAAGTATATGTGTTAGAGCTCGATCGAATTGGATTTGACTAAATTCTAAGAATATGATTTATAATCTAGTCGGTTTGGATATAATTTTGCCTTAATTATATGTTTTACGGCGATGAGATTGAATGAGTTTTGGGTTTTATTTGTGGATTGGAATGGGTTTTGGGTTTTATTTGTGGATTGGAATGGGTTTTGGGTTTTATTTGTGGATTGGAATGGGTTTTGGGTTTTATTTGTGGGTTAGAATGGGTTTTGGGTTTTATTTGTGGGTTAGAATGGGTTTTGGGTTTTATTTGTGGGTTAGAATGGGTTTTGGGTTTTATTTGTGGATCGAATAGGTTTTGGGTTTTATTTTGGGATCGAATAGGTTTTGAGTTTTATTTGTCGATCGAATAGGTTTTGGGTTTTATTTGTTGGTTCGGCTTATATTATATCCAGACTGAATTTAGGACCCGTATGTGGACTGAGCCTTATTTTCATATGGGGTGAGCCTTATTTAATAAATGATTGAATTTATTTATTAGTCCATTTTGAATCGGACTTAGACTTCAAGTTGATTAGGACTCATTTGACTTTTGTCTGGATTCAAAAAAAAAAAATTCCCATTTATTTTGATATCTCTTTTTTTATTTTTGTTTGACTTGGGGTCAGGAGAAAATCTCTTATTTTATCTTGGGATACGAGGAAATACCGTTATTTTATTTTTATGTGGGGTCCTAAAAATTCCCTTTTTGGAATTATTTGGGATCCGAAGAAGTTCCTATTTTTTTGAAATTATTTGGGATCCGAAGAAGTCTTTTTTTTTTTATTTGACTTAGGATCCGAAGGAAATCCACTTTGACTTATCTTGGGGTTCAATCCTTTTTATCTTGTAATTTGATTTGGGATCCGAAGGAAATCCACTTTGACTTATCTTGGGGTACAATCCCTTTTATCTTGTAATTTGATTTGGGCTCCGAAGCGATTCCTTTTTGGCTTAACCTGAGTTCGGATGCCCGAAGAAATCATCCGAACCGGTTTTTATTAAATTTCTTCTTTTTTCTTTCGAGCCTAAAGTAAGGGGCGTCCGCAGAGCTCCCAAACCGGCTTTATTAATTTTTTTTTTTTTTTTTTCTTTTGAGCCTAAATTAAGGGGCGTCCGCAGAGGTCCCGAACCGGCTTTATTAAATTTCTTTTTTCTTTCTTTTGAGCCTAAAGTAAGGGGCGTCCGCAGAGGTCTCGAACCGGCTTTGTTATTTTATTTTATTTTATTTTATTTTTTTTTTTTTGAGCCTAAAGTAAGGGGCGTCCGCAGAGGTCCCGATCCGGCTTTATTAATTTTTTTTTCTTTTTTTTTTTTTTGAACCTAAAGTAAGGGGCGTCCGCAGAGGTCCCGAACCGGCTTTATTAAATTTCTTTTTTTTTTTTTTTTTTTTTTTTTTTCTTTATTTTTAAGCCTAAAGTAAGGGGCGTTCGCAGAGGTCCCAAACCGGCTTTAAAGAAATTTCTTTTTTCCCCTTTTTTTTTCTTTCTTTTTCTTTCTTTTTGAGCCTAAAGTAAGAGGCGTCCGCAGAGGTCCCGAACCGGCTTTAAAGAATTTTTTTTTTCCTTTTTTTTTCTTTCTTTTTCTTTCTTTTTGAGCCTAAAGTAAGGGGCGTCCGCAGAGGTCCCGAACCGACTTTAAAGAAATTTCTTTTTTCTTTGTTTTTTTCCTTTCTTTTTCTTTCTTTTTGAGCCTGAAGTAAGGGACGTCCGCAGAGGTCCCAAACCGGCTTTATTAAATTTCTCTTTTTTTTTTTTTTTTTTTTTTTTCTTTCTTTTGAGCCTAAAGTGAGGGGCGTCCGCGGAGGTCCCGAACCGGCTTTAAAGAAATTTTTTTTTTTTTTTTTTATTTTTACCTGAGAAATACGTCTAAAAATATGGCCGATGAAGTCGATAGGAGGTGCTGAGGAAGTTGACCGGAGGTGTTGAGGAAGTCGATCGGAGCTAAGGAATGACCAGAGGTGCTGAGGAAGTTGACCGGAGGTGCTGAGGAAGTCGATCGGAGGGGTTGAGGAAGTCGATCGGAGGGGTTGAGGAAGTCGATCGGAGGGGATGAGGTGGAATATGGGACGGATTTTTCTTTTGTGGTGGAATATGGGAGGAGTTTTCTTTTGTGGCGGAATATGGGTCGGGTTTTTCTTTTGTGGTGGAATATGGGAGGAGTTTCTTCTATGGCGGAATATGAGACGGGTTTTTCTTTTGTGGAATATGGGAGGAGTTTTCTTTTGTGGCGGAATATGGGTCGGGTTTTTCTTTTGTGGTGGAATATGGGAGGAGTTTCTTTTGTGGCGGAATATGAGACGGGTTTTTCTTTTGTGGCGGAATATGGGATGGGTTTTTTTTTTGTAGTAGAATACGGGAGGTGGAATATGGGAGGTTTTCTTCAGACAAGGCAAAGGAAAATCTCCTCTTTTTTATAGTGGGGAGGGGCAGAGAAATATCGCGTGGGGTTTGTTGGGGATTTGTTGAGGGGTTGGTGAGAAAATGTGGGTTTGTTGAGAAACGACGTACGTGAGAATATGGGTTCATTGAGGAAAAGACGAGGTTCAAATTTGAATACGTTGAGAAAATTATTATATTCAAATTTTAAATTTTAAATTTCAAATTTCAAAATTAAATTTTAAAATTGAAAGGATATGTTCAAATTTTAAAATTCAAATCTTAAAATTGAATATGTTCAAATTTCAAAATTGAATGGTTATGTTAAAATTTCAAAATTGAATGGTTATGTTAAAATTTCAATATGTTGAGGGAGTATGGTTATGTTCAAATTTTAAATTTTAAATTTTAAAATTCAAAATTGAATATGTTCGAATTTAAAAATTGACCGATTATGTTCAAATTTTGATATGTGTTCAAATTTCAAAATTGAACGGTTATGTTCAAATTTGAGGAAGTATGGTTGTATTTAAATTTCAAATTTTAAATTTTAAAATTGAATATGTTCAAATTTGAGGAAGTATCGTTGTATTTTAATTTTCAAATTTCGAAATTGAATATGTTCAAATTTCAAAATTGAACGGTTAACGAACGATGGAATTTGCTCGGATTCAAAAGTTCAAACCAGGATATAGGCAAAGTTTGGGTAAGTCAATTGAGAGATATTTTAATCTGTCGTTTAAGATTTGGATAAGTGAGTTTGAGATAATTGACGCATGAGGAATTTCGGTTGGATTCAAAAATTTAAATTTGTGTATATGTGGCATTTGAGAGATATTTTGAAATTTCGTTGGAAATTTGAAATTCAAAATTCAAAATTTAATTTCAACATAATTTTTGAAATTGAATCTTTAAACAAGAAATTGACTATAATGTAAGGCCCGCTGGGCAGAAAAAAATAGGATCCGACTTAAAAAATCGATGAAGCTTTGATGAGACCCATAAGCTTGTGTTCACAAATGGTCTAAGCTTGTGTTCACAAATGGCCTATTAAAGAATTGAATTTGTTGGACCCATGTTCGAAGCCTAGTTGCTTCACATTTCCAGCTAAGTTTATTTAAAAAATAAACGAAGCGGTAGCACGCTACCTTTCTCTCAAAAAAAAAAAAAAAAATATATATATATATATTAATATGTTAAACATTTTGGGCTTTTACGGGGCTTATTAGAAATATATAAACAAATCAATATTACGGGCCAACCATAATATTTCGCCCTATGTTTTTTTATTATAATAAATTTTTTTTATGTCAACACTTTTCAGTGGAGATGAATAGGCCCAGCCACCTGGGGGGGACCTACCTAGAGACAGCAACGAAGGAGAGGGGGAAAGCCTTGGCCAAGAGAGGGAAGAGCAACAGAGCACCACAGGATGAGAACGAAGACAAGAGGTCAACGGGATCCAGCTGTAGCGAATTGAAGAGGAGAGGTTGGGGTAGGTATAAGTCCCATCATTGGGAGGATCCAGCGGGAGAGCATAGCCATCCAGAGAAGCCCGCAAAGCCCAAGCCCAAGCAGGCAACCGGGCCCTTTGAGCAAGCCCAAGGCCACATTCACTCTTACAATCATTACCATAAAGCCCACTAATAGTGTAATCGCGATCCACGGTGTAATTGTGACCCATAGCTAGTAGTAATTACAAATACCAGCATAGAATGTAGGAGAGGATTATGCAGAAATAGAATGCAGTCCTTTCTCCCCAAGCTTCTCTTCTGTCTCTATCTTTACCTCTATCTCAATCTCTCCAATTCTCCTCACCAATTCCCCCATCACTTCTATTTCTCTCTCAATTCCCTTTCCTCATCCACCATAACCGATGACCATCATCCCCCTCCGCCATACCACCTCAGGAATCCGTCATCATCGGCGATTGCGGAGAAGTCAGTGTTGTTACAAATTGGTATCAGAGCGGCACGATCCTAGAGATCGGCGCACCCATCATCTACAACAAGCATCAGGCAACAAGATCTCGAAGGCAACAGAGCCACCCAGAAGTCGGAGGCAACAATCAACACGAGCAGTCAAAGCAATCCTCGTAGGTAACAAGCCACAAGAAAATCGAAGACAACCAACTCTCAGGCAAGTATAAACTAGAGAGTAATTGCAACCATAATACTTCCTGAGGAGCCAAGATAGGGAAGAAGAAGGCCCATCGATTCATATACCTAAGTAAAATTGACCAAGACGATTGTATGGCGGAAGGTACTCGACTCAAAGACCTCGGTGAGAACATGAGAGCCATTGAAGAACAATTGCAACAATATAGCATGGAATGCAACCAGAAGATTAGTGCCTTAGCATTGCAGCTGGAGGAGGTGCAGAGAGAAGGGCAACACAGGTATGAGGAGCTACAAACTGAGGCGACTAAGAGGATTGAGATTATGCTCCAAGAGAACAACTGCAAGCATGAGCTGCTGATAAACATGATTCAGTCCCAAACCCTAAAGCAGGGGTGCACCCCCAGTAGCGATGCCCATACTAACAGCCTCCCCTTGGTGATCCGAGAGGGTGCGCAACCTGCCTACAACCTAAACAACGGCAGCACGTCTCGCGCCTCCGAAGTTGACAGAGGCAAGGGAATCCTACACAACCCATACAGGCATAATGAGAGGTGGGAGGTGTAGTGGCCCTAGTTCCCATGCAGCGTTCTTCCGATGAATCCACTGTTAGAACACCTAGTATTGGTGTATCTGACACACGGTGCATCAATTGGATGCTATTGATGGATCCTGTGTGATTCTACTTGCTGTGTTGGCCTTCGGCTGGGTTGCCGAAATTTCTGTAAGGAATTAGGCCAAACAGAGGTCGTAAATGGATTCAGCACGGAAAAACGCTTGAAAACGACTTTTTGTTTGTTTGATTTGGAGTCCGGATGCCCAAAAACGGACACCCGAAAGTTTTTAGTGATTTTTGGTGCATGGAAGGGGCCATAGACCGCCGGGATGCCACGTGGCGGCCTGTCATTGGCCGGTTTACGGCACGCGGTCCACAGAGCAGCGCGGCGGGGTGCACAGACTCGGCGCATGGACACGTGGCACCGCCTGATTGGCGGGCTCAAGGCGCGCGGTCTACTGGGTGAGCGCGGCGGTGCATGGACCAGGCGGGGGACACGTGGCAGCCTCCGGTTGGTCGGTGCACGCGGTGCGGTCCACGGAATTCCTGCGGAAGGCGTGGACCGGGTGCAGGGGACACGTGTCACTCCCTGATTGGCGGGTGGTGCATGTGCGGTGCACGGGGCGCGTGGTTGGTACCTCGGGATGCGTGCGCACGTGCGACCCACGTCGCGCTACCGGCGTGAGCAGCGGGTCAATCGGGAGGACACGTGGCGCCCGCTCATTGGCGGGCGCCACCGCCTTACTGTGTGAGCGGGTGGACACGTGGCGGTCGGTGAGTGGTCCCGCGTCGGTGTTTCCTGTTCGGCGGGACACGTGGCAGTCGCTGAGTGGCCTTGCACCGGTGTTTCCTGTTCGTCGGACACGTGGCGGCACGGGGTGATTTCGGGCGTGAACAGTGTTGGGCCTGGGCCCAACACTGTAGGCACCCGAAATATTTCGGGCGCCCGAATCTGGGCCCGAAACTTATGGGCCTTGATTTTTTGGGCTGATTTCTTTGGAGCCTATAAATAGGCCTTTTGGGGGACACGTGGCGGCACGGGTTGATTTCGGGCGTGAACAGTGTTGGGCCTGGGCCCAACACTGTAGGCGCCCGAAATATTTCGGGCGCCCGAATCTGGGCCCGAAACTTATGGGCCTTGATTTTTTGGGCTGATTCCTTTGGAGCCTATAAATAGGCCTTTTGGGGCCGAGTTTTTTGAGCCTTTTCCCGGGAGATTCAGCCCTTGACCCCTTCATAAGATTTCTTCCTCTCCCTCTTGCCCATCTTCTGGTGAATTTTCAGATTTTCTGGAGGCCGCGACGACAGCGTTTCCTGCATCGTGGTGCGGAGCGACGTTATTCTATTGGAGGCCCATCTTCGTCGCAGTTTAGTCTGGGAGGTCTACCGGGCTACGCCAACCATATTTTTGGACGATTTCTTCGACAGCGGATTCACAAGAGATATATCTACGTTTTCCGTGTTGAACATTTTTCCTGGAATTGAGTTTTTCTTAGGGTTTGGGGTACATTTTAACACCCCTTTGTAACTGTATGAGATTCTGGACAGCATACACTTCGCGAATTTTTACCTTCACTTCCGGACATCGGTTTTCGACGATTCAAGAGCCTATCGACATCTACACTTCATGAGGATCGTCGTGATATTTTTATCGGAATTTATTGAGGATTATTTTCAGGTGAAAATTTCGTGTGAATGGGGACTGTTCATGCAGATTTTTGAACATAGAAATTTGTGTGGAATTTTGTGTAATTGTGGATTGTTGTTGTACCCAGGACTTTGTGAGCACCACTATTGTCACGCCCCAGGCCCCAGCGGAAGCCTACCCGGCACGTGCACAGACCCGCCGTGTGCACAAGGTACCCCCCGGTACACACAAGGCGTCTACAACAACAAAGCGGAAAGGAAGCAATATACACATCCTACTAGTAATCAGAGCACAACACAACTAAACTATACATAAAAGAGGAAAGTGGATAATAACTAACATGCAACAAGTTAAAAGCCAATATACAAATTTGGTCCCTCAAATACAACTTATCAAAATACACGGGTGGTTCTATGCCAAAATACACTGACACCTCTCCAAGAAAAACAAAAGAAAAGGTGCCCCGCAACCACCTCGAGTGGTGCGACGGGGATTAGCTAACTATGCGATAACCCATTGCCACGGTCCCGAGCCCCTCCCGCTGCGGATGGCTCTGCAAAACATCAACCCAAATGGGGTGAGAACTATTAAACAATAGTTCCCAGTGGGTAAGCCGCCGAGAGAAGCGAAATACACCACTAGGTCAACTGAGGCATAAGATAGTATATCTGCTGAAATAAAATGCAGATAATAAACAACTGAAGTAAAGTAAAGTACTCTACTACTATCATGCCTCTATGCTCATGTACAAAGTGATGATGATATGAATCTATCATGCTATCATAATGTCCAACTACAAGGAGTAGTATTACTTATGTGGTGTCCAATGTCAAGTTTACTATCATGTATGTCCAACTACCATTAATATATCATCTATGTGATATTCAATGTCAAGTTTGGTTAACTTAATCTTTTTCTCTTGAAGACTTTCTTTGAGTCTAAGCTTGAGCCACGCCTCATGGTCCCGTGGTGGCACCCCCCAAGGAGCTATGCCAATCCAACGGCGTCCCAATCGGCACCCAATCCCGCACGGCGATCATAATGTCGCAAATGGCCAACTCCGGAGTGCCGGCTTGGAGGGAACGACCCTACCAAGCATGTGCGAATGAGCACAACGGCAAGCAAGCAAGTCTCGATCATCGTGTCTGAAACACGGAATAGCAAGTCATCGTGTCTAAAACACGGAAAAGCATCATCGACCTTTAGGTCGGGTATAGTATTTCAAGTGTCAATGTTTCATATACAATATTAACATTATCTTGCATAATGAAAGAGTAAAACATTTACAAGTTGTCCTCATGTCTCAAACATGGAATCTGACTATTTCATCTTGATTGTACAAGTTTAGAAGTTTTCTACTTGTATCTCACAACACTAGATGGCCCTAATGTCATAATGTCCAATTACACATGATCATATGCATAACATATCTCAATAATTCTATAACATGTATAGTTATTCTCTATTCGTATCCAAAAGCTTAAGTTCACGAAAATTCCTATTCAATCCCCACTCAAAGTGCCCATGCACCTACAATGTTTACCTCTACTACATATAGTATGAATTTTTTCTACGCATGAAGGGGTTCAAATGCATGATCATAAATCATGATAAATCAAACGATGCATATTTAATATAACAATGATGCCCTAAAAGTCTATAGAAGACAAAGGGGGAGTTCACCCATTTCGGTGAGGTCAGACCCACCGGATAGTTGCCAAATCCTTATAAAGGATCCTTACCAAGAAGCCCACACCTCCTCTTATGCCCTAAGAGAAGTTTCCAAAGGGTTAAAACATCACAAAACCCTAATATCAAAATCCCTTAAAATTATAAGGAAAATAGGTGGAAAAATACCTTGGGTTGAGAAATCTTGCTAAATCTTGAAATCCAAACAAGAAAAGTTTCAAAACCAACCCACAAGAGTGTTCTACACCCATCAATTCCACCCCAAAAGCTATAGGTCAAAAAGCCCTAAAGTAAACCCTAGTTTTCCAAAAGCTAGGTTTTCCTTCAAAAATCCCACAAGAAATGAAAAAGAAGTATTCTAAACCTCTTTGAGCTTGAATCCCACCTTGGAAAAGCAAAGGATAGGCACAAAAGCTCCAAACTTCCTTCTTCTCCAAGTGCTAGCCTTCCTCCAAGCTCTTGTAGCAAGCTTCAATGGTGGAGAAGGGGAGGTTGAAGAAGAACCCAAGTAGAGAGAGGTGTTGGAGAAGGAAATCTAAGGTCTCTTTCTCTCCCTTTCTCTCTCTAGCACTTTCTCTTGCCCTCTCCAAATGAGAGGAAAAGAGAGGTGACGAGGGTTAAAAACCCTCATGTAACAAAATCCCACAAGACCCCTGCAAGAAACGTTATTTCGTTTCTTACTGTGCTGTCCAGACCCGCCCGATCCGGATTGCCCCTATCCGATCCGGATCCCGAACGTGGAATCTCCAGTTTCGCACGGACGATCCGGATCGCCCCTATCCGATCCGGATCCCGAACATGGAGTTTCCAGTTTCGCGCGGATGATCCGGATCGCCCCTATCCGATCCGGATCCCGAAGCCAAAAACCCCAAAAATCAAGATTTTCGAAAATTTCCGATTTGCGCCCAAACTCTCCGGAAACCTTCTAGAACCTTCCGGAAGCTTACTAACACATTCTAAGGGTATTATTCAACCCTCCACACACTCGAGCTTCGCAATTTGCTAAAGTTCAGTGTACTACATTCACCCCTCCTAAAAAGGAGTTTCGTCCGCGAAACTAGGAGTCAAGTACCTCAAGTCTCCAGCTGAAAAAGATGAGGGAAACGCTCCTGCAGCGCGCTCTCCAGTTCCCATGTAGCCTCGCGATCCTCGTGATTACTCCAAAGTACCTTCACATAAGGTATCTCGCGATTCCGAAGTTTCTTCACCTCACGGGCCAAAATCCTCACCGGTTGCTCCTCAAAGCTCAAATCCTCGTGTAGTTCCAACGGGGCGAAGTCCACCACATGAGATGGATCAAAAACATACTTCCGGAGCGTCGAAACATGGAACACATTGTGCACTCCCGATAGGTTAGGCGGTAGAGCAAGCCGATAAGCCACCGGGCCGATACGCTCCAAAATCTCAAAAGGTCCAATAAATCGGGGACTTAGCTTCCCTCGGATGCCAAATCTCTTGACTCCTCTAGTCGGCGATACTTTAAGGAAGACATGGTCTCCACTTGAAATTCCAAATCGCGCCGACGCTTATCCGCATAACTCTTTTGTCGACTTTGAGCTGAAATCAGACGTTCTCGAGCTAGTCGAACCTTGTCTTCGGCCTCTTGGAGTACATCGGGGACTAAAATCATTCGTTCTCCCACCTCGCTCCAATGAAGAGGTGATCGGCACTTTCTTCCATAAAGAGCCTCGAATGGCGCCATCTTAATACTTGCTTGATAACTATTGTTATAAGCAAACTCGGCCATCGGTAGATATTGATGCCAACCACTCTGATAATCCAAAACACATGCTCTGAGCATGTCCTCCAAGATTTGTATGGTTCGCTCTGACTGCCCATCACTCTGGGGGTGGAAAGCTGTACTGAAATCCAACTGCGTGCCTAGGGCCTCGTGAAGGCTCCTCCAAAAATGAGATGCAAATCTTGGATCTCGGTCGGAAACTATAGAAACAGGCACTCCATGCAATCGCACAATCTCAACAAGGTACTTTTGTGCAAGCTTCTCTCTAGACCAAGTAGTATGGATAGGGATAAAATGAGCAGATTTAGTTAACCTATCCACTATCACCCAAATAGCATCATGCCCAGCCTGAGAGCGAGGTAATCCAACAACAAAATCCATGGTGATCCTCTCCCACTTCCACACGGGAATGGGTAAACTCTGCAACTTGCCTGCGGGAAGTCGGTGCTCGGCTTTCACTTGTTGACATGTCAAGCATTGAGCCACAAATTTTCCAACATCTTTCTTCATGCCGGGCCACCAATAAAGTAACCTTACGCGCGAGCGCCGCGCGGGCGCCGCGACCGACCCCGCGCAGGCGCCACGCAGCCCGCACCCGCATGGGCATCGCGCGGCGTGTACCGGCACGGTGCGGGCACTGCGCGGGCAGTCTCCGCGCGGGGGTCGGCAAGTGCGATTCTCGTCGCCGTTTTTGGGGTTACGGCGCAGAGGTGATTAGGGTTGCTTTTCAGGTAAACGTGTAAGTTATTGACTATTATTCTGCGGATTTTTCTTAGGTCCAGGTGTGCAGCGGGAAGGTGTCTGAGACTAGTAGTACCCCGTTTCTTCCCCGACCAGGTGGGTTCTTTTGCATCAATTGCTGTAAGTGCATTGAGTGCAACATATCACTAAAGTATCTAATGCTAATCGGTTAATAAAGTAGATGAGATGTGCTAATGTTTTAACCCTTCGCTTTTTGTAATGAATAATTCACGCCGATCTCGGCATCCCTATTTTGAATGCTGCACGTACACAGGCGGAATGGCCCCCGCAATGGTGTACTTTCCGGAGAAGTGGTCTGTATGACCCGTGTGCCCCACGTGTGTTGTTTGGGGACCACTTCACGATGGCTAAACGTGTCGCCCATGCATCGTGAAGGGGTTAGAGCTTCAAATGTTCCGTGGGGAGGTCGTCGACCTACCCTGACGGGACGGTGTGAAACTAAAATAAATAACATGATTAAATTAATTTCAGGGCGTCGGATAGCGAAGGTTCCGGTGTGGTGTAACTCTTTCTAAAACTCTTGTTTATTATTGTTTAAGCATCTACTTTATTTGTCACTGACTGTACCCACTCCGTGACAGGTCCAACTAAGTAAGTACAGCGGGACGGTGGTGAGGCATCGCGGACCCTAGGTTTGGCCGTATGAGGCCTTTTTGGTTAAACTCTTATTCGGTTATCTCTCTCTTTTCCCTTTTCGTTATTTTGTGTGGATATGTGGATCATGCTGGATATGTGGACATGTAATTAATTGTTTGGTTTTGGTTATGTTTTATATTAATTGTGCGGCTGTTTTACGATGTAAAAGGATTTTGAAAACGCTTTTCAAAATAGGGTGTCGTGTGGACACCACTTTGAAAACCCTGGGAATTTATCCTTTCAAAACAATATAGCCGCCTAAATGTGAATGTTAGATGTTTTAAAGACTTGGGTGTCGAGTGGGCACCGTTTGCGAACTCATAGGATTTTTCCTAATGCTGTTGAATGATGATACATGTTGTACTTAGTCAATGTGACTGTGTGATCAATGCCGTGTAATGTTATTATTGTAAATGTAGTCGAGACGCCGTGCACGTACAAAGGAGACTCTGTCCGTTTGCAGAGTGAATTTGTATGTGTGGCGGGTCTGGCACGCACCGGTAGGCGGGGTCGTTGACCATCTGTTTTTCAAAAAAAAAAAAATAGAACACGTTTTTCCGCTTATCCTGAGACCTCCGGGGCGTGACACCAGCGGAATAGGCCCCCGCATTGGTGTACTTTTCTGGAGAAGTGGTCTATATGACCCGTGTGCCCCACGTGTGTTGTTTGGGGACCTGATCACGATGGCTAAACGTGTCGCCCACGCATCGTGAAGGGGTTAGAGCATCATGTGTCACGTGGGGAGATCATCAATCTACCCTGACGGGACGTGTCACGTGGGGAGATCATCGATCTACCCTGACGGGACGGTGGTCACTAAAGTAAATAAAGTAATTAAAGTAAGTTTCAGGGCGAAGGATAGCGAAGGTTCCGGTGCGGTGTAATTCATTCTAATCTCCTGTTTGTTATTGTTATAACATCTACTTTATTTGTCACTGACTTTACCCACTCCGTTACAGGTCCAACTAGGTAAGTACAACGGGACGATGGTGAGGCAACGCGGACCCTGTGTTTGGCCGTATGAGGCCTTTTGTTAAACTCTCCATTGGTTATCTCTCTCTTTTCCCTCTTTAGTTATTTTGTGTGGATGTGGATCATGCTGGATATGTGGACATGTAATTAATTGCTTGGTTATGGTTACATTTTATGTTGACTTTGCGGCCGTTTTACGATGTCAAAATGGTTTTCGAAAATGCTTTTCAAAAAGAGGGTGTCGTGTGGACACCACTTTGAAAACCCTGGTGATTTATCCTTTCAAAACAATATGGCCGCCTGAATGTGAATGATAGACGTTTCTAAAGAAATAGGTGTCGTGTGGACACCGTTTGCACACTCATAGGTTCTTCCCAATGTTGTTGAATGTTAATACATATTTGTTCACTGTGGCTGTGTGGCTAAAGTGCATGTTGATTGTTGTGAATGACATTTTAGTAAACGTGACGCCGTGCATATACAAAGGAGACTCTGTCCGCTTGAAGGGTGAATTTGTATATGTGGCGGTCTGTCGCGCACCGGTAGGCGAGGCCATTCTCATCTGATTGTTTGATTTCAAAAAAAAAAAAAAAAAAAAAATAATACACGTTTTCCGCTTATCTTGAGACCTCCGGGGCGTGACAGATTAAATGGTATCAGAGAAAAACGGCTTTAACCACAGTAGTCGGTGACTAATATCCACAGTGCATGATCCCACCACCAAAATTGGAAATGAGATAACCAAGTCGTAGGTGTCCTAGACGTGAGTGTGCGGGGAACAAGGGTCATAGCCTTAGTGTTTTTGTAGGTCAAGTATTAGGCCAGGAACCTTAGGGTTAATGCGGTTTCTTTGTATACAGCAGCATAATGGCCCGAAATGGATTAGCAACGGAGAACGCAGGGGCAGATAGTACGGTGCCAACAGCGGCAGAGTATCAGCACCTCCGGCAACAACTGCGAGAGATGGCCGGGCAGTTAGCAACCTTTATGGAACAAGTGCGTCCGTTGACGCAACTGTCGACTACACCAGTGGAGGTCACCCAGGCTCCTCTGCCCGTACCAGCCGCGCCAGTGACGGGACCGCCGGTGGCGGACAGCGAGACTATGGTCGCCCCTTCTCCGACCACGGTAACCGGGGCACCGTCGGTTTAGGCAACAACACCTTCAGTAGCACCAACACCAGTAACAGCGGGACTTCTGCCAGGGGCCACTGTTGGAGACCCCTTGAGAGAGACCGTGGTGGCGCCTACCCCTAGAATGTCCACCGATGCCGCGGGGAAAGCCCCTATCCAGCAAACCGAATGGGATAGGGCGACGGTGAACTTGGCAAATTTCAAGAGGTACAACCCACCCGTGTTTGAGGGAGAGACGACCGACCCTTGGGTCGTGGAAAAATGGGTAGACACCATGGAAAGGCTCTTCGAAGACCTACTGATAGAGGAGCAGGAGCGGGTCCCCTTGGCGGTCAACTTCCTCGAAGGAAACGCCCGCATGTGGTGGAAGGCGGTGTGCTCGGACCCCTCGGAGGGCACCGCCCTCCCATCTTGGTCTTCGTTCCGAGAAAAATTATTTGGGGCATTCTTATCCGACAGCATCAAACAGCAGATGGAAGACGACCTGGTGCACATCAAGCAAGGAAGTCGGACTGTTATGGGGTACCAACGGGCATTTGTGAGGTTGGTCAAATGCGTCCCCTCTGTCATAAGAGACGAATCTCATAAGGCCCGTCTTTTTATGGATGGTTTACGGAGTGACGTCTTCAAGGTGGTGCAAGCGGCGGATTTGCACACCTTCCAGGAGGTGGTCGATAGGGCCACCGTGGTGGAGCGCGGATTTATGTTTTCACAAGCCAGACGGGAGAGCTCGAAATACAGCGGGGATAAGAAACGAACGCGGCCTTATTTCGGAAAGGAGCATACCAAGGGGAGCCGGCCTCCTAAACGCCCGAGATCACAACAAGGAGCCAAGAATGCGCCGACGGGAGGACAAAGGCCGGTGTACAAGCCTTGCATCATTTGCGATGGATTACACTCAGTGACCGAATGTCCCCAAAAGCGAGACCACTGTTTTCGATGCGGCAAACCGGGGCACTTACGTTTCACCTGCCCCTTGAACACGGGGACATCATCCGTAGCAGCATCTACACCTTCGTCTCAGCAACCGGGAGAAGGGAGGGTCTACACGATGACCCACCAGGGGACGGACCCACAGGGCACGATGTAACAGGTAATACTCGAGTTTCAAATCTTCGTGCTAGAACCTTTGTGTTAACACCTGAGCGTCCCACTCCTTCACCTCGCTTCATGTTTTCAACTCTACCTTAGTTATTAGAAGAAATCCCCATCGTGGAAATAAGTTCGGTCGAATCTTTAGGCCACCCTTCGAGGCAGGCGGCCTTACTCCTTCCTGCCCAGCGAGGGTGGGGCAGGTTCTTAATCTCTAAGAACTAGTGGGGTTTCCGTTAAGGGTTATCGGCGTAGCGCTTGGGGCCGACAGTCGCGGCAATCTTTAAGCGGTAGTTGACTGCTTGAAGTTCCAAGCGTGTCTCCAGGAACCGGATTTGCCGGAACTTGTAAGCTTAGCCTGTAGGAACGCCTTTTGCTCACTGTACCTTTCATTGTGCGGGCAAAAAGCTTGGTAGACGGCAGTCGAGTAGCATTCACGAGTTCCGTATAGTTCTTTACACAAGATGAGCAAGTACCCCTCTACCTAGGATAGAAGACCCATGCGATCAACTACAAGGATCAACGGCATTCCCAAAGATTGATATGCGGTCCGGCTATCGCTAGCCTAGAGTCCGGAGTGAGGACATACTGAAAGCAGACCTGCGAGCTCGGAATAGACAACATGAGTTTACGGTTATACCGTTTAGACTCGTTAATGCACCAGTGGTGCTCACAGGCATGATGAATAGGATACTCAAGCCCTTCTTAGACCAGTCGGTGGTGGTCTATAGTTGATGCTCCGATCTACTCTTGCACAGACAAGGGGTACGGGGAACACATGCGAGTACTTTCCCCAGACCCTCCGGGATCAGAAACCATATGCCAAAACTTATAAAGTGTGAGTTTTGGCACCGCGAGGTGGGCTTTTTGGGGCAAATTGGTCGGCTGCTGGGATTGCGGTCGACCCGAAGAAGACAGATTCGGTAACCGACTGGCCCAGGCCGACGACGGTGACCGAGATTCGAAGCTTCCTGGGTTTGGCAGGGAATTACAGACATTTTGAGGAAGGCTTCTCCAAGATAGCAATGCTCCTGACTCGCCTGACCCGAAAAGGGGAGAGGTTTATCTGAACTGACCAATGCCAGAAGAGTTTTGAGGAACTCAAAGTCAGGTTGACGCAGGCCTCGGTACTCGCTCTACCGGAGCCTGGTTAAGACTTTGAGGTTTGTTGTGAGGCGTGCTTATGCAACGGGGTGAGGTCATAGCCTACGCGTCAAGGCAACTCAAGGAGTACGAGAGAAACTACACCGTGCACGACCTGGAGCTTGCAGCAGTTGTGTTCGCCCACAAACTGTGGAGTCACTATTTGTATGGTACACATTGCAATGTGTACTAAGATCATCAGAGCCTCAAGTACCTCGTCACCCAGAGGGAGTTAAATTTGCGGCAAGGACGGTGGCTCGAATTACTAAAGGACTATGATCTAACCATCCGCTACCACCCCGGGAAAGCGAACGCGGTGGCTGATGCCTTGAGCCGCAAGGGACAGACAGTGGAATCAATGACGAACGCCCTTACCCAACAGGACCCTCTGATTGAAGAGTCTTCGCAATTGAGATTGGAGGTAGTACCAGTGGGTACGGTCGTACGGCTCTTGACCCTGGTGGTTAGACCTATCCTGCTGGACAGGATTCTGAAAGGACAATCGACCGACGGCCAGCTACAACTGGTGCGAGACAGAATGTCCTCGGAGCAAGGCGGAGTTTTTACAACTGACTCAGATGATGTAATAAGGTGCCGGGGACGAATTTGTGTGCCCGATGAGCTAAAGATGAGGGAAGAAAATCTAGTAAAGGCATATAATGTCCCCTACACTGCGCATCCCGGAGGCACAAAGATGTACAAGGATCTGTGGCAGACCTCCTGATGGCCCAAATTAAAGAGCGATGTGACACAATGCATGGCGCATTATTGGGTGTGCCAAAGGGGGGAAAGCGAAACATCAGCGATCGGCGGGGGAAACAGACGTTTCGGCTTACAAGGGAAGTAGTAGCAGGAAAGACCCCTTACGAAGAGTAATGTTGGTCTCAACCCCAGGAGAAACCTTGGAATAAAATACCTTGTACCTTCCTGTCCAATAAGGATGTGAAGACTTAGTTGTCTTATGTGTTGGCTATTTAGCTAAGGGTTAAATAGGTCTAACTTCCTGCCTCGTGACAATAGACCCAAGGGACTCACAAGTTGAGTTGGGTGAGCCTAGTAAGTTGAGTGGGGCTGCGGTCCACAATAGACCTAACGGCAAAAGGCCCAACAATAGACCCAACGTCCAGGTGGGGGGTTGAGTCAGGTCAGGATCTGTAGCGGTGCAACTGAATGTCTTAATTAAATGGGTTGCGTATTTCTAATAGTTCGAGTTTTTGGGATCGTTGGTTGGCATCGACGATCCGACATTTGGGATTTGGGGCGCGTAGGCCCGGTGGCATACCGGTTGGCGTTACTGCCAAACCTCGATACGGAGGCTGGCATGGGAGGAAAAGAAACTCCGCAACTGGACAATCCCTTACGTAAAGGTGTAATGGAGTAACCATGAGGAGCGCGAAGCGACTTGGGGACTTAAGAGGAAAATGAAGAAAGATTTCCCAGAATTGTTTAGCGAGGGTTGAGTTTAAGTTTCGAGGACGAAACTTTTTATAAAGTGTGAGTGGTGTAATGACACGACTTTTCTAGTATTATTTTACCCTCCTGCTAATAAAGTGTAAGTTAGAGGGAATTAGAATATCGGGCTCTTTAGAGTTGACTAACGTGCGGTGCGGGTATTTTTCGGTGATAGAGCTCGAAAAACGATGAACGGCGGTGCAATCGGATCCAAAATCCGACTTACGGATCTCCCGGAAAGGGGTTTTGAAGGTCGCGGTAACCGTGGGGTGCATCGAAATCCGTGCAAAAGATCTGGCACGCTTTTCGAGGAATCCTAGAATTATCTCTTAAGGAATTATCCTTAAGCAATTATCTTAAAGTTTTACCCGAAGGATTATCGGTAAGGAATTAATTAATTAACGAATTAATTAATTAGAGTCAAAAATATCCGAGGAGTATTTTGACGGTACGTATGAGATAAAATAAAATAAAAGAAATTAAATTAATAAGAGGATATTTAAACCCCGGTTACCGGAAAGCGGAAAAACCCTAATTTAAAATACCGCCTTCTCAAACCCTCCTCTTTCGTGCGTACCGAAAACAAAACGAAACCCTAGTTTGAAAGGAAAAAGGAAAACCCTAACCGGAGGAGAAAAGAAGGAAAGAAGGAGAAAGCGGAGGAACCCGATCGCCCCGATTGACGTCCGGAGACCGGAGAACGAGACGCCGGATCCGGATCTCCAACGCCGCGAGAACCAAGATCGGTTCTTTAACTCCGATAAATCGAGGTTAGTGATCGTTAATCCCTTTCGTAGAATTAATCGGGGGCTTTCCGTGTTCTTGTAAGGTTGTTTTAATCGGTTTATCGGGCTTCCGATCGACGTTTTGGTTGTTCGTCGGTCGTTGGTTTAGCCATTAGAATTATCGTGTATTTATTCGGGAATTTTTGGGGGTGTTTCGTTGGAACATAGTGGGTTAACGGGAGGCCGCCGCCGCCGTTGTTAAACGGGAGGCCGCCGCCGTCGTTACCGTGTTCGCGGGGTCGTCGCCGGGGTCCCACGGGAGCGAAAACGGAGAAGAAATCGCGAAACGGGAGCGAAAACGGAGAAAAAAAGGGGAAAATAGGGTTTACTGTGCTGTCCGTATGGCCGCGGTCCACAGACCCAGGCGTGCACCCGGTGTACGCCCCGCCGTCCCTGAAGCGCAGACCCGGCGCACGAAACTGTGCGCCGGGCTGCGCGTTGTGCGCGGTGCACGCCTAGGCGTGCACCCGGTGCACCCGCTTGCTGCCGGAGGACATGGGCCCGGCGCGCGCCAGCACCGTGCGCGGCCCGGCCCATCCCGCCTTGGTGCACGCCTCCTGGTGAGCCCGGTCTGCGCGCGCAGCCGCCCGATGCGCAGACCCGGTCCACGGTTGCTCCTGTGCACCACCCGACAGCCCAAAGTTCGGTAGCTCCGTTTTGGTTCGTTTTTCTACCGTTTTGAGCGCCATTTTCGCCGTTGGGATCACAATCTCCGCGGTTTTCTTGGCGTGGCCACTTGGGATCTTTTTGGTCACTGTTTTATTATGTCGGGTGTTAATTTCGCCGGTGCTCCGCGCCTCGACGAAATCGTCGGGGGCACGCCGCCGGGTCTCTTTTCTCATCGTTTTCGCCGTCGGGGCCTTTTTGGTTTAACCATTGACGTCCCGATTGGGCTACCGGTTGAGAATTGGGTTTTGTTGGATTTTCGTTAGCGGTTTTGGATCCCGACAGAGTTCGCGACGAAATAGTCGCGGTCCGGTTGTTGTTAGTCTTTGATGTTACCTGATTAGGGTAAGGTGTTAATTTGTACTCTTGGATATTCTAGTAGGCCGCGAGGAGTTCCGATTGCTTAAGAGGGTCACGGGAGCGGTCGTATATCTTCAACCAGGTGGGTTCTATTGCATCAAGTGCTGTAAGTGCATTACGTGCAACGTATCACTAAAGTATCTAATACTAACCGGTTTAATAAAGTAGATGAGATGTTTCTAATGTTTTAACCCTTCGCTTATTATGTACTGTTCTTTTGTTAATGTTTAAGGCGACCAAGGGTCGCAAATAATTAATTTACGCCGACCTCGGCATTCCATTTTGAATGCTGCACGTACACCGGCGGAATAGGCCCCCGCATTGGTGTACTTTTCCGGAGAAGTGGTCTATATGACCCGTGTGCCCCACGTGTGTTGTTTGGGGACCTGATCACGATGGCTAAACGTGTCGCCCACGCATCGTGAAGGGGTTAGAGCATCATGTGTCACGTGGGGAGATCATCGATCTACCCTGACGGGACGTGTCACGTGGGGAGATCATCGATCTACCCTGACGGGACGGTGGTCACTAAAGTAAATAAAGTAATTAAAGTAAGTTTCAGGGCGAAGGATAGCGAAGGTTCCGGTGCGGTGTAATTCATTCTAATCTCCTGTTTGTTATTGTTATAACATCTACTTTATTTGTCACTGACTTTACCCACTCCGTGACAGGTCCAACTAGGTAAGTACAACGGGACGGTGGTGAGGTAACGCGGACCCTGTGTTTGGCCGTATGAGGCCTTTTGTTAAACTCTCCATTGGTTATCTCTCTCTTTTCCCTCTTTAGTTATTTTGTGTGGATGTGGATCATGCTGGATATGTGGACATGTAATTAATTGCTTGGTTATGGTTACATTTTATGTTGACTTTGCGGCCGTTTTACGATGTCAAAATGGTTTTCGAAAATGCTTTTCAAAAAGAGGGTGTCGTGTGGACACCACTTTGAAAACCCTAGGGATTTATCCTTTCAAAACAATATGGCCGCCTGAATGTGAATGATAGACGTTTCTAAAGAAATAGGTGTCGTGTGGACACCGTTTGCGAACTCATAGGTTCTTCCCAATGTTGTTGAATGTTAATACATATTTGTTCACTGTGGCTGTGTGGTTAAAGTGCATGTTGATTGTTGTGAATGACATTTTAGTAAACGTGACGCCGTGCATATACAAAGGAGACTCTGTCCGCTTGAAGGGTGAATTTGTATATGTGGCGGTCTGTCGCGCACCGGTAGGCGAGGCCATTCTCATCTGATTGTTTGATTTCAAAAAAAAAAAAATAAAAAAAATAATACACGTTTTCCGCTTATCTTGAGACCTCCGGGGCGTGACACGAGCGTACCAGGAGAGGGAGAGGGCGATTCCGCCCGGGGTTTTTGTGGGCGCACGAACGCGCCGTGGACTCCGTGGAGCACGCAAGGTGTCCCAAAGAGATGAA
Organism: Tillandsia fasciculata; assembly: GCA_029168755.2. Lineage (NCBI taxonomy): Eukaryota > Viridiplantae > Streptophyta > Magnoliopsida > Poales > Bromeliaceae > Tillandsia > Tillandsia fasciculata. The sequence goes on along the minus strand of CM054944.1, from coordinate 10,152,130 downwards.
TGGACGCGTGGGACGTCACGGCATTGTCGAGGTAGGCCCCGTTTGTCGTTTTTGCGGTATTTTTGGCACAGTTTTAGAGTTTTCTTTTGGATTTTGGATTTGACCCCATGCCCACGTGCGTTATAGGGACCCAACTTTTCTGTGCCGTTTTACTACGCGAGTTTTGCGGGCGTTTTGGGCGCGCCTCGTTTTGCGTGCCGCTCGACGGAAACATGCACCGTTTTGCGTGCGGATTCGACAATATGCACAGTTGTGGGCGCAAGCTTGGAAATGCGTGCAACGTTTTGCGTGCAAAGTTGGAAATGGAACGTGCACCGTTTTGCGTGCCAATACGAGGTATGTGCTCCGTTTTGCGCGCAGGTTGGACTAACGGACACCGTTTTCCGTGCAGACTCTAACAATGCATCTCGTTTTACGTGCAGGGTCAGAAAAAATATGCACCATTTTGCGTGCAACCCTACAGTAGTATGTGCACCGTTTTGCGTACCAATACGGGGTATGTGCTCCGTTTTGCGTGCGGGTTGGACCAATGCGCGCCATTTTACGAGTAGATTTTAATAATTTACATCGTTTTTCGTGCAGGGCTAGGAAAAATATGCACCATTTTGCGTGCAACCCTACAGTTAGATGTGCACCGTTTTGCATGCAGTTTCGAGGTACGTGCACCGTTTCGTGTGCAGTTCGTGTTGTCGTGCACCATTTTGCGTGCCGTCGCTAATGTTATGCACTGTTTTGCATGTAGGGTTGGAAAATAATGTGCACCGTTTTGCGTGCAACCCCATAGTGAGGCGTGCACCATTTTGCGTGCAGATTTGAGGTACGTGCACCATTTCGCGTGCAGATCGTGTTGTCGCGCATCATTTTGCGTGCCGGTTGATGTGGCGCGCATCATTTTACGTGTGGGTTTTTAATAACATGCATCGTTTTGCGTGCAGGAGTAGAGGACGTGCGCCGTTTTGCGTGCGGACTCGAGGGATGTGCACCGTTTTGCGTGCAAGCTCGAGGAAACAAGTGGAATCGCGCGGTTACCAATTGCAAGTGTCTACAAGCAATTGGGGACGCTACAAGGTGGGGAGTTCTGCCGAAATTGGGTGACCTCTCCCCTTGCTCCTTTGCTTTTTGATCTAGAAGCATGATAGTAGCCTGTTAGAGGCGTTAGGTAATTATGATTATTATTGCATGTGTAGGGAGATATAGATGAAAAGTGCAACTGTTGGTTGATAAAGACAGATGATAAACGTGCATGTGTAGAGATATTTAGAGGAAAAGTGACATTTATTATTTATCCATATAAGGGATAAATTGGTATGTGTAGATGGACACAGATGGAAAATGCAACTGTTGGTTGCCAAAAAGGGAGATGATTAATGTGCATGCGTAAAGAGAATTAGGAAAAAAAAAAAAAAAAAGGCGATTCTTGACTTATCTAAATTGATGATAATTGCATGCATAGATAATAAATATTATTTTATGATGGATATGAAAATAATTGCATGCGTAGAAATGAATAATTATGTGTTGACTGTGATCATGTTAGGGTACAACCCTAGGAAGCATGTGACATAAGGGAACAGAACTCGTTGGTAGTAAGACTAGGTGAAATCATAGTCTAGGGGTTTGACGAGTGACATCAAACTTAGGAGTTATCCTAGGGTGGACGAGTGGCATGGTCTTAGGTGATAACCTAAGGACACTGGATAGAGTGATCAAAATAGAGTCAAGTTGACTCTAGGATTCAGTAAGGAATCAAGAGGATGGGAAAATGGATCAAGTGTGGAGATATGAAAGGGAAAACAGGAAAGTAGAGTCAATGTAATTCTAAGATAACAGTGGAACATGAAATTAGAGTCAGTGTAACTCTAAGTTAATAGTGGAGCAGGAAAATAGAGTTAAGTTAACTTTAGGATTCAGTGAGGAATCAGAAAAGTGGGATGAGATCCCCAGGTTGAAGAATTAAATTAATATAACCCTAGAAAGTCATAGGGTGTCTGGGCAAATGGACAATAACTTTAACTTCAATTTGAGTTAAATAAATGAAGGTGAAATGTTTATGAGTCCAGGAGACTCTCTAGTTATCCTTATGGCGAGACCTAGGATAAGAGGTAAATTGTGTAAAAAGGCAAAGTTTAAAAGCAAGCTAAAAGTGGCTAAAAAGCATAAAGAGAATGTAAATGGCGCCTTCGAATTTGAGACTCGTCAAGTGGAGCAGGACTCCCTGGGCAGTGACCCGTCGGACGAGGTACTTTCGAAAGGCTTAAAGTGAAAGCAAGGAGCTAAATGCTCAAGGAAAGAGAAAGAGACTTGCCAGTGGCAAAAAGGGAGCTATAAGCTCGAATAAGAAGAAAAGCAAGGGTTCAAAGGCAAAGAGGCTAAGAACTAAAGTAAAAAGAGAAAGAGAAGAAAGAAAAGAAAAGAAAAGAAATAAAAAGAGATAAAATGGGCGTACCTTCGGGGGTGAAACGTAGATCTTGTCGGAGCCAAGGGCAGTGTCCCTCTCCCGGGCAGTGACCCGTATGACAAGTTCCCCGTTGGGCGGGGTAACACTTGCGGGTGTTATCGGCAACCTTAGAAATCTTATCTTATGGTAGCAGGACTACCGGGCTCGGGCCCGTTGGATAAGAATTTCTGAGGGTTAATGTCACGCCCCAGGTGTAAACCGGAACCCGGGCCCGTCTACAGATCCGCCGTGCACACGGTATTTCCCGCGTACACGAAGCGCCAACAACCTGCTCAGATATAAAAGATATAATAAAAGAGCAATAAAAACAGAGCTGAACTAAAACTAATACATCTCAGACTGAAGCTGGAAATAAAATACAATACATCTGTATAAATGATACATCAGTCTCTCCCAGCTCACAATAAATAAATACAACCTGCTGGCAAAAGCCAGTCCCAAAAGTGAAAGTACAACCGTCTGAGGAAAACCTGGGTACACCAACAGTCCAGCTAACACGCTCATCCTGCCTCGAGATCTATCTACACAGCCGTCCTCTCTCCTCGACCCGCCACTGAAAGTCCAGTAGCACCCGCAGAAGACTCTGCAAAACAAGGAAGAAGAAAAAGAGGAAAGAAGAATGGGGGTGAGAACTACTAGTAAACCAGTAGCCTCCCCTAGTGGGTAAAACCTCAAACTCTGACGCACCCACTAGGTCTACCAGAGGCGAAAAGGAAAGAAGAGTGGTAAGAAATGAAACTGCTGAAAAAGGGAGATCTACCACTACTATGCCTCTAAAATGCAGTCCTAGACTGGAATAACCGTAAGAAACAATAACCAACCGTCCCAGATGAACCCAATCTGTACCGCCCTCATCATCGGGCAAGAAAGCCGCGCCGATGTGATAGCAAAGCTCCTGCTGCCGCCCTCATCATCGGGCAAATAAGCCGCGCCGATGTGATAGCAAAACCGTCAATAACTGTCTGGCCCCGGCCTCCGGAGGGGAACTCGAGGGGAGCGACCCACTCGAGGAAAGCACTACCGGGCAATAACCGCGCCGGTAAAATAAGTACCAAAAGCAGGAGTAAATCATAACTGTAAAGCCCCGGTGGAACACACCCTCCACTAAAAGAAACACAGATCCCCCAAATCTGATGCACAAATGAACATCCGGTCGATCGCCCAAAATCCGCGATCGCCGTAATACCCACAATCACAATCATGTCCCACATCCGACATCTGGTCAACCGCCCACTATCCGCGGTTGCCACAAAACCCATAATCCACAATCCAGGCCCCGGCTACACTATCCCAAACCCCTGCTCAAACCCGAGCAACAAGAACCACCTGACTAACGAAAAGGAGAAAAGAAGCAAACAAGGTTTCTCCTAAGTCAAGTTCCAGCATGAAAGTGTAGCGATAAAAGATGGCCTATCTAGATGTCCATACAAGCATGCAAGTGTTCTCAAGGAAATAAAGGAAAAGGTGTCCAATAGTGGTTCCACATGTGTAACAATTAATAGCTCCGCATAGATATAACCATCATGCTAAAACATTATCCAACCACACATGTCTATAATCCATGTTCCATAATAAAGCATCACTATTCACCTATGCATGTCATAAAATCCTCAAATAGTACCAACCACTAACGGATAATCATATAGTCCAAAATAAATATTCCATTCCACATGCAAGTTTAAACGCTAACATTCTATCCATACAAACATGTACAAGTCCCAACCACCATCAGATATCCACAAGCATGCAAGTCCCAATTACAATTATCAATCATGGATGTCCAAGAAGGATCTCTCTAATACTCCTAGTGGGTAAGTCAGAAAAGAGGGATAAAGCAACCACCCACCTGAAGTGCAACTGTCCAAATCCGTACAGCTGAAAATACCAAAAACTCCAAATCCTTGCTCCCACAATTTTAGCACACCCGTGATATTCCTGATACAATACAAAGCTCACTAATTACACTTAGGCTCCCAATTAATTCTCTTATAACCACATACAACCTCGGATTCGAAACTGTTAAATTATCACCTGCAGAAAGTGCCCAGAAAATTCCAAGAAAAATATCACAGCGATCCTTGCGTCGCTAGCTTCGCAACGGTACCTTGCACGCCCAAATCAGAGTTCGGTAAGTCAAGATAAAAATCCGGCAAGGTGGTGATCCAAACAACAAACTGTGGAAAAAGACTGCGCACTGTACACTGAGAAAACAGTGATTTTCACCTCGAAATAAATCTCATAAAATTCCAATAAAAATACGAGCGCGTTCCTTGCGATCTGTAGATGAAAAAGTTGTATAAGCTCGTCTCCGTCAGACGCTCGTGCGCGAAGATACGGCCAAAATACTCCGATGCTGTCCTCACATTCCTCACAGAAAAAGGGGTCACATTAATGCCTCGGGATCCGTGCCAAGGAGTCAAAATGAGATTGCGCGATCAAAATAGAAGTTGAAGCCCTACCTGTTGTGAAGCCAACGGCGCAAAAATCACAGAAGAATGATCTCGGGGTAGACCAGGAGAGCTAAAACACTGCTGCTGCGCCGAAGAAGAACACAGGAAATGCAACGTCGCGCCGCGCCGTAAAATCCAAAACCTCGGGATTTGAGCCTCCTAAAATCCTGAAACTTGGCGGGTGTAATCCTCACTTGAAGGAGAAGAAATCTCCTTCTCACCTCCCCTTCGAGCTGAGGTCTCGAAGGGGTCGAAAATCCCCCTTGAAGAGCCCTCGGGTTGCACTTAAGGGAAAACCAGAAAATCTTTTCGGAAAATACCCATCGTGTCCTCAAAAAATTCCACTGCGCCCGGTGCACGTGCGCCCGCCAATGACGACGCGCCACGTGGCCACACCCACCGTGCACCGCGCCGTGGACCGCGCACGTCGCACCTGCCCGCACGTCGCGTACGACACCTGCTCCACCCATTGCGTGGACCGGGAGCACAACACCGCACCAATCACGTAACGCCACGTGTCCACTGACCGGTCCACCGTGCACCCGAAGAACTCCGTGGACCGCGCGCTGTGAGCCGCCCAACCACCATCCGCCACGTGGCACCGCCACGGTGCACGCTCGGGCCGCGTGGACCGGCCGCCTGCCCGCGCGCCCGCGCGCTGCCCGCGCCGCGTGCCGCCACTGTGCCGCCTGCCCGAGGCCGCGCCGCCGCCCGCCGCCGCCGCCCGCCGCCGGCGATCGCCGGAAAGTACTGTTCCGGCCGTGAACAGTACTCGAGCACCAAAAATAAAAGTGGGTAGTCCGTTTTGACCATTTTCGCGCGCTGAATCCAAATTCGCCGTCCGTTTTGCCAAATTCCAATCCTAAAATTTGCCGGAGGCTCCCGGAAAGGTATTTTCAATCCGAATTTCACGCCGAGTCCAAATTTGATATCCGATTTGCGCGAAAACACTTCTAAACATCCGACGGGGTCTTCCGGTTACCCAAGTGATCCAATAAAGCTCGAGGTTCAACACTTGTATCTAATCATGCCCAACACCTCCCGAAACACAGAACAGGCTCCCCCGAAGTCACCGATGACCCTACCACAACTCTGCAGAGATCCAGGTCATCACAGTTAACTTGAACTAAAGCACCAGAATCTAAAGAATAAAGAAAAAAAAGAGTGGCCAAGGTGGCCGGGTTAGTTTGACCCTGTATGTAGCGGCATAGTGGCCGAGTTGGTGCTTAGCAGCCTAGTGTGGCTAGACAGAGTAGTGCTGGGTCGATGAGTATACACAGATAGTGTAGTGACCTATTATATGGTAGTCTAGTATGGCTGGACAGTGTAGTGCTGGGTTGATGAGTATATACAGACAGTGATGTATCATTTCGTATAGCTGCATTTGATATCGAGGATTTTAGTTTCCTAGCACTATTATTATTGCTTCCATTGGACCAAGTGGTGTAGGACACTTTTTCTCGGTGGTTGAACCCACTGGGAACTCAGATGTAGTTCTCACACCCCTTGGGTGACTCCCCCCACAGGTTCGGGTATGGATGCAGCGATCGTGACGGTTCAGACGCAGACGGCGAGGCATACGACAGGGGCAAGAGCCCAGCAGCATAGAGACCTAGAGGGTCTAGCAGAGGTACCATTTTTATATTTCTTGAGTGAACCTTGTATGGTGAGGAATTTATGTAAAAAGAATTGTAATAATTTTATTTGCAAGTTCAGGAATGTAAAGTATAATAAATTTAAGTTATGGTTCACTCTTGTATTGCTTTCATTTCTGTGTTAACTGTTTGTTACTGAATGAAAGTTTAAATTTGTAGTGATTTTTAGTACTCTGATATTGAGCTTCCGCATACACTAGTTGTGTTAATATGGATGTTACCGTTCCTTTCGGGTAGAAAAAGGTCTTACCCGATTGGCGGGTCTGTTGGCGTGCCCGATCCGTACAAATTGGCGGACTCGGGGCGTGACACAGCACCTGTTCTTGCACTGCCGGTGATGGGAGAGGGCTTCGTGATTTACAGTGACACCTCGCACAGCGGTTTGGGTTGTGTCTTGATGCAGCATGGTAGGGTAATTGCCTATGCCTCACGGCAATTAAAGGATTACGAGAAGAATTACCCTACGCATGACTTGGAGCTTGCAGCTGTGGTATTTGCACTGAAGCTGTGGCGGCATTACCTCTATGGTGAGCATTGTGAGATCTATATGGATCATAAAAGCTTAAAGTATCTGTTCACCCAAAAGGAGCTAAACCTGTGGCAACGCCGGTGGTTGGAGCTGTTAAAGGATTACGATCTGAGTATCCTTTATCACCCCGGCAAGGCCAATGTGGTGGCAGATGCTTTGAGTCGGAGGTCAGTGCATAGCTTGAGCTTGATGATTACACAGCAAGCACCGCTGATAGAGTAGATGAGGCGACTTCAGATTGAGGTTGTATCCCCTGGGGTCTCTGCTAGGCTTATGTCCATGGTCTTGCAGCCCACTCTGTTGGATATGATCAGGGAGACACAGGGTGAGGACCCCCACTTAGAGAGGATCAGATTACAGGTTCAGACAGAGCAGAGAGGGGATTTTTCTGTGGATAGCTCGGGAGTACTGCGGTACAGGGACCGAGTTTGTGTGCCATCGGATTCTGAGATCAGAGACCAGATATTGAGAGAGGCCCATTATACACCTTATACCATCCATCCTGGAGGTACTAAGATGTATAAGGACCTCAAGGCACACTTTTGGTGGTCCGGAATGAAGCGGGATATTGGAAGGTTTGTAGCTCAGTGTTTAACTTGCCAGCAAGTAAAAGCAGAGTATCGTGTCCCTGCTGGCAAGTTACAGAGTCTTTCAATTCCCGAGTGGAAGTGGGACCACATCACCATGGATTTTGTGACGGGGCTGCCGAGATCACAGAGTGGAGCCGACGCAGTCTGGGTGATTGTTGATAGACTCCCCAAGTCCGCACATTTCCTGCCGGTACAGATGACTTGGTCCTTGGAGCGCCTGGCACAGTTATACTTGGATGAGATAGTGAGGCTGCATGGAGTACCAGCGTCGATTGTTTCAGATCGGGACCCGAGGTTCGTGTCACGGTTCTGGGGGAGCTTACAGTCAGCCTTGGGTACCCAGCTCAGATTCAGCACTGCATTCCACCCACAGACTGACGGTCAGTCAGAGCGCACCATTCAGACTCTTGAGGATATGTTGCGTGCGTGTGTCATGGATTTTGGAGGAGGGTGGCACCGACACTTACCCCTGGTTGAGTTTGCGTACAACAACAGCTATCAAGCGAGCATTCAGATGGCTCCGTTTGAGGAGTTGTATGGACGCAAGTGTCGGTCGCCCCTGTATTGGAGTGATGTGGGTGAGAGGAGGACGTTGGGGCCTGACTTACTGCTAGAGGCAGAAGAGAAGGTCAGAGTCATTCGTCGGCACCTTGAGACGGCTCAGAGTCGCCAGAAGAGTTATGCAGATACTCGGCGGCGAGACCTTGAGTTCCAGATTGGTGACCATGTCTTCTTGAAGGTCTCGCCCTCGAAAGGGGTCCGGAGGTTTGGTGTGCGTGGGAAGCTTAGTCCCCGCTTCATTGGACCCTTTGAGGTACTTGAGAGGGTAGGCCCTGTGGCTTATAGAGTTGCTCTTCCTCCCCGTTTGGCTGGTGTTCACGATGTCTTCCACGTTTCGGCCTTGAGGAGATATGTGTTTGATCCGTCTCATGTGATTGACTTCGCATCCTTGGATATCGGTGAGGACTTGGTTTACGAGGAGCGCCCGCTGCGGATTCTGGCTCGTGAGGTGAGGGAATTACGCAACCGGGCAATACCTTATGTGAAGATTCTTTGGAGCAATCACGAGGAGCGAGAGGCTACTTGGGAGCTTGAGACGGAGATGCGAGATGCCTACCCTTTTCTGTTCGTGACTCCTGGCTGAGGTACGCTTGTTTTACCTTATTTCGTTTCGAGGACGAAACTTTCTTTTAGTGGGGGAGGATGTAGTGGCCCTAGTTCCCATGCAGCATTCTTCCGATGAATCCACTGTTAGAACACCTAGTATTAGTGTATCTGGCCCACGGTGCATCAATTGGATGCTACTGATGGATCTTGTGTGATTCTACTTGCTGTGTTGGCCTTCGGCTGGGTTGCCAAAATTTCTATAAGGAATTAGGCCAAACAGAGGTCGTAAATGGATTCAGCACGGAAAAACGCTTGAAAACGACTTTTTGTTTGTTTGATTTGGAGTCCGGATGCCCAAAAACGGACACCCGAAAGTTTTTAGTGATTTTTGGTGCATGGGAGGGGCCGTAGACTGCCAGGATGCCACGTGGCGGCCTGTCACTGGCCGGTTTACGGCGCGCGGTGCACAGAGCAGCGCGGCGGGGTGCACAGACCCGGCGCATGGACACGTGGCACCGCCTGATTGGCGGGCTCAAGGCGCGCGGTCTACTGGGTGAGCGCGGCGGTGCATGGACCAGGCGGGGGACACGTGGCAGCCTCCGGTTGGTCGGTGCACGCGGCGCGGTCCACGGAATTCCTGCGGAAGGCGTGGACCGGGTGCAGGGGACACGTGCCACTCCCTGATTGGCGGGTGCTACATGTGCGGTGCACGGGGCGTGTGGTTGGTACCTCGAGATGCGTGCGCACGTGCGACCCACGTCGCACGACCGGCGCTGGCAGCGGGTCAACCGGGAGGACACGTGGTGCCCGCTCATTGGCGAGCGCCACCGCCTTACTGTGTGAGCGGGTGGACACGTGGCGGTCGGTGAGTGGTCTCGCGTCGGTGTTTCCTATTCGGCGGGACACGTGGCAGTCGCTGAGTGGCCCTGCACCGGTGTTTCCTGTTCGGCGAACACGTGGCGGCACGGGGTGATTTCGGGCGTGAACAGTGTTGGGCCTGGGCCCAACACTGTAGGTGTAATGACACGACTTTTCTAGTATTATTTTACCCTCCTGCTAATAAAGTGTAAGTTAGAGGGAATTAGAATATCGGGCTCTTTAGAGTTGACTAACGTGCGGTGCGGGTATTTTTCGGTGATAGAGCTCGAAAAATGATGAACGGCGGTGCAATCGGATCCAAAATCCGACTTACGGATCTCCCGGAATGGGGTTCTGAAGGTCGCGGTAACTGTGGGGTGCATCGGAATCCGTGCAAAAGATCTGGCACGCATTTCGAGGAATCTCGGAATTATCTCTTAAGGAATTATCCTTAAGCAATTATCTTTGATGATTTAATCCGAAGGATTATCTGTAAGGGATTAATTAATTAACGAATTAATTAATTAGAGTCAAAAATATTCGAGGAGTATTTTGACGGTACGTATGAGATAAAATAAAATGAAAGAAATTAAATTAATAAGAGGATATTTAAACCCCGGTTACCGGAAAGCGAAAAAACCCTAATTTAAAATACCGCCTTCTCAAACCCTCCTCTTTCGTGCGTACCGAAAACAAAACGAAACCCTAGTTTGAAAGGAAAAAGGAAAACCCTAACCGGAGGAGAAAAGAAGGAAAGAAGGAGAAAGCGGAGGAACCCGATCGCCCCGATTGACGTCTGGAGACCGGAGAACGAGACGCCATCATCTACGGGGAGCGGATCCGGATCTCCAACGCCGCGAGAACCAAGATCGGTTCTTTAACTCCGATAGATCGAGGTTAGTGATCGTTAATCCCTTTCGTAGAATTAATCGGGGGCTTTCCGTGTTCTTGTAAGGTTGTTTTAATCGGTTTATCGGGCTTCCGATCGACGTTTTGGTTGTTCGTCGGTCGTTGGTTTAGCCATTAGAATTATCGTGTATTTATTCGGGAATTTTTGGATGAGTTTCGTTGGAACATAGTGGGTTAACGGGAGGCCGCCGCCGTCGTTACCATGTTCGCGGGGTCGTCGCCGGGGTCCCACGGGAGCGAAAACGGAGAAGAAATCGCGAAACTGGAGCGAAAACGGAGAAAAAAAATGGGAAAATAGGGTTTACTGTGCTGTCCATACGGCCGCGGTCCACAGACCCAGGCGTGCACCCGGTGCACGCCCCGCCGTCCCTGAAGCGCAGACCCGGCGCACGAAACCGTGCGCCGGGCTGCACTCTGTGCGCGGTGCACGCCTAGGCGTGCACCCGGTGCACGCGCTTGCGGCCGGAGGACATGGACCCGGCGCGCGCCAGCACCGTGCGCGGCCCGGCCCATCCCGCCTTGGTGCACGCCTCCTGGTGAGCCCGGTCTGCGCGTGCAGTCGTCCGATGCGTAGACCCGGTCCACGGTTGCTCCTGTGCACCACCCGACAGCCCAAAGTTCGGTAGCTCCGTTTTGGTTCGTTTTTCCACCGTTTTGAGCGCCGTTTTCGCCGTTGGGATCACAATCTCCGCGGTTTTCTTGGCGTGGCCACTTGGGATCTTTTTGGTCACTGTTTTATTATGTCGGGTGTTAATTTCGCCGGTGCTCCGCGCCTCGACGAAATCGTCGGGGGCGCGCCGCCGGGTCTCTTTTCTCATCGTTTTCGCCATCGGGGCCTTTTTAGTTTAACCATTGACGTCCCAATTGGGCTACCGGTTGAGAATTGGGTTTTGTTGGATTTCCGTTAGCGGTTTTGGATCCCGACGGAGTTCGCGGCGAAATAGTCGCGGTCCGGTTGTTGTTAGTCTTTGATGTTACCTGATTAGGGTAAGGTGTTAATTTGTACTTTTGGATATTCTAGTAGGCTGCGAGGAGTTCCGATTGCTTAAGAGGGTCACGGGAGCGGTCGTATATCTTCAACCAGGTGGGTTCTTTTGCATCAAGTGCTGTAAGTGCATTACGTGCAACGTATCACTAAAGTATCTAATACTAACCGGTTTAATAAAGTAGATGAGATGTTTCCAATGTTTTAACCCTTCACTTATTATGTACTGTTCTTTTGTTAATGTTTAAGGCGACCAAGGGTCGCAAATAATTAATTTACGCCGACCTCGGCATCCCATTTTGAATGCTGCACGTACATCGGCGGAATAGGCCCCCGCATTGGTGTACTTTTCCGGAGAAGTGGTCTATATGACCCGTGTGCCCCACGTGTGTTGTTTGGGGACCTGATCACGATGGCTAAACGTGTCGCCCACGCATCGTGAAGGGGTTAGAGCATCATGTGTCACGTGGGGAGATCATCGATCTACCCTGACGGGACGTGTCACGTGGGGAGATCATCGATCTACCCTGACGGGACGGTGGTAACTAAAGTAAACAAAGTAATTAAAGTAAGTTTCAGGGCGAAGGATAGCGAAGGTTCCGGTGCGGTGTAACTCATTCTAATCTCCTGTTTGTTATTGTTATAACATCTACTTTATTTGTCACTGACTTTACCCACTCCGTGACAGGTCCAACTAAGTAAGTACAGCGGGACGGTGGTGAGGCATCGCGGACCTTATGTTTGGCCATATGAGGCCTTTGTCAAACTCTTATTTGGTTATCTCTCTCTTTTCCCTCTTTAGTTATTTTGTGTGGGTGTGGATCATGCTGGATATGTGGACATGTAATTAATTGTTTGGTTATGGTTACATTTTATGTTGACTTTGCGGCTGTTTTACGATGTCAAAATGGTTTTCGAAAATGCTTTTCGAAAATAGGGTGTCGTGTGGACACCACTTTGAAAACCCTGGGGATTTATCCTTTCAAAACAATATGGCCGCCTGAATGTGAATGATAGACGTTTCTAAAGAAATAGGTGTCGTGTGGACACCGTTTGCGAACTCATAGGTTCTTCCCAATGTTGTTGAATGCTAATACATATTTGGTCACTGTGGCTGTGTGGTTAAAGTGCATGTTGATTGTTGTGAATGACATTGTTGTAAACGTGACGCCGTGCATATACAAAGGAGACTCTGTCCGTTGGAAGGGTGAATTTGTATATGTGGCGGTCTGTCGCGCACCGGTAGGCGAGGTCGTCCTCATTTGATTAATTGATTTCAAAAAAAAAAAAAAAAAAAATAATACACGTTTTCGGCTTATCTTGAGACCTCCGGGGCGTGACAGTAGGCGCCCAAAATATTTCGGGCGCCCGAATCTGGGCCCGAAACTTATGGGCCTTGATTTTTTGGGCTGATTTCTTTGGAGCCTATAAATAGGCCTTTTGGGGCCGAGTTTTTTGAGCCTTTTCCCGGGAGATTCAGCCCTTGACCCCTTCATAAGATTTCTTCCTCTCCCTCTTGCTCATCTTCTGGTGAATTTTTAGATTTTCTGGAGGCCGCGACAACAGCGTTTCCTGCATCGTGGTGCGGAGCGACGTTATTCTATTGGAGGCCCATCTTCGTCGCAGTTTAGTCTGGGAGGTCTACCGGGCTACCCCGACCATATTTTTGGACGATTTTTTCGACAGCGGATTCACAAGAGGTATATCTACGTTTTCGTGTTGAACATTTTTCCTGGAATTGAGTTTTTCTTGGGGTTTGGGGTACATTTTAACACCCCTTTGTAACTGTATGAGATTCTGGACAGCATACACTTAGCGGATTTTTATCTTCACTTCCAGACATTGGTTTCGACGATTCAAGAGCCTATCGACATCTACACTTCGCGAGGATCGTCGTGATATTTTTATCGGAATTTATTGAGGATTATTTTCAGGTGAAAATTTCGTGTGAATGGGGACTGTTCATGCAGATTTTTGAACATAGAAATTTGTGTGGAATTTTGTGTAATTGTGGATTGTTGTTGTACCCAGGACTTTGTGAGCACCACTATTGTGCTCTTTTCTTAGCGGATTCGGAGATTTGTCAATTTCTGGGTTTCTTATCTGTACCATCCCGGACAGTTAGCGTGTTCAGGTGGGTGTTCTCGCTTTCAGAATCTACAGACTGTTCTCTAATTCTATGATTGTAGTTGCATGCATACTAGTAAATGACTCCTATATCCTATGAAAACTGTATATTGTAACCACAGTTGTTAGTTGCTAGATCTGATGACCTTTTTGTAAATTTTGCAACATGGAAACTTAACTTAGCATATTTGTCAGTTAATTAATTATCATGCACAATTAAACTACAGTAAACTTGAACATGTATCAGATTTATTCATCACTTTAGCTTCCCCACAGTGGTTGTACTCTTGTCACTCTGGACATAGTGATTTTTCCCCGAGTCGTGGGCTGGGAGGTTTATTAGCTGTGGATGCATTTGCACTCGCGTCTGGGGACCGAGTGGAGTCTGTAGCAGTCTGTAGACCAGTTTGCATTATGATAGTGATAGTGATGGTGGATTTGGGATCTTTGGGAGATGATCATAGTGACAGTGTGGATTCTTAGCTAGTGAGTGAGACAGTGATTGGATCATAGCCTGCAGGAGCCATATTTGAGCTCGACAGAGATGCGCTGATACTTTGCTCGGTGGGGTCGCTCCCCACGAGTGCCACTCCGGAGTTGGGCCTGACACTTCTATTGCGGCTTGTCGATGCTTGTGTCCCTCTGGCTGAGCCAGTTTTGGCAGTCATGGACACTGTCCCTCTAGCTGAGCCAGTTTTGGCAGCTACGGACATACCTACAGAGGTAGGTAGGCGCAGGTTTGACTGGACCCGATGTGTTAAGGATTTTTGTATTGGCGTATTTCGTGAAGTTGAAGATTGAAGATGAAGACTTGACAAATCATATACTTCAATCTCAAAAGAATGGATTCAAATGTTCAGGTACGTTAAATTAAATAATCTTTGATATTTTGAATACATTCTTATAGCTTAGAAACACTTTGGAATATTTTCTATGGCCAAAGAATCAAAAACTGGACATGGGACATGTTCAGGATCCGGATCGGACCTTGCAATCCGGATCCCGAAGGGTGATTGTTCATTGGCAATTTCAATCCGGATCCTAGGCCATTCCGATCCGGATCCCGAACATGGGAGTTGGCTGAATTGCATGAACGATCCGGATCGGACCTTGTGATCCGGATCCCGAACCCTTGGATTTCTGGAATCGTCAATCTCGTTACGACGATCCGGATCGCAGTAATCCCGATCCGGATCGCCGTCCTGTAAATTTCCAGAAAAGGCGGTTTTTGATTCTTATCTCTTTCCAAAAGGTTTCTAGCCTATAAATAGACCCTAATATCATCTTTTAGGGTTATCCCAAGGGGGATCAAAGGTAAGAATCCACATAGAGAAGAAAAGGTAAACACCTCCTTATTTTAGGTTTTCTTTCTCTATTGATCGGTTTGATTCTAGGGTTTTCAAAATCTATATCTTTCGAAAGAATCAAATCGATGAATACTTAGAGGGTGCTTCCTTGTCTATCTATGATGATCTAAGTATTCAAAATATCATCACCAACAAAACAACGATTTTCCCAAGAAATCGGCGCGTGGATTCGCGTGGCCTTGTGGACTCAAGGTGTTACCGTTTCGTGGATTCGAGACGAGGTGCGCTCGTGGATTCGAGACGTGCTACTTGGGTGAGACCGTGGATTCGGTCTGGCGTCGTGGATTCGACGTGACACGCCGTGGATTCGGCGTTGGATGCCTTCGTGGATTCGAGGTGCGTTGAGGAGCGAGCGGCGAAGATCTACTCGGAGCGTATGGAAAAGGTTGAGTCGTGTGTGTGCGTTATATCACCTTGTACGTGTTTTAATCTTAGTAGATTTCACCGTGTGATCGGTCCCGTGGTTTTTTACTCCTGGATTGGAGTTTTCCACGTAAAATCTTGCGTGTTATTTATTTTCCGCATTGGGTTATTTTTACGCAACGATTTTGGTGTGTTTATTGTTTACACCTATTCACCCCCCCCTCTAGGTGGTTTTTCCCCTATTTAGATCCGTTATTAACCTAAACCCAACAATTGGTATCAGAGAGGGAATAGGGTTGTAAACATTGGTCGATGGTGGCAACATCAATAGACCACCGTTCTTCGATGGAACAAATTATGCCTACTAGAAAGTACGCATAAGAGCGTTTTTGATTTCCATCGACGAACGGGTTCGAAACAATAAAACACCCGGACGAGATCAAGGTAGAAGAATTAGTTAGTACACTTCAAACTTATGAAATTACTTTTTCTACTAACTCTTCTGCTGGAAAGCCCTCTTCTTCTTCCAAGTCTTCAGGTATGGCATTGAAATCAAAAGAACATGAAGACGCGGATTCATCCTCCTCGAACTCTGACGATGAGCTATCTATGGAGGACTTTGAGAAACAACTCGCTTTCTTGAAGAGAAAATTTCGCCGAAACTTCGGAAGGGGAAACTCAAGCAAATCTTCATCATTCTCGAAGTTCAAGAAAGGCAAAGGTGCTTCTACGTCAAAATCAAGAAAGCAAGAAGGTTTCTCAATGGAGAAGAAGAACGCTGAAGGACAGATCCAGTGTTTCAAATGCAAAGGCTTTGGCCGCACTACAACAAGATGTCCCAGCAAGAATCCACCAAAGAAGAAGGCTACGCAAGCCGTCACGTGGGATGACTCTTCTTCTATGGATAAGTCATCTTCTAGTGATGAGGATACAAATGCCATCACATTCTTCGCATCCACGACTTCACCCTTCGTGTGTATTTCATTGATTACATCTGGTTCGTTGTCTATTTCTTCCCAGGATGATCAAACGGCAACGGATGATGAACCAAGCGATTCCGAAGGTGAAGACTTTGCTCACGCCTACCAACTACTTCTACGGAACTCAAAGAAATTGGCGAAGCAAAATAAAAACTTGAGGAGAAGGTTGTTGGAACTCGAGGAACAACCTAATAGAGCAACCTCTCTCTCAAGGGCTCTTGAAGTGGAAAGGGACAACTTGGTTGAGAATAATACTTTCCTTCAAGAGATGAACGAGCATTTTGAGAAGGAACTTGAAAAATCGGTGGATAAAGCTAATCTCTTCTCAAAGCTCTATTCCGAGGCACGACAAGGAAATTTTGAGATGACGGAGACCCTTTTCCAACTTAAAAAGGATTTGCATAGATTTTCTTCAGGACAAAGTAAGTTGGTTCGCCTTCTTGGTCTTGGTCATACTAATCATTTAGGCCTCGGATATGGCCGAACTTGTGAGGAACCAAGTTCGAGCAAGACAAGTTTTGTGCCCCAGTCGGTTGCTCCTTCTCCGACGAAAATCATCATAGCCAATGTTGACAAGCCTACCTCATCTTTTTCGGGTTCAACTTTTACCAAGGTATGCCATTATTGTGTTTTTTTTTGGGCACATAAGACCAAATTGCAAGTATGGAGCAGAACGAGCAAATCAAGCAATATTTGCAACTACTACCATCAAGAACACGACTCGGGAAACGAAGAAAAATCTTCTAAGTGTTAAGACAGATGGTAGGACACCCCCTAAGCCGAAGTCATTGAGGAAATCGAAGAAAAGTGTATTGAGTGATTTTCGCATCCCTACGACCTCGGTAACTATGTTGTGTGACAACACAAGTGCTATTAACTTTTCTAAAAACCCTGTGTTGCACTCTGGAACAAAACACATTGAATTGAGATATCATTTTCCTAGATAGCTAGTTGAATCAAGTTTTTGCAAATTTCTTATGTTTCAACTGAAGATCAATTAGCTGATATTTTGACAAAACCTTTGGATCAAAAATGTTTTATTCGTTTGCGAAAAGCAATTGGCATGCTTTCAATTACATAACTTTTTGAACCACTGCTTAGAAAGGTTTTTGTTTGTGTTTTGTGTTCTTTTTGTAATATAGAGCATTAATTGAGCATTTGCTATACTGACTTTATTTGCATCCTTTCATGTTTAGAGAAGTTTATTATGATTTGAATATCATTATAACTCATTTGATGCAATGATCATTTATTTCAATTATTTCATCTCGAATTGATCAAAGTCATTACCTCTCTCAATGATCTTCTGGTATTTATTTTATCTTATTTGATGATTGAAATAAGTATGAACACAGGATCAATTTTTGGTTGAATACTGAATATCTTTCATAATTGATAGCCAATTGAGGGGGAGTTTATTATGTTTTTCATGCTCAAAAGATGTGGAAAGAGTTACATCCTTAAGAGGAGTGTGAAAACTACCACCACATGGAGGAAAGAGCTACCACCTCGGTTGTCCGAGTACTGTGTGCAGCTACCACATGTTAACCAAGCATGGTGATCTTGTTTATAAAATAAAATGCTTTTCGGAATACTTGACTATGTCAAATTCCATGGTTGGTATAAGGTGGGATTTCTAAAAGATGCTCAAAGAGTCACTTCCCAAATATATTGACTAGATATATTATTTGACTTATTTGGGATTTCAAACATCTATCGATCTTGGTGCTTCATTTTCTTAGCTCAATTGAGAATTAGATAAACTCTATACTCATTAGATCGTGAAGGATGTTTGGAAATTGATCAACTTTAGAGGTTATAATTCTTATAAATTTTCGTTTCACAATTTGGGATATTTTGATAGATTTATCATAATCTATTTCTTTCTATGTGAAATGATATTTTTGTATAAAGTTGATATGCAGAAATGCTTATATACTCTTTCTGAATTTTCTGAAATTTTTACAAATTTTTTCTAGAGAAAAAGTTGTAGGCAGTCTTTAAGAATTTTCAAAAAAAAATTTATGGAATTGGTCTATTTTTTTAAAATTCTTTTTGCAAAAGTGTCTTGATTCCTAGCCTACACATGTTAAGGATTGTTTGGGCAAGATGTTTCAAAATTTTGAAATTTAAACAATTTTTCATGTTCTTTGAGTTTTTGCTCACAGGTGCTATTTTTTCAAATACTCTATAACAATGGCTCTTGAGTGGACAATCATGTTCATCACCGCGTTGGTTAGCACGAGGATGACCAATAAATTAAGGAGAACAGAAAAGACTGATTGAATCTCAAAGGGGGAGAACATAGATGCTCAAGACGGGGAGAACATGGAGAACAGAGAACAGAGATGATAAAAAGAGATGTTCAACATAGGGGGAGATGAAAAAGATGAGGAGCCACTTGCTGAGAGTGTATCGATGAGAGACATGTGAATGTTGAAGCTCTTCGGGAACAACAAAGACTATCATCTGAGCAGGAGCGAATTTCAATTGAACAAGGTCAGAGTTCTCTTGACTTGCAACGGATTAGTACAACACAAGTGGTCTTGACGAAGAAGTACAATGCACTGATGAAGTTGGACAAGAAGATTTTTGCAAAACTCAGCAACTTCGATGACAACGATACCGGTTCAGATTGATTTTTGATGAAATTGACTTTAGTTATTTTTCTGACAAAAGGTTTTTCGTTTGTTTGTTTTTTTTTTCTCTCTTATAATTTTGGCTGGTTTTTGTGACAAAAAGGGGGAGAGAAAGGAGAAGGGGGAGAAGGAAAAGAACGAACATGACCGGATAACTTGAAACTTGAAGTTTAACACTAACTATTCTACTGACTATTTTGCGTTGTAACTTCTAACAAGTTTTGTGACAGGTCATGCAAAAGGTATGAACATTTGACCGGAAAAGAACGAACATGACCGGATAACTTGAAACTTGAAGTTTAACACTAACTATTCTACTGACTATTTTGCGTTGTAACTTCTAACAAGTTTTGTGACAGGTCATGCAAAAGGTATGAACATTTGAACTTCTTTGACATTATGGTTGGAACTAACCCTGATGATGGATAAAGATATGTGATATTTTGATTGTCTACTTTTATGCATATCTGATACCTAATGTCATATTAAATGTATAACTCTCTGGTTGCTTAACGATTAAATTCTTGAGGTATTAATGATTTTCTTGTTGTCAAGAATTGTTTCTTTTGCAGAGAGTACAAGATTTGAACACTCCTAGTTGCGTCTAAGTCTAGAGTTTGTTTTAGGAGGTTATCTCTTGTATTTACATTTATTTGGATCGTTCATGCGTATTTTTGTTGTATGGTGATAGCAACAAAAATCGTCTTTTTGTTATTCTTTTGTGGATTGTGTGTTTTGTCACGAAACCGCCAAAGGGGGAGATTGTTAAGGATTTTTGTATTGGCGTATTTCGTGAAGTTGAAGATTGAAGATGAAGACTTGACAAATCATATACTTCAATCTCAAAAGAATGGATTCAAATGTTCAGGTACGTTAAATTAAATAATCTTTGATATTTTGAATACATTCTTATAGCTTAGAAACACTTTGGAATATTTTCTATGGCCAAAGAATCAAAAACTGGACATGGGACATGTTCAGGATCCGGATCGGACCTTGCAATCCGGATCCCGAAGGGTGATTGTTCATTGGCAATTTCAATCCGGATCCTAGGCCATTCCGATCCGGATCCCGAACATGGGAGTTGGCTGAATTGCATGAACGATCCGGATCGGACCTTGTGATCCGGATCCCGAACCCTTGGATTTCTGGAATCGTCAATCTCGTTACGACGATCCGGATCGCAGTAATCCCGATCCGGATCGCCGTCCTGTAAATTTCCAGAAAAGGCGGTTTTTGATTCTTATCTCTTTCCAAAAGGTTTCTAGCCTATAAATAGACCCTAATATCATCTTTTAGGGTTATCCCAAGGGGGATCAAAGGTAAGAATCCACATAGAGAAGAAAAGGTAAACACCTCCTTATTTTAGGTTTTCTTTCTCTATTGATCGGTTTGATTCTAGGGTTTTCAAAATCTATATCTTTCGAAAGAATCAAATCGATGAATACTTAGAGGGTGCTTCCTTGTCTATCTATGATGATCTAAGTATTCAAAATATCATCACCAACAAAACAACGATTTTCCCAAGAAATCGGCGCGTGGATTCGCGTGGCCTTGTGGACTCAAGGTGTTACCGTTTCGTGGATTCGAGACGAGGTGCGCTCGTGGATTCGAGACGTGCTACTTGGGTGAGACCGTGGATTCGGTCTGGCGTCGTGGATTCGACGTGACACGCCGTGGATTCGGCGTTGGATGCCTTCGTGGATTCGAGGTGCGTTGAGGAGCGAGCGGCGAAGATCTACTCGGAGCGTATGGAAAAGGTTGAGTCGTGTGTGTGCGTTATATCACCTTGTACGTGTTTTAATCTTAGTAGATTTCACCGTGTGATCGGTCCCGTGGTTTTTTACTCCTGGATTGGAGTTTTCCACGTAAAATCTTGCGTGTTATTTATTTTCCGCATTGGGTTATTTTTACGCAACGATTTTGGTGTGTTTATTGTTTACACCTATTCACCCCCCCCCTCTAGGTGGTTTTTCCCCTATTTAGATCCGTTATTAACCTAAACCCAACACGATGCGGCAGTCAGTTTGGATTGGGTTTGAGATGAGTACTAGTAGTGGCATTTTGTTCCTTCTGTCCTACTCCTTGAGCATTTAGATAGAGGCATAGTAGCAGTAGGTTTTTACTTTCCAGCTTTTCTATACAGCATTCCTTTTGTTACTTTATGCCTCTAGTAGACTTAGTGGGCAGACCGTCGGGCTTGTTGGCGGCACCCACTGAGAACTACTGTGGGAGATAGTTCTCACACCCGTCATGGTGTCTTTTTTTTCAGGGACTTCAGCTCCAGTTCCTGCTGCACCAGTTGCTGATCCAGCTCCTACAGACCGAGGTAAGGGAGTCGCGAGATAGATCCCTTCCCCCTTCAGCTTCAGTGTGTGATAGAGGTACCCTTATATTTTTGGTTGTGTCATGTCTGAGAGACTATGTAGTGAGGTTTCGAGTTGTACTCTTTTGTTTTCTTTTGAGAGACTCCTGTATTTCTGGTGAGGATGTTATGTATATTTTATGAGAGATAGTCCTACTTTATGTATATAGTTAGCTCTTTTCTTATTTCAGCTCTGATATCTGCTAGTATAGTTGTTTATTTGCAGGTTAGACGCTACGTCTCTACGGGGCTTCCCGTAGGGTCGGCGGATCTGTTGGCGAGCCCGGGGCACAATTCTGACCCCGGGGCGTGACAGGAGGAGCACAATAACAATAATAGAGCCAATTACCACTTACCGTATCCGAAGCTCGAGTTTCCCGTTTCGGAGGGGAGCCGAGGGAGTGGGGCAGTAAAACCGAGCAGTATTTTAGAATTTACCAAATACCGGAAGCGCACTGGGTAGAGGTGGCCATAATGCACTTCACTGGGAAGGCACACCGGTGGAAGGAGGGGTACTTGCTGGATAAGCCCGACATCAATTGGGGAGAGCTAACCGAGGCTGTTTACAAAAGGCTTGATGGCACGGGATTGAGGACCTTGATAAGGGAATTCAACAAGCTGACTCAAACCGGATCAGTAGATAAGTATCAGGAGAAATTTGAAGATTTAAGAGCGAGGATGTTATATCTTAACCCTGCGCTGAGTGAAGAACACTTTGTACAAAGCTTTATTAGCGGGTTAAAGGAGGAGCTAGTTCCCTACATTGATCTGTCCAAGCCAGCCAGCCACCCTGAAGGTGTACGAGCAAGCAAGGTTGCATGAGCAAGCTATAGCCTTGCTGTGGAGGAGGCAGAGAGTGGTCAGTAGAGCCCCCGGGTCACAGAAAGCAGGAGGGGCCGAGGTGAGTCTGGTTCTTCTCCAAGCCTTGGATTTTTGGGTTCTTCTTTGGATTTTGGAGTAGGATTTTGAGCTTGGGAATTATGTTGCTTTCCTTCCCTCTTTTTCCCCTTCGCCATGAGGAGCAGCTTGTGTTGCGTGGGCTGTGGGTTTTCGGAGTTGCACTGTGCGGAGCCGACATGCATGCGTGCTGTGGGCTGGCAGCGGAGTGGGCCGGAGCACGCAGGGACCTTGCTGAGGGACTTGGGAGGCTGCTGTGAGCTTCAGGAGATTTCCGAGACACTCGACATAGTGTGCGCGCGCTAGGGTGCAGTTTTGGCAGTTTCGGCAGAGTGTGGGTTTGACGCTTCACCGACTTCGGCTTTGCCTACGGAAAACATTCTACGTGGGTTGGAAATTCTTCCAAACTGTATGGAATGCCCTCTAATGCTTCTGTATGCATGTTGATCATGTCTAGTTTGTCTATTTTTACATTTGATACACCTGATAGTTGTCTAGAAAATTATAGAAAATTTATTAGAACCCCAGATTATTTTTAGTATACTCCTAGTACTGCATGACACTAGATTTCATGGTTAGTTGGCATTATACTTGCACCTGGACCGTTTTAAAAATCAAGAAAACTGTTTTAATGAAAATCGGCATTTTTAAGAATGGTTTTTAAATTTTGAGATCGCCAGAGGGGTGGCACATGGGTTCAGGGTGCATATGTCCTCGCGCCTGGGGGCCAAGCGGATCTTATTTGACTTAGAGGCTGTGTTGCTAGTGTCTTGGGTTTTTGGGGGTATATCAGATTGAGTCGTGGAGTGTTCTCCAACCTAGACATGAGTGTGGGATGTTGGCATTCGAGTTCCGATATGTTTGATCGTGGATTGTAGCCTGCAGATGCCGCTTTTTATGCCAGATGAGACACGCTTGAGCTCGGTGGGGTCGCTCCCCTCGAGTTACGCTCCGGAAGCGATGATGATGATGCGCCTAGTTGATACACTAGAGGTCGCTTTGCGCGATACTGAGATAGTCCAATGGGACGCCCTGGTTGATACACTAGGGGGCGCAGGCTTGACTGGACCCGATGTGGCAGTCACTGAGATTGGGTTATTTGAGCGAGTGGATGCATAGCATGTTCTTAGTTGAGTTTTTCTTTGAGCATGATACTTGAGGCATTCTAGCTGTAGTTGCATTTCAGCTTTCCTTTTATCTGTATATTGCATACCTATTGTTGTGCCTCCAATAGACTTAGTGGGCGTACCATGGATATTGGTGACGGTACCCACTGAGAACTACATTCTGCAGTAGTTCTCACACCTGCTGTGGTGACAGGTTTTCCTAAGGCAGCTGTTCCGGCTTCAGCTTGTGCGGAGACAGTAGATCGAGGTAAGGACGTGGCCGACTAGTTTCTTACCCGAGTCTGTCTGAGAGTCTGTGGTAGAGGTACCCTCAATTTTTGAGTTTTCACTTTTGTACTGGACAGTCTGGGATTGTATTTATTTTCATAGTGGGAGAACTATGTATTTTGGATTTATGTAGATTCAGATGTTCAGTTTATGATTTCTGTAGCTTTATTTTCATTTCAGCTCTGATATTTATTTAGCTATAGATCTTACTTGCAGGTTAGTCGCTTCGTCTGTGCGGGGAGTCCCGTGCAGATGGCGGATCTGTTGGCGAGCCTGGGTCACAGTTTAGACCGTGGGGCGTGCAGATTAGGATGGTATCAGAGCCTAGGTATATAGGTCGTTAGGACTTAGTGACCCTAGGCTATTGGTTGGACAGTAGGATGACTGTCGTGAGAGACGTGACTTTCGTGAGAGTCCTGATTGAGTCTGTAACTCTCCTAGGGGATTGGGGCGAGTGACCTTACATGTTTATTCTCTAAAGTGGTTATTTTGGCTGTAGACGATATAATGCTTTAGAATGGGTGACATGTTTTAGACTTTCGCTTGATCGGATCGAGAGATTTTTGTGTTCTGACATTTGGTTTTGTTGCAATTGCCTGCAATGCCTCCGAGACATCGTGCAGCGACGAGGGCGCATCCTGCATCAGATGAGGAGCCCGAGCAGCGGGAGGCCGAGTAGAGTGAGGTTCGGGAGTTACGGGCCCAGGTGGCCCAAATGTCAGAGGCGTTACGGCGCCAGGAGGAAGCGGCCAGGCGCTAGGAGGAGAATATGGAGCGCATGATGCGCATGCTTGAGCAGAGAGCGTCTCCTAGGGAACCGCCAGTAGTGTAGAATATGGGAACTTTGTTGAGTGCACCAACCTCACGAGATGGCGTGGTGCGGAGAAATCGCCTCGGACGTGTTCCATATTTATTTGCAGATGATTTCGGGTTGATTCAGATCGACGCGGAAGCCCCAGCCTGAATCGGAGTTTTTTCGGGCTTTGTGCCCCGTTAGAGGACTAGTTTGCTAGAGCCGCGACTCTACTGTGGTTTGTAGAAATTGGGAAAGGTTTGGAACAGGTGTATTTTCTGTTTACAGATGAGTTCGGGAGATTTCGGACTGGTGCGGAGACTCCGAAGGCGAAAAGTGAGTTGGAATCGGCAGTTATGGGAGCCGGTTTTTTGATTGAGCACATTGACTCTACGGTTGAGCTTATTGAGTGGAGGAAACCTTGGACATGTGTATTTTCAGATTACAACGGAGTTCGGGATGTTCCGGACTGGTGCGGAGGCCCGAAGGGCAAAAAGTGAGTTGGAGTTGGCTTAATTGGATTATTTAATTGATTAATTAATTATTTAGTGTTGGCTGTGGAGGAAATTAGAGAAAGAATGAATAAAGAAAGAAAAGGAATTAAAGAGAGTGTGTTTTGGTGTATGGAATGAATTGGTGTTGGTGTTGGAAAGGGTATGAAGTCCGTTACACCATGCACCATGCACCAGCACTAATTAATTAAGGTGCCATGTCATCATCTTCTCCAAATGAGAAACAGAGGAAATTTTCATTAACAGAGGAATGAGAAAAAGAAGAAGAAGAAGAAGAAGAAGAAGAAGAAGAATTAAGGGGAAGTAAAAGAGGGTTTTGATCGTCTTGACGGCGCGAATTTATCGCTAGTAGCCGCGTAGTGCCGAGCGGACCGCGCGCGAAGAACTTGAGTGAGGAGTAATGGCTTTTTTTTTTAAGCTTGAGTTTTTAAAATTTTTGTTGATTTTGTTGGAGTTGAATGGGGTTTTGGAAGAGGTTGGTGTTGATGATTGGTGGTGTGGACTTGTTTTTTTTTTTGCTATTCTTGGGTGGAGGAGCCGCGCAGCTTGGGCATGGGCGTGCGCAAGCGCCGTGCTTGCGTGCTTGGGGCGGATTTGGTGCGGTTGGCTTGGTGTTCCGGAACCCAAATGGGGATTTCGGAACGGGCCTTTGGGTACCGGTACCACATGGAGTGTACCGGTACCCCATAGCGCAGGATGTTTTTTTTGATGGATTTTAAGCAGGGGCTTTTTAATCTTTTCCCTCCCTAAACACACCACCCTCTATAAAGAGCACCCCAACCTGCCTTCTTCTCTACTATAGAACGAAAGAAAAAAAAAGGAAAGTAAGGAAAAGAAAAGAGAAGAAGATAAAGAGAGTGAGAGAGGTTGAGAGGGAGTTGATTGTGCAGCTTAGTGTTTTTGAGGCTTGGAGTCGAGCGAAGCCGCGCGCGCGTCGGCCGCACCTACGAGGTGAGTTGGCAGATTTTGTATTTTTGGATTTGGTTTTCTTAGAAGGATTTGATGATGGTTTTTGGATGGAGTTTTGAGCTTATTGGATTATTCCTTCCATCTTGGCATTGTGCTGTGATCATGCGGACCTTGCGTTGCGTGGAGCCGAGGGTGTGCGCACGCATGCTGTGAGTTGACAGCGAGGAGCCGGAGCGTGCCGGATTTCTATTAGAGGACTCGAGATGGTTATTCAAGCTTCCGGGGATTTTTTCGAGGATCGTGTCAGTGCGCGCGCGTGCGGCGCGTTTTTTCGGGCGTTCCGGCAGATTTCCGACAGTGAGCGGTGCGGCGCTTCACCGACTTCAGCGATTGCCTGCGGAATGCATTTGAGGTGGGTTGGAATTTCTTCAAGATGTATGGAATGTCTTCTAAAGCTATTGTATGCATGTTGATCATGTTTAGCTTAATATTTATATAGCCGGTAAATCTGATAATTGCCTAGAAAACTATAGGAAGACATTTATGAGCCCCAGATATTTTTAGTATGATCTAGGGATGAATTGACACTAGACAGCAGGATTAGTTGGCAGTAGAGTGGCATCTGAACCGTGTTAAAAATCGGCGGACCGATTTTAAGGATTTGAGACTTCAAAAATAGTTTGGGATTTTTGTGAGCTTCTAGAGGGTTTGAGTAGGTTCAGGATGCATGTATCCTCGTGCCAGGGGGCCGAGTGGATTTTTTGAGCTATGTGTGTCGAGCTTCTAGTGTCAAGTGAGTTGAGATCCCTGGTGGGATTATTCTAGATCATGGGTATATATATTCTGATTTGGTTTGAGATGTTGGGATCTGGTAGATTGAGTCGTGGAGTTTTCCCGACTTAGCCATGGGATGTGCTGTCACGCCCCGGAGGTCTCAAGATAAGCGAAAAAACGTGTTTATTATTTTTTTGAAATGCGAGTGAGGACGACCTCGCCTACCGGTGCGTATCAGACCCACCACATATACAAATTCACCCTACAAACGGACAGAGTCTCCTTTGTATATGCACGGCGTCACGATTACAACAACGACAATAACATCATTCCTCATAAAATCTTTAACCACACAGTCACAGTCAACCAGTACGAGAGTGTAAAAACATTCAATCACAATAAGAGGGATCTACAAGTTTGCAAACGGTGTCCACTCGACACCCATTCATTTAAAAACGTCTACACATTCATAGTAAAGCGGCTACGTCGTTTTGAAAGGATAAAACCACAGGTTTTCAAAGTAGTGCCCACACGACACTTGATCTTTGAAAGACATTTTCGAAAACCCCTTTTTATATCGTAAAACGGCCGCAAAGAGTGAGAACAATAATTTAAAATCTACTGTGACATCAAACAACTAACCAACCATCCAGCATGATCCACGTCCACACAAATTAAACTAGAGAGAGAGAATAGAGATAACCAAACTAAAAGTTTTGACATAAGGCCTCATATGGCCAATAGTTATGACTGCGTTGCCTCACCACCGTCCCGTTGAACATAACTATTTGGACCTGTCACAGAGTGGGTAAAGTCAGTGACAAATAAAGTAGATGTTATAACATTAATGACAATAGCTTAAAATGAAATACTCTGCACCGGAACCTGTTGGGTTATGTATTAATTGGATCTAAATAGGGAAAAAAATACCTAGAGGGGGGTGAATAGGTGTAAACAGTAAACACTCAAAAAATCATTGCGCAGTAAAACCCAATGCGGAAATAAAAATAACACGCAAGATTTTTACGTGAAAAAACTCCAAACCGGAGTAAAAAACCACGGGACTGATAACACGGCGAGATCCATTAGAATTAAAACACGTACAAGGTGATATACCGTACACACTTACGACTCAACCTTTTCCATACGTTCCTAGTAGATCTTCTTCGCTCGCTCCACAACGCTTCTCGAATCCACGATTAGCGCCCAACGCCGAATCCACGGCGTCCAACATCGAGTCCACGACGTCCGACCGAATCCACGGTCTTCACCCAGTAGCACGTCTCGAATCCACGAACGTACCTCGCTTCGAATCCACGAAAGCGGTTGCACCTTGAATCCACAAGGCCACGCGAGTCTACGCGCCGATTTTTGGGAAAATCGTTGTTTTTGGGTAGTGATGATCCGCCGAATACTTAGATTAGAAATAGATCGGAAATACCATCTAAGTATTCATTAATTTGATTCTACTCAAAATCTGAGTTTGGAAAACCTAGAATCAAATTAATCAATATAGATGAAGAAACATAGAATTAAATCTATTGATTTCCTTTCTTCTCTATATGTGGATTTTTCTTTTTCTGTCGTATATGGATCTATTTTGGATTGCCCTAGAAAATGAATCATAGAGTCTATTTATAGGCTAGAAACCATTGGAAGAAGATAAAGATCAAAAACTAACCATTTCTGGAATTTTTACAGGACGACGGTCCGGACTGAAAATCGGCGGTCCGGACTGTTTCAGCGAAACAGACTTTTTCCAGAAAAGAAGACATTCGGGGTCCGGACTGAAATTTCCACGGTCCGGACTGTTCATGCAATTCCTGCAAATTCCACGTTCGGGGTCCGGACTGAAATAACCAAGGTCCGGACTGGAATTGCGCATGAACTTACCTATGTTCGGGGTCCGGACTGTGATGTCCGATCCGGATCCTGAACATGTAGAATGTCCAGTTTTTGAACTTTATGCAATCAAACATTCATCCAAGTATTTCTACTCTACAAGAAGTATTCGGATCACCAAAAATATTTAGTTAAACGTACCTGATCCTTTTGAATTCTTCTTTCTTGAGATTGAGGTATATGATCCAAACTTTTTCATCTTCAATCTTCAAGACTTAACCAATTTCACGAAATACGCCAACACAAATTCCTTAACAATCTCCCCCTTTGGCGGTTTCGTGACAAAACACAAATCCACTCAAGAAAATTCAAAAAGATATTTTTGTTGATATCACCATACAACAAAAATTTACATTAGAGATCCAAATAAAGATAAATACATGGGTTAAACTCCTAAAACAGACTCTAGACTTGGACATCTGTACTCTCTGCAAAAAGGAAGCATTCTTGACAAACAAAATCGTTAGATCCCTCAAGAATTTTATCATACACAACCAAACACAGAGATAGAGTTTATACTCATCATGACATTTAACAATTCAGATATGTAATAAGATCACAATCAAAAATAGACATATCTTCTAGGCAATAGAAATTCAAATGTCACAGAAACTGTTAGTCAATCATCAACTTGTTAGTTATATTACATGCCCAAATAGTTAGTCAAATAGTTAGCTTGGGCATGCATCAAAACACAATATAAAACCAAAGTTGAAGTTATACTTACCTTGAATAGTTCAAAGTTTCAAGGTCACAGTCAGTTCATAAGTTCACAACTGATCCATCATCAGTTTTGTTCTGTTTTGTTCTCTCTCTCTCCCCCTTTTGTCACAAAATAAGCCAAAATTACAAAATTTAAGGAGAGTTAAAAGTTTCAAAAATAAGAAAAACCTGAGAACTAAACAACGAAAAACTAAAAACTGAAAGTCCTGCAAAAGAAAAGAAAGGATCACACAAGCAAAAGATCAAGCCAAATCAGAACTGTCTGAACTTCTGCAATTTAATTCGTTCAAGATTCCTTTCAGCATTCCTGATATTTCGCAACATTTTCTTTCCATCTTGCGAATGTCAGTGTCACGCCCCGGGTGTAAAACAGAACCCGGGCCCGTCTACAGATCCGCCGTGCACGCGGTATTTCCAGCGTACACGAAGCGCCAAACCTGCTCAGATATATAAGACATAATAATAAATGAGCAATAAAAACAGAGCTGAACTAAAACTAATACATCTCAGACTGAAGCTGGAAATAAAATACAATACATCTGTATAAATGATACATCTGTCTCTCCCAGCTCACCAAAATAAATACAACCTGCTGGCAAAAACCAGTCCCAAAGTAAAAGTACAATCGTCTGAGGAAACATGGGTACACCAACAGTCCAGCTAACACGCTCATCCTGCCTCGAGGTCTATCTACTCAGCCGTCCTCTCTCCTCAACCCGCTGCTGAAAACCCAGCAGCACCCGCAGAAGACACTGCAAAACAAGGGAGAAGAAAAAGAGGAAAGAAGAATGGGGGTGAGACTACCAGTAAACCAGTAGCCTCCCCTAGTGGGTAAAACCTCAAACTCTGACACACCCACTAGGTCTACCAGAGGCAAAAAGGAAAGAAGTGCGGTAAGCAATGATGACTGCTGAAAATAGGAAACTACCACTACTATGCCTCTAATATGCCAAGCTAAAAGAATAGCTAAATGTATGCATCAGAATATAAATATATACCTGCCTGGGTAACCCAATCTAGACACCGGCGAACACCGCTACTGCCAACTATGCATACTAACTCACGACTCAGTTGCGGGATGCAGACCGGCTCCTGACCGGGACGGTCTCATCCCAAGGGCAACAGACCGGTTCCTGACCGGCACAGTCCCTGCCTAAGGGCAACAGACCGGCTCCTGACCGGCACGGTCACACATGCACACACTCCGGAGTGGCACTCGAGGGGAGCGACCCACACGAGTAAAGTGCCTCAGTAACAAGTATCATAAATCAGCAGGACTGGATCACGACTCCGATCAAAGTGGGAACACTCAACCACTAAAGGGAACCCCGGCCCTCAATCAGATGCGAAGGTACTCAATAAGTGGAAAAACACTATCCACTAGAGAAAGCTGATACCCAATCTGATGCATAAGTAAACATCCGGTCAACCGCCCAATGTCCGCGGTCGCCGCGACACCCCACAACCAACAATCAAGCCTAACAGCCGACACCCGGTCAACCGCCCAAATCCGCGGTTACCACAATAACCTATGATCCACAATCGGGTAGAACAATCAATATCCGGTCAACCGCCTTGTCACGCCCCGGGGTTTTCATTTAGCGGAAACGGTTCACAATAATAAGCAATTTAGCGTGTAAATTTTTTTTGAAAAGGTCTCCCCCGGTGCGTGCCCAGACCCGCCGCACGCACAGGGTCACTCTGCACACGGACAGAGTCTCCCCTGTACATGCACGGCGTCGCAGCTAGTACAAGGTTCAAACACAGCCAACAGTTCAATCACAACAGTTTCAAGCATTCACACAAGCACCAAAATTGCATAAAACTCACGGCCGATCAATTTGAAAGGATAAATCCACAATTGTTAAAAATGACGCCCACTCGGCGCCTAGATTTTTAAATCTGGTTTCGAAAACGACATAAAACCACAGAGTTTTGAAAACAGTGCCCACACGACACTTAGGTTTTGAAATCCTTTTCGAAATCCATAAATCCAAAGGGTTTTTGAAAACAGTGCCCACACGACACTTAGGTTTTGAAAACGGTTTTCGAAATTCTTTTAGGTTTGTTTTCTCTTTTTCTTTTCGAAAGCGGCCAACAGAAAGAGGAAAGAAAGTTTAGTCAATAAGCAAAGGGTTGCCGACATCCACACCGACCCCACAAGGGTATCGCGAACCACACATAAGACTACAGTAATAAATGGAAAGCGACAATAAAGGAGGGAATACAATACGGGGTCTCCAAAGACCCGAAACTCCAGCCTCGGCCTCACCGTCGCCTATCACCCCCCCGGAAGGATCCTGTCACAAAGTGGGAAGTCAGCGACAATATAGAATAATAAGGAAAGCAGGAAAAAGAAGTGCGCCCAATCGTAAACTATCCGGAGCAACCACTCCCCCAACACGGGGACAAGACCTCGCACACCTGCACAACCTAATCCGGGCACCTACCCCGGCATCCAACCGAGCACCTACCTCGGTAACCACGTCGGGCACCTACCCCGATGGGTCGCACCGCTCGCACCTCGGCGCACAAACCTCCCACCTGCGGGGGCCCCCACTACGTCACCTCGTGGGTTTACACGGGTCATGGACCACTTTTCCGGAAAAGCGCACCCTTTGCGGTGGCCAAACCGCGGGTGCGCGTGCTGCAGCCTCGAGCCAAGTAACCAACAATAATAGTATACCAGATAATAGCGACCATAAGGATTACCAGATTAGTATCAACAATTTACTTTGCAATTTTACTTAATTTAACATAAATCAAAATAACTTGAACCAATTAAAGTTGAAGTACAGCTGTCGGGGACCCGACGTTAGATCCCAAAATGAAACCCACCTCAAACACGAAGAAAGAGACGTGTGGAAACTCCAACAAAAATACCCTCGCCGCGCGCCCGAGCAGCTACAACAAAAATTTATTCGTTAGAAACATCGTCGTGGTTTAAAACACTCAAAAACGGGGCGAAACGGGCTAAAAACGGAGCTTCTGGACCCTTTTTCTCGAATCGGGTGCACGGGTCCAGGCGTGGACCGGGTCCACGACGGCGGGCGGCAGCGGCGCGGGCCGGGAGCACGCGGCGCGGTGGACCACGGCGTCTTGGGCCGGGCCGCGCACGGCTAGGAGCGCGCGCCGGGTCCACGGTTTCCCGCGGTGGTGTTGCGGACCGGGTGCACGCCCAGGGCGTGCACCGCGCGGCCTGGCGCACGGCCCTGTGCGCCAGGTTTGCGCCCCCGGGCCGCGATGGCGTGCGCCGGGTGTACGCGGGCCCGTGTGGACCGCGGCCAGAAATCCCCCAACGTGAACAGTGATTTCGGCTCCGGTTGCGACCTCGCGATCACGGCGGCTCCGGCGATGACCCCGTGAACACGGTGACGGTGGCGGCGGCCTCCCGTTTAACCACGGCGGCGGCGGCCTCCCGTTTGGTCCCCGAACTCGCCTCGCACGCGGCACAAGACAAAGAAAAACCCCACCCCGAAAACTCCAAGGATTCCCCTCCCCTTGCTCGAAACAAGAAACGAAACAAGAAAACGAAAACACGGCTCACCTCGGCTTCGTCGGCACTGGGCGAAGGAGAAGGATCGTCCTCTTCGCGTTCGTCGGATCTTTGCGGGGAGGCGATCGTTCTCTTCTTTTCTCCCCGTCACGATCCCGGTTCTTCACGCCGCCTTGTTAGAGATGGGGAAAACGGGGTTCTCACGCACAAGAAAGGGGGAAAGATGGGAAACCCTAGTTTCCCACTGGGGTTTAATTAGCCGTTTGGGTGCAATAAACGGGGACTTGATCCCTAAATCCCTAAATCACAAAGTAAGGGATCGGGTGAATCAAGAAGCGGGGAAAGGAAAAAAACCCAACTTCCGACTAAAAGAAAATACCAGTTCGGGCACTAACCAGGGTCCGGTTTGCCTCGATAACCGTGTAAGTCGCCTGAACTGCAATAAATCTTCCGAAATTTATTTCGGGAGATTCCGGAGTCGGAATCCAAAACCGATCGCGCCGCCGTTCTCCGTTTCGCGAGCTTTATTGTCTAAAAATACCCGCGAGCCCTGACGGCCTGCCCAGGAACAAAGAAATAATAAGCCACACCCCGGACCCCTAAAGCGCAAAAGATGCAAATAAAACCAAATAAAGAACACCAAGGTATCACTAAACCAGCGGTTACTACACGCCTACTGTCCGCGGTTGCCGCAATAACCCACAAATCCAGTATCAAGCACACCCTGTCTCTGACCCCAAGGTCCCGGCTACACTATCCCAAACCCCCGCTCGAACCCGAGCAACCATAACCACCTGACTAAAGAATAAGGAGAATAGAAGTAAACAAGGTTTCTCCTAAGTCAAGTTCCAGCATGAAAGTGTAGCGATAAAAGATGGCCTATCTATATGTCCATACAAGCATGCAAGTGTTCTCAAGGAAAAATACTTTAAGTCAAGATCATTAACAGTATCCACCTATGCATGTCACCTACCCACAAGTAGTACCATCAACAGGATGATCATATAGTCCAAAATAAATAATTCATTCCACATGCAAGGTTAAACTCTATCATAGCAACCCCATCCCCACACAGGCATGCATAAACCCAACCCGATCATGATTAATCAAGATGTCCAATAAAGGGGATCACTCCAATATTCCTAGTGAGCATGTCAAAATAGAGGCAAGAAACAACCACCCACCTCGAGCGCTAAATCCTGGTCCCAACAGTGAAGTCCACGCCCGGTCTCAGCGATCACCACAACACTGCACAAAGCACCCAAAAAGAACGTGCACAATTAACACACAATGCTCACACAAAATCTGTCCCCAAACACAACAGTCCACAGTTTTGCCTTTTTCACCTGCGAGATCTGCTCAAAAAATTCCACGAAAAATACTGTCACGATCCTCGCGACGACCCGGTCGAAATGAGTACCTGCACGTTCACACACGACTTTCCTACGCTGAGATCCAAATTCGACAAGGGAACCACCCCGAAACAAACCAATCACAAAAACTGAATCGCAAAGTTCTGTAAACAGGGACTTTTCACCTTCGGGGAAAATTCAGAAAATTTCAAGAAAATTTGGGGATATTTCTCGTGATGTGCAGATGCAAAATGCCTTTTGAATCACCCCAATCCGATGCCTGTGCGCGAAGATATCGCCGAAAGATCGAACCGCTGTCCAAAACTCAATCACAGCAATTGGTGTCAAAGTAAACTCAGAAAAACTCCTCAAAAAACGTGAAACGAGGGGAAACAGTAAATACCAAGATTAAAGCTCTGTCAGTCGCCGTTCCAATGGCGTAAGAATCGTCAGAAAATGTGATCGGGGTAGGCCGGGAGAGCTCTCGGATCGAAACGCGACGAAAGGGGTACACCGATGAAGGAACGTCGCGCTGCGCCGGAGAAAATAGAAATCTCGTAATCCGTGCCGCCAAAAAATCCAAAACTTCACAGGAGTGTTCCTCTCTTCTTGGAGAAGATTTCATCTTCTCACCCCTCAGGGAAAAGATGCCTCGAAGGTGGTGAAAACATCCCTTGAATGCCTCCCGGATGCAACAAAGGAGCCAAAACCAAAAAATCTTTTCAGGAAATTACCTCTGTGTCCCGCCGAACAGGAAACACCAAATTCCACCAATCACAGCCTGCCAGGTGGCCACCGAACACCAAACAGCAAAACCAGCAACAGAGGTCGCGCCACGTGGCGCCGACCGTGCCTGCCCCCACGCCAGTGGCGCCAGCTGCCCTTCTGCCCGCACAGTTGACCAACCAATAGGGAAACGCCACGTGTCACTGCTACTGACCGCTGCACCCGGTGCACGAAAATCTGTGAACCGATCCAATAAAAGAATGCCACGTGTCCAAGCCCGGCGCACCATACACCTGCGCTACTCCATAGACCGCGAGCAGTGGACCGTCCAATGGGAATCCGCTACGTGTCCACACCGATCCACCGTACACCACCACCCTACTCCGTGCTCCCAGACCACAACACCGACCCAATAATAATTTGCCACGTGTCCCCCTTTCCGGTGCACGCCTGCCGCGTGGACCGCGCACCTGCCCGCGCGCCGCGCGGCTGCCCGCGCCCTGCCCGCGCCCGCGCCGCCTGCCCGCCGCTACTGTGCCGCCTGCCCGCGGCCGCACCGCCGTACTCCGCCGCTGCCGCCGCCGCCGGTGATCGCCGGAAATACTGTTCCGGGGATGAACAGTATCCAAGCTCAAAAAAACCAAGTAGGTAGTCCATTTTGACCGTTTTCGCGCGCTGAATCCGAATTTGATGTCCGTTTCGCCAAATTCCAATCCGATAAATCGCCGGAGGCTCCCGGAAAGGTATTTTTAACCCGAATTTTGCGTTGAGCCTAAACTTAATATCCGTTTCGCATGAAACCACTTCCAACGGTCCGACGGAGTCAACCGATCACCCACGTGATCCATTTAAGCCCGAAGTCCATCACTTGTGTCCAAATTGGCGCACGAACACCGCCGACATGCCCCATAGACCTCCAGAAGCTGCCGGTCACACTGTAGAAGCCCTGCAGAATTTCGGGTCACCACATCCTCCCCCACTAAAAGAAAGTTTCGTCCTCGAAACTAAAGTCGTTCCCCAACACGGAATCTCAACCAAATAGATGGGGGTAAATATCCAATCGTCCACCACTCAAGCTCCCAAGGCTGTCAAATACCTCATCCAGAGACGCGGTACAATCCTCGGGTCTCTAACTAGAACAAAATAAAGGTGGGCACTCTAGGAATCCGCACCACCTCGACCAAGTACAGCTGGGCTAACCGCTCGAGCTACCAAGTAGTCCGCATCGGTACAAGCATCCGCTCCCCCCAGGGCCTCAGATAATCCAACTACATGTCCATCGGCACACAAGCTCGATCCAAGTACCTCTGTACTCCCGAGGTATCCATTATAAGTCCCCCAACTGATCCCGTAGCCTCTGATCTCTAATCCAAAACCGTCGGGATGTAGAAGCAATTCCCTAACTTTCCGGCATCAGCACACAGCCATAAGCAGTCGAGAGAACCAGATTGCAAATCAATCTTCGAGAAGATCCAGTACCCTTGCAGCTGGTAAATCAAATCCTCTAGGCTCGACAAAAGGGTACTTGATCCAGATGATCACTTCATCAAATTCCCGGGGGTCCTCACAATGCCGAAGTGAACCAGTCTTCCACATCTCGAATAGCACCAGCGCCCCCAAAGGCGACACACTTGGCCTGACAAAATTTCCAAAACATCGAATCCTGGATTTGTGTCCTCAACTCCCAAACTAGTGGCATGCTAGACAACTCCGATAGGAGAACAGCCAGAAACTCGCAACCAAAGGGAGTATCCCCGAGTCACGGTGCCACCGCAGGTCCCTCAACCACACCAGCCAAAAAGGCTACTCATCCACGGCGAAACATCCGCCTCGCTCACAAAGTCAAAACCATAGAGGCGAAGATAACTCTCAAGCAACCCAGGTACACCAACACCTTCGGGCCTGGCTCCCCACGAAAACCGTCCTCGCGGCATAATCAGCCGCCGCGAAAGAAAAACCGCACCAGCCAGCCCAACGGGTACCACAACAACATCCCGCAGCTGAGTCAAGACCCTCAGGTCTACCAGAAAAATCCAGGACTCAAGCTGCACGGGGCAGGACCAACAACTCTCCCCCACGTGCCACAGATCGGGAATATGACCTCCCGAACACCAGGTAAGCGTCCTACCCCCAACCCAAGCAATGAAGCAAAAGCACTACCCACCAAGGAGGGAAATCCTCTCGTATCAAAAGATACGAACCCAAGAGCCCGGAACAACTCAAACCTACCACCACACTGACCGCTGGAACCCATGTGCTCTGACGGTCTCAAAATCCACTATCCTGAAAAAAGAAATCGGGAATGCCTCATCCGACTGACCTGTCCTCCAACACCCGTCGCCAAGCGCCTCAATCAGAACTCGCCTCACGCGGCAGATCCCAATCGAAAGGAACTACAATGCCACGCTCCATACCCGGCGCCTACTCCAATGAGGCGTCCCTAGTACTCTCAATCCCCCACCGAACAAGACCCTGCCTCCAAAGGCTCCATACTCAATCCCACAAATCGGGGCAACTCATCCGCCAAAACTGGCTCACTCTTTCAATGCAATCCCACAGCTTCCCCGCTGTCAACTGTCCGCCCTTCCTCGGTGCCCCAGCACTAAACGTCGGCACGGAGGGGCTACTCACTAGTCCGACAACTGTACCACTGCACTGATCCGACAACTGTGTCACCGCACTGCTCCGACAACTATGTCACTGCTCCGACAACTGTGCCACTGTGCTGATCCGACAACTGTGTCACCGCGCTGCTCCGACAGCTGTGTCACTGCTCCGACAACTGCGCCACTGTGCTGATCCGACAACTGTGTCACCGTGCTGCTCCGATAGCTGTGTCACTGCTCCGACAACTGCGCCACTGTGCTGATCCGACAACTGTGTCACAGCACTGCTCCGACAACTGTGTCACCGCGCTGCTCCGACAACTGTGTCACTGCTCCGACAACTGTGTCACTACGCTGCTCCGACAACTGTGTCACCGCGCTGCTCCAACAACTGTGCCACTGTGCTGATCCGACAACTGTGTCACCGCGCTGCTCCGACAGCTGTGTCACTGCTCCGACAACTGCGCCACTGTGCTGATCCGACAACTGTGTCACCGCACTGCTCCGACAACTGTGTCACCGCGCTGCTCCGACAACTGTGTCACTGCTCCGACAACTGTGTCACTACGCTGCTCCGACAACTGTGTCACCGCGCTGCTCCAACAACTGTGCCACTGCGCTGATCCGACAACTGTGTCACCGCTCCGCTGATCTGCCTCCAACACTCCTACCCTTCGGGTCCGGAGCTCTCAGACTCCAATCTGGGTATCCGGCCCGAAACAACCAGCTCAGACCCAACCGCCGCACCAAGGTGCACTCGGGTCAGAGCCCCAACGTCGGGGAGACACCGCTCACCACGACAAAATCGCAAATCAGCACACCCCAAACACTCGACCCAATCTAGCGAAAGTCAAAGGCATCCCCCTATTTTTGTAACTTTATGTTGTCTGCAGCCAACATAACTGTCCCACAAAAATAGGGTATGCCGATCCCTCTTCACTCACTGGAAGAGTCAGAACCAAATCACCGACTTTCGCCAAAAGTCACGTCTCTCACGCCCTAACATCCTAGGGTCCGCCAAAAGCCTAGGGTTTCCTAAGTCCCAACTGACCTATCCCTAAGCTCTGATACCAACTTAATCTGTCACGCCCCGGGTGTAAAACAGAATCCGGGCCCGTCTACAGATCCGCCGTGCACGCGGTATTTCCCGCGTACACGAAGCACCAAACCTGCTCAGATATATAAGAGATAATAATAAATGAGCAATAAAAACAGAGCTGAACTAAAACTAATACATCTCAGACTGACGCTGGAAATAAAATACAATACATCTGTATAAATGATACATCTGTCTCTCCCAGCTCACCAAAATAAATATAACCTGCTGGCAAAAACCAGTCCCAAAGTAAAAGTACAATCGTCTGAGGAAACATGGGTACACCAACAGTCCAGCTAACACGCTCATCCTGCCTCGAGGTCTATCTACTCAGCCGTCCTCTCTCCTCGACCCGCCGCTGAAAACCCAGCAGCACCCGCAGAAGACACTGCAAAACAAGGGAGAAGAAAAAGAGGAAAGAAGAATGGGGGTGAGACTACCAGTAAACCAGTAGCCTCCCCTAGTGGGTAAAACCTCAAACTCTGACACACCCACTAGGTCTACCAGAGGCAAAAAGGAAAGAAGTGCGGTAAGCAATGATGACTGCAGAAAACAGGAAACTACCACTACTATGCCTCTAATATGCCAAGCTAAAAGAATAGCTAAATGTATGCATCAGAATATAAATATATACCTGCCTGGGTAACCCAATCTAGACACCGGCGAACACCGCTACTGCCAACTATGCATACTAACTCACGACTCAGTTGCGGGATGCAGATCGGCTCCTGACCGGCACGGTCTCATCCCAAGGGCAACAGACCGGCTCCTGACCGGCACAGTCCCTGCCCAAGGGCAACAGACCGGCTCCTGACCGGCACGGTCACACATGCACACACTCCGGAGTGGCACTCGAGGGGAGCGACCCA
This sequence comes from Tillandsia fasciculata, assembly GCA_029168755.2. NCBI lineage: Eukaryota > Viridiplantae > Streptophyta > Magnoliopsida > Poales > Bromeliaceae > Tillandsia > Tillandsia fasciculata. Next base: position 10,112,699 of record CM054944.1, on the reverse strand, counting down.
CACGAGTAAAGTGCCTCAGTAACAAGTATCATAAATCAGCAGGACTGGATCACGACTCCGATCAAAGTGGGAAAACTCAACTACTAAAGGGAACCCCGGCCCTCAATAAGATGCGAAGGTACTCAATAAGTGGTAAAACACTATCCACTAGAGAAAGCTGATACCCAATCTGATGCATAAGTAAACATCCGGTCAACCGCCCAATGTCCGCGGTCGCCGTGACACCCCACAACCAACAATCAAGCCTAACAGCCGACACCCGGTCAACTGCCCAAATCCGCGGTTACCACAATAACCCATGATCCACAATCGGGTAGAACAATCAATATCCGGTCAACCGCCTACTGTTCGCGGTTGCCGCAATAACTCACAAATCCAGTATCAAGCACACCCTGTCTCCGACCCCAAGGTCCCGGCTACACTATCCCAAACCCCCGCTCGAACCCGAGCAACCATAACCACCTGACTAAAGAATAAGGAGAATAGAAGCAAACAAGGTTTCTCCTAAGTCAAGTTCCAGCATGAAAGTGTAGCGATAAAAGATGGCCTATCTATATGTCCATACAAGCATGCAAGTGTTCTCAAGGAAAAATACTTTAAGTCAAGATCATTAACAGTATCCACCTATGCATGTCACCTACCCACAAGTAGTACCATCAACAGGATGATCATATAGTCCAAAATAAATAATTTATTCCACATGCAAGGTTCAACTCTATCATAGCAACCCCATCCCCACACAGGCATGCATAAACCCAACCCGATCATGATTAATCAAGATGTCCAATAAAGGGGATCACTCCAATATTCCTAGTGAGCATGTCAAAATAGAGGAAAGAAACAACCACCCACCTCGAGCGCTAAATCCTGGTCCCAACAGTGAAGTCCACGCCCGGTCTCAGCGATCACCACAACACTGCACAAAGCACCCAAAAAGAACGTGCACAATTAACACACAATGCTCACACAAAATCTGTCCCCAAACACAACAGTCCATAGTTTTGCCTTTTTAACCTGCGAGATCTGCTCGAAAAATTCCAGGAAAAATACTGTCACGATCCTCGCAACGACCCGGTCGAAATGAGTACCTGCACGTTCACACAGGACTTTCCTACGTTGAGATCCAAATTCGACAAGGGAACCACCCCGAAACAAACCAATCACAAAAACTGAATCGCAAAGTTCTGTAAACAGGGACTTTTCACCTTCGGGGAAAATTCAGAAAATTTCAAGAAAATTTGGGGATATTCCTCGTGATGTATAGATGCAAAACGTCTTTTGAATCACCCCAATCCGATGCCTGTGCGCGAAGATATCGCCGAAAGATCGAACCGCTGTCCAAAACTCAATCACAGCAATTGGTGTCACAGTAAACTCAGAAAAACTCCTCAAAAAACGTGAAATGAGGGGAAACAGTAAATACCAAGATTAAAGCTCTGTCAGTCGCCGTTCCAATGGCGCAAGAATCGTCGAAAAATGTGATCGGGGTAGGCCGGGAGAGCTCTCGCATCGAAACGCGACGAAAGGGGTACACCGATGAAGGAACGTTGCGCCGCGCCGGAGAAAATAGAAATCTCGTAATCCGTGCCGCCAAAAAATCCAAAACTTCACAGGAGTGTTCCTCTCTTCTTGGAGAAGATTTCATCTTCTCACCCCTTAGGGAGAAGATGCCTCGAAGGTGGTGAAAACATCCCTTGAATGCCTCTCGGATGCAACAAAGGAGCCAAAACCAGAAAATCTTTTCAGGAAATTACCTCTGTGTCCCGCCGAACAGGAAACACCAAATTCCACCAATCACAGCCTGCCACGTGGCCACCGAACACCAAACAGCAAAACCAGCCACAGAGGTCGCGCCACGTGGCGTCGACCGTGCCTGCCCCCGCGCCAGTGGCGCCAGCTGCCCTTCTGCCTGCACAGTTGACCAACCAATAGGGAAACGCCACGTGTCACTGCTACTGACCGCTGCACCCGGTGCACGAAAATCTATGAACCGATCCAATAAAAGAATGCCACGTGTCCAAGCCCGGCGCACCATACACCTGCGCTACTCCGTAGACCGCGAGCAGTGGACCGTCCAATGGGAATCCGCCACGTGTCCACACCGGTCGACCGTACACCACCACCCTACTCCGTGCTCCCAGACCACAACACCGACCCAATAAAAATCTGCCACGTGTCCCCCTTCCCGGTGCAAGCCTGCCGCGTGGACCGCGCACCTGCCCGCACGCCGCGCGGCTGCCCGCGCCCTGCCCGCGCCGCCTGCCCGCCGCTGCTGTGCCGCCTGCCCGAGGCCGCGCCGCCATCCTCCGCCGCTGCCCGCCGCCGCCGGTGATCGTCGGAAATACTGTTCCGGCGATGAACAGTATCCAAGCTCAAAAAAAACAAAAGTAGGTAGTCCATTTTGACCGTTTTCGCGCGCTGAATTCGAATTTGATGTCCGTTTCGCCAAATTCCAATCCGATAAATCGCCGGAGGCTCCCGAAAAGGTATTTTTAACCCGAATTTCTTGCTGGGCCTAAACTTAATATCCGTTTCGCGCGAAACCACTTCCAACGGTCCGACGGAGTCAACCGATCACCCACGTGATCCATTTAAGCCCGAAGTCCATCACTTGTGTCCAAATTGGCGCACGAACACCGCCGACATGCCCCATAGGCCTCCAGAAGCTGCCGGTCACACTATAGAAGCCCTGCAGAATTTCGGGTCACCACAGTCAGTTGACATCCTTTCTTGTTCTTCAGACATTCTCCTATGTTCTTGACGAATGGAGGACAATACGTTTGCTTCTGTAGTATTTCTTCTGGAAGTCGATGGATTTAGTGTGGATGCAGATGGTGCATGCTGGCTTTCTATCCATGGAGAATCTCTAGGCAGAGAGTGAGACCTGAGGGGTTCATTTATCTGAATTCCACTACCCCTCGAACTCTTTCGCCTAGAGTACTGCTTGGTTGTTGTAGAAGATTTCATCAGCTGTTTGTTCTTTAAATACAGCCTGTCCTCCTCATCAACTTTTTGTTGAACTTGTTTCAAGAATTCTTCCCAGTCTTCTTCATCGGACTCGGAGCTGGTTTGACCAACTTTTCTAGTCTCTTCTTGAGTTGAGTCATCATGTTCCCTTTTGATGGACGCACGTGTGCGCACCATTGCAACCAGAAGAAAAATGATCCAAGAAAACGTCATTGGTGCAAGTGCTTATCAGAATTAAGGTCCTGTGAGCAACAACTCAAGAACACGAAAAAATTATTAATTTTCAAAAATTTAAAAAATTGTACCCAAACAATCATTATCGTGAAGAGAGACTAGGAATCAAATTAGTTTTGCAAAAAGAATTTTAAAAATAGATCAATTCCATGTTTTTCAAAAATTCTTAATATATGCCCTAAAACTGAATTTTTAGAAATCGAAGCCCAAAAATTCGTTTATCAAGAGAAAACCTAGCATATAATCAAAACTAATCTACCCAGAGTTCTTATTTCAAAAGAAGTTTGATCAAAAACCAATCACAAACAAAAAAGATACAAAATTTCTCCCACGTTTTGAGCAAGAACATGAAAAACTGTGAAAACCCGAGATTTTGATCAAGAGAACTCACTTTGATTCGAAGAAGATGAGTTGGGAAGGCTCCAAAATCTTTGATTTCTAGAGAGAGAAGGTCTGGAGGCTTAGAAACAAAAGATTGAAGTAAAGAAAATTCAAAACCCTTTTGTTTTATATAAAACCCTAGCCGCGGTCCGGACTGCCTGAAGAATCCAGTCCGGATCGGCTACCGGCAGGAAATCCTGTGTTCGGGGTCCGGATCGGCTTGCCCAGTCCGGACCGGCTCCAAACTTTTTCTTCAGAAAAATTCAAAAAAATTCCAGAAAATCCAGAAAAAGATTGTAAGCATTTTTGTGTATCAACTTTAAATGAAAATCATCGTTTCATACAACAAGAAATAGATTATGCAAAATCTATCAAAAATATCCAAATAACGAAACGAAAATTTATAAAAATTAAATCCCTTAAAATTGAACAAGTTCAATCACATCTAACATGATCTTATGAGTAATGCCTTTATCAAATCATTAATTTGGTAAAGAAAATGAAATACCAAGATCAATAGATGCTTGACATCCCAAATATGTTAGATAATATATGTAGTCAATTTGTTGAAGAGAGTGGCTCTTTGAGCATCTTTCATTCAAATTCCCATCTTATACCAACCTTGAAATTTGACAGAGTCAAGTATTTCAACATGCATTTTATTTAATCAAACTTGAGAAACCATGCTTGGTATACATGTGGTAGCTGCATACAGTACTCGGACGACCGAGGTGGTAGCTCTTTCCTTCATGTGGTTGTAGTTTTCACACTCCTCATTGGGATGTAACTCTTTCCACATCTTTTGAGCATATCACTTTTCTTTGACTCCCCCTCAATTGGCTATCAATTATTTAAGATATAAGGTATTCAACCAAAAATTGATCTCGAATTCATACTCAACTAAATAGTCAAATAAGATAAAAACTATACCAAGAGATCATTGAGAGAGAAATTGACTTTGATCACTTAAAAGATGACTTAATTGACATAAATGATTATTGCATCAACTGAATTATTATGATATCAAAAGCATAATAAATTTCTAAATATATAAAAGGATGCAGTTAAAGTCAATATAATTAATGCTCAATTAATGTTCTATGTACAAACATAGATAAAGAACAAAAACACAAAACAAAACCTAACCTAAGGATTGGTTTCAAAAAGAGATTATTTCAAGGAAAGCATTCCAATTGCCTTACGCAAATGAATAAATCGTTTTTGATCCAAAGGTTTTGTTAAAATGTCAGCTAATTGATCCTCAGTTGAAATGTAGAAAAGTTGAAGAATATTTGATTCAACTAGCTCTCTAAGAAAATGATATCTAAGTTCAATGTGTTGTTGGGTTATACTAATATGGATCTAAATAGGGGAAAAAACACCTAGAGGGGGGTGAATAGGTGTAAACAATAAACACTCAAAAAAATCATTGCGCAATAAAACCCAATGCGGAAATAAAAATGAACACGCAAGATTTTTACGTGGAAAAACTCCAAACCGGAGTAAAAAACCACGGGACCGATAACACGGTGAAATCCACTAGAATTAACACACGTACAAGGTGATATAGCGTACTCACAGACGACTCAACCTTTTCCATACGCTCCTAGTAGATCTTCTCCGCTCGCTCCACGACGCTTCTCGAATCCACGATCTGCGCCCAACGCTGAATCCTCAGCGTCCAACGTCGAATCCACGACGTCCGACCGAATCCACGGTCTTCACCCAGTAGCACGCTTCGAATCCACGAACGTACCTCGCTCCGAATCCACGAGAGCGGTTGCACCTTGAATCCACAAGGCCACGCGAGTCCACGCGCCGATTTGGTGTAAATCGTTGTTTTTGGGTGGTGATGATCCGCCGAATACTTAGATTAGAAATAGATCGGAAATACCATCTAAGTATTCATTGATTTGATTCTACTCAAAATCTGAGTTTGGAAAACCTAGAATCAAATCAATCAATATAGATGAAGAAACATAGAATTAAATCTATTGATTTCCTTTCTTCTCTATATGTGGATTGACCGTCCTTTCGGAATTGACGGCTTATGTGGATTACCCTAAAAATGAATCATAGGGTCTATTTATAGGTTAGAAACCATTGGAAGAAGATAAGGATCAAAAACTGCCGTTTCTGAAAATTTTACGGACGGCGATCCGGATCGGAATTGGGCGATCCGGATTGCAGTAGCAAGAAAGACGGTTTCCAGAAAAACACTAGTTCGGGATCCGGATCGAAGTCCCCGATCCGGATCGTTCATACAGTTTCACCAAACATCAACGTTCGGGATCCGGATTGCAAATCCTGATCCGGATCGTGCAAGTAAAAAGGTAAAACTAGTGTTCGGGATCCGGATCATGAGATGCTGCGATCCGGATTGAACCAGTGTATGAACGAACACCCTTCGGGATCCGGATTGCAAAGCCCGATCCGGATCCTGAACATGTCCCATGTCCAGTTTTTGATTTTTATGCAATTAAACATTCTTCCAGGTGTTTCTACACTACAAGAAGTATTCGGATCATCAAAAATCTTTAGTTAAACATACCTGATCCTTTTGAATTCTTCTTTCTTGAGATTGAGGTATATGATCCAAACTTTCTTTCATCTTCAATCTTCAAGACTTAACACTTTCCACGAAATACGCCAACTCAAATTCCGTAACAATCTCCCCCTTTGGCGGTTTCGTGACAAAACACAAATCCACAAAAGAAAATTCAAAAAGATATTTTTGTTGCTATCACCATACAACAAAAATTTACAATGGAGATCCAAAAATTAAAAACATGAGATAAACTCCTAAAACAGACTCTAGACTTAGACATCTGTACTCTCTGCACAAAGAAATCATTCTTGACAAAAGAAATCGTTAGATACCTCAAGAATTGAAACATACAAAACCAAATACAGAGATAGAGTTTATATGATCATCATGACATTTGAGAATTCAGATATGTAAGAGAATCATAGACAAAAACCAACATATCTTCTATGCATTCAAAAACCAAATGTCACAAAATGTTAGTCCAACATCAACTTGTTAGTCATATTACATGTCCAAATAGTTAGTCGAATAGTTAGTAGGGACATGCATCAAATCACAAGATAAAAGCAAAGTTGAAGTTGAAGTCATACTTACCTTAATGTTCACACATTCACACACAATGTTCACAGTTCTCTCTAAACTCTCTCCCCCTTTTTGTCACAAAGTTAGCCAATAATTACAAAACAAAAGAGAGTTAAAAAGATAAATAAACATGAAAAGTGAAAATCCTGCAAAGAGCAAAAGAAAGTTAGAGCAAAAATTTACTCCTGAGAGTCGGAGTCATCAGAGGTGGTGCATCCCATTTTTGCAAACATTTTCTTCATCAGTTTTTTCATTGAAGAGACGGACTTGGTCAAAGTGATTTGAGAGGCAGTGATGATTTCCAGCTCCTTTTTCACTACTTGAATTTCTCCTCTCATTTCAGTGAATTCCTGTGACATCCGTTCTTGCTCATTTGAGAGTCGTTGTTGTTCTTTAAAGATTGAGCTGACAGAAGCATCATCATCAGAAGTGGATGGAGGTGCCTGCTGTGACACCCCCGGAATTTGGATTAGTCCTCTATATAAATGATATAATAGGACTAAAATCTCTAACCCGGCTATAGCATTTTGGATGGTAGCAAGATCCAAGAGGAACATGAGAGTTAAGCGTGCTAGAGCTAGAGTAGTTCTAGGATGGGTGACCCCCTGGGAAGTGGGGCGTCACAGTTGGTATCAGAGACAATCACCAGCCGGAAATGTGAGATGAGTCTCGGCTGAGCAAGGGTTATATAGCGGGTAGAGCGAGGCTCCCCGGCTAATGACCGTTGTGAGTGGAGTGCAGCTCCTCACAAGGTCGGCTAAGGCTAGCGAGACGAGTCTCACATCGCCTGGTGCTTGTGAGTGTGCTTGAGCCTGACGTGGACGTCAGGGCTTAAAGGGGGGGAGAATGTGACACCCCCGGAATTTGGATTAGTCCTCTATATAAATGATATAATAGGACTAAAATCTCTAACCCGGCTATAGCATTTTGGATGGTAGCAAGATCCAAGAGGAACATGAGAGTTAAGCGTGCTAGAGCTAGAGTAGTTCTAGGATGGGTGACCCCCTGGGAAGTGGGGCGTCACACCTGCTGTGCTGGTGGAACAGGAGCTGTAGAAGTAGTTGCTTGTGGTCGAGCTCTTTGTCGGATTGGAGGAGATGGAGGATCATCTTGTTTTGTCGATAGAGACTTCACAATTGTTGTCTCATTAATGGTGCCCAAACTGTACATGTATGAGCTCGCGCTTGTATCGACTTTAAACTTTTTAAGGATGCGCATGATTATCATTGGGTAGGATAGTCTCTCTGTGGGGTGAGAGTGTTCCACATACCGCGCCATCCTTGACCAAATGAGATAAGGAATATTCAAGTTTGCTCCCATCAATGCGGCCGGGTTTCCAAGAAGATAAAGGAATAACATCCTGTCCCATCGAAGAACCTTCGTATTCATGTTGGGAAGAATGTTGTAGCAGACAATGAAGTTTATATACCGATACTCTGGTCGAAGCTCTTTAGAGAAAACAGAATTTCCGGTTGACAAAGTATCCGGAGGACAAATTCCATTGACTACAACTCTCCAGGAGTTGTCATTGAAGCTTTGAGTTTTCAGGTAATGGATTCCATCAGATCTGGCTTTCATTCCTAGTACTTCTCCAATCAATTGGGGGGTGACTTTGATTTTGATATTTTTAACCAAAGTAAGAAATTCTCGATGTCCATCAACGTGATCAATTAGACTAGCAGCGTTCTGATAAAACATTCGAACTGAGTGTGGACAGTACCCAGTATTCTCAGTGAAGTTGCATATGGGACCAAGACCGGCCTGGTCAAACAAAGTCCCAAAGATTGTAGATCTTTCTCTCAATGCTTTGACATTTACATGTCTTTCCCCAATGCACTCTCTCTTCTCAAAATCTTTGATTCTTGAGGAGCTGATGAAGTCTTGTGGAGGAGGCTGGCTAGCAACTGGTTGCTCAATGGAAATTCCCTGAGCACTGCCTATTTTTCTTGCACCGGTTTTCCTTCTTGTTCCAATTGGACTTGGTTCCATTGGGGCTTTTCCTTTTTCAGCTGCAGTAGGCTGAGGCTTTGTCTTTGAAGCTTCAGCAGTTGCTTTACCTGTGGAGATAATAGGGACAGTTGCCTCGAACTCGATGTTATCCCAGTCAATTGATTCCGTCTCAGATTCTGTCTCGGAATCATTCTGAGCTCTCTTCGTTCTCTTAGCCTTTTTAGGCTTGGCAGTATCCTTGACATGAACCATGGCAGCAAGTAGGAAGATAATCCATGTGATCACCATTTTGATTGCTAGTGAAAAATGTATCCTGTGAAGAGCAACTCAAGAACACATGAAAAATTGTTAATTTTGAAAAATTTGAAAATTGTACCCAAACAATCATAATCATGTAGAGAGACTAGGAATCAAATTAGTTTTGCAAAAAGAATTTTAAAAGTTGATCAATTGCATGATTTTCAAAAATTCCTCTTATATGCCCTAAAAACAGAATTTTCAGAAATCGAAGCCCAAAAATTCGTTAATCAGGAGAAAACCTAGCATATAAGCAAAACTAATCTACCCAGAGTTCTTATTTCAAAAGAAATTTGACCAAAAACCATTCAAAAACGAAAAAGATAGAGAAAATTCATCACGTTTTGAAGAAAACATAGAAAAATAGTGAAAAACCGAGATTTGATCAATAAAACTTACTTGAAGTCAAAGAACTTGAGTTAGGAAAGCTCCAAGATGGAAGATTTCTTGAGAGAGAAACTCTGGAGGCTTGAGAACAAAAGATTGTAGCAAAAGAAATCAAAACCCTCTTGTTCTATTAAAAACTCTAGCCGTGATCCGGATCGGATCGTGAATGTGATCCGGATCGGCTACCCGCAGGAAAAAGCCTGCGTTCGGGATCCGGATCACTTACCCCGATCCGGATCGGCTTCAACTTTTTCATCAGAAAAATTTAGAAAAATTCTATAAAATCCAGAAAAAGTATGTAAGCACTTTTGTGTATCAACTTTAAACAAAAATCATCGTTTCATACAACAAGAATTAGATTATGCCAAATCTATCAACAATATCCAAAACGAAAATTTACAAAAATTAAATCCTTTAAAGTTGAACAACTTCAATCACATCTAACATGATCTTATGCGTAATGCCTTTATCAAATCATCAATTTTGGTAAAGAAAATGAAATACCAAGATCAATAGATGTTTGAAATCCCAGATAAGTTAGATAATATATCTAGACAATCTGTTGAAGGAGTGGCTCTTTGAGCATCTTTTATCAAAAATCCCACCTTATACCAACCTTGAAATTTGACTGAGTCAATTATTTCAATATGCATTTCATCAACAATTTTTAAAACCAAAATTTGCTTTGCATTCATGGGGTATCTTTTTCTCTTTCTTTTTCCTCCATGTGGTGGTAGTTTTCACACTCCTCATTGGGATGTAACTCTTTCCACATCTTTTGAGCATTTTACTTTTCTTTGACTCCCCCTCAATTGGCTATCAATTATTTAATATATAAGGTATTCAACCAAAAATTGATCTCGCATTCATACTCGACTAAGCAATCAAATAAGATAATGACTATACCAAGAGATCATTGAGAGAGAAATTGACTTTGATCACTTAAAAGATGACTTAATTAACATAAATGATCATTGCAACATTGAAATATTATGATATCAAAAGCATAATAAATTTCTAAATGCATAACAGGATGCAATTAAAGTCAATTATGATCAATGCTCAATTAATGTCCTATGTACAAAACATAGATAATGAACAAAACAAAACAAAAACAAAACCTAACCTAAGCAAAGGTTTCAAAAAGATATTATTTCAAGGAAAGCATTCCAATTGCTTTACGCAAATGAATAAAACGTTTTTGATCCAAAGGTTTTGTTAAAATATCAGCTAATTGATCCTCAGTTGAAATATATGAAAGTTGAAGAATATTTGATTCAACTAGCTCTCTAAGAAAATGATATCTAAGTTCAATATGTTTTGTTCTAGAGTGCAACACTGGGTTTTTGGAAATGTTAATAGCACTAGTGTTGTCACATAAAATGGTTACCGAAGTTGCTGAAATCCGGAAATCGCTCAACACGCTTTTCATCCATATCAATTGGGTTGAACAACTTCCTGCAGAAATGTATTCCGCTTCGGCAGTCGAGAGTGCTATGCAATTCTGCTTTTTACTGTGCCATGCAACAAGGCAATGGCCAAGATAGAAGCATGCACCACTCGTGCTTTTCCGGTCATCCACTGATCCTGCCCAATCGGCATCTGAGTATCCAACAATGTCCAAACTTGTTCCCATAGGATACCAAATTCCGAAATTTATTGTACCTTTGATGTACCGGATGATCCGTTTCACCGCTTTCAGGTGAACCTCCTTCGGTGCTGATTGATATCTCGCGCAAATCCCAACACTGAAGGATATATCCGGGCGACTAGCCGTGAGATACAGTAGACTTCCAATCATACTGCGATACAGTTTCTCGTCTACATTCTCACTATGTGATTCACTTCCAAGTCCCTTATGGCTAGTTCCCATTGGAGTCGGAAAATCCTTAGAATTTTCAAGATCAAACTTTTTGACCAACTCCATTGCATACTTGGATTGACACAAGTGAATACCTTCATCATTTTGTTTAACTTGTAATCCAAGAAAATAAGTCAATTCGCCCATCATGGACATCTCAAATTCGCTTTCCATGGTCTCCGCGAATTTAGAAGCATCATTATCTCTTGTTGCACCAAATACAATGTCATCGACATAGATTTGTGCTACAATGAAATTGTTTTGATAATGCTTCACAAAGAGAGTCCTGTCAGCTCCCCCTCGAGTATAGCCCTTTTCCAAAAGGTGCTTTGTCAACCTTTCGTACCATGCTCGCGGTGCTTGTTTCAGACCGTAAAGAGCCTTTTTCAGACGAAAAACATGGTTAGGTAGTTTATGATCCACAAAACCTTTCGGTTGAGCCACATAAACTTCCTCATTTAAAAACCCATTTAAAAATGCGCTCTTAACGTCCATTTGAAATAATTTGATTTTAAAATGACAAGCTATCGCAAATAAGATACGAATGGACTCGAGTCTAGCTACAGGGGCGAAAGTTTCATCAAAGTCTATACCTTCTACTTGAGAGTAGCCTTGAGCAACTAGTCTTGCTTTGTTCCTGATGATAGTACCATCTTCATTTTTCTTGTTCTTGAAAATCCATTTGGTACCTATCACATTGTGTTGCTTCGGAGGCTTCGTTAATTCCCAGACTTTGTTTCGCTCAAATTGATGGAGCTCTTCCTGCATTGCTTCAATCCAGTAGTCATCCTGAAGAGCTTCATCGACATTCTTTGGTTCGATTAGAGATACGTAGCAAGCGAATCCGCAAACCAATTGTCTCCGAGTTCTAACTCCTTCTTGTGGGTCTCCAATGATGTTCGATTCAGGATGATCCTTGGAGATGCGTAACGTTTGAGGTAAAGGAGTAGTCGGAGGTACCTGAGATGATTCCTGCACATCAGATAAACTTGAAGAACCGTTAGATGCATCATCATTATTATTGAAAGAATTGTTAGAAGAAGATGCATTAGCAGGTGTATCATCATCAAGAGAGATATCGAGGGTAGATTTTTCAGATTCAAAGTGAAAAGCTTCATCTACCTTAACATTTATCGATTCTACGATCGTCTTAGATTCTAAGTTAAAAACTCGATATGCTCTACTGTTTGTAGAATAACCCAAGAAAATCCCTTCGTCACTTCGAGAGTCAAATTTTCCAAGATTTTCACAGTCACGCAAAATAAAACACCGACTCCCGAAGATACGAAAATATTTGATGTTTGGTTTTCTACAAAACCATAGTTCATATGGTGTATTTAAAGTCCCCGGGCGCAAATAAACGCGGTTAATAACATAGACAGCAGTGTTCACAGCTTCAGCCCAAAAATATAACGGTAAATTCCGGCTGTGAAGCATAACACGTGCCATCTCCTGTACGACCCTGTTTTTGCGCTCGACTACACCATTCTGTTGAGGTGTATAGGGTGCCGAGAATTCATGTTTAATGCCGTTTGAAATGCAAAAATCAATGAATTTAGAATTTATGAATTCTCCACCTCTATCACTTCTAACACGAGTAATCTTTTCATTCTTTTCAATCATAATACGATGGCAAATCTCTTGAAAAGAAAGAAAAGTATCAGCTTTCTCTTTTAAAAATGCTACCCAAGAATATCTAGAGAAATCATCAACCAATAAGAAAATATACCATTTACCTCCCAAAGATGGTTGACGAGTTGGCCCCATTAAATCCATGTGCAAAAGTTCCAAAGGCCGTTTTGTACCTATGTGGTTCAAGTTCTTGTGTGCAGTCCTAGACTGTTTTCCCTTTTGGCAACCGCCACACACAATGTTTTGTTCAAAAGAAAGTTTCGGAACCCCCTTGACCACATCTTTGTTTGAAATTCTAGCAAGTTCCTTAAAGTTTATGTGACCTAGCCTTTCATGCCAAAGTGTTTCATTTTTCAAAGATGCTAGGTTACATTTTTCAGAAAATTTACTAGGAACTACATAACAATTGTTTTCTGATCTAACCCCTTTTAAAAAGAAGACATGGTTCTTATCAGTTACAGTGCATTCATCAGATGAAAAATTAACTGAATAACCATTGTCACAAAGTTGACTTATGCTTATGAGGTTAGTCTTAAGGCCATGAACAAATAACACATTATTTAGAACCGGGCCATCTGGAATAGCTACCGTTCCCTTTCCAACAATTTTGGAAGACCGACCATCTCCGAAAACAACAAGTCCTCCGGAGATTTTCTCAAAATTTTGAAAACAGTTTTTGTCACCGGTCATATGACGGGAACACCCGCTATCCAGATACCAAGACGAACTATCATATGCATGCAAGGAAACATTAGTAACAAGACAAGGGAAAATTTCACCTTTGCGCACCCAAACCTTTTTGGAATGCGTCGGTAATGGTCGTGAAGTTGATCTCCTAGGTGAAAGCGTCTTGCTAGAAGATTGCTGCTCCTTGATGATGTCGTCTTGAGCGGTGAACTACCAAGGCTCTTTTCCTTCAAATGTTTGCATTTGATTTCGAGGAATCACCTTTTGGTAGTCATTGCAAGAGGTGCTTGAGGTGTGCGTTTGGCTCCCGTCTTGCAATTTCTTCTTATGTGCCCTGAAATGCCACAACGAAAACATACCTTAGATCTTGACGATCCCGAAAAGGATGAAGTAGGCTTGTTGTCGTTGTTTGTCGTGAATTCCGGTGTCGGAGGAGGAGATACCGACTGAGGCACAAAAACTGTCCCACTCGAACTTGGACTGTCTCCAGTTTGAGTGTATCCGAGGCCGAACCTATTTGTTTGACCAAGACCAAGAAGCCTGTCCAACTTACTCCTTCCAGAAGAGAATCGCTTTAAATCGTCCTTTAGTTGGAGTATGGTCTTTGTCATTTCCATTTTATCCTGTTGAGCCTCGCCGTTGAGCTTCAAGAAGTAATTCGCTTTGTTCACCATATCTACATAATTCTTCTCGAATTGCTCATTGGACTCTTGAAGTGAAGCATTTACTTTTATTAGATTATCCCTTTCCACTTCAAGATCGGTCGAGAGAGAAGTTACCCTTTTTACTTCTTCTTCGAGATCCTGCAATCTCCCTCTCAACCCCTTGTTTTGTTTAGCCAGTTTCTTTGAATCCCTCAAAAGTCTGTGGTAGGCTAAAACAAAATCTTCACCTTCAGAATTACTCGATTCGTTGTCCGTAGCGTTCTTTTCAACAGTGGAGTTGGACAAGGAATCGGAGGTACTTGCCATCAAGCACATGAAGGGTGAAGATGTAGTGGACGCGTGGAATGCTGTCGCGTTGTCTTCTTCATCACTTGAGGATGACTCATTTGACGTTGAGTTGTCATCCCAAGTGACGACTTGCATCGCCTTCTTCTTTGCCGGATTCTTGTTGGGACACTCCGTTGAAATGTGGCCGTAGCCTCGACATTTGAAGCACTGAACTTGTCCCTCTGAACTTTTCTTATCCCTTGAGAAGTTCTCTTGCTTTCTTGACTTGTAACTTGAAGAACCCTTGCCTTTCTTCGACTTTCCGAAGGATGGAGTTTTGCTTGGATTACCCCTTCGAAAGTTGCGGCGAAACTTCCTTGTCAAGAGAGCGAGCTGCTTCTCAAAGTCCTCCATAGATAGGTATCGTCCGAGGAGGATGAATCCGCGTCTTCTTCCTTTGTTGTTTTCAATGCATAACCTGAAGACTTAGAAGAGGATGCTTTTCCAGAAGAATAGTTAGTAGAAAATGACATTTCATAAGTTTGTAAAGAACCAACTAATTCTTCTACACGCATTTCGTCCGGGTGTTTAATAGTTTCAATGGCTGCGACCTTCGGGCGAAATCGTTCAGGAAGAGTTCTTAATATCTTTCTTACAACTTTAAATTCTGGAATCTTCTCTCCCAAGTTAGCACATGAGTTTACGATGTCTTGCAATCGTGTGTAATAGTCTGTGAAAGATTCATTTTCTGCCATAGAAATAGAGTCAAACTTGCTCGTAAGCATTTGCAGTTTCTGAATCTTCACAGGTTAGTTCCCTCATGCGTAACTTGAAGAACATCCCAGATTTCTTTCGCAGTCTCACATGCCGAGACGCGAGAGAACTCTGTTTGTGACAAAGCATTAAATAGAGCATTAATTCCTTTGCCATTGTAAGAAGATGAATCAACTCTTCCTTGGTCCATTTCGACCTAGGTTTTAAGGTGCGAACATCACCAATAATTTCAGTTGGATTAGACCATCCTAATTCAATTGATTGCCACACCTGTTCGTCGATGGAAATTAAAAAGGCTTTCATCCGCACTTTCCAGTACGCATAATTTGTTCCATCAAAGAAAGGGGGTCGATTGATGTTTCCACCTTCAACCATTGTTTACAACCCTATTCCCGCTCTGATACCACTTGTTGGGTTATACTAATATGGATCTAAATAGGGGAAAAAACACCTAGAGGGGGGTGAATAGGTGTAAACAATAAACACTCAAAAAATCATTGCGCAATAAAACCCAATGCGGAAATAAAAATGAACACGCAAGATTTTTACGTGGAAAAACTCCAAACCGGAGTAAAAAACCACGGGACCGATAACACGGTGAAATCCACTAGAATTAACACACGTACAAGGTGATAAAGCGTACTCACAGACTGTGACACCCCCGGAATTTGGATTAGTCCTCTATATCAATGCTCCAATACGACTAAATCTCGAACCCGGCCATAGCATTCCACGGTAGCAAGATCCACGACGAACATGAGAGTCCACGTGCTTCAGCTAGAGTAGTTCTAGGATGGGTGACCTCGCTCCGAATGGAGCGTCACACCTTGAATCCACAAGGCCACGCACCAGCCGAAATGTGAGATGAGTCTTGGCTGAGCCAGGGTTATATAGCGGGTAGAGCGAGGCTCCCCGGCTAATGACCGTTGTGAGTGGAGTGCAGCTCCTCACAAGGTCGGCTAAGGCTAGCGAGACGAGTCTCACATCGCCTGGTGCTTGTGAGTGTGCTTGAGCCTGACGTGGACGTCAGGGCTTAAAGGGGGGAAAGAATGTGACACCCCCGGAATTTGGATTAGTCCTCTATATAAATGATATAATAGGACTAAATCTCTAACCCGGCTATAGCATTTTGGATGGTAGCAAGATCCAAGAGGAACATGAGAGTTAAGCGTGCTAGAGCTAGAGTAGTTCTAGGATGGGTGACCCCCTGGGAAGTGGGGCGTCACACAGATGACTCAACCTTTTCCATACGCTCCTAGTAGATCTTCTCCGCTCGCTCCACGACGCTTCTCGAATCCACGATCTGCGCCCAACGCTGAATCCTCAGCGTCCAACGTCGAATCCACGACGTCCGACCGAATCCACGGTCTTCACCCAGTAGCACGCTTCGAATCCACGAACGTACCTCGCTCCGAATCCACGAGAGCGGTTGCACCTTGAATCCACAAGGCCACGCGAGTCCACGCGCCGATTTGGTGTAAATCGTTGTTTTTGGGTGGTGATGATCCGCCGAATACTTAGATTAGAAATAGATCGGAAATACCATCTAAGTATTCATTGATTTGATTCTACTCAAAATCTGAGTTTGGAAAACCTAGAATCAAATCAATCAATATAGATGAAGAAACATAGAATTAAATCTATTGATTTCCTTTCTTCTCTATATGTGGATTGACCGTCCTTTCGGAATTGACGGCTTATGTGGATTACCCTAAAAATGAATCATAGGGTCTATTTATAGGTTAGAAACCATTGGAAGAAGATAAGGATCAAAAACCTGCCGTTTCTGAAAATTTTACGGACGGCGATCCGGATCGGAATTGGGCGATCCGGATTGCAGTAGCAAGAAAGACGGTTTCCAGAAAAACACTAGTTCGGGATCCGGATCGAAGTCCCCGATCCGGATCGTTCATACAGTTTCACCAAACATCAACGTTCGGGATCCGGATTGCAAATCCTGATCCGGATCGTGCAAGTAAAAAGGTAAAACTAGTGTTCGGGATCCGGATCATGAGATGCTGCGATCCGGATTGAACCAGTGTATGAACGAACACCCTTCGGGATCCGGATTGCAAAGCCCGATCCGGATCCTGAACATGTCCCATGTCCAGTTTTTGATTTTTATGCAATTAAACATTCTTCCAGGTGTTTCTACACTACAAGAAGTATTCAGATCATCAAAAATCTTTAGTTAAACATACCTGATCCTTTTGAATTCTTCTTTCTTGAGATTGAGGTATATGATCCAAACTTTCTTGTTAAGGATTTTTGTATTGGCGTATTTCGTGATGTTGAAGATTGAAGATGAAGACTTGACAAATCATTTACATCAATCTCAAAAGAATGGATTCAAATGTTCAGGTACGTTAAATTAAATAATCTTTGATATTTTGAATACATTCTTATAGCTTAGAAACACTTTGGAATATTTTCTATGCCCAAAGAATCAAAAACTGGACAAATTGGATGTTCAGAGTCCGGATCAGAATTTCTGATCCTGAACCCGATCAGGATCAGAATTCCGATCAGGATCAGAATTCCGATCCGGATCAGAATTCCGATCCGGATCAGAATTCCGATCCGGATCCCGAACCTTGTTTTTTCAGGAATTGCTGAAAAAAGACGACGATCAGGATCGCCGTAAATCCGATCCGGATCGTCGTGCGGGAAAATTTCTGTTAAGGCAGTTTTTGATTCTTATCTCTTTCCAAAAGGTTTCTAGCCTATAAATAGACCCTAATATCATCTTTTAGGGTTATCCCAAGGGGGATCAAAGGTAAGAATCCACATAGAGAAGAAAAGGTAAACACCTCTTAATTTTAGGTTTTCTTTCTCTATTGATCGGTTTGATTCTAGGGTTTTCAAAATCTATATTTTCGAAAGAATCAAATCGATGAATACTTAGAGGGTGCTTCCTTGTCTATCTATGATGATCTAAGTATTCAAAATATCATCACCAACAAAACAACGATTTTTCCAAGAAATCGGCGCGTGGATTCGCGTGGCCTTGTGGACTCAAGGTGTTACCGTTTCGTGGATTCGAGACGAGGTGCGCTCGTGGATTCGAGACGTGCTACTTGGTGAGACCGTGGATTCGGTCTGGCGTCGTGGATTCGACGTGACACGCCGTGGATTCGGCGTTGGACGCCTTCGTGGATTCGAGGTGCGTTGAGGAGCGAGCGGCGAAGATCTACTCGGAGCGTATGGAAAAGGTTGAGTCGTGTGTGTGCGTTATATCACCTTGTACGTGTTTTAATCTTAGTAGATTTCACCGTGTGATCGGTCCCGTGGTTTTTTACTCCTGGATTGGAGTTTTCCACGTAAAATCTTGCGTGTTATTTATTTTCCGCATCGGGTTATTTTTACGCAACGATTTTGGTGTGTTTATTGTTTACACCTATTCACCCCCCCTCTAGGTGGTTTTTCCCCTATTTAGATCCATATTACATATAACCCAACAATTGGTATCAGAGCGGGAATAGGGTTGTAAACATTGGTCGATGGTGGCAACATCAATAGACCACCGTTCTTCGATGGAACAAATTATGCCTACTAGAAAGTACGCATAAGAGCGTTTTTGATTTCCATCGATGAACGGGTTCGAAACAATAAAACACCCGGACGAGATCAAGGTAGAAGAATTAGTTGGTACACTTCAAACTTATGAAATTACCTTTTCTACTAACTCTTCTGCTGGAAAGCCCTCTTCTTCTTCCAAGTCTTCAGGTATGGCATTGAAATCAAAAGAACATGAAGACGCGGATTCATCCTCCTCGGACTCTGACGATGAGCTATCTATGGAGGACTTTGAGAAACAACTCGCTTTCTTGAAGAGAAAATTTCGCCGAAACTTCGGAAGGGGAAACTCAAGCAAATCTTCATCATTCTCGAAGTTCAAGAAAGGCAAAGGTGCTTCTACGTCAAAATCAAGAAAGCAAGAAGGTTTCTCAATGGAGAAGAAGAACGCTGAAGGACAGATCCAGTGTTTCAAATGCAAAGGCTTTGGCCGCACTACAACAAGATGTCCCAGCAAGAATCCACCAAAGAAGAAGGCTACGCAAGCCATCACGTGGGATGACTCTTCTTCTATGGATAAGTCATCTTCTAGTGATGAGGATACAAATGCCATCACATTCTTCGCATCCACGACTTCACCCTTCGTGTGTATTTCATTGATTGCATCTGGTTCGTTGTCTATTTCTTCCCAGGATGATCAAACGGCAACGGATGATGAACCAAGCGATTCCGAAGGTGAAGACTTTGCTCACGCCTACCAACTACTTCTACGGAACTCAAAGAAATTGGCGAAGCAAAATAAAAACTTGAGGAGAAGGTTGTTGGAACTCGAGGAACAACCTAATAGAGCAACCTCTCTCTCTCAAGGTCTCTTGAAGTGGAAAGGGACAACTTGGTTGAGAATAATACTTTCCTTCAAGAGATGAACGAGCATTTTGAGAAGGAACTTGAAAAATCGATGGATAAAGCTAATCTCTTCTCAAAGCTCTATTCCGAGGCACGACAAGGAAATTTTGAGATGACGGAGACCCTTTTCCAACTTAAAAAGGATTTGCATAGATTTTCTTCAGGACAAAGTAAGTTGGTTCGCCTTCTTGGTCTTGGTCATACTAATCATTTAGGCCTCGGATATGGCCGAACTTGTGAGGAACCAAGTTCGAGCAAGACAAGTTTTGTGCCCCAGTCGGTTGCTCCTTCTCCGACGGAAATCATCGTAGCCAACGTTGACAAGCCTACCTCATCTTCTTCGGGTTCAACTTTTACCAAGGTATGTCATTGTTATTTTTTTTGGGCACATAAGACCAAATTGCAAGTATGGAGCATAACGAGCAAATCAAGCAATACTTGCAACTACTACCATCAAGAACACGACTCGGGAAACGAAGAAAAATCTTCTAAGTGTTAAGACAGATGGTAGGACACCCCCTAAGCCGAAGTCATTGAGGAAATCAAAGAAAAGTGTATTGAGCGATTTTCGCATCCCTACGACCTCGGTAACTATTTTGTGTGACAACTCAAGTGCCATTAACTTTTCTAAAAACCCTGTGTTGCAGTTTAGAACAAAACACATTGAATTTTCCTAGAGAGCTAGTTGAATCAAGTTTTTACAAATTTCTTTTGTTCCAACTGAAGATCAATTAGTTGATTTTTTTTTTTTTTATAAAACCTTGGATCAAAAATATTTTATTTGCGAAAAGCACGTGGCATGCTTTCAATTACATAACTTTTTGAACCACTGCTTAGAAAGGTTTTTGTTTGTGTTTTGTGTTCTTTTTGTAATATAGAGCATTAATTGAGCATTTGCTATACTGACTTTATTTGCATCCTTTCATGTTTAGAGAAGTTTATTATGATTTGAATATCATTATAACTCATTTGATGCAATGATCATTTATTTCAATTATTTCATCACGAATTGATCAAAGTCATTACCTCTCTCAATGATCTTCTGGTATTTATTTTATCTTATTTGATGATTGAAATAAGTATGAACACAGGATCAATTTTTGGTTGAATACTGAATATCTTTCATAATTGATAGCCAATTGAGGGGGAGTTTATTATGTTTTTCATGCTCAAAAGATGTGGAAAGAGTTACATCCTTAATAGGAGTGTGAAAACTACCACCACATGGAGGAAAGAGCTACCACCTCGGTTG
Organism: Tillandsia fasciculata; assembly: GCA_029168755.2. Classification (NCBI taxonomy): domain Eukaryota; kingdom Viridiplantae; phylum Streptophyta; class Magnoliopsida; order Poales; family Bromeliaceae; genus Tillandsia; species Tillandsia fasciculata. The sequence goes on along the minus strand of CM054944.1, from coordinate 10,091,793 downwards.
TCCGAGTACTGTGTGCAGCTACCACATGTTAACCAAGCATGGTGATCTTGTTTAATCAAATAAAATACTTTTTGGAATACTTGACTATGTCAAATTCCAAGGTTGGTATAAGGTGGGATTTCTAAAAGATGCTCAAAGAGTCACTTCCCAAATATATTAACTAAATATATTATTTGACTTATTTGGGATTTCAAACATCTATCGATCTTGGTGCTTCATTTTCTTTGCTCAATTGAGAATTAGATAAACTCTATACTCATTAGATCGTGAAGGATGTTTGGAAATTGATCAACTTTAGAGGTTATAATTCTTTTAAATTTTCGTTTCACAATTTGGGATATTTTGATAGATTTATCATAATCTATTTCTTTCTATGTGAAATGATATTTTTGTATAAAGTTGATATGCAGAAATGCTTACATTTTTTTTGAATTTTCTAAAAATATGGGATTGATCTATTTTTAAAATTCCTTTTTGAAAAATGATCTTGATTCCTAGCCTCTACACATGTTAAGGATTGTTTGGGCAAAATTTTTCAAAATTTTGAAATTTAAACAATTTTTCATGTTCTTTGAGTTTTTGCTCACAGGTGCTATTTTTCAAATATTCTATAACAAAGGCTCTTGAGTGGACAATCATGTTCATCACCGCGTTGGTTAGCACGAGGATGACCAATAAATTAAGGAGAACAGAAAAGACTGATTGAATCTCAAAGGGGGAGAACATAGATGCTCAAGACAGGGGGAGAACATGGAGAACAGAGATGATAAAAAGAGATGCTCAACATAGGGGGAGATGAAAAAATGAGGAGCCACTTGCTGAGATTGTATCGATGAGAGACATGTGAATGTTGAAGCTCTTCGGGAACAACAAAGACTATCATCTGAGCAGGAGCGAATTTCAATTGAACAAGGTCAGATTTCTCTTGACCTGCAACGAATTGGTACAACACAAGTGGGTCAAGAAGTACAATGCACTGATGAAGTTGGACAAGAAGATTTTTGCAAAACTCGGATGCAGCAACTTCGATGACAACGATACCGGTTCAGATTGATTTTTGATGAAATTGACTTTAGTTATTTTTCTGACAAAAGGTTTTTCGTTTGTTTTTTTTTTTTCTCTCTTATAATTTTGGCTGGTTTTTGTGACAAAAAGGGGGAGAGAAGGAGAAAAGAACGAGCCAATAGATCATTTGAAAAAAGGGGGAGAAGGAAAAGAACGAACATGACCGGATAACTTGAAACTTGAAGTTTAACACTAACTATTCTACTGACTATTTTGCGTTGTAACTTCTAACAAGTTTTGTGACAGGTCATGCAAAAGGTATGAACATTTGAACTTTTTTGACATTATGGTTGGAACTAACCCTGATGATGGATAAAGATATGTGATATTTTGATTGTCTACTTTTATGCATATCTGATACCTAATGTCATATTAAATGTATAACTCTCTGGTTGCTTAACGATTACATTCTTGAGGTATTAATGATTTCTTGTTGTCAAGAATTGTTTCTTTTGCAGAGAGTACAAGATTTGAACACTCCTAGTTGCGTCTAAGTCTAGAGTTTGTTTTAGGAGGTTATCTCTTGTATTTACATTTATTTGGATCGTTCATGCGTATTTTTGTTGTATGGTGATAGCAACAAAAATCATCTTTTTGTTATTTTTTGTGGATTATGTGTTTTGTCACGAAACCGCCAAAGGGGGAGATTGTTAAGGATTTTTGTATTGGCGTATTTCGTGATGTTGAAGATTGAAGATGAAGACTTGACAAATCATTTACATCAATCTCAAAAGAATGGATTCAAATGTTCAGGTACGTTAAATTAAATAATCTTTGATATTTTGAATACATTCTTATAGCTTAGAAACACTTTGGAATATTTTCTATGCCCAAAGAATCAAAAACTGGACAAATTGGATGTTCAGAGTCCGGATCAGAATTTCTGATCCTGAACCCGATCAGGATCAATTCCGATCAGGATCAGAATTCCGATCCGGATCAGAATTCCGATCCGGATCAGAATTCCGATCCGGATCCCGAACCTTGTTTTTTCAGGAATTGCTGAAAAAAGACGACGATCAGGATCGCCGTAAATCCGATCCGGATCGTCGTGCGGGAAAATTTCTGTTAAGGCAGTTTTTGATTCTTATCTCTTTCCAAAAGGTTTCTAGCCTATAAATAGACCCTAATATCATCTTTTAGGGTTATCCCAAGGGGGATCAAAGGTAAGAATCCACATAGAGAAGAAAAGGTAAACACCTCTTAATTTTAGGTTTTCTTTCTCTATTGATCGGTTTGATTCTAGGGTTTTCAAAATCTATATTTTCGAAAGAATCAAATCGATGAATACTTAGAGGGTGCTTCCTTGTCTATCTATGATGATCTAAGTATTCAAAATATCATCACCAACAAAACAACGATTTTCCAAGAAATCGGCGCGTGGATTCGCGTGGCCTTGTGGACTCAAGGTGTTACCGTTTCGTGGATTCGAGACGAGGTGCGCTCGTGGATTCGAGACGTGCTACTTGGTGAGACCGTGGATTCGGTCTGGCGTCGTGGATTCGACGTGACACGCCGTGGATTCGGCGTTGGACGCCTTCGTGGATTCGAGGTGCGTTGAGGAGCGAGCGGCGAAGATCTACTCGGAGCGTATGGAAAAGGTTGAGTCGTGTGTGTGCGTTATATCACCTTGTACGTGTTTTAATCTTAGTAGATTTCACCGTGTGATCGGTCCCGTGGTTTTTTACTCCTGGATTGGAGTTTTCCACGTAAAATCTTGCGTGTTATTTATTTTCCGCATCGGGTTATTTTTACGCAACGATTTTGGTGTGTTTATTGTTTACACCTATTCACCCCCCCTCTAGGTGGTTTTTCCCCTATTTAGATCCATATTACATATAACCCAACATTTCTTTCATCTTCAATCTTCAAGACTTAACACTTTCCACGAAATACGCCAACTCAAATTCCGTAACATGTGTTTTGTTCTTGAGTGCAACACAGGGTTTTTGTAAATGTTTATAGCACTGGTGTTGTCACAGAGAATCGTTACCGAAGTTGCTGAAATTCGGAAGTCGCTCAAACACACTTTTCATCCAAATGAGTTGGGTTGAACAACTACTCGCTGAAATATATTCCGCTTCGGCAGTCGAGAGTGCAATGCAGTTTTGCTTTTTACTATGCCATGCAACAAGGCAATGGCCAAGATAAAAACATGCACCACTCGTACTTTTCCGATCATCCACAGATCCTGCCCAATCGGCATATGAATATCCTACAATGTCAAGACTTGTTCCCATAGGATACCAAATTCCGAAATTTATTGTACCTTTGATGTACCGGATGATCCGTTTCACCGCTTTCAGGTGAACCTCCTTTGGTGCTGATTGATATCTCGCACAGATCCCAACACTGAAGGATATATCCGGGCGACTAGCCGTGAGATATAGTAGACTTCCAATCATACTGCGATACAGTTTCTCGTCTACATTCTCACTATGTGATTCACTTCCAAGTCCCTTATGGCTAGTTCCCATTGGAGTCGGAAAATCCTTAGAATTTTCTAAATCAAACTTTTTGACCAACTCCATTGCATACTTGGATTGACACAAGTGAATTCCTTCATCACTTTGTTTAACTTGTAATCCAAGAAAATATGTCAATTCGCCCATCATGGACATCTCAAATTCGCTTTCCATGGTCTCCGCGAATTTAGAAGCATCATTATCTCTTGTTGCACCAAATACAATGTCATCGACATAGATTTGTGCAACAATGAAATTGTTTTGATAATGCTTCACAAAGAGAGTCCTGTCAGCTCCCCCTCGAGTATAGCCCTTTTCCAAAAGGTGCTTTGTCAACCTTTCGTACCATGCTCGCGGTGCTTGTTTCAGACCGTAAAGAGCCTTTTTCAAACGAAAAACATGGTTAGGTAGTTTATGATCCACAAAACCTTTCGGTTGAGCCACATAAACTTCCTCATTTAAAAACCCATTTAAAAAGGCGCTCTTAACGTCCATTTGAAATAATTTGATTTTAAAATGACAAGCTATCGCAAATAGGATACGAATGGACTCGAGTCTAGCTACAGGGGCGAAAGTTTCATCAAAGTCTATACCTTCTACTTGAGAGTAGCCTTGAGCAACTAACCTTGCTTTGTTCCTGATGATAGTACCATCTTCATTTTTCTTGTTCTTGAAAATCCATTTGGTACCTATCACATTGTGTTGCTTCGGAGGCTTCGTTAATTCCCAGACTTTGTTTCGCTCAAATTGATGGAGCTCTTCCTGCATTGCTTTAATCCAGTAGTCATCCTGAAGAGCTTCATCAACATTCTTTGGTTCGATTTGAGATACATAGCATGCGAATCCGCAAACCAATTGTCTCCGAGTTCTAACTCCTTCTTGTGGGTCTCCAATGATGTTCGATTCAGGATGATCCTTGGAGATGCGTAACGTTTGAGGTAACGGAGTACTCGGAGGTACACGTGATGATTCCTGCACATCAGATAAACTTGAAGAACCATTAGATGCATCATTATTATCGAAAGAATTGTTAGAAGAAGATGCATTAGCAGGTGTATCATCATCAAGAGAGATATCGAGGGTAGATTTTTCAGATGCAAAGTGAAAAGCTTCATCTACTTTAACATTTATCGATTCTACGATCGTCTTAGATTCTAAGTTAAAAACTCGATATGCTCTACTGTTTGTAGAATAACCCAAGAAAATCCCTTCGTCACTTCGAGAGTCAAATTTTCCAAGATTTTCGCGGTCACGTAAAATAAAACACCGACTCCCAAAGATACGAAAATATTTGATGTTAGGTTTTCTACAAAACCATAGTTCATATGGTGTATTTAAAGTCCCCGGGCGCAAATACACTCGATTAATTACATAGACAGCAGTGTTCACCGCTTCAGCCCAAAAATATAACGGTAAGTTCCGGCTATGAAGCATAACACGTGCCATTTCCTGTACGACCCTGTTTTTGCGCTCGACTACACCATTCTGTTGAGGTGTATAGGGTGCTGAGAATTCATGTTTAATGCCGTTAGAAGTGCAAAAATCAATGAATTTAGAATTTATGAATTCTCCACCTCTATCACTTCTAACACGAGTAATCTTTTCATTCTTTTCAATCATAATACGATGGCAAATCTCGTGAAAAGAATCAAAAGTATCAGCTTTCTCTTTTAAAAATGCTACCCAAGATATCTAGAGAAATCATCAACCAATAAGAAAATATACCATTTACCTCCCAAAGATGGTTGACGAGTTGGCCCCATTAAATCCATGTGCAAAAGTTCCAAAGGCCGTTTTGTACCAATGTGGTTCAAGTTCTTGTGTGCAGTCCTTGACTGTTTTCCCTTTTGGCAACCGCCACACACAATGTTTTGTTCAAAAGAAAGTTTAGGAACCCCCTTGACCACATCTTTGTTTGAAATTCTAGCAAGTTCCTTAAAGTTTATGTGACCTAGCCTTTCATGCCAAAGTGTTTCATTTTTCAAAGATGCTAGGTTACATTTTTCAGAAATTTTATTAGGAACTACATAACAATTGTTTTCTGATCTAACCCCCTTTAAAAAGAAAACATGGTCCTTATCAGTTACAGTACATTCATCAGATGAAAAATTAACTGAAAAACCATTATCACAAAGTTGACTTATGCTTATGAGGTTAGTCTTAAGGCCATCAACAAATAACACATTGTTCAGAACCGGGCCATCTGGAATAGCTACCGTTCCTTTTCCAACAATTTTGGAAGACCGACCATCTCCGAAAACAACAAGTCCTCCGGAGATTTTCTCAAAGTTTGAAAACAGTTTTTGTCACCGGTCATGTGACGGGAACACCCGCTATCCAGATACCAAGACGAACTATCATATGCATGCAAGGAAATATTAGTAACAAGACAAGGGAAAATTTCACCTTTGCGCACCCAAACCTTTTTGGAATGCGTCGGTAATGATCGTGAAGTTATTTCCTAGGTGAAAGCGTCTTGTTTGAAGATTGCTGCTCCTTGATGATGTCGTCTTGAGCGGTGAACTACCAAGGCTCTTTTCCTTTGAAAAATTTGCATTTGATTTCCGAGGAATCACCTTTTTGGTAGTCATTGCAAGAGGTGCTTGAGGTGTGCGTTTGGCTCCCATCTTGCAATTTCTCCTTATGTGCCCTGAAATGCCACAACGAAAACATACCTTAGTCTTGACGATCCCGAAGAGGATGAAGTAGGCTTGTTGTCGTTGCTTGTCGTGAATTCCGGTGTCGGAGGAGGAGATACCGACTGAGGCACAAAAACTGTCCCACTCGAACTTGGAATGTCTCCAGTTTGAGTGTATCCGAGGCCGAACTTATTTGTTTGACCAAGACCAAGAAGCTGTCCAACTTACTCCTTCCAGAAGAAAATCGCTTTAAGTCATCCTTGAGTTGGAAAATGGTCTTCGTCATTTCCAATTTTTCCTGTCGAGCCTCGCCGTAGAGCTTCAAGAAGTAATTCGCTTTATCCATTTACATGTTCCTTCTCGAAATGCTCATTTTCTCTTGAAGGGAAACATTTGTCTTGATCAGATTATCCCTTTCCACTTCAAGAGCGTTTGAGAGAGAAGTTGCCCTTTTTACTTCTTCTTCGAGATCCTGCAATCTCCCTCTCAAACTCCTTGTTTTGCTTTGCCAGTTTCTTTGAATCCCTCAAAAGCTTATGGTAGGCAAGAGCAAAATCTTCACCTTCAGAATTACTCGATTCGTCGTCCGTTGCATTCTTTTCAACATGGGAGGAGTTGGACAATGAATCGGATGTACTTGCCATTAAGCACATGAAGGGTGAAGATGTGGACGCGTGGAATGCCGTCGCGTTGTCTTCTTCATCACTTGAGGATGACTCATTTGACGTTGAGTTGTCATCCCAAGTGACGACTTGCATCGCCTTCTTCTTTGCCGGATTCTTGTTGGGACACTCCGTTGCAATGTGGCCGTAGCCTCGACATTTGAAGCACTGTACTTGTCCCTCTGAACTTTTCTTATCCTTTGAGAAGTTCTCTTGCTTTCTTGACTTGTAGCTTGAAGAACCCTTGCCTTTCTTCGACTTTCCGAAGGATGGAGTTTTGCTTGAATTACCCCTTCGAAAGTTGCGGCGAAACTTCCTTGTCAAGAGAGCGAGCTGCTTCTCAAAGTCCTCCATAGATAGGTTCTCGTCATCGTCCGAGGAGGATGAATCCGCGTCTTCTTCTTTGTTGATTTCAATGCATAACCTGAAGACTTAGAAGAGGATGCTTTTCCAGAAGAATAGTTAGTAGGAAATGTCATTTCATAAGTTTGTAAAGCACCAACTAATTCTTCTACACGCATTTCGTCCGGGTGTTTAATTGTTTCAATGGCTGCGACCTTCGGGCGAAATCGTTCAGGAAGAGTTCTTAAAATCTTTCTTACAACTTTAAATTCTGGAATCTTCTCTCCCAAGTTAGCACATGAGTTCACGATGTCTTGCAATCGTGTGTAATAGTCTGTGAAAGATTCATTTTCTGCCATAGAAATAGAGTCAAACTTGCTCGTAAGCATTTGCAGTTTCTGAATCTTCACAAGGTTAGTTCCCTCATGCGTAACTTGAAGAACATCCCAGATTTCTTTCGCAGTCTCACATGCCGAGACGCGAGAGAACTCAGTTTGTGACAAAGCATTAAATAGAGCATTAATTCCTTTGCCATTGTAAGAAGATGAATCTATCTCTTCCTTGGTCCATTTCGACCTAGGTTTTAAGGTGCGAACATCAGCAATAATTTCAGTTGGATTAGACCATCCTAATTCAATTGATTGCCACACCCTTTCGTCGATGGAAATTAAAAAGGCTTTCATCCGTACTTTCCAGTACGCATAATTTGTTCCATCAAAGAAAGGGGGTCGATTGATGTTTCCACCTTCAACCATTGTTTACAACCCTATTCCCGCTCTGATACCACTTGTTGGGTTATGTATTAATTGGATCTAAATAGGGAAAAAAACACCTAGAGGGGGGTGAATAGGTGTAAACAATAAACACTCAAAAAATCATTGCGCAATAAAACCCAATGCGGAAATAAAAATAACACGCAAGATTTTTACGTGGAAAAACTCCAAACCGGAGTAAAAAACCACGGGACCGATAACACGGCGAAATCCACTAGAATTAACACACGTACAAGGTGATATAACGTACTCACAGACGACTCAACCTTTTACCATACGCTCCTAGTAGATCTTCTCCGCTCGCTCCACGACGCTTCTCGAATCCACGATCCGCGCCCAACGCTGAATCCACAGCGTCCAACGTCGAGTCCACGACGTCCGACCGAATCCACGGTCTTCACCCAGTAGCACGCTTCGAATCCACGAACGTACCTCGCTCCGAATCCACGAAAGCGGTTACACCTTGAATCCACAAGGCCACGCGAGTCCACGCGCCGATTTTGGGTAAATCGTTGTTTTTGGGTGGTGATGATCCGCCGAATACTTAGATTAGAAATAGATCGGAAATACCATCTAAGTATTCATTGATTTGATTCTACTCAAAATCTGAGTTTGGAAAACCTAGAATCAAATTAATCAATATAGACGAAGAAACATAGAATTAAATCTATTGATTTCCTTTCTTCTCTATATGTGGATTTTTCTTTTTCGGTCGTATATGGATCTATTTTGGATTGCCCTAAAAAATGAATCATAGGGTCTATTTATAGGCTAGAAACCATTGGAAGAAGATAAGGATAAAAAACTAACTTTTCTGGAAATTTTACAGGACGGCGATCCGGATTGGAATTGGCGATCCGGATTGTCGTAGCGAAACAGACTTTTTCCAGAAAAAAGGACATTCGGGATCCGGACTGAAATTTCCACGATCCGGACGTTCATGCAATTCCTGCAAATTCCACGTTCGGGATCCGGACTGAAATAACCAAGGTCCGGACTGGAATTGCGCTTGAACTTACCTATTCGGGATCCGGATTGTGATGTCCGATCCGGATCCTGAACATGTCCCATGTCCAGTTTTTGATTTTTATGCAATTAAACATTCTTCCAAGTGTTTCTACACTATAAGAAGTATTCGGATCACCAAAAATATTTAGTTAAACATACTTGATCCTTTTGAATTCTTCTTTCTTGAGATTGAGGTATATGATCCAAACTTCTTCATCTTCAATCTTCAAGACTTAACCAATTTCACGAAATACGCCAACACAAATTCCTTAACACATTCCATACATCTTGAAGAAATTCCAACCCACCTCAAATGCATTCCGCAGGCAAACGCTGAAATCGGTGAAGCGCCGCACCGCTCACTGTCCAAAATCCACCGGAAACTGAACCTCGGCGCTCGGTCGCGCGCACCTCGGCCGGGCGTCCAGAAAATCCTGAAAGCTCACAGCACCCTCTAATGGCCTCTAGGATGCTCCAAAAGCGCTCGGTCTACTCCGCGGTCACAAAAAAATCCAAACAGTCGGCTCCCTGCGCACACTGCCCATGCTATGCCGCGGCTCCGCACAGTGCGCAGGGCCCTCGCGCGCGCTCCTCGCGGCCCGGGCAGCACTTCGCTGCACCCTCTCATCACAGGGAAGAAGAAAAAAGATGGAATTAATCCATTTCCCAACTCAAAATCCATCTCTGTCCGAATCCGGAAATTCGCAGAAAAATCGAAATCCAAAAACTCAGAACGCACGGTACTAACCTCTGAACGGTGTCCGTGCGTGCGCGAGCTCTCCTCAAATCAGCCGCGCTCTCCAACGTGCTCACGATCGGTATACGAAGCCTCGGCGTGAAGAACAACTCCTCCAAAAATCCACAGCCACACCCTCTCAACTCACTTTCTCAATCTCTCACACTCTCTTCCTCTTCTTCTCTTTTCTTTTCCTTGTTTTTTTTTTTTTTTTTTCCTTCTCTCTTTCCTTTCTCTCTGTCGTGGAGAAGAAGGCAGAGGGCTCATATATAGAGGGTGGCAAGGGAGAAAAACTGTCACGCCCCGGGGTCGAAACTGTGCCCCGGGCTCGCCAACAGATCCGCCGCCCATACGGAAAGCCCCGTATAGACGTAGCGACTAACCTGCAAAGAAACATCTACATTAACAGATATCAGAGCTGAAATAGTAGAGCTGAACTAAAAACATAAAATACAACTATCTCTCAAGTAAAAATATACAAACCATCCTCACAACAAAATACAAGAGTACAACATACAGTTTTCACATGCTTTTAAAATCATTTACTAGCATGCATGCTCCTACAATCATAGAATTAGCGTGCAGTCCAAAGATTTTGCAAGGAAGGTCACCCACCTGAACGCGCTAACTGTCCGTGGTTGTACAGCTAAGAAAGTCCAGAAGCAGCCAAATCACAGTATCCACCAAGCTAGCAACACGATAGTAGTGCTCACAATGTCCTGGGTACAAGATATTCCAAAATTACACTTAATTCCACACAATTTCCCAAATTACAAAAATCTGTGGTGAACAGTCCCATTCATGCGAAAATTTCACCTGTAAAACATCGTCCAAAAATTCGAGTAAAAATATGACGGTGATCCTCGCGAAGAGTAGATGTAGATAGAGTCCTGAAATGTCGAAATCTGATGTCCGAATGAGGAGATAAAAATCCGACAAGCAGGTGCTGTCCAAACCATCCAACAGTCACAAAGGGGGTTAAAAACGTACCCAAAACCCCAAGAGGAACTCAGTTCCAGAAAAAGTGTTACACACGAAAGTTGTAGATTTACCTCTTGTGAAACCGGTGCCACAAAAATCGTCCAAAAATACTATCGGGGTAGCTCTGTAGACCTCCCAGACTGAAGGGCGACGAAAACGGGCCTCCAATAGTAAATCGTCGCACTGCGCTTCGCTGCCGAAGTCGTCGAGTTCGCGCGCGCCGAAAAATCCGAAACTCCTTCAGCAGATGCACCAGAAGATAAGAAAGAACTTTGCTTAAGGGTGCAGAGGCAAAAGGATTCGGGAAAAGCCCGAAATATCAGGTGAAAGGGCCTATTTATAGGCCATCCCACGAAAAAGCCCGCAAAGAGGGGGTTATTGGGCTTTCGAGCCCGGTTTCCGGGCGCCCGAAAAGAATCGGGTGGCTACAGTGTTGGGCCCGGCCCAACACTGTGCGCGCCCGGATTCACCTGGAGCCGCCATGTGTCCCCGGGCTCTCCCCCGCGCCCGGCGCACGCGCGCCCGCGTATCGCGGAGCGCCGCGTGTCCCGACCGCGGTTCATGGGGCGGCTGCGCTCGGCCAACCACGGGGCGCCACGTGGCGCCCCCACGTCGGGGCTACCTGCCCCGTACGGCTCCCCAGGTGCGTGGACCGCGCGCGTGAGCCGGCCACTCGCAGGCCGCCACGTGGCGCGCCCTGGTCCATGCGTCAGGCCGCGAGTCCCCGTGGACCGCGCACACAACGCCCGCCAATAGCGAGCTGCCACGTGTCCCAAGCGCCGACCCATGCACCAGCGCCAAGTTCCCTCGACCGCGTCGTGTGCGCCGGCCAATCCGGTGCTGCCACGTGGCACCAGGCCGGTCCACGGCCTCCCCCATGCACCAAAATGCGCGAGAAACTTCTAGAAGCCCTTTTTGGGCTTCCGGACTCAGAATCAAACAAGCAAATAGCCATTTTCAAGTGTTTTTCCGTGCTGAATCCATTTCCGACCTCTGTTTGGCCTAATTCTTTTCAGAAATTTCGGCAAATCTAGCCGAAGGCCAACACAGCAAGAGGTAACACACAGGGTCCATCTGTGGCATCCAATTGATGCACCATGGGCCAGATACACCAATACTAGGTGTTCTAACAGTGGATTCATCGGAAGAACGCTGCAGGGGAACCAGGGCCACTACATCCTCCCCTACTAAAAGGAAGTTTCATCCCCGAAACAAAGCAGAGTAAAACAGGCGTACCTCAAGCAGAAGTCTCGAACAGAAAAGGGTAGGCAGCTTTCATCTCTGTCTCCAACTCCCAAGAGGTCTCGGGGGTCCCTGCCTACTCGACTGCCCCTCCTCCACCGCTGCTGGGCGCTTCGCCCCAGGAGTCGCTACGGGGGCCGGAGCCACCTCTGCCATAAGTACCTCTCCACTCTCCACATAAAGTGCCTGCTCCATCGAAGCCTCCAAAGTCTGTAATCTGCGGGAGCAGACGAACTGATAGATGTCCCGACGCAACCCTCTCTCAAACATGTAGATCCGGTGGGTCTCATCTCTGGCCACGTGGGGCATACAGGCTAATAGCCGATTGAAATCAGCTACGTACATGTGTACGGGCCTATCTCCCTGGCGGAGACTCCTCAGCTGCTCCTCCAAACTCTGCCGAACACTCAATGGAAAGAAGGCCCCAAGAAGCATACTACGAAACTCTTGTGATGATCCTGGTTTCCATGCACTGTTTTTCCCGTGAATCCAATGTGTGTAGCACCTATTGATGGTGTTTGGTCCACAGTGTGTCAAAGGGACAGCACAGATGGGTCCGTGGCAGTATTTATGGTTAGTTTGGCCTTCGGCGGGGTTTGCCGAATTTTAGAAAAGTTTCTAGGCCAAACGGATGGCGTATTTGGATTCAGCGCGGAAAAACGCTTGAAAACGGCTATTTATTCGCCGGATTTGGAGTCCGGATGCCCAAAAACGGACTCCCGGAAGTTTCTGTTGGTTTCTGGTGCATGGGAGAAGTCGTGAACCGCCGGAGCGCCACGTGGCGGGCCCTCATTGGCCGGTCCGCAGCAGCTGGTCCACGGAACGGAAGCGGCCGGGTGCATGAACCGGCGCTTGGACACGTGGCAGGTGTTGATTAGCGGGCTTTCGGTGCGCGGTCCACCGAATTTTGGGCGGCCGGTGCAGGAATCCTAGCGGCGGTGCACGGCATCAGGCGGGAACCACGTGTCGGCTGTCAGTTGGTCCGTCCCAGGGGCGCGGTCCACGGAGCTCCCCGCGCGGGTGCACGGACCCGGCTCAGGGACGCGTGGCGGCGGTCCATTGGTGGGTCCACGGTCGCGGCGCACAGGGGGGCAGGGCCTGGCGCACGCCAGGCGACCGGTCAGGCTGCGCCTGCCCGCGCGCCTGACCGCACAGTAATGGGGCGCGTGTCGCGTCCCCATTGGCGGTCGCGCTGCGGGTTTGACCGCGCGGTCGGGACGCGCGTCGACTGCTGGCGCGCCCCGCACGGCTGTGCGCTGTGCGGATGCGCGCCGATCCCCTGTGTGGACACACGGCGCCATTTCGATGGTTCCGCTCGGTCGGACGGGAAGCGTCCGACCCGCCCTGGCGGATCCGGGCCCAAGCTGCGGCCCGAATCCGATAAGGGCCAATTCTTCATTTTTGGCCTTTAAATAGGGCATTTGAAGCCCGATTTTCTTCTTTTCTGTTTTGAATCTCTCCGAGGTGCCTTATAGACATTTGTTCCTCCCTCAATCCTCTATCTACTGTAGCATTCCCGAGAATTGTGGAGGTTCGGATCCCGAGGTTTGCAATTTTTCCGGCGCGGCGCGACGATTGTTCTTCAGCTACCTGATTCGTCGCTTCTCGGTGTTCAAGCTCCCCCGGTTCACCCCGACATCCTATTTTCACGATTTTTGCGCCATCGGATTCTAGACAGGTAGGGCTTCAATTCCTCTTTTATGAGTTTCTCCTGGTTCAGAGGTTTTGAAGGTGATTTTGTGGCTTCTTTCTGACCCTTTTTCCGTCGCGGAGTTTTCGGACAGCACCATCTTGTTTTGGCGATAACTTCGCGCTCGAGCATCGAAACAGGGCGATTCAAAAGGGGATTTGCATCTACACATCGCGAGGAGTCTACTGGAATTTTCTTGGATTTTCGTGGATTTTCCCTGAGGGTGAGGAATCCCTTTTTACAGACTTTTATACTGCTGTTTTGGGATGAAGGTATTGTTGAGATAGTCCTCTTGTCGATTTTCGTTCTCAGCACAGAAAAATCGTGGGAAAACGTGCAGGTACTTGTTTCGACCGGACCGTCGCGTAGATCGCAGTGTATTTTTCGGGGAATTTTGTCGGCACGATTCGCAGGTAAAAATAACTGAACAGTGAATCTGATTTTTGAGGACAGATTACGGATTTAATTGAGATAGTAATTTGTGTGTAATCTTTGGGACCCATGGCACAGTATTGCGGAGATTCTTGGAGATCGAGCGCGGACTTCGCCGTCGGAACTTGGATTTAGCGCTCGAGGTGGGTACCGTTGCTTAACCTCCCACTTATGATGTCCCCACTAGGCCTATTGGAGTTGCTTCACCATTATGTTGCTAAATGAACCGGAATAAGTTAAAATGGCATTTTATTGAGAATTGGACTTATTGCTTGGGCTACATCTTAAAATGGACTAAGTATTAGTAAACGGATAATTCTTATTAAAATATGTCACTTAAACCTCACGGGGGGGGGGATCTTTGCTAATGGACTATATTACTCGTACATGTGGGACCTCAATATTGGGAAGGATAATAATATGTAAACCCTGTTCTTAAATAATGGACTTTGCATGCTTAAATGGACATCTAGTTAGGCCACCTTTTTCTGCTACACTATCATGCTGGAATTGACTTAGGAGAAACCATGCTTTCCTCTTTTTAATTATATTTGGGGGATAGTGCGCTCGGGTTCGAGCAGGGGCTGGGATAGTGTAGTCAGACAGTTGTGGGTTCTGGGACAGGCAGGCTGTGAGGGCAGGGCATTGCGGCAACCGCGGATCTTCGGCGGTTGACCGGACAGTGGTTATTGCATCAGATTGGGATAGAGGCTTTGGGCTTTCTTTTAGTGGATGGGTTTTCCCACTTTGATCAGAGTCATGATCCAGTCCTGCTGATTTGGTACTTGTTACCCAGGCATTATTTTGGTACTTGTTACCCAGGCATTATACTCGTGTGGGTCGCTCCCCTCGAGTGCCACTCCGGAGTGTGCGTTTTACAGGCTTCGAGTCTTCGAGACTCTCTTCTCCTATCGGTGTTATGCGTAGGCTGGCATACCCGATTTGGCAGGCAGAGCAGGCAGTACCAGTGCTTACTGGTGTATCGATTGGGTCTAGACAGGCAGGCATTTACATTCTGATGCATACATATAGCTATTCTATCAGTTAGCTCACTAGAGGCATGTAGTGGTAGCTCTATTCATCATCAGCAGTTTTATTTACAGCTTACCACCTTTGTTCATCTTTTCTGCCTCTTATAGTCCTAGTGGGCACATTTGAGTTGAGGTCTACCCACTAGGAGGAGGCTACTGTTTTATAGTAGTTCTCACTCCCCACTGCTTTTCTTCTTCTCTTCCCCTTTGTTTTGCAGAGTCGTCTGCGGCTAGTTGCAGGACCCTCCACAGCGGACCGAGGTAAGAGGATCGCGGATTAGATAGCGGTCCACCCAGGCACCAGTTCTATTATTAGCTGTACCCCGATACTCTCAGATACTCTACTTTTCATTTCTTTTTGGGTCTGGCTTCGGCCAGCTGGTTGTATTCGATTAGTGAGCTGGGAGAGACATATGTATTATTGAGAGTTTACTTTCCGCACTCTACTTTCTGCTTTATCTGAGATGTATTAGTTACTGTTTAGCTCTGTTTATGCTCTTTTATTATATCATCTATATCTGAGCAGGTTACCAGCGCTTCGTATACACGGGAAATTCCGTGTATACGGCGGATCTGTGGACGGGCCCGGGTTCTGGTTTACACCCGGGGCGTGACAACTCTGCCCACGAGAGAAGCTACGTCCCAGGCGGACCAGCTGGTCGAACACGCCGCCACCATGCCTCGGCGTTGCTCTCCAAAAAGTGAGTGGCCAACAGAACTCGAAACCTCTCGTCAATAAACAGGCTCTCGAAATGGCGCTCCATGGCCGTAATCCAGGACTCAGCCGCCCACGGCTCAGCACTCATGCCCGAAAAGCGGGGTGGATCAAACTGGCGGAACCTCATCAATAGGTCCACTACCTCCCGCTGCTCTGCCGAAGTCAACGATCCCGCCGTCCCAGACGGTGGCCTACTCGAAACCGGCTCAACCGAAACCGCCGGTGCAGGCTGCACAACAGGGGGCGCCACAACAGGTGAAGAAGGCACCGGCGAACTCTCAGGGGGTACTACCGCCGGCTGCGCTCTCTGCTCCATCATGAGCATCAACCGACCCACTGCCTCCTCCTGGCGCCGAGACGCCTCAGCCAACTGTGCCATCTGGGCACGGAGCTCCTGAACCTCTGCCTGCTGTCCCCGCCCCGAGTCCTCCTACTCGGGCTCAGAGGACGAAGGCTGCGATCGTGTCACCATCGAGCGTCGAGGAGGCATCCCCACCTGAGGGACAAAGCAAACAATTAGAACCCAAATCATCACTCGACCCAATCTAGCGAAAGTCAAAAGGCATGTCCCCCTTCCCGAAGTACTATGTTGTCTGCAGCCAACATAGTTGCCACCGAAGGAAGACATGTCTATCACTCATCCCAAACCGCTCGGGAGAGTTAGAAACCCAATCAGGACTCTCGCTAAACATCTCGGCTCTCGCGTGGGTCATCCTAGGGTCCAACCACAAGCCTAGGGTTCCTAAGTCCTCCAAGACCTACATCCTAGGCTCTGATACCACTCTAATCTATCACGCCCCGGGGTCGAAACTGCGCCCCGGGCTCGCCAACAGATCCGCCGCCCATACGGAAAGCCCCGTATAGACGTAGCGACTAACTTGCAAAGAAACATCTACACTAACAGATATCAGATCTGAAATAGTAGAGCTGAACTAAAAACATAAAATACAACTATCTCTCAAGTAAAAATATACAAACCATCCTCACAACAAAATACAAGAGTACAACATACAGTTTTCACATGCTTTTAAAATCATTTACTAGCATGCATGCTCCTACAATCATAGAATTAGCGTGCAGCCCAAAGATTTTCCAAGGAAGGTCATCCACCTGAACGTGTGAGGTCTCAGGATCCCCCGCGTAGGGTCTGCTGGTTGTTGGGTAGCTTTTAGTGGCCGTTGGGAGCGTTTGTGCATGTGTCGGGCCCGAGAAATAGATTTGTGATGCAATTTGGGATTTAGTTGCATCACTGGAGGCCTGCGTGGTGTGTCGGTGGTGTTTGCGCGCAATTTGGACATAAGTGCTGGACTTTGAGCTTAAAAGGAGATCCCGTGGAAAATTGGAGGACCCGTCGAGTGTTTAGTGGTGGTTTCGCGCGACGTAGATGTCAAATTTGGACTCCGGGCGAAGTTTGGATAAAAGATCACCTCTCCGGATGCCTTCGGAAATTTTTAGAGTTGGAATTTGGCAAATCGGACTTCAGAATTGGACCCGGCGCGGAAATCGGATCAAGTGGGCTATCCGGGGGCATTCGGCAAATTTTTGGATGAGAATTTGGAGAAACGGACATCATTTTTGGATTCAGCGTGCGAAATCGTTGAGAATGGACTATTTACTTGTTTGTTTTGGAACCCGGATGACGTGCGCATTTTTTGAGGCGACGCGGCACGAATCCCGAGGTGTGGCGTGGCACGGATCCCGAGGATCGCGGCGCGCATATCGAGGCGTGCGCGTACGGACGTGGCGTGGGCGCGACAGGCGCGCTGGGGAAGCGCGCCTTCGGCGCGAGTCACGCGAGGGCCGCCGCGTGGCGGGCCCCCGTTGGCGCCCGCGTGGGCGCGCGCCCGTGTGGCGCGCGCAGTGTCCCGCGCCTGCGCGGTGCGGTGTAACGCGCCCGTGTGGCGGGCACGTTGCCGCGCGCCGCATGGCGCTGTGAGCGCGCGCGTGGACCGGGCGCGCGCGCCCATGTGCCGTGGACCGCGAGCGGTGGCCCCCCATTGGCCGGTCCACCGTGGACCCCGGCTCCGTGGACCACTCATTTCTCCTCCTTTTCTTCTTCTTCTTCTTCTTTCTTCCCCGGACACCTTTTCTTCTCCATTTTCTTTCCTTTCTTCTCCAACCGAGAGCGAGAGGGTGTGAGGGAGGGAATTTTGGGTGGTGCGGCGGCGCATCGTGGGCCTCGTGGAGCGCGCAAGGTTTTCCAACGGAGCGGTTGGGCGGCGCGGCGCAGTCAAGGTAGGTCCCGCACTTGTTTTTAAGGTGTTTTTGGCACAGTTTTGGGGCGTTCTTTTGGACTGTGAATTGACCCTCTTGCTCTTATCTGTGTTAGGGACCGTGTTTTGCTACACCGTTTTGCGTGCGGACTCTGTTTTGCGTGCGGATTCTCGCACCGTGCTCCGTTTTGCGTGCGGATTTCGGCACCGTGCACCGTTTTGCGTGCGGACTCTATTTTGCGAGCAGACTTTGGCATCGTGCTCCGTTTTGCATGCGGATTCCGGCACCGTGCACCGTTTTGCGTGCGGACTCCGGCACCGGGCACCGTTTTGCGTGCGGATTCCGGCACCGTTTTGCGTGCGGACTCCGTTTTACGTGCGGACTCCGTTTTGCGTGCGTGCTCCGTTTTGCGGCGTGCTCCGTTTTGCGTGCGAACTCCGGCGGCGTGCTCCGTTTTGCGTTCGGATCGCGTGGAGGCCAATTGCAAGTGTCTACAAGCAATTGGTGGCAAATCGAGGTGGGTGGCCTTATCTCCAAGTTTTATGGACTGTACAGTAATTCTACTGATGTAGGTCTATGCATGATAGTTTATTTTCTTGTGTAGCATACTAGATTGTAGGAATTGTTATTCCTTTTATCATCTGTTAAATTGTAGTTATTTTGGAACTTGACCTAGCACCCCCGTCATATGTTGCATGTGTAACCAGGCCAGTAGAAAACCCTCACTTGGGCTAGGGTTATTTATGTTTAGACATCCACACTGTTTTTTTCCATTCCTGGACATAGTGTTATCCTCGCCCAGGTAGTGGGTCGAGAGGTCGGGACTTTCTTTTAGTGTAGGATGCATTTGCACTCGTGCTTGGGAGCAGAGTGGAGTCTGGTAGATGTAGTGGGTCGCTTTTCTGTGCCGGGAGCCGTTTGGATAAACGGTAGTCCCGGGAGGTGTAATGACACAACTTTTCTAGTATTATTTTACCCTCCTGCTAATAAAGTGTAAGTTAGAGGGAATTAGAATATCGGGCTCTTTAGAGTTGACTAACGTGCGGTGCAGGTATTTTTCGGTGATAGAGCTCGAAAAATGATGAACGGCGGTGCAATCGGATCCAAAATCCGACTTACGGATCTCCCGGAATGGGGTTCTGAAGGTCGCGGTAACCGTGGGGTGCATCGGAATCCGTGCAAAAGATCTGGCATGCATTTTGAGGAATCTCAGAATTATCTCTTAAGGAATTATCCTTAAGCAATTATCTTTGATGATTTATCCCGAAGGATTATCTGTAGGAAATTAATTAATTAACGAATTAATTAATTAGAGTCAAAAAATATCCGAGGAGTATTTTGACGGTACGTATGAGATAAAATAAAATAAAAGAAATTAAATTAATAAGAGGATATTTAAACCCCGGTTACCGGAAAGTGGAAAAACCCTAATTTAAAATACCGCCTTCTCAAACCCTCCTCTTTCGTGCGTACCGAAAACAAAACGAAACCCTAGTTTGAAAAGAAAAAAGGAAAACCCTAACCCGAGGAGAAAAGAAAGAAAGAAGGAGAAAGCGGAGGAACCCGATTGCCCCGATTGACGTCCGGAGACCGGAGAACGAGACGCCATCATCTACGGGGAGCGGATCCAGATCTCCAACGCCGCGAGAACCAAGATCGGTTCTTTATTTCCGATAGATTGAGGTTAGTGGTCGTTAATCCTTTCGTAGAATTTAATCGGGGGTTTTCCGTGTTCTTGTAAGGTTGTTTTAATCGGTACATCGATCACGGATTTTTGTTTGGTTTTGATCAATATTTTATTCTCGTTCTTGATCGGGTGTGATCGATGATTTTTATCGAATTTAATTGGTGGTTTTTAATCGGTTTCTTTTTATCGGGCTTCCGATCGACGTTTTGGTTGTTCGTCGATCGTTGGTTTAGTCATTAGAATTATCGAGTATTTATTCGGGAATTTTTGGGGGTGTTTCGTTGGAACATAGTGGGTTAACGGGAGGCCGCCGCCGCCGTTGTTAAACGGGAGGCCGCCGCCGTCGTTACCATGTTCGCGGGGTCGTCGCCGGGATCCCACGGGAACAAAAACGGAGAAGAAATCGCGAAACGGGAGCGAAAACAGAGAAAAAACGCGAAAAAATAGGGTTACTGTGCCTTTCCGTACAGGGTGGTCCACGGCCCGGGGCGTGCACCCGGCGCACGCCCGCGGCGCGGAAGCTGCGGACCCGGTGCACGCAACCGTGCACCGGCCTGCGCGGTGCACGCTCTAGGCGTGCACCCGGCGCACGCCTCCGCACCCGGGAAGTAAGACCCGGTGCACGCTTGTGTCGTGCACCGGCCCGGCCCGAAACGCGCGGTGCACGCTTCCTGCGTGCACCCGGCGCATGCCGCCGCCGCTTGTCGCCGTAAACCCGGTCCAGGGTTGCTCCCGTGCACCACCCGACAGCCCAAAGTTTGGTAGCTCCGTTTTTGTCCGTTTTTCCACCGTTTTGAGTGCCGTTTTCGCCGTTGGGATCACGATCTCCGCGGTTTTCTTGGCATGGCCACTTGGGATCTTTTTGGTCACTATTTTATTATGTCGGGTGTTGTTTTCGCCGGTGCTCCGCGCCTCGACGAAATCGTCGGGGGCGCGCCGCTGGGTCTCTTTTCTCATCGTTTTCGCCGTCGGGATCTTCCGGGTTTAATCATTATCGTCCCGAGTCGGCTACCGGTTGAGAATTGGGTTTTGTTGGATTTCCGTTAGCGGTTTTGGACTCTGACGGGGTTCGCGATGAAATAGTCGCGGTCCGGTGGTTGTTAGCCTTTGAGTTTACCGGTGTGATCTGAGTTTTCGGTTTTACTTGACGGTTTTGATTTGTTGGATTTTTGATTGACGTCGCGGTCCTCTAGGTGTAGTGATTTCGGTTTTGGTGGGTTCCTTATTGCAGTGGTTGGGGCCACTGATGTCACCTGATTAGGGTAAGGTGTTGATTTGTGCCTTTGGTTGTTTCGTTAGGCCGCGAGGAGTTCCGATTGCTTAAGAGGGTCACGGGAGCGGTCGTATATCTTCAACCAGGTGGGTTCTTTTGCATCAAGTACTGTAAGTGCATTATGTGCAACGTATCACTAAAGTATCTAATACTAACCGGTTTAATAAAGTAGATGAGATGTTTCTAATGTTTTAACCCTTCGCTTATTATGTACTGTTCTTTTGTTAATGCTTAAGGCGACCAAGGGTCGCAAATAATTAATTTACGCCGACCTCGGCATCCCATTTTGAATGCTGCACGTACACAGGCGGAATGGCCCCCGCATGGGTGTACTTTTCCGGAGAAGTGGTCTGAATGACCCGTGTGCCCCACGTGTGTTGTTTGGGGACCTGATCACGATGGCTAAACGTGTCGCCCACGCATCGTGAAGGGGTTAGAGCATCATGTGTCACGTGGGGAGATCGTCGATCTACCATGACGGGACGTGTCACGTGGGGAGATCGTCGATCTACCCTGACGGGACGGTGGTCACTAAAGTAAATAAAGTAATTAAAGTAAGTTTCAGGGCGAAGGATAGCGAAGGTTCCGGTGCGGTGTAACTCATTCTAATCTCCTGTTTGTTATTGTTATAACATCTACTTTATTTGTCACTGACTTTACCCACTCCGTGATAGGACCAACTAAGTAAGTACAACGGGACGGTGGTGAGGCAACGCGGACCTTGTGTTTGGCCGTATGAGGCCTTTTGTTAAACTCTCCATTGGTTATCTCTCTCTTTTCCCTCTTTAGTTATTTTGAGTGGATGTGGATCATGCTGGATATGTGGACATGTAATTAATTGTTTGGTTATGGTTACATTTTATGTTGACTTTGCGGCCATTTTACGATGTCAAAATGGTCTACGAAAATGCTTTTCAAAAATAGGGTGTCGTGCGGACACCACTTTGAAAACCCTGGGGATTTATCCTTTCAAAACAATATGGCCGCCTGAATGTGAATGATAGACGTTTCTAAAGAAATAGGTGTCGTGTGGACACCGTTTGCGAACTCATAGGTTCTTCCCAATGTTGTTGAATGTTAATACATATTTGTTCACTGTGGCTGTGTGGTTAAAGTGCATGTTGATTGTTGTGAATGACATTTTAGTAAACGTGACGCCGTGCATATACAAAGGAGACTCTGTCCGCTTGAAGGGTGAATTCGTATATGTGGCGGTCTGTCGCGCACCGGTAGGCGAGGTCATTCTCATCTGATTGTTTGATTTAAAAAAAAAAAAAAAATACACGTTTTCCGCTTATTTTGAGACCTCCGGGGCGTGACAGGAGGTACTCTACCCCTGTTGTGCTGTCGCCACTGTGTTAGTGGCAGTTGTGTGCTTGTGTTAGCTGGACCTAGAACCCAGAACCTTTTGACATACACATGATTTTAGTCTATCGATGTTTCCTTCCAAGCATCGAAGGGCCGCTGAAGTCTGTTCTTGTTTGATTGGACAAAGACATCAGCCCTTTGGGGTTTGGGTAAACACTTGTTTTTCTAACTGTTTTTCCTAAAAAGAACTAAAAATCATTAAAATGGGTTTCTCCTCAAATTAAGATGGTTTTTCAAAAAGATAACTACTTTTAGTCCTCACCCGTGTGGGTCGAGTGAAAATGGTTTTCAGTAACAAATGCCACCCATTTTCCTGTAAATTTTCCCACTCGTAAGGATTCGAGTGGTCTGGGTTCTAGGGACCATTCCTTTGTCGGAACGAAAGGCACGGGGGCCGAGCCTGGAACCTATTCTTGTTGATAGGGTTGTAGGTGTCGGTCTCTCGGAACTTTCGGGCCCTAGTTGATATCTTCTGCGTGTTGTACCGAGGTTTTCGTGTTCCCGAACTATAAGGGGGCCGGGAACTTCGATAGGCGGAGCCTAGAGTCTGTTCTTGTTTGATAGGGTTCTTAGCACCGACCTATCAGGTTTTCCAAACCCTTATGGTGTCGGCCCTTCCTGAGTTATCGATGTGGTTGGTGTTCTGTTGTGGGAGCCGTTGGAGTGACGGTGGTCCCAGCTGTGTGGTACTTTCTTTTAGTGAGTTAGTGTTGTGAGTTGAGTCGTTGAGGGTTCTCCGACATAGCCGTGAGAGTGTTTGGGCTTTTCATATTCGAGTCAAGGTTCTTTTCCCGACTGAGTTGTGTTTTCGAGCTTTGAGATACCGATCTGTTTGATCGTGGATTATAGCCTGCTGAACCTGGCCTTTTATGCTAGTTATGAGGTACTTGAGATACTTGAGTTCGTTGGGGTCGCTCCCCTCGAGCTACGCCCCGGGTGCGTTGATGATACCGAGCCTGACGAGGCTGCGATGATGCGACTAGTTGATACACTAGAGTTCGCTTGAGATTGAGATAGTCCTTGAGGGACACCCTACGTAAGTCCGTTCCTCCGGGATGTGCGGCAGTAGATGAGAGCAGGTTTGTTTGACTGGTCCAAAATGGGACAGTCATTGAGATTGGCTGGCATTGAGAGAGTGATGGCATAGCATGTGTCATAGTAGAGTTTTCTTTGAGCTTAGTACTTGTGACATATCGTCAGTAGTGAGTAGATGCATCATATTATCTTCTGTTCCACTTCTTGAGCATCTAGATAGAGGCATAGTAGCTGTAGAGATATCCTTTTCCAGCTCTTTTCTTTCCGTATACTTTGTTACTTTATGCCTCTAGTAAACTTAGTGGGCAGACCGTTGGGCTTGTTGACGGCACCCACTGAGAACTATTTTGGGAAGTAGTTCTCACACCCGTCGTGGTGTCTTTTTCCCCAGGAACTTCTTCTCCTGTTCCTGTGCTCCAGTTGCTGATCCTTCTGACCGGTTTCGAGGGAGTCGCGAGCTAGTTCCTTACCCGTCGTTGGAGTGTAGCTGTGGTGACCCTGACCCCCGTGTAGCTTCTCCCATTAACCGTGGTGTAGAACACCTAGTGTTGGTGTATCTGGCCCATAGTGCATCAAAGGGATGCCACTGATGGACCCTGTGTGATATCCACAGCTGGATTGGCCTTCGGCTGCATTTGCCGAATTTTCGAAATTGATTTGGGTCAAACAGAGGTTGGATTTGGATTCAGCGCGGAAAAACGCTTGAAACCGGCTATTTGCTTGTTAAATTTGGAGTCCGGATGACCAAAAACGGGCTTCCGGAAGTTTACGGGGTTTTTCGGTGCATGGGGGGTGTCGGTGGACCGCCGGCTGCCACGTGGCGGCCTGTGATTGGCCGGTTTGCGACGTTTGGTCCACGGAGCGGCGCGGCTGGGTGCATGAGCCCGGCGCTGGACACGTGGCAGGCAGTGATTGGCGGGCCTTTGGTGCGCGGTCCACGGGATTCGGACCGGCTGGTGCACAGTTTGAGCGCCGGTGCAGGGATTCGGGCGGGAGCCACGTTTCGATCCCTGATTGGCGGGCGCTGGGTGCGCGGTCCACGGAGTTCCCCGCGCGGGTGCATAGACCCGGCGCAGGGACACGTGGCGGCAGCTTAGTGGCGGGCTCAGCTTGCGCGGTGCACGGAGTGGGTGAAGTCCCGCCTCGGGACGGAGCGCGCGCAGGGGGGCGCTGACGCGGCTGTCGGCCGCACTCGAGTGCGCCACGCGTCGCGACGCGAGCGGTGGCCGTACTCGAGTGCGCCACGCGTCAGCACGCGGTTGGCGGTCCGTACCTACCCCGCTGACCGCGAGTGGGACACGTGGCGCACAGCGGACGGCCTTGCACCGCTGTCCCGTGTTATGGGGACACGTGTCAGCCCAGGAATTTTTCGGGCGCGTCGGACGGGGGCCGTCCGACCCTTCTTCCGGATTTCGGGCGCCCGAAAGTTGCGCCCGAAACCCGGCCCACTTGACTTTGGGCTGAGCCTATAAATAGGCTTCTTTGAGTGTTCTTCGGGCTTTTTAGACTCCTTTTCGCTGTGAGGTCTTCAGAGAAGTTTTTCCCCACACAGAGCACTATCCATTGGAGGACTTTGAGGATTTTTGGAGGCACGCATCCCGAGGTTAGCTATTTTGTGGCGCGGTGTGACGCTTGTTCACCTTCGACCCGTTTCGTCCCTTTTCGGTGTACGAGCTCCCCCGACCTACTCCGACCATCTTTTTGAGCGATTTCTTCGCCGCTGGATTCGTAACAGGTGAGGCTACGATTTTGGGTTTCACGTACATTTTCAGATTTCGCATTTTTCGAGGTGTTTTCTCGTGCTCATTGGGACCCTTCTTGCTGTGAGTTGTTGGTGAGGACAGCAGCTTCCTTTGAGAATATCTTTGCGCATAGGCTTCGGATCGAGGCGTTTTAAGAGGCAAAATTCATCTACATTTCGCAAGGAATCTCCTGGATTTTTCTCAGATTTTTCTGGATTTTTCACGAAGTTGAGAACCTCCTTTTTCTGTGGTTCTTTGTTACAGAAATTCTGTACAGATTGGATTGGGGTGTTCCCCTTGCCGGATTTTTATCTCAGCGTAGGAAGCTCCGTTTTGGGCGTGCAGGTACTTGTTTCGAAGCTATCGACACGAGGAATGCCGGGATATTTTTACTGGAATTTATTGAGCACTTCCAGCAGGTGATATTTTAGCATCTGTGCAGCTGAAATTCAGCATGTGATATTTGGACAGATTTTTGGGGATTTGTGTATAACTGTAGCCTATGTTGTATCCAGGAGGGATTGTGGACGGTGCTGAACCTGTTGGACATAGAGTTGTTATTTTCCTGGTTTTCTCAGCTGTACGACTCCGGACAGTTAGCGTCTTCAGGTGGGTGGCTTTGCTTTCAGGATCTACGGTCTGCGCGCTAATTCTATTGATATAGAATCATGCATGATAGGGATTTGGACTTGGTAGCATGCTAGAATTTGAGTGTCATTATTCCTTGTATTAATCTGATGATCGTATGATCTCTTCTGCTTCCTACCGCATGTTAAATATTTGTTATCTTGGAACCTGACCTAGCACCCCCGTCATATGTTGCATGTGTAACCAGACCATTAGAAAACCCTCACTTGGGCTAGGGTTATTTATGTTTAGACATCCACACTTTATGTTTCATCCCTGGACTTAGTGTTATCCTCGCCCGGGTAGTGGGCCGAGCAGTCGGGACTTCTTTTTAGTGTGGGATGCATTTGCACTCGTGCTTGGGAGCAGAGTGGAGTCTGGTAGATGTTGTGGTTCGCTTGTCTGTATCGGGAACCGTTTGGGGTAAACGGTGGACCCGAGAGACCTTGTTTTCCCCTGGTTGGGTTGTCGCCACTGTGTTAGTGGCAGTAGTTTACTAGTGTTAGCCGGACCTAGAACCTAGAACCCTTTTCGACATACACAAGATTTTAGTCTACCAATGTTTTCTTCCAAGCATCGAAGGGCCGCTGGAGTCTGTTCTTGTTTGATTGGACAAAGGCATTAGCCCTTCGGGGTTTGGGTAAAACACTTATTTTTCTAACTGTTTTTCTAAAAAGAACTAAAATCATTAAATATGGATTTCTTCTAGATCAAAACGATTTTCAATAACAAATGTCACCTTTTTCCTGTAAATCTCCCCACTCGAAAGGATTCGAGTGGTCTGGGTTCTAGGGACCGTTCCTTTGTCGGGACGAAAGCCACGGGGGCCGAGCCTGGAACCTGTTCTTGTTTGATAGGGTTGTAGGTGTAGGTCCCCCGGGACTTTCGGGCCCTGGTTGGTGTTTTCTGTGTGTTGTACCGAGGCCGTTGTGTTCCCGAACTATAAGGGGTCGGGAACCTCGATAGGCGGAGCCTAGAGTCTGTTCTTGTTTGATAGGGTTCTAAGCATCGGCCTATCGGGTTTCCGAACCCTTATGGTGTCGGTCTTTCCTGTGAGTTTAGTATTCTGTTGTGGGAGCCGTCTGGTGGACGGTGGCCCCCGGCTGTGTGGTTTTCCAGCCTGTGTGTGAGCGTTGGTGTCGTTGTCGATCTTGTTGATCGTGGGTTGGACTTTAGCCTGCATGAGCCATTTTGAGCTCGACAGAGATACGCGGATACTTTTCCTCGGTGGGGTCGCTCCCCTCGAGAGCCACTCCGGAGTTGGGCCTGTTACTTGCTATCGCGACTTGTCGACGCCGTCCCTCTGGCTGGGCCAGTTTTCACGGACACCCTACGGTAGACCCGTCCTGTTGAGGATGTGCGGCAGTAGGTGGGCGCAGGTTTGACTGGACCCTTTGCGGCAGTCAGTATAGATTTGGTGGGTATATTGTGTGTGTTAGTAGATGCATCATGTTTCCATCTGTTCCTTTTTCTTGAGCATCTAGATAGAGGCATAGTAGCTGTAGAGTTACTTTTCCAGCCCTTTCATTTCAGTTTTGTATTGTTACTTTATGCCTCTAGTAGACTTAGTGGGCAGACCGTCGGGCTTGTTGGCGGCACCCACTGAGAACTACTTGGGACGTAGTTCTCACACCCGTCGTGGTGTCTTTTCCCACAGGGACTTCTACTCCTGTTCCAGTCGCTCCTGTTGCTGCTTCTTCTGATCGAGGTAAGGGAGTCGCGAGCTAGATCCCTACCAGTCGTCGTCCTGAGAGTAGATGTACCCTTATTTACTTTTGAGAGTTCAGGTTGAGAGAACTTTGTAGTGAGGTATAGAGTTGTATTTATTTTACTGCTCGAGAGATTTCTGTATTTTGGTGAGGTTGGATTGTACTATTGAGAGTTGTAGTTGTTCACTTAGTTTTTATTTCTAGCAGTTTTACTTTCAGCTCTGATATCTGTTTAGTATAGTTGATCTTTTGCAGGTTGTCGCTTCGTCTATACGGGGCTTCCCGTATGGGCGGCGGATCTGTTGGCGAGCCCGGGTCGCAGTTTCGACGCCGGGGCGTGACAGATTAGGTGGTATCAGAGCCTAGGTTGTAGGTCATTATGGACTTAGAAACCCTAGGCTTGTGGTTTGACATTAGGATGACTGCGTGAGAGTCGTGACTGTTAGCGAGAGTCCTGATTGAGTTTATACCTCTCCCAAGGGATGGGATGAGTGACTGGCATGTTTATTCTCCTAGGCGATTATGTTGGCTGCAGACAACATAATGCTAGGGAATGGATGGCATGTCTTAGACTTTCGCTAGATTGGGTCGAGTGTTGTTGGTACTGTCCTGATGTTTGCTTGTGGATTGCAGGTGGGCACGATGCCTCCCCGACGCAGGGTGCAGACGCGTTCTCAGCCTTCCCCCTCCGATGAGCCTGGGCAGGAGGAGCCAGCACAGTGTCAGCAGAGTGAGGTACAGGAGCTTCGGGCTCAGATGGCTCAGTTGTCAGAGGCTGTTCGGCGCCAGGAGGAGATTTCACGGCACCAGGAGGAGGCCTCGCAGCGCCAGGAGGAGGCTTCCCGACGCCAGGAGGAGGCCTTGGGTCGGATGATGCTTATGTTAGAGCAGAGGTCACAGCTTGTGGTAGCACCCCCTGAGAGTTCGCCTGTGCCCTCTTCGCCAGCTGCAGCGCCCCCTGTGATTCCGTCAGCACCGGCAGTTCCTGTCGAGCCGGTTTCGTGCAGACCACCGTCTGGGTCGACGGGACCTTTTACTTCTTCTGAGCAGTGTGCAGCGGTGGATCTGTTGATGAGGTTTCGCCGGTTCGATCCACCTCGTTTCTCTGGTCTGGGTGCTGAGCCGTGGGAGGCCGAGACTTGGGTTACGGCCATGGAGCGTCACTTTGAGAGTTTGTTCGTTCAGGATCGGTTTCGGGTCTTCTTGGCAGCGCATTATCTGGTGGGTAACGCCGAGGCTTGGTGGCGGCGTGTGCGACCCGCTGGTCCGCCTGGGTCGCAGCTTCTCACTTGGGCGGAGTTCCGCAGTCTTCTTTTGGGGGCCTTCTTTCCTGAGAGTGTACGGCAGAGATTGGAGGAGCAGCTGAGGAGTCTCCGCCAGGGAGATCGGCCCGTGCATGCATACATAGCTGAATTCAATCGGTTGATAGCTAGTATGCCTCACGTGGCCAGGGATGAGGCTCACCAGATTTACATGTTTGAGCGGGGGCTGCGGCGGGACATTTATCAGCTTGTTCGCTCTTGCAGATTGCAGACATTAGAGGCTTCGATGGAGCAGGCGTTATATGTTGAGTCTGGAGAGGCAGTCATGGCAGAGGTGGCTCCAGCCCCTGTAGCGATTCCAGGGGCGAAGCGCCCGGCGCCGATGGATGAGGGGCAGTCTAGTCGGCAGGGACCTCCGAGACCTCCACGATCTCATCCTGAGGGTCGTGGGTTTCGTAGGCGCCAGAGATCAGGTGGGCCCCCGCAGCAGCAGCAGTATCAGCAGCAGCGACAGGAGCGGTGTGTCATTTGTGGCGGGCCTCATCCACCGTCGCAGTGTGAACAGAGACGGGGGCGGTGTTTCCTCTGTGGAGAGTTGGGACATTTCCGCGCAGCTTGCCCTCAGGCCATTTTGTCAGTGCGACCCCTTGCTACAGCACCTCCCTTGTCAGTTCAAGAAGCGGAAGCCCCTCCGGTACACCGTCAGACAGAGTGGGGTACGATGTCGGGACAGACGGGACGACGATCTTCAGCACCCAGCGGACGGGTTTATGCAGCCCTGGTGGAGGACACCCCGGCAGCGGATCATGTCGCGGCAGGTATGATTTTATTTCAGTTAGCTGAATTGAGCATTTCGTTACCGCTGCATCCTTTTGCTTTATTAGTTGAGCATCTGCATCAGCATCTTTGCATGGGTGTGGGTTAGGAAATTATGCTACATGTTTTAGCAATTGGATTCTTCCCTGTATCCTACGAGTTGAGGAGGTTCGCGGTGTATGATCAGTGCAGTTGAGACTTGGGACTTCACCGGCTGATGTGACGATTCAAGGACAGCTTCAGGACTTGGTTTGAGCACTCATGTTGGACTTGTTGGTGCGGTGCAGTGCTACGACTGATAATGGAATGAGAGCAGTTACCCTTCTGCGTGTTGGACTGGAGGAGTTCGTTTTCTCGGATTGTCGGCGTATCCTTCCGGCAGCAGCAGCTTCAGCGACTTTGGACAGACGCCACCTCGGAAGCAGTTGTGACGCTTAGGACTAGGGGTTGTGACCTTAGGAGTCCCGGTTAGGGATAGCTTTCGTTTTTGTGGCCACAGCAGGAACGGCACCAACACTTCTCTCACTTTTCCCGCCTTAGTACTGAAATTTACGAACAGGACGAAAACTTCGAAAGATTGCTCCAGAAATGGAGACAGTGCCCGAACCTGTTCTTGTTTGATTGGGGCGAAGGCACTGATCTTTCGAAATTTTTGAACTTTTCGCTAATTTCAGCTGTTTTCTAAATCGAGGGTTGGGGTTGATGACTTTCCTGCTGGTGGAGCCGTACCTTTCTTGTTAGTTTAGTGTTTGTGTTCTTTGGTTGTTTTGATTGTTTTTGTTTTGTTGTTGTGGTGTGTTGTTGTTTCGGGGACGAAACTTCCTTTTAGTGGGGGAGGATGTGGTGACCCTGACCCCCGTGTAGCTTCTCCCATTAACCGTGGTGTAGAACACCTAGTGTTGGTATATCTGGCCCATAGTGCATCAAAGGGATGCCACTGATGGACCCTGTGTGATATCCACAGCTGGATTGGCCTTCGGCTGCATTTGCTGAATTTTCGAAATTGATTTGGGTCAAACAGAGGTTGGATTTGGATTCAGCGCGGAAAAACGCTTGAAACCGGCTATTTGCTTGTTAAATTTGGAGTCCGGATGACCAAAAACGGGCTTCCGGAAGTTTACGGGGTTTTTCGGTGCATGGGGGGTGTCGGTGGACCGCCGGCTGCCACGTGGCGGCCTGTGATTGGCCGGTTTGCGACGTTTGGTCCACGGAGCGGCGCGGCTGGGTGCATGAGCCCGGCGCTGGACACGTGGCAGGCAGTGATTGGCGGGCCTTTGGTGCGCGGTCCACGGGATTCGGACCGGCTGGTGCACAGTTTGAGCGCCGGTGCAGGGATTCGGGCGGGAGCCACGTTTCGATCCCTGATTGGCGGGCGCTGGGTGCGCGGTCCACGGAGTTCCCCGCGCGGGTGCATGGACCCGGCGCAGGGACACGTGGCGGCAGCTTAGTGGCGGGCTCAGCTTGCGCGGTGCACGGAGTGGGTGAAGTCCCGCCTCGGGACGGAGCGCGCGCAGGGGGGCGCTGACGCGGCTGTCGGCCGCACTCGAGTGCGCCACGCGTCGCGACGCGAGCGGTGGCCGTACTCGAGTGCGCCACGCGTCAGCACGTGGTTGGCGGTCCGTACCTACCCCGCTGACCGCGAGTGGGACACGTGGCGCACAGCGGACGGCCTTGCACCGCTGTCCCGTGTTATGGGGACACGTGTCAGCCCAGGAATTTTTCGGGCGCGTCGGACGGGGGCCGTCCGACCCTTCTTCCGGATTTCGGGCGCCCGAAAGTTGCGCCCGAAACTCGGCCCACTTGACTTTGGGCTGAGCCTATAAATAGGCTTCTTTGAGTGTTCTTCGGGCTTTTTAGACTCCTTTTCGCTGTGAGGTCTTCAGAGAAGTTTTTCCCCACACAGAGCACTATCCATTGGAGGACTTTGAGGATTTTCGGAGGCACGCATCCCGAGGTTAGCTATTTTGTGGCGTGGTGTGACGCTTGTTCACCTTCGACCCGTTTCGTCCCTTTTCGGTGTACGAGCTCCCCCGACCTACTCCGACCATCTTTTCGAGCGATTTCTTCGCCGCTGGATTCGTAACAGGTGAGGCTACGATTTTGGGTTTCACGCACATTTTCAGATTTCGCATTTTTCGAGGTGTTTTCTCGTGCTCATTGGGACCCTTCTTGCTGTGAGTTGTTGGTGAGGACAGCAGCTTCCTTTGAGGATATCTTTGCGGACAGGCTTCGGATCGAGGCGATTTAAGAGGCAAAATTCATCTACATTTCGCAAGGAATCTCCTGGATTTTTCTCAGATTTTTCTGGATTTTTCACGAAGGTGAGAACCTCCTTTTTCTGTGGTTCTTTGTTACAGAAATTCTGTACAGATTGGATTGGGGTGTTCCCCTTGCCGGATTTTTATCTCAGCGTAGGAAGCTCCGTTTTGGGCGTGCAGGTACTTGTTTCGAAGCTATCGACACGAGGAATGCCGGGATATTTTTACTGGAATTTATTGAGCACTTCCAGCAGGTGATATTTTAGCATCTGTGCAGCTGAAATTCAGCATGTGATATTTGGACAGATTTTTGGGGATTTGTGTATAACTGTAGCCTATGTTGTATCCAGGAGGGATTGTGGACGGTGCTGAACCTGTTGGACATAGAGTTGTTATTTTCCTGGTTTTCTCAGCTGTACGACTCTGGACAGTTAGCGTCTTCAGGTGGGTGGCTTTGCTTTCAGGATCTATGGTCTGCACGCTAATTCTATTGATATAGAATCATGCATGATAGGGATTTGGACTTGGTAGCATGCTAGAATTTGAGTGTCATTATTCCTTGTATTAATCTGATGATCGTATGATCTCTTCTGCTTCCTACCGCATGTTAAATATTTGTTATCTTGGAACCTGACCTAGCACCCCCGTCATATGTTGCATGTGTAACCAGACCATTAGAAAACCCTCACTTGGGCTAGGGTTATTTATGTTTAGACATCCACACTTTATGTTTCATCCCTGGACTTAGTGTTATCCTCGCCCGGGTAGTGGGCCGAGCAGTCGGGACTTCTTTTTAGTGTGGGATGCATTTGCACTCGTGCTTGGGAGCAGAGTGGAGTCTGGTAGATGTAGTGGTTCGCTTGTCTGTATCGGGAACCGTTTGGGGTAAACGGTGGACCCGAGAGACCTTGTTTTCCCCTGGTTGGGTTGTCGCCACTGTGTTAGTGGCAGTAGTTTACTAGTGTTAGCCGGACCTAGAACCCAGAACCCTTTTTGACATACACATGATTTTAGTCTACCAATGTTTTCTTCCAAGCATCGAAGGGCCGCTGGAGTCTGTTCTTGTTTGATTGGACAAAGGCATTAGCCCTTCGGGGTTTGGGTAAAACACTTATTTTT
The DNA here is from genome assembly GCA_029168755.2 of Tillandsia fasciculata. Lineage (NCBI taxonomy): Eukaryota > Viridiplantae > Streptophyta > Magnoliopsida > Poales > Bromeliaceae > Tillandsia > Tillandsia fasciculata. The sequence continues at coordinate 10,058,899 of CM054944.1, read as the reverse complement.
CTAACTGTTTTTCTAAAAAGAACTAAAATCATTAAATATGGATTTCTTCTAGATCAAAACGATTTTCAATAACAAATGTCACATTTTTCCTGTAAATCTCCCCACTCGAAAGGATTCGAGTGGTCTGGGTTCTAGGGGCCGTTCCTTTGTCGGGACGAAAGCCACGGGGGCCGAGCCTGGAACCTGTTCTTGTTTGATAGGGTTGTAGGTGTAGGTCCCCCGGGACTTTCGGGCCCTGGTTGGTGTTTTCTGCGTGTTGTACCGAGGCCGTTGTGTTCCCGAACTATAAGGGGTCGGGAACCTCGATAGGCGGAGCCTAGAGTCTGTTCTTGTTTGATAGGGTTCTAAGCATCGGCCTATCGGGTTTCCGAACCCTTATGGTGTCGGTCTTTCCTGTGAGTTTAGTATTCTGTTGTGGGAGCCGTCTGGTGGACGGTGGCCCCCGGCTGTGTGGTTTTCCAGCCTGTGTGTGAGCGTTGGTGTCGTTGTCGATCTTGTTGATCGTGGGTTGGACTTTAGCCTGCATGAGCCATTTTGAGCTCGACAGAGATACGCGGATACTTTTCCTCGGTGGGGTCGCTCCCCTCGAGAGCCACTCCGGAGTTGGGCCTGTTACTTGCTATCGCGACTTGTCGACGCCGTCCCTCTGGCTGGGCCAGTTTTCACGGACACCCTACGGTAGACCCGTCCTGTTGAGGATGTGCGGCAGTAGGTGGGCGCAGGTTTGACTGGACCCTTTGCGGCAGTCAGTATAGATTTGGTGGGTATATTGTGTGTGTTAGTAGATGCATCATGTTTCCATCTGTTCCTTTTTCTTGAGCATCTAGATAGAGGCATAGTAGCTGTAGAGTTACTTTTCCAGCCCTTTCATTTCAGTTTTGTATTGTTACTTTATGCCTCTAGTAGACTTAGTGGGCAGACCGTCGGGCTTGTTGGCGGCACCCACTGAGAACTACTTGGGACGTAGTTCTCACACCCGTCGTGGTGTCTTTTCCCACAGGGACTTCTACTCCTGTTCCAGTCGCTCCTGTTGCTGCTTCTTCTGATCGAGGTAAGGGAGTCGCGAGCTAGATCCCTACCAGTCGTCGTCCTGAGAGTAGATGTACCCTTATTTACTTTTGAGAGTTCAGGTTGAGAGAACTTTGTAGTGAGGTATAAAGTTGTATTTATTTTACTGCTCGAGAGATTTCTGTATTTTGGTGAGGTTGGATTGTACTATTGAGAGTTGTAGTTGTTCACTTAGTTTTTATTTCTAGCAGTTTTACTTTCAGCTCTGATATCTGTTTAGTATAGTTGATCTTTTGCAGGTTGTCGCTTCGTCTATACGGGGCTTCCCGTATGGGCGGCGGATCTGTTGGCGAGCCCGGGTCGCAGTTTCGACGCCGGGGCGTGACAGTAGCGGTACCCCCCCTTCAGAGGAGAGCTTCAGTAGATTAGTTTACTTCTTTTTCCTCTGTTGAGAGACCTTTGTTGTGAGGTATAGAGTTGTACTTTATTTTACAGTTTGAGAGACTGTTGTAGTGAGGATATTTTTGTATTGAGAGCTTGTACACTGATTTATTTATTGGAGATATCTCCCTTTTGGGTGTTTTTTATCAGAGGACTTTTTATACGATCGTATTTGGGGAGATGGATATTGTATTATTTTCAGTTGTACAGTGATTGAATTTCAGTTTTTAGTAGTTTATTTTCAGCTCTGATATCTGTATACTGTAGTTGATTCTTTTTGCAGGTTAGACGCTTCGTCTGTACGGCAGTTTCCGTACAGATGGCGGATCTGTTAGCGAGCCCGGGTCGCAGTTTCGACCCCGGGGCGTGACAGAACGCGCTAACTGTCCGGGGTTGTACAACTAAGAAAGTATAGAAGCAGCCAAATCACAGTATCCACCAAGCTAGCAACACGGTAGTAGTGCTCACAATGTCCTGGGTACAACATATTCCAAAATTACACTTAATTCCACACAATTTCCCAAATTACAAAAATCTGTGCGAAAATTTCACCTGTAAAACATCCTCCAAAAATTCTAGTAAAAATATGACGGCGATTCTCGCGAAGAGTAGATGTCGATAGAGTCCTGAAATGTCGAAATCCGACGTCCAGATGAGGAGATAAAAATCCGACAAGTAGGTGCTGTCCAAACCATCCAACAGTCATAAAGGGTGTTAAAAACGTACCCAAAACCCCAAGAGGAGCTCAGTTCTAGAAAAAGTGTCAAACACGAAAGTTGTAGATTTACCTCTTGTGAAACCGCCGCCACAAAAATCGTCCAAAAATACTATCGGGGTAGCTCTGTAGACCTCCCAGACTGAAGGATGACGAAAATGGGCCTCCAACAATAAATTGTCGCATTGCGCTTCGCTGCCGAAGTCGTCGAGTTCGTGCACGCCGAAAAATCCGAAACTCCTTCAGCAGATGCACCAGAAGATAAGAAAGAACTTTGCTTATGGGTGTAGAGGCAAAAGGATTCGGGAAAAGCCCGAAATCTCAGGTGAAAGGGCCTATTTATAGGCCTTCCCACGAAAAAGCCCGCAAAGAGGGGGTTATTGGGCTTTCAGGCCCGATTTCCGGGCGCCCGAAAAGAAACGGGCGGCTACAGTGTTCGGCCCGGCCCAACACTGTGCGTGCCCGGATTCACCTGGAGCCGCCACGTGTCCCCGGGCTCTCCCCCGCGCCCGGCGCACGCGCGCCCGGGTATCGCGGAGCGCCGCGTGTCCCGACCGCGGTTCATGGGGGGCTGCGCTCGACCAACCACGGGGCGCCACGTGGCGCCCCCACGTCGGGGCTACCTGCCCCGACCTGCCCCGTATGGCTCCCCTGGCGCGTGGACCGCGCGTGCGTGAGCCGGCCACTCGCAGGCCGCCACGTGGCGCGCCCTGGTCCATGCGCCAGGCCGGGAGTCCCCGTGGACCGCGCACACAACGCCCGCCAATAGCGAGCTGCCACGTGTCCCAAGCGCCGGCCCATGCACCAGCGCCAAGTTCCCTGGACCGCGCCGCGTGCGCTGGCCAATCCGGTGCTGCCACGTGGCACCAGGCCGGTCCACGGCCTCCCCCATGCACCAAAATGTGCGAGAAACTTCCGGGAGCCCCTTTTGGGCATCCGGACTCAGAATCAAACAAGCAAATAATCGTTTTCAAGCGTTTTTCCGTGCTGAATCCATTTCCGACCTCTGTTTGGCCTAATTCTTTTCAGAAATTTCGGCAAACCTAGCCGAATGCCAACACAGCAAGTGGTAACACACAGGGTCCATCTGTGGCATCCAATTGATGCACCATGGGCCAGATACACCAATACTAGGTGTTCTAACAGTGGATTCATCGGAAGAACGCTGCAGGGGAACCAGGGCCACTACAAAAATAGTGGGAGATGAAATGACCAAAGTGCCCTCACTTAAAATATCCAAACCTGCTTAATTAAGCTCCCAGAGGTGCTGAGTACGGGTACCCCAAACTGTGTACGGGTACTAAACCATTTTGTTCCGGAACCAAATGTTGGGTTCCCGAACACAGCATGCAGTTTCGGAACCCAGACCTTGATTCCGGAACACAATGCTCCAAACCTCCAAATCCGAATCTGAAGCTTCCTAATCCTCGCCGACAACTCACTTTATGCCCCGGAAGCTTCCGCAACACTCTGAAATCTCCCGAACCCCACTATAAACAGAAAGTACATATGTCCAAAGCTTTTTCCCACTCAGAAAGCTCAACCGTGGAGTCGGTGTGCTCAATCCAACAATCCGGTACTCTCACGAGAAAAATCCTCACTTGGATTCTTTTCTCATTTCCTTCTCCGTTCATTTCTTAACTCCAAAGCAGGTTGTAATCAATTACCGAATCGATTAATTAATCCTTTAATTGCCAACTCCTACTCACTTGTCGTCTTCGGGGCCTCCACATCAAACCGAAACCTCCCGAACTCCGCTGTAACCTGAAAATACACATGCTCCAACACTTTCCAATTTTCTGTGCACTACCGCGGAGTTGGTTCTCTATCCAATCCAGTACTCTACAAGTACTCTACAAGACACAATGCCCCAAAGTCACTGATTCAAACTGGGCTTCCAAGTTCGACTCCGCTAACTCACTTTTCCTCCTAGAGGATTCTGCGTCGATCCGAATCAATCAGAACTCATTTGTAAATCCAAATGGAACACGCCCACGGCGATCTCTCCGCACCACGCCATCTCGCGAGGTCGGTGCACTCTACAAAGTTAACACCGCAGTCTACGTAATCAATCGTGTTAATTTGCGCCCGGGTACTTTAAATACACCATATGAGCTATGATTTTGTAGAAAATCAAATATCAAATATTTTAGAATCTTTGGGAGTCGCTGTTATATTTTACGTGATCGTGAAAATCTTGAAAAATTCGACTCTCGAAGTGACGAAGGAATTTTCATGGGTTATTCTACAAATAGTAGAGCATATCGGGTTTTTAATCTCGAATCTAAAACGATGGTAGAATCTTTTAATGTTAAAGTAGATGAAGCTTTTTATTTTTCATCTGATAAATCTACTCCTGATATCTCTATTGATGATGATACTCCTATAAATGATAATGAATCTTCTCATGATAATTCTTCTGATAATATTGATGCATCTCATGGTTCTCCTAGTTTATCTGATTGTCTGCGATTTCGAATGATTCATCTCGCGCGGTTCACCTCTTTTTCTTTTCGGGTTTCCCGAGGGATGGTATTCACGATTCAGATGAATATTTGTATGTGGATGGGTATATGTGGGTATCAGGTATTGCGGATCCATGACTTCCAATAGACGCAAGCATCTATTGTTAAATACCCCCGTGTGATTGGGGCACCTTCAATTAAGAGACCTTTATGAGGAGGATAGAATAAATTGTATTCTAATGATTGACCAAATCCTAAGTATATGTGTTAGGATTTAGCTGGGTTTGCAATTGATTAGATCCCGAGTATATGTGTTGAGGACTAGTCGATATTAAACTCTACTTATATGTGTTAGAGTTTAATTGGGTTCAATTGGCTCTAAATATATGTATTAGAGTTCAATTATATTTGATTTCACATTTGGCGTATGTTCCAAAGTGGAGACACGACCAAACCCCAAGGATATGTATTGAGGTGGGTCGGATTTGATGCCACTCGCAAGTAGGAGGTGGCTAAGTCCTGTATGTATTAGGATTGGCCGAGTTTGATATGTTTTTCACTCTAGTTATATGTGCTAGAGTGAGAGGTTGACTAACCCTAAGGTACCGTTTGGTTCGGGGATAAGGAAAATTTTATTATACCGGGGATAGGTATAGATTATGGTATTTGCAGGAATTAGTGTAAATTTGCGTTTGGTTGAGTTTATGAGTTATACCGGGTTTAAAGAAAATTGTGTTTGGTAATTTATATAGGAATAAGGAGAATAAGATGAATAAGAAAAAATTGTGTTTGGTTGAGTATAGAGGAATAAGAAGAATTGAGAGGGGATAATTATGTGTTTTGACTATTTTGCCGTTTAAAATAAAGTTTAAATGGGAGTAAAAATTTTAATTTTTAAATTTATATAAATTTTAAAAAATATATAATAAAAATTAAAGTTTAAGTGGGAGTAAAAATTTTAAATGAGAGTAAATAAAAATTAATTTTTAAATTTTAAGTGGGAGTAAAAATTTTAATTTTTAAATTTATATAAATTTTAAAAAATTTATAAAATAATTGTATATATTTTATAAATTTTAAATTAATAATTTTTTTTCCAAAAATGAAATAAAATAAAATTTTTAGATTTATTAAAAAATAAGTTAAAAAAATAATATTTATTAAATAAAAAATTTTAAATTTTAAAATTTATAAATTTAAATATCTTTTAAAAAATTCTAATTTAAAAAAATAAAAAAACTAATTTTTATTATTAGTGTATGGAAAAGAAAGGAAAAAAAAAAAAAAAGAAAAAAAAAAGTGCCGTGGAGAGAGAGAGAGGAGGTGCAGAGAGAGAGAGAGAGAGAGAAAAATTTAAAATTTTTAAATTTTGAAAATTTAAAATTTTAAATTATAAATTTTAAATTTAAAATTTAAATTTTAAATTTTAAATTTTAAATTTTAAATTTTAAATTTTAAATTTTAAATTTTAAATTTTAAAATTTAAAATTTAAAATTTAAAAATTTAAAATTTTTAAAATTTAAAAATTCTAATTTAAAAAAATAAAAAAACTAATTTTTATTATTAGTGTATGGAAAAGAAAGGAAAAAAAAAAAAGAAAAAGAAAAAAAAAAGTGCCGTGGAGAGAGAGAGAGAGGAGGTGCAGAGAGAGAGAGAAAAATTTAAAATTTTTAAATTTTAAAAATTTAAAATTTTTAAACTATAAAGTTTAAATTTAAATTTAAATTTAAAATTTAAAATTTAAAATTTAAAATTTAAAATTTAAAAATTTAAAATTTTTAAAATTTAAAAATTCTAATTTAAAAAAATAAAAAAACTAATTTTTAAATGATGGAGAATGGGTAAAAAGAGAAGGAGCTCGGGTGAAGATGGAATCGAGGAAGCCTCGATTCCAGTGCCGCGGAGTTGGGCGAAAGCAATTCCAGGGGGGGTGGGAATTGGTATTCCCACCCCCATCCCCCCTAATCCCGATTTATAGGGATTTCAATTCCCTATAAATCTATTCTCGTTTGGGAATGGATTCAGGGATAAGGGGGTTATTCCCCCCTTATCCCTGTTACCAAACGGCCCCTAAGTATATGTATTAGGATTAGTTGAGTTGATTTGGTTTCTACCCTAGATATATGTGCTAGAGTAAAAGGTTAACTACACCCTAAGTATGTTTATTAGGGTTAGTTGGGTTGGTTTGGATGAACTCTAAGTATATGTGTTAGAGCTCGATCGAATTGGATTTGACTAAATTCTAAGTATATGATTTAGAATCTAGTCGGTTTGTATGTAGTTTTGCCTTAATTATATGTGTTAAGGCGATGAGATTGAGTGGGTTTTGAGTTTTATTTATGGATTGGATTGGGCTTTGGGTTTTATTTGTGAATCAAATGGGTTTTGGGTTTTATTTGTGGATCAAATGGGTTTTGGTTTTTTTTATTTGTGGATCGAATGGGAAGAATTTTTTTGTGGTGGAATCTGGGAGGAGTTTTTTTTTTGTGGTGGAATATGGGACGGTTTTTTTTGTGGTGGAATATGGGTGGAGTTTTTTTTTGTGGTGGAATATCGGACGAGTTTTCAGACAAGGAAAAGAAAAATCTCCCCTTTTTATAGTGGGGATGGGCAGAGAAATATCGCGTGGGGTTTGTTGGGATTTGTTGAGGGGTTGGCGAGAAAATGCGGGTTTGTTGAGAAACGACGTACGTGGGAAAATGGTTTCGTTGAGAAAAGTACGTGGGAATGTGGTTTCGTTGAGAAAAAGACGAGGTTCAAATTTGAGAAAATTATTATATTCAAATTTCGAATTTTAAATTTCGAATTTTAGATTTAAATTTTAAAATTGAAAGGATATGTTTAAAATTCAAATTTTAAAATTGAATATGTTCAAATTTCAAAATTGAACGATTATGTTCAAATTTCAATATGTTGAGAGAGTATGGTTGTATTTAAATTTCAAATTTCAAAATTCAAAATTGAATATGTTTAAATTTCAAAATTGAAGGTTATGTTCAAATTTGAGGAAGTATGGTTGTATTTAAATTTCAAATTTCAAATTTCAAATTTCAAAATTGAACGGTTATGTTCAAATTTGGGAAAGTATGGTTGTGTTTGAATTTTAAATTTTAAATTTCAGAACTGAATATGTTATGTTTAAATTTGAGGAAGTATGGTTGTATTTAAATTTCAAATTTTAACGATTAACGGACGAGAGAATTTGCTCGGATTCAAAAGTTCAAAACAGAATATAGACAAAGTTTGGGTAAGTCAATTGAGAGATATTTAAAAATGTCGTTTAAGATTTGGATAAGTGTGTTTGAGATAATTGACGTATGAGAAATTTCGGTTGGATTCAAAAATTTAAATTTGAGTATATGTGGCATTTGAGAGATATTTTGAAATTTCGTTGGAAATTCAAAATTCAAAATTTAATTTGAACATAATTTTTGAAATTGAATCTTTAAACAAGAAGTTGACTATAATGTAAGGCCCGCTGGGCAGAAAAAAATAGGATCCGACTTAAAAAATCGACGGAGCTTTGATGAGACCCATAAGCTTGTGTTCACAAATGGCCTAAGCTTGTGTTCACAAATGGCCTATTAAAGAATTGAATTTGTTGGACCCAAATTATTAATATGTTAAAAATTTTGGGCTTTTACGGGGCTTATATAAACAAATCAATATTACAGACCAGCCATAATCTTTCCCCCAATTTTTTTATTATAATTTTTTTTTTATGCCAACACTGATGTGCAGGAATCATCACACATACCTGCGAGCACTCTGTTACCTCAAACGCTACGTATCTCCAAGGATCATCCAGAGTCAAATATTATTGGAGACCCACAAGAAGGAGTCAGGACTCGGAGATAATTGGTTTGTGGAGTTGCATCCATGTTGGAACCAAAGAACGTTGATGAAGCTCTTCAAGATGATTATTGGATTGAAGCTATGCAAGAAGAGCTCCATCAATTTGAAAGAAACAAAGTCTGGGAAGTAACAAAGCCTCCGAAGCAACACAACATAATTGGTACTAAGTGGATTTTCAAGAACAAGAAAAATGAGGATGGTACCATCATTAGGAACAAAGCACGCCTAGTTGCTCAGGGCTATTCACAAATTGAAGGTATAGACTTTGATGAGACGTTCGCCCCGGTAGCTCGTCTTGAGTCAATTCGTATCATTTTTGCGATTGCTTGTCATTTCAAAATTAAACTCTTTCAAATGGTCGTTAAGAGCATCTTTTTAAATGGTTTTTTAAATGAGAAAGTTTATGTGGCTCAACCGAAAGGTTTCATTGACCATAAACTACCTAACCATGTTTTTCGATTGAAAAAGGCTCTTTACGGTCTAAAACAAGCACCGCGAGCATGGTACGAAAGGTTGACAAAGCACCTTTTGGAAAAGGGCTACACTCGAGGGGGAGCGGATCGGACTCTCTTCGTGAAGCATTTTCAGGATAACTTCATTGTGGCACAAATCTATGTCGATGACATTGTATTTGGTGCAACAAGAAACAACGATGCTTCAAAATTCGTTGAAACCATGGAAAACGAATTTGAGATGTCCAGGATAGGCAAGCTAACATATTTTCTTGGATTGCAAGTCAAACAAAGTGAATAAGGCATTTATATATGCCAATCCAAGTATGCAAAGGAGTTGGTCAAGAAATTCGGATTAGAAAACTCTAAAGATTTTCTGACTCCAATGGGAACTAGCAACAAGGGATTAGGAAGTGAATCTCTCAGTGAAAGTGTAGACAAGAAGCTTTATCGTGTAGGTTTTTAAGGATCCACAAGGATCTAAATAGGTACTATCAAACAACTAGAGGGGGGGTGAATAGGTGTAATACTTTAAAAACACAATCTCAGTGCAAAATAAAAACCAATGCGAAAAATAAAAATAGCACACCGAGATATACGTGGAAACTCCAATCCAGGAGAAAAACCACGGGACCAACACGCAATAACAATCCACTAAGAAAAGAAGAATAACAAGGTGATTACCGACTCCACGGACTCAAACCCCTCCTTCAACTTCTTCGGACCTTGCGCTCACCGATTGGATGTCCACGCAATAACAATCCACTAAGAATAGAAGAATAACAAGGTGATTACCGTCTCCACGGATTCAACCCCTCCTTCAACTTCTTCGGACCTTGCGCTCCACCGGTTGCACGTCCACTGCACACGTTCGAATCCACGAACGCCACTCGAATCCACGAGCACACGTTTCGAATCCACGAAACGCCTTTAGCACACCGAATCCACGATGCCACGTCGAATCCACGACGCAAACTCAGCCGATAAGAATATAGGCTTCGATGGTGATCCTTTGCTTAGATTATCATTGAAGAACCGTAGAAGAAATCTCTAAGCAAAGATTAGATCAATTCGACAAAAGATATGTTCTTGAAAGAACCGTCGAATTGACCTAAAAGAGGCTATAAAGAAGAACGATAAAAACCTAGCCTCTAGGGTTGCTCTCAAGTGTTTTATAAAATAAACGGTATAGCTCCCACGTTTTTGAGAAACCCTAAATGTCTATTTATAGTTTAGAAACCTTTGGAAAGAGATAAGAATCAAAAACATACCTTATCTGGAATTTTTCAGGACGGCGATCCGGATCGGAATTACTGCGATCCGGATCGTCGTAACGAGATTGACGATTCCAGAAATCCAAGGGTTCGGGATCCGGATCGCAAGGCCCGATCCGGATCGTTCATGAATTTCAGCAACATCCAATGTTCGGGATCCGGATCAGAATAGGCTTGGATCCGGATTGGATTTGCACATGAACTAATACCCTTCGGGATCCGGATTGGATCATCTGATCCGGATCCTGAACATGTCCCATGTCCAGTTTTTGATTTTTATGCAATTAAAAATTCATCCAAGTGTTTCTACACTATAAGAAAGTATTCGGATCACCAAAATTATTTAGTTAAACATACCTGATCCTTTTGAATACTTTCTTCTTGAGATTGATGTAACTGATCCACAATTCTTCATCTTCAATCTTCAAGACTCAAGACATTGAGTGTCAACTTGAGCTCTTGTTGAATCTTCTCTAAGTCTTTGATTGCTGATTGACAATTTGATCCCTTTAAGACTCCGACTCAACTCACTGACTTGACTCACGAAATATGCCAACACCAAAAGCCGTAACAATCTCCCCCTTTGGCAATTTCGTGACAAAACCCAAAAATACATAAAAACGCTCAAGTCACTCATCTTAAACCAAAAAATCGAAATTCAATGTCATCACCAAAACATTGATTTTCTTTGCGTGAAAGATCCAATAAATACAAAATTACATCTGAACCAAACAGTCCTAGAACATACTCTATGACTTAGGACTTGGAGTCTTAAAGTGATGTAATTCCTGCAAAACAAAACTCCAAACAAAATCAAACGTTAGTCGTTAGAAATTAAAATCCTACATTTGATTCGTCTTCCTTTTGGTTCTTTTGTTTTTCGGCTCTTTCAATTTTTTCTTTGTCTCCCCCTATCTTGAGCATCTCTAACATGTTCTCCATGTTCTCCCGCTTTGTGATACGATCATCATTTTCCGTTCTCCCCCATTTTTCCATTTTCGTTTGTCCTCTCTTGATGATCCGTCATTTCTCTTCTCCCCCTTTTTGTCACAAATTGTCAAACAGTGAACATACTAGACAAAAGGAAATCACTACCAACATTAGTTCATAGAGAAAGAGAGATAAAAGCTCAGTTCCGGTATATAACAAAAATGCAGATTGCGTACCGGTACCAGAAGGCAAAAATCAAATAATTCTTTGAAACAAATCCAGATTTTAGAATCTTTTCAAATACCGATTTGTATTCCATCAAGAAATCAATTTAAGTGCTTTAACCAATGAATTAACAAGATGTCATTCAATCCAATTAATTTCACAAAATTAAAAAGATTTACTCCTAAATCATGAAAAGCAAAGATAAAACATTATAAACAGTTTTTCATGTTATATTCATCAAACACAAGTCATCAAAAATAATCTTGAGATCCAAACTCTATCAAGATGTAACGAATTTACAAAGATGACTTACGGAGATTTCCAAATGACATCAATCTTGAATTCTACCCTTTCATCAGAATAATTTAGAAAAATTCCATAATAACCAGAAAAGTATGTAAGCACTTTAGCGCATCAACTTTAAACAAAAGTCATCGTTTCATGCAACAAGAAATAGATTATACCAAATCTATCAAAAATACTCAAAAATGAAACGAAAATTTATGAAAATTAAAACCCTTAAAGTTGAACAACTTCAATCACATCTAACATGATCTTATGCGTAATGCCTTTATCAAATCATCAATTTGGTAAAGAAAATGAAATACCAAGATCAATAGATGTTTGAAATCCCAGATAAGTTAGATAATATATCTAGACAATCTGTTGAAGAGAGTGGCTCTTTGAGCATCTTTCGTTAAAAATCCACCTTATACCAACCTTGAAATTTGACAGAGTCAAGTATTTCAACATGCATTTTATTTAATCAAAAATTAAAAAACCATGCTTGGTATACATGTGGTAGCTGCACACAGTACTCGGACGACCGAGGTGGTAGCTCTTTCCTCCATGTGGTGGTAGTTTTCACACTCCTCATTGGGATGTAACTCTTTCCACATCTTTTGAGCATTTTACTTTTCTTTGACTCCCCCTCAATTGGCTATCAATTATTTAATATATAAGGTATTCAACCAAAAATTGATCTCGCATTCATACTCGACTAAATAGTCAAATAAGATAATGACTATACCAAGAGATCATTGAGAGAGAAATTGACTTTGATCACTTAAAAGATGAATTAATTAACATAAATGATCATTGCAACATCGAAATATTATGATGTCAAAAGCATAATAGATTTCTAAATGCGTGAAAAGATGCAATTAAAGTCAATATAACCAATGCTCAACAATGTGTTTTGTTCTTGAGTGCAACACAGGATTTTTAGGAATGTTTATAGCACTTGTGTTGTCACAAAGACTTCACACAACCTAGATAGATTAAGCATCTAAAGATCACACATGATTTCTAAAATTTGATGCTTATAACTATCAAAAACTCCTATAATGAAGTATCTTCAAGATTATGATTATGGAGTAAAGTTGATAATCCATATAAAATTAATTGGAGTGAATGAACGTGAAGCCCTTTTTACTCAATGCACTTGTTCAATAAAAACCCTTTTGTTCAAAAACAAAGTATAAAAACAAAGAGCATTGAAAAACATGTAATGCAAAGATTAAGAAAAATATGAAGGGAAAACCAATCAAAGCATTACATACAGTCATAAGCTATTTAGAACTTAAGACAAGGAAAGATATCACCTTTCCGAATCCAAAATCGCTGGATTTTGGGTTGTCTTGATTCGTTGTGGCCGGGGGTTGTCCGCTTTGACTGTTGATCCACCTTAGGTCTTTGCCTCGCAATGATCCACTTGTATGATTGATGTTGTGGCTCGGACCTTTGGTGGGTTGAGTGAACTCCTTTGACTTGATGTGTCTTTTGATTCCGTTGAGTCCGCTCCGTAGATGAAGTTGCCGAAGGATTTTTCTTTCTCTTTTTCGGGCAATTCTTCACCAAGTGTCCTTCAAGTCCACAATGGTGACAAGTTCTTCCTTTCAATTTCGTTGTGGAACTTGAAGCCTTCACAGTTTGGTTCTTTTTAAATCCCAAACCAACCTTGCTTGTTTGACCTAATCCGGACATACTTTCTAGTTTCTTGGAACTGGTTGAAAGCCTTTGTATGTCGGATTTGAGTTCATGAACTTGCTTGGTCAAAGCTTGGTTGGTGACATGAATTTCCTCAAACTGCTTTTCAAGAAAACCAATCTTGTCCATATATGATTTAACGATTGTCTCCGATTGGTTTATCTTTTCTTGGAGGATTTTATTGTTATCCAATAAAAGCTCTCGTTCCTCCTCGAGATCATGAAGTTTGATCTTTAAAGCTTGATTCTCGTCTTGAATCTCAAGTCGTTGCTTCCTCAACTTCTTGATATGCTTGGCCATCTTCTTTGATTCCGCAAGAAGTTGTTGGTATGCCTCAACGAGTTCTTCTTCGTCCGACTCCCCCTCACTTGATGACTCTCCTCCGGATGTTGATGTTTCATGCAAAATCAAAGGAATAGAGTCAGTGACTAAAGATGATAAGCACAAATTAGAAGAGGGAATTTGAGAGGCATGAAAAGCAACAACTTTTTCCTCTTCACTTGAGGTCGATTCATCGAAACTAGAATCGTCCCAAGTTTTTGCTTGCAAAGCCTTCTTTTTGTATGATTTCTTAGAAGGACAATCCGTTGAAATATGGCCGTAGCCTTTGCATCGATAACATCGGATTTCCCCTTCGAAATCATCTTTTTCTTTTTCTTTAGAAGGTTTTGCAACGCCTTTGAGTTTAGAGGATTTAGAACCCGATGATCCTTTAGATGGTTTCGTGGATGAAGATCCATCGGTTCGATTCTTCCAAAATTTCCGACGAAATTTCTTTGTGATCCGCGCCAATTGTTCTTCAAAATCGGCAAAAGAGATTTCATCGTCGGAACTTGATTCGCTATCTTCTTCCTTTGTTGATTTGAATGCAATACCTGTAAGCTTAGAAGAAGACTTGGAAGAAACTTGATTAGTAGGAAAAGTCATCTCATAAGTTTGCAAAGCACCTACTAATTCCTCTACACTCATCTCATCCGGATGACTAACGGTTTCAATGGCGGTAACCTTTGCCCTAAACCGTTCCGGAAGAGTCCGAAGTATCTTTCTTACAATTTTCGACTCCGGGATCTTTTCTCCTAAATTAGCACATGTATTAATTACATCTTGAAGTCTAGTGTAATAATCTGTAAACAATTCATGCTCTTCCATATGAATAGAGTCAAATTGACTTGTAAGCATCTGGAGCTTTTGAATTTTTACAAGATTAGTACCCTCATGTGTAATTTTGAGAATATCCCAAATTTCCTTCGCGGTTTCACACGCGGAAATTCGTGTAAACTCAGTCGAGGAAAGAGAATTAAATAAAGCGTTCATACCTTTCCCATTGTAAGAAGATCTTTCGATTTCCTCTTTGGACCATCTAGAGCGAGGTTTTGGGGTAGTAGAATTTCCTACTTCCTCAACAGGATGCACCCAACCGTATTCCACGGTTTGCCATACCCGCTCATCAATTGAGATGAGAAAAGCTCTCATCCGCACTTTCCAATATGCATAATTGGTCCCATCAAAAAGAGGAGGTCTAAAAATATTACCACTTTCATCCGACATGATAGATAAACCTAAAACCCGCTCTGATACCAATTGTAGGTTTTTAGGATCCACAAGGATCTAAATAGGTACTATCAAACACCTAGAGGGGGGTGAATAGGTGTAATATTTAAAAACACAATCTCAGTGCAAAATAAAAACCAATGCGGAAAATAAAAATAGCACACCGAGATTTACGTGGAAACTCCAATCCAGGAGAAAAACCACGGGACCAACACGCAATAACAATCCACTAAGAAAAGAAGAATAACAAGGTGATTACCGACTCCACGGACTCAAACCCCTCCTTCAACTTCTTCGGACCTTGCGCTCACCGATTGGATGTCCACGCAATAACAATCCACTAAGAATAGAAGAATAACAAGGTGATTACCGTCTCCACGGATTCAACCCCTCCTTCAACTTCTTCGGACCTTGCGCTCCACCGTTTGCACGTCCACTGCACACGTTCGAATCCACGAACGCCACTCGAATCCACGAGCACACGTTTCGAATCCACGAAACGCCTTTAGCACACCGAATCCACGATGCCACGTCGAATCCACGACGCAAACTCAGCCGATAAGAATATTGGCTTCGATGGTGATCCTTTGCTTAGATTATCAATGAAGAACCGTAGAAGAAATCTCTAAGCAAAGATTAGATCAATTCGACAAAAGATATGTTCTTGAAGAACCGTCGAATTGACCTAAAAGAGGCTATAAAGAAGAACGATAAAAACCTAGCCTCTAGGGTTGCTCTCAAGTGTTTTATAAAATAATCGGTATGCTCCCACGTTTTTGAGAAACCCTAAATGTCTATTTATAGTTTAGAAACCTTTGGAAAGAGATAAGAATCAAAAACATACCTTATCTGGAATTTTTCAGGACGGCGATCCGGATCGGGATTACTGCGATCCGGATCGTCGTAACGAGATTGACGATTCCAGAAATCCAAGGGTTCGGGATCCGGATCGCAAGGCCCGATCCGGATCGTTCATGAATTTCAGCAACATCCAATGTTCGGGATCCGGATCAGAATAGGCTTGGATCCGGATTGGATTTGCACATGAACTAATACCCTTCGGGATCCGGATTGGATCATCTGATCCGGATCCTGAACATGTCCCATGTCCAGTTTTTGATTTTTATGCAATTAAAAATTCATCCAAGTGTTTCTACACTATAAGAAAGTATTCGGATCACCAAAATTATTTAGTTAAACATACCTGATCCTTTTGAATACTTTCTTCTTGAGATTGATGTAACTGATCCACAATTCTTCATCTTCAATCTTCAAGACTCAAGACATTGAGTGTCAACTTGAGCTCTTGTTGAATCTTCTCTAAGTCTTTGATTGCTGATTGACAATTTGATCCCTTTAAGACTCCGACTCAACTCACTGACTTGACTCACGAAATATGCCAACACCAAAAAGCCGTAACATATCGTAGCATGATTGGAAGTCTACTCTATCTCAAGTCTAGTCGCCTGGACATATCCTTTAGTGTTGGAATTTGCGCGAGATGTCAATCAGCACCAAAGGAAGTTCACCTGAAAACGGTGAAAAGGATCATCTGGTACGTCAAAGGAACATTAAATTTCAGAATTTGGTATCCTATGGGCACAACTCTCGACATAATAGGATACTCAGATGCCGATTGGGCAGGATCAGTGGATGATCGGAAAAGCACGAGAGGTGCATATTTTTACCTTCGCCATTGTCTTGTCGCATGGCATAGTAAAAAGCAAAACTGCATTGCACTCTCGACTGCCGAAGCGGAATATATTTCAGCAGGAAGTTGTTCGACACAACTGATATGGATGAAAAGCGTTTTGAGCGACTTCCGAATTCCTGCGACTTCGGTAACTATTCTTTGTGACAACACTAGTGCTATAAATATTTCTAAAAATCCTGTGTTGCACTAAAGAACAAAACACATTGAACTTAGATATCATTTTCTAAGAGAGCTAATTGAATCAAGTATTCTTCAAATTTCTTATATTTCAACTGAAGATCAATTAGCCGATATTGTAACAAAACCTTTGGATCAAAAACGGTTTATTCATTTGCGTAAAGCAATTGGAATGCTTTCTTTGAAATAACACTTTTTGAAACCATTGCTTAGGTTAGGTTTTGTTTTGTGTTTTTGTTCTTTATCTATGCTTGTACATAGAACATTAACTGAGCATATGTTCTTGACTTTAATTGCATCTTTTCATGTTTTAGAAATTTATTATGATTTGGATATCATAATAATTCATTTGATGCAATGATCTTTTATATCAATTAGTTCATCTTTAATTGATCAAAGTCAATTTCTCTCTCAAATGATCTCTTGGTATAGTTTTTATCATATTTGAAAATTGAGTTAAGTATGAACATGAGATCAATTTTTGGTTGAATACTTCATATCTTAAATAATTGATAGCCAATTGAGGGGGAGTTTATTAAAGTTTTATGCTCAAAAGATGTGGAAAGAGTTACATCCCAATGAGGAGTGTGAAAACTACCACCACATGGAGGAAAGAGCTACCACCTCGGTCGTCCGAGTACTGTGTGCAGCTACCACATGTATACCAAGCATGGTTTTTCTTGTTGATTAAATAAAATGCTTTTTGGAATACTTGACTCTGTCGAATTCCAAGGTTGGTATAAGGTCGGATTTTTATTGAAAGATGCTCAAAGAGCCACTCCCTACAACAGATTGTCTAGATATATTATCTAACTTATTTGGGATTTCAAACATCTATCTATCTTTGAGCTTCATTTTCTTTACTAAATTGATGATTTGATAAACGCATTACTCATTAGATCGTGATTGATGTTTTGAACTTGTTCAACTTTAAAGGATTTAATTTTTATAAATTTTCGTTTCATTACTTGGATATTATTGATAGATTTAGCATAATCTATTTCTTTTGATATGAAACGATAATTTTTGTTTAAAGTTGATATACAAAAGTGCTTACATACTTTTTCTGGAATTTCTGGAATTTTTGTAAATATTTCTTAAGAAAAAGTTGAAGCCAATCCGGACTGAAAAATCTGATCTGGATCCCGAACCGTGGAAATTGTCTGTGGGTAGCCGATCCGGACTGGATTCTCGAGCTAATCCGGACCGCGGCTAGGGTTTATAAGAAACGAAAGGGTATTTGATTTCTTTTTACCTCAAGCTTTTGTTTCTAAATTTTCAGAGTTTCTCTCTCTAGACTCTAACATATTTGGACTCTTCCAAACTCAAGTTCCTTCGATTTCAAGTAAGTTTCTTTGATCAAAACTCGAATTTTTCACTGTTTTTGCCTTGTTTTTCAAAACGTGAATAAACTTCATGACTTCAATTCGTTTTTGAATGGTTTTTGATCAAATTTTTTTTGAAATAAGAATTCTGGGTAGATTAGTTTTGTTTATATGCCTTGTATTTTCTTCATTAACGGATTTTTGAGCTTCGATTTCTAAAAATTTGGTTTTAGGGCATATTATAAGAATTTTTGAAAATCATGGAATTGATCTATTTTTAAAATTCTTTTTGCAAAACTAACTTGATTTCTAGTCTCTGTACACGATAATGATTGTTTGGGTACAATTTTTTAAATTTTTAAAAATTAAACAATTTTTCGTGTTCTTGAGTTCTTGCTCGCAGGTTCTTCATTTTCTAACGCACTAGCAAAGATGGTTTTCGCATGGATTCTAGTGCTCATTGCAGCAATGGTGCACACTCGAGCGACAAACAAGCTCAAAAGAGCTAAGAAAACTCAAGGGAAAGGAGAATATATTTCCTTGGATAAAACGGATTCTGAGACGGAATCAATAAACTAGGATGAATTAATGGAAGACAATGCAGCACCTGCTACATCAAAAAGGAAAGCCCCTAGTACAACAAAGGCGAAGACAGCACCTAATGCTGCGGAGAAAGGGAAAGCTCCAATGCCACCAACATCAATTTCAATAAAAAGAAAAAGTGTAGCTCGACGAATGGGATGAGCACGAGGGATTGAGATTGAAAAACCAATAGCACATGATTCACCACCTCCAGAGGAATATGTGCCTATTATGTCACGCCCCGAGCTCGCAAACAGATCTGCCATCTGTACGGAAACTACCGTATAGACGAAGCGTCTACCCTGCAAAAGATCTATAGCTAAACATATATCAGAGCTGAAAAAGAACTAATAGCTATAAAAATCAAACTGAACATCTGGATAAATAAAAATCCTCAATACATAGTCTGTCTAGCTATGAAAAATAAATACAATCCTCACAAGTCTCACAGAATGTCCAGTACAAAAGTGGAATCATAAAAAAAAAAAAATACCGGGTACATCTACCTCTAACTCTCAATGCTGGTAAGGAACTACTCGGCCACGTCCTCACCTCGATCAGCTGTCTCCGGGAGAGCTAAGCCGGAGCAGCAACTGTCACGCCCCGGGGGTTTTTAGGTCAAGATAAGCGGAAATGTGCGTGTATAATTTTTTTTTTCTTAATAAATAAGCATCAGCCTCGCCCCCGGTGCGCGTCAGACCGCCACATACACAAATTCACTCTGCCAACGGACAGAGTCTCCTTTGTATATGCACGGCGTCCCATTTACAATGCCAACCATCAACCATGCAGTAGTCATCCATCATAAAGCAGGGAAAAATATATTTAACTACAGTTTTAAAAACGGTGTCCACCCGACACCCTATTTTTCAAACAATTAAACATTCAATCATTGAAGCGGCAACACCATTTGGAAAGGATAAAACCAGAGGTTATAAAATCTGTGCCCACACGGCACTCCGCTTTGAAAAGACGTTTTCGCAATCGTTTGGTTTTTATCAAAACATGCCGCTCATCAAAACACCACAATGTAGCTAAACCATAAAAGAACATCCAATCCACAGTGCCGACTATTTAATTGTCTACAGTTAACATAAACCGCACAAGCAAATTAAACTAACAGTAACATAAAGGAAATGAGATAAACCCAAGAGATCACGAGTAGCAAGTCTCCTACGACTACGATCCTCGCGACGCAGTCTCACCGCCATCCCGGCTAACGCACCTAGTAGAACCTGTCACGGAGTGGGTAAAGTCAGTGACAAACAAAGTAGATGTCTTAATGTTAATATGAATTACAGAACAAACCAATTCCACCGGAACCTTTCGCTGAAACCCTGTGCATAAGTAAGCTGGGCACCAACCCCAGAATACCCGATTAAGCTGGGCACCAACCTCAGAGTACCTGTCGGAGAGACGGAAGTCTCCCCTCGTGCACAACCCCTTGATGCTTTTAACCCCTTCACGGAGCTAGTGCGGCAACCTTAGCTGTCGTGAAGAGGTCCTCACGGCTCCCACTCCTTTGTGAGGCACACGGGTCAAAAAGACCACTTCTCCGGAAAAGTACACCCATGCGGTGGCCCTATCCGCCGGTGTACGTGCAGCATCCCACCCCAAGATTTGCCGGTGCCGGCGTGTATTGGCGCGACCGCATTGCCATAATTATCATGTTAGAATAACCAGAAACATTTATGCGAAAGATTTAACAGTCCATCTACTTTGTTAGACAATAACCAGTAACATTTATGCGAAAGATTTAACAGTTATCTACTTTGTTAGACAATTTAACGAACCCTTAAGATGATACACTTGCACTTACTGCACTTGTTGCACTTATAGCAAGGGTACCCACCTAGTTGAGGAAAATCGGAACACTTAAATCTTTTGCACCCCCTTGTCGCGCACCTGGAAAGAAGAGTCCACATGGGTAAACTATAGTCAAAACCATGTACTAACAACACAAAACGAAAGTCCAATATTACCTACTTTGACGGAAACATCCCAAAACCGTCCGATTTACCAAAAACAGGGTCCCCACGCTGCCGTCGCCGCCCGCCGGAGCCCGCGGCGGCCTGGAATCGCGTGGCGCGTCTCCGCGGGCGGCGCCCGCGTGGGTTTGGGCCCACGCGGCACGGCGCCCTGCGCGGTGGCACGGGCCCGCGGCGCCCCGCGGCGGCGCCCGCGCGGGTGCAGGCCCGCGCGGCGCCCGCGCGGTGCCCCGGCGTCCGCCCGCGCGGGTGCAGCGCCCGCGCGGGTGCTGACCTGGCGGGATGAGCCAGACGGCGGTACTGTCCATAATGCCCGCACCAGTGCAACCCGGATCGACCCCGCGCGGTGCGCGCCGCGCGCGCCGCCCGCGCGGCGCCCGCGCGGAATAAGCGCGGAGGCTTCAAACTAGAGCTCCGCAAGCCGACCGCTCTCGTCCCGGCCTCACCGCCGTCCGCGCTGCCCTAGGAACCTGTCACGGAGTGGGTAGTCAGCGACATGCATAGTAGATATCTTAATGAATATGAATAACGGAAACGACGGGGAACCTTTCCGAAACCCCAAGAGAAAAATAAAGAAACCCCGAAAAATCACAACGAGGATTTACCTAACCGGATTGTCTCCGGGGACAGTCGCACCGATCGCGTTCTTGCCTCCGAGCTCGTCGGTTCGGGATGATCGCACTCTCCCTCTCCTTTTGAGCCTTTCTTCACGGCTAGGGTTCCACCCTTTTCTTTCAACACATCGTTTCTTTTCCCTCACCGACTTGGGTTTCAGACCCCGCGACCGCAGTCGCTTCCGATAACCGGAAACATTATATATATAACCCTCAATTAGTATTTATTTCATTATATGTTTGCACTTACCCTTGTCAACACTTAGTCAAAGGAACCCACCTTTTAGTTATCGCCGGGAACTTAATTCTTTTGCACTAATTATCCTGGACCTACGAAGTAAAGTTCCAAAAACATGCCGGACAAAGTACACGGAGACGGGAACACCCGCTCCTAAGTCACCGCGATCTTCGAAGTCCCGCCCCGGGAGATCCGACCGCGCGGTTCCCCCGGCGCCCGCGAACGCACCGGTCGGTCTCCCGCGCGGCGCCGAGCGGCGCTTTGCCAGCAGGCCCGCGCGGCGCCCGCGCACCCACGCGACTTTCGGGTGCAGACCCGCGCGGGTTTGACCCGCTTAAGGCTGGCGCCTGCCAGCGCGGCGGCGCGCGGGTGCTGCGCGTAAGCCCCCGCGCGAATCGGGGCTGCCCACTCGCACTTTATACGGCCCACGCGGCCCCGAGCCGCCCGCGGCGGCAAACGCGGCGCCTCCGCGCGATGCGGGCGGCATCGCCCTCGCTCCCCCTAGCTCGCCCGTTCCTATGTCGCCCCACGCTCTTCGAGGGTTGCTCCATGCGGGGAAGTCGCCCGATCGCGCTTGCCTCCGGTTCGGTTCGGGATGATCGGTCCGCAACTTCCCCCGGGGGTCCGTCCTTGCTTTCACTCTCGTTTCGACTCACCCTATCTTCCTCGTCTACTCCGATCGATAACCACGAAACATATAAGGGGGTCCAACGTACTTCCTTGGAGCCGGAGATTAAGGAACTATCCTACGGGATAAATCCGAGGTTTACGGTCGTGCACGCCCTAACCGATCTTCGCCCCTTGGAGATCCGTACATCGGTAGGATCGCACCGTCGGTTTTTCGAGCCCTTTGGACCTCGCACCACGCACCGTACCGTTTCCTTTAAAATTTTAAAATTACATGTGAGTCCTTGTAAGGGCGAAAAACTCGGAGTAACACATTAAGTCGCCTAAACCAAAAACTCTAGGTCTCGTCGTCTATTGTCTGCGTAGCTTTTCTGTCTGCTCCGGGCGGTCAGTAATCTTTGTCGGAGTCAGAATCCGTACCGATTTCGCCGGCGGTCTCCTCGCAGCTTTATCTGACTAAAAATACTCGCGCTCCCCGACGTCGTCCAGAAACCAGCATATTAAACCCCCTCCGCGGTCCCGTAGCAAAGCAATCGTACAATAACAAAAGTAGACCCACGAACGGAACCATAGCATTATTGTAAAGGCAAATTACTAGGGGTAAACACCGTGACCACCCTTCGCCCAAGTCCAATACGCACGCTCGAAGCATGCCCTCCACAATTTGTATCACCCGCTCTGATTGTCCGTCGGTCTGCGGGTGAAATGCCGTACTGAAATGCAACTTGGTCCCCATTGCCCGTTGCAGGCTCTGCCAAAAGTTCGACACAAACCGCGTGTCTCTGTCCGATGTGATGGACGCCGGTACCCCATGCAACCTTATTATCTCATTGATGTATGTTTGCGCCAACCGTTCCCGTGTCCACGTCGTGTGAATGGGCAGAAAGTGGGCCGATTTCGTCAAACGATCCACAATGACCCATATCGCATCGTGTCCCTGTGGCGATCTCGAGAAGCCGGTCACGAAATCCATGGTAATCATTTCCCACTTCCACTCGGGCACCGGTAACGGTTGCAATTTTCCTGCCGGGCGTTGATGCTCGGCCTTCACTTGTTGGCATACCAGGCAGTGTGCCACGAATCGAGTCACATCTTCCTTCATCTTGGGCCACCAGAAGGTCTGTTTGACGTCCTTGTACATCTTCGTTCCCCCGGGGTGCGCCGCATAAGGAGCAGTATGCGCCTCCCTCAGGATTTCCTCTTTGAGTTCCGATAGATCCGGCACGCAGATTCGTCCCCGAAATCGTATCGCGCCATCGGAGCTTACTGTGAAATCACCCTCTTGGTCGGCGGCTATCCTGCCTCGCACAAGCTGGAGTTGGTCATCGGTCGATTGCCCTTCAAGAATCCTGTCCAGCAGGGTGGGTCTGACCACCAGGGTCAGAAGTTGTGCGACCGTACCCGCCGGTACCACTTCCAGTCTTAACCGTGCAAATTCCGCAATCAGTCGATCCTATTGGGTGATAGCACCTACACCTGCCTCCTCTGCCTGCCCTTTGCGACTCAAGGCGTCGGCCACCACATTTGCTTTTCCCGGATGATAGTGGATTGTCAAATCGTAATCCTTTAGTAGCTCGAGCCACCGCCTTTGTCGCAAGTTTAGCTCCTTTTGGGTGAAAAGGTACTTGAGACTCTTATGGTCTGAATACACGTTGCAGTGTGCCCCATACAAGTAGTGTCTCCATAGCTTGAGGACGAACACAACTGCTGCGAGTTCCAAATCGTGCACGGGGTAGTTTCGCTCGTACTCCTTGAGTTGCCTTGACGCATAGGCTATATGTCACGCCCCGGGTGTAAACCAGAACCCGGGCTCGTCTACAGATCCGCCGTATACACGAAATTTTCCGTGTATACGAAGCGCTGGTAACCTGCTCAAATATAAAAGATATAATAAAAGAGCATAAACAGAGCTAAACTAGAACTAATACATCTCAGATAAAGCTGAAAAGTAAAGTGCAGAAACTAAACTCTCAATAATACATATATCTCTCCCAGCTCACTGATCAAATACAACCAGCCGGTCGCAGCCGGACCCAAAAGAAATGAAAAGTAGAGTATCTGAGAGTATCTGGGGTACATCTACTAACTGAACTGGTGCCTGGGTAGACCGCTATCTAATCCGCGATCCACTTACCTCGGTCCGCTGAGGAGGGTCCCGCAACTCCCGCAGACGACTCTGCAAAACAAAGGGGAAGAGAAAAGGGAAAGCAGTGGGGGTGAGAACTACTGTAAACAGCAGCCTCCCCCTAGTGGGTAGACCTCAACTCAAATGTGCCCACTAGGACTATAAGAGGCGGAAAAGATGAACAAAGGTGGTAAGCTGTAAATAAAACTGCTGATGATGTAAGAAGCTACCACTATATGCCTCTAAGGTGCTCAGCTAAGAGTATGGCCAACTGTATGCATCAGAATAAGAATGCCTGCCTGGGTAGCCCAACCTAGTCACCGGCGAACACCGGTACTGCCCACTATGCCTACTAAGTCCCAACTCAGCTATGGGATGCGGACCGGCTCCTGACCGGCACGGTCCCATCCCGAGGGCGACAGACCGACTCCTGACCGGCCCGGTCCCGCCCCAAGGCAACAGACCGGCTCCTGACCGGCACGGTCACAAAATACACACTCCGGAGTGGCACTCGAGGGGAGCGACCCACACGAGCATAGTGCCTCAGTAATAGGTATCAAGTCAGCAGAACTGGATCATGACTCTGATCAAGGTGGGAAAACCCGTCCACTAAAAGGAGACCCGATCTCAAGATGATGCAAGATAGACAAATAGTGGAAAACTCCATCCACTAGAGACCTGATACCCAATCTGATGCATAAGCAACAATCACTATCCGGTCAACCGCCTACTGTCCGCGGTTGCCGCAATGCCCTGCCCTCACAGCCTGCCTGTCCCAAAACCCACAACTGTCTGACTACACTATCCCAGCCCCTGCTCGAACCCGAGCGCACTATCCCCCAAATGTAGACAAAAGAAGAGAAAAGCATGGTTTCTCCTAAGTCAATTCCATCATGATAGTGTAGCAGAAAAAGGTGGCCTAACTAAATGTCCATACAAGCATGCAAAGTCCTTTATCATTATTAAACATGATTCAAGTATTCTAGTTCTCACAAAGTAGAGATATGCCGTTTAAATAAACTTCCATTTTACTAAGTTGCCCCAAAATAGTTTATGTATAAGCATAAAGGTCCCATCACGTATATGCAAAGTATCCATTTTAACAAAGCTCTTCCCATGGTTTTAAGCCACATATTAATTACCAGAATTAACCATTAATCAACACTTAGTCCTTTTGAAGTCACAAACTCTAGTTATAAGTCCAATTCCAAATTAGCATGCCATGATCATTTTACCGGTTCATTTAGCAATGTAATATAGTAGCAACTCAAATAGGCCTAGTGGGGACATCACAAGTAGGAGGTTAAACAACGGTACCCACCTCGAGCGCTAAATCCAAGTCCCGACAGCGAAGTCCGCGCTCGATCCTCAACCGTCCCCGCAATACTGCGCCAAAATCCCAAAGAACACACACAAATTACTATCCAAGTTTAATCCAAATCTGTCCCAAAATCAGATTAACTGTTCAGCCATTTTCACCTGCGAAACGTGCCCAAGAAATTCCCAGAAAAATACTATCACGATCTACGCGACGAACCGGTCGAAACGAGTACCTGCACGTTTTCCCACGATTTTTCTGTGCTGAGAACGAAAATCGACAAGAGAGACATCCCGAAGCAAGTCGATCACAAAAACTGAATCTGAAAATACTGTAAAAAGGGGGTTCTCACCTTCAGGAAAATTCCACAAAATCAAGAAAAATCAGAGAGATTCCTTGCGATGCGTAGATGCAAATCCCCTTTTGAATCGCCTCAATCCGATGTCCGGTTGCGGAGATATCTCCAAAACAATGCTGTGCTGTCCAAAATTCCACCCCAGAAAATGAGGTCACAAGATGACCCGAAAAACCCATGAAAACCTCGGAATGGGGGAAAACCAGTAGAAATAAGAAATGTAGCCCTACCTGTTACGAAGACGATGGCGCAAGAATCGCTGAAAAATACTGCCTGGTTAGCTCGGGAGAGCTAAAACACTGTCGCTGCGCCGAAGGAGAATCCAGGAATGCAACGTCGCGCCGCGCCGAAAAATCCAAATCTCGAAGTGCGTGCCACCACAAATCCTCAAACTTCACCAGGAGATGGAGAACTCGAAGGGGAACAACTTTGCTGAAGACACCTTGGTGAGATGAGGCTCGGAAATGGTGGAAAAAGCAGAAGAAGGGAGCTCGGGCTGTTTAAATAGGCCTCACCACTTAACAAAAACAATTGGAAAAATGCCGCCTGTGTCCCAACTTTCGGGCGCCCGAAAGTTTCCGGGCGCGCACAGTGCGGCCCGGCCCAAACTTTCGGGCGCGCACAGTGCGGCCCGGCCCAGCCTGCCCCGTCGGACGGGATCCTACAATCCGTCCGACCCGCCTCCCCGCCTGCCACGTGTCGCCCAAACAGCCGACAGCCGCCGCGACCACTCCTGCTGCGCCACGTGGCCACCTCCGGGAGTCGACACGCGTCCCCGACCGTCGTACCGCCGCGCCTGCCCGCACAGTCTGCGCCGCTGCCCCCCTGCCCGCACAGTTGACCGTCCAATAGTATCGCGCCACGTGTCCTGCCTCTGACCGGTGCACCCGGTGCACGAACCTCCGAACACCGAACCAACCAAACCTGCCACGTGTCCACCCCCGGTGCACCGTGAACCAAAGCCAACCCGAATACTCCGTGGACCAACGCCTGTGAGCCAGCCAATAATAATGTGCCACGTGTCCTCGCCTTGGTGCACGCCCGCCGCGTGGACCGCCCGCCTGCCCGCGCGCCCGCGCGCTGCCCGCGCCCTGCCCGCGCCGCGCGCCGCCGCCTCCGCCTGCCCGAGGCCGCGCCGCCGCCCGCCGGCGCTGCCCGCCGCCGCCGCCGGCCGCCGGCGATCGCCGGAGTTACTGTTCCGGCGGTGAACAGTACCCGAGCCCCAAAAATGCAAGTAAATAGTCCGTTTGAAGCGTTTTCGCGCGCTGAATCCGAATTTGACGTCCGTTTCGCCAAATTCCACTCTAAAAATTGCCGAAGGCCCCCGGAAAGGTATTCTTAGTCCGAATTTCGCGCCGAGCCCAATCTTGATATCCGATTTGCGCGAAAGCACTTCTAAACATCCGACAGGGTCCCCCGATCACCCGCGTGATCCACTTTAAGCCCGAAGTCCAACACTTGTGTCCAATCGTGCCCCGAACACCTCCAGCACCCCGCGTAGGCCTCCAGTGGCCACCCCAAAGCACCGCAACAGCTCTGCGGAGATCCAGGTCATCACATCCTCCCCCACTAAAAGAAAGTTTCGTCCTCGAAACTAAAGTCATTCCTCAACACGGAATCTCAACCGACAGGGGGGTAAATATCCAATCATCCACCACTCAAGCTCCCAAAACTACCAAATACCTCATCCAGAGACGCGATGCAATCCTTGGGTCTCTAACCAGAACGAAACAAAGGAGAACACTCCAGAGGACCACGCCACCTCAACAAGGTACAGCTGGGCTAACTGCTCGGCCATCAAGTAGTCTGCATCGGTACAAGCATCTGCCCCTCCCAGGGCCTCAGATAATCCAACCACGAGTCCATCGGCACAAACGCTCGATCCAAGTACCTCCGTACTCCCAAGGTATCCGATATAAGTCCCCCAACTGGTCTCAGAACCTCAGATCTCTAAACCAAAACCGTCGGGATGTAGAAGCAATCAACACTCAGCCAGGAGCAGTCGAGAGAACCAGATCGCAAATCCATCTTCGCGAAGATCCAATACCCTTGCAGCTGGTAAATCAAATCCTCCAAGCTTGGCAGAAGGGTGCTAGCTCCCGATGATCACTTCATCAAATTCTTAAGGGTCCTCACAAAGCCGAAGTGAACCAACCTTCCACAACTCGAATAGCACCGGCGCCCCCAAAGGTGCCACACTTGGCCTGACACAAATCCAACACATCAAATCCTGGAGTTGGGTCCTCAACTCCCAAACTGGTGTCATGCCAAACAACTCCGATAGGAGAACAGCTAGAAACTCACAACCAAAAAGGGTATCACCAAGTCCCGATGCCGCCGCAGGTCCCTCAAACACACCAGCAAACAAGCTACTCACCCACTACGAGACATCCGCCTCGCTCACAAGGTCAAAACCAAAGAAGCGCAGATACTCCCAAGCAACCCAGGTACACCAACACCTCCAGGCCTGGCTCTCACAAGAACCGTCCTCGCAGCATAATCAGCTGCCGCGAAAAGAAAAAAATAACCGAGCCAGCCTAACCGTCCTAAGTACCAAACCAAGCCCCACAACTTGGTCAAGACCATCAGGCCTACAGGTACAATCAAGGACTCAACTGCACCGGGCAGGACCCACAACACGTCCCTACGTGCTAAAGATCGGGAATACGACCTCCCGAACACCCGGTAACCGTCCTACCCTTAACCCAATGCAAGGAAGTACATGCACTCCTAACAAATGACTAGGATGCCCAAATGCAATACAATGCACAATCAAAGCCGGTAAATACAGTAAAACCATACCTGCCCCTACAAAGTCGGCTGCTGCAAAATCCTCCACCTGAGTGGCGTAGACCCAACCGCTCTGAGCCGGCGGCTGATGATCCGCAGGGTAAAAGGACGGTGATCCGCTCACTGGAGCATAAGGCTGCTGAGTCGACAACTGCTGCAGAGGCGAAAGAGGAGCCGATGCCGATGAGGGTGCCGCTGAAGTCGAAAGGGGGCACGTAGCTCGAATGTGGCCTGGCTGTCCGCACTTGTAACAACAACCCCATCTCTGATCACAGGTGTGCGACAGATGAGGTCCTCCACAGAATATGCATCTGTCTCTATCGCGAAACCATGGCCGCCCCGTCTGCTGCTGTCTCTGAGTCTGATGCTGAGACTCCTGCTGCTGCTGCGATGGCCACTGGGATCCACTAGACTCTCGCTGCTCCACACGCCCACGGCTAGGTGACTGAGGCCGTGGCGGTCTCCATGAACTAGTCTGTCCCTCATCCTCGGGTACTGGTCGTTTCCTCACAGAACTCAGCACGACCATCCCGCCTCGCCTTGCCACCACTGTGTCGCCTCTCTCCACCCAAGAGGCATGCTCGACGGCCTCCTGAAGAGTCTGGTGTCGCTGTGCATGCACAAGGATATAAAGCTCGCTGCGGAGGCCTGCCTCGAACAACTCAACCTGATGTGGTCCATCCCGGGCGACATAGGGCACACAATTAAACAGTCGCATGAACTCCCGATGGTAATCCTGAACTGACCGGTCGCCCTGCTGAATGTTTTTCAAATCATCCTCCAGCTTCCTCTTCATGCTGGTCGAAAAATAGGTGTCCACTATCATACGCCGAAACTCAGACCAGGGTAACTGTCGAGAAATCTGAAACTCCCGTGGCTCCACCCGACGCCACCAGAGGTCTGCATCTCCCTCTAGGCAATGCACCGCCAAATGAACTCTGTACCTCGGGTCGATGAAGAAATCCCTGAAAATCTTCTCCATCGCTGCTAACCATGTCCCAACCTCCCACGGCTGCATATCCCGCCCCGAGAACCTGGGCGGTCCGTGCTTACAAAACTTGACCAGTTTATCCGCAAAGTCCTGCTCCTCCGCCGGGGTCAAAGGCTGGGCCACGCCCTGAGCCCTGCTACTCAATGATGGCGCCGTCGGCACAAGTGGTTCCACAGGTGGTGCCGGGGTCTCTGACACTGTCGGAGGCGGCGCCCCTCTCCGCGCCAGTAGCTGCTCAATCCGCTGCTCCTGCCGGCGGCTGCTCTCCGCCAATTGGGCCACCAAGGCCCTCAGCTCAGCAATCTCAGAAGATCCAGCCTGTCCTCGCTCAACAGGGGGTGTAGGGGCACCCCGGGTAGGAATCCGACGTCGGGGAGGCATCTGCCACAAGAACCACAGATCAGCCACACAACCACACACGACCCAATCTAGCGAAAGTCAAAGGCATCCCCCTATTTTTGTAACTTTATGTTGTCTGCAGCCAACATAACTGTCCCACAAAATAGGGTATGCCAATCCCTCTTCACTCACTGGAAGAGTCAAATAACATACGACCAAATTGCCGACTTTCGCATAATGTCACGTCACTCACGTCCTGCCTTCCTGGGGTCTGCCAAAAGCCTAGGGTTTCCTAAGTCCCAACTGACCTATCCCTAAGCTCTGATACCAACTTAATCTGTCACGCCCCGGGTGTAAACCAGAACCCGGGCTCGTCTACAGATCCGTCGTATACACGGAATTTTCCGTGTATACGAAGCGCTGGTAACCTGCTCAAATATAAAAGATATAATAAAAGAGCATAAACAGAGCTAAACTAGAACTAATACATCTCAGATAAAGCTGAAAAGTAAAGTGCAGAAATAAACTCTCAATAATACATATATCTCTCCCAGCTCACTAATCAAATACAACCAGCCGGTCGCAGCCGGACCCAAAAGAAATGAAAAGTAGAGTATCTGAGAGTATCTGGGGTACATCTAGTAACTGAACTGGTGCCTGGGTAGACCGCTATCTAATCCGCGATCCACTTACCTCGGTCCGCTGAGGAGGGTCCCGCAACTCCCGCAGACGACTCTGCAAAACAAAGGGGAAGAGAAAAGGGAAAGCAGTGGGGGTGAGAACTACTGTAAACAGTAGCCTCCCCCTAGTGGGTAGACCTCAACTCAAATGTGCCCACTAGGACTATAAGAGGCGGAAAAGATGAACAAAGGTGGTAAGCTGTAAATAAAACTGCTGATGATGTAAGAAGCTACCACTATATGCCTCTAAGGTGCTCAGCTAAGAGTATGGCCAACTGTATGCATCAGAATAAGAATGCCTGCCTGGGTAGCCCAACCTAGTCACCGGCGAACACCGGTACTGCCCACTATGCCTACTAAGTCCCAACTCAGCTATGGGATGCGGACCGGCTCCTGACCGGCACGGTCCCATCCCGAGGGCGACAGACCGACTCCTGACCGGCCCGGTCCCGCCCCAAGGCAACAGACCGGCTCCTGACCGGCACGGTCACAAAATACACACTCCGGAGTGGCACTCGAGGGGAGCGACCCACACGAGCATAGTGCCTCAGTAATAGGTATCAAGTCAGCAGAACTGGATCATGACTCTGATCAAAGTGGGAAAACCCGTCCACTAAAAGGAGACCCGATCTCAAGATGATGCAAGATAGACAAATAGTGGAAAACTCCATCCACTAGAGACCTGATACCCAATCTGATGCATAAGCAACAATCACTATCCGGTCAACCGCCTACTGTCCGCGGTTGCCGCAATGCCCTGCCCTCACAGCCTGCCTGTCCCAAAACCCACAACTGTCTGACTACACTATCCCAGCCCCTGCTCGAACCCGAGCGCACTATCCCCCAAATGTAGACAAAAGAAGAGAAAAGCATGGTTTCTCCTAAGTCAATTCCAGCATGATAGTGTAGCAGAAAAAGGTGGCCTAAATAAATGTCCATACAAGCATGCAAAGTCCTTTATCATTATTAAACATGATTCAAGTATTCTAGTTCTCACAAAGTAGAGATATGCCGTTTAAATAAACTTCCATTTTACTAAGTTGCCCCAAAATAGTTTATGTATAAGCATAAAGGTCCCATCACGTATATGCAAAGTATCCATTTTAACAAAGCTCTTCCCATGGTTTTAAGCCACATATTAATTACCAGAATTAACCATTAATCAACACTTAGTCCTTTTGAAGTCACAAACTCTAGTTATAAGTCCAATTCCAAATTAGCATGCCATATCATTTTACCGGTTCATTTAGCAATGCGATATAGTAGCAACTCAAATAGGCCTAGTGGGGACATCACAAGTAGGAGGTTAAACAACGGTACCCACCTCGAGCGCTAAATCCAAGTCCCGACGGCGAAGTCCGCGCTCGATCCTCAACCGTCCCCGAAATACTGCGCCAAAATCCCAAAGAACACACACAAATTTACTATTCAAGTTTAATCCAAATCTGTCCCCAAAATCAGATTTACTGTTCAGCCATTTTTACCTGCGAAACGTGCCCAATAAATTCCCAGAAAAATACTATCACGATCTACGCGACGAACCGGTCGAAACGAGTACCTGCACGTTTTCCCACGATTTTTCTGTGCTGAGAACGAAAATCGACAAGAGAGACATCCCGAAGCAAGTCGATCACAAAAACTGAATCTGAAAATACTGTAAAAAGGGGTTCTCACCTTCAGGGAAATTCCACAAAAATCAAGAAAAATCAGAGAGATTCCTTGCGATGCGTAGATGCAAATCCCCTTTTGAATCGCCTCAATCCGATGTCCGGTTGCGGAGATATCTCCAAAACAATACTGTGCTGTCCAAAATTCCACCCCAGAAAATGAGGTCACAAGATGACCCGAAAAACCCATGAAAACCTCGGAATGGGGGAAAACCAGTAGAAATAAGAAATGTAGCCCTACCTGTTACGAAGACGATGGCGCAAGAATCGCTGAAAAATACTGCCTGGTTAGCTCGGGAGAGCTAAAACACTGTCGCTGCGCCGAAGGAGAATCCAGGAACGCAACGTCGCGCCGCGCCGAAAAATCCAAATCTCGAAGTGCGTGCCACCAC
Source organism: Tillandsia fasciculata (assembly GCA_029168755.2). Taxonomy (NCBI): domain Eukaryota; kingdom Viridiplantae; phylum Streptophyta; class Magnoliopsida; order Poales; family Bromeliaceae; genus Tillandsia; species Tillandsia fasciculata. The sequence continues at coordinate 10,026,071 of CM054944.1, read as the reverse complement.
AAATCCTCAAACTTCACCAGGAGATGGAGAACTCGAAGGGGAACAACTTTGCTGAAGACACCTTGGTGAGATGAGGCTCGGAAGTGGTGGAAAAAGCATGAAGAAGGGAGCTCGGGCTGTTTAAATAGGCCTCACCACTTAACAAAAACAATTGGAAAAATGCCGCCTGTGTCCCAACTTTCGGGCGCCCGAAAGTTTCCGGGCGCGCACAGTGCGGCCCGGCCCAAACTTTCGGGCGCGCACAGTGCGGCCCGGCCCAGCCTGCCCCGTCGGACGGGATCCTACAATCCGTCCGACCCGCCTCCCCGCCTGCCACGTGTCGCCCAAACAGCCGACAGCCGCCGCGACCACTCCTGCTGCGCCACGTGGCCACCTCCGGGAGTCGACACGCGTCCCCGACCGTCGTACCGCCGCGCCTGCCCGCACAGTCTGCGGCAGCTGCCCCCACTGCCCGCACAGTTGACCGTCCAATAGTATCGCGCCACGTGTCCTGCCTCTGACCGGTGCACCCGGTGCACGAACCTCCGAACACCGAACCAACCAAAGCCTGCCACGTGTCCACCCCCGGTGCACCGTGAACCAAAGCCAACCCGAATACTCCGTGGACCAACGCCTGTGAGCCAGCCAATAATAATGTGCCACGTGTCCTCGCCTTGGTGCACGCCCGCCGCGTGGACCGCCCGCCTGCCCGCGCGCCCGCGCGCTGCCCGCGCCCTGCCGCGCGCCGCGCGCCGCCGCCTTCCGCCTGCCCGAGGCCGCGCCGCCGCCCGCCGGCGCTGCCCGCCGCCGCCGCCGCCGCCGCCGGCGATCGCCGGAGGTACTGTTCCGGCGGTGAACAGTACCCGAGCCCCAAAAATGCAAGTAAATAGTCCGTTTGAAGCGTTTTCGCGCGCTGAATCCGAATTTGACGTCCGTTTCGCCAAATTCCAACTCTAAAAATTGCCGGATGCTCCCGGAAAGGTATTTTCAATCCAAATTTCGCGCCGAGCCCAATTTGATATCCGATTTGCGCGAAAGCACTTCTAAACATCCGACAGGGTCCCCCGATCACCCGCGTGATCTACTTTAAGCCCGAAGTCCAACGTTTGTGTCCAATCGTGCCCCGAACACCTCCAGCACCCCGCGTAGGCCTCCAGTGGCCACCCCAAAGCACCGCAACAGCTCTGCGGAGATCCAGGTCATCACACTATAACCCTTCCCCGCTGCATCAGCACACCTCCGAGGCCATTCCGCGACGCATCGCAATAGACCTCATAATCCTCCCCAGGTTCCGGTAAGGCGAGAACCGGGGCCCGCGTCAATCTGTCTTTGAGTTCCTCGAAGCTCCTCTGGCACTGATCCGTCCAGATAAACTTCTCCCCCTTCCGAGTCAAACGATTTGAGGGGGTGGCTATCTTAGAGAAACCTTCCACAAAGCGCCGGTAATACCCTGCTAATCCGAGGAAGCTTCGAACCTCCGTCACCGTTGTCGGTCGGGGCCAGTCCGTCACCGAATCTATCTTCCTTGGGTCAACCGCGACTCCAGACGCCGAGATTACGTGCCCCAAGAAATCCACCTCACGGAGCCAAAACTCACACTTTTTGAGTTTGGCGTAGAGTTTCTGTTCCCGTAGGGTCTGGAGGACTGTGCACAGATGTTCTTCATGTTCCTCATCTGTACGAGAGTATATGAGGATATCGTCGATGAAGACCACCACGAATAAATCCAGGAAGGGTTTGAATACCCTATTCATCATATCCATGAACACAGCCGGGGCATTAGTGAGTTCGAATGGCATTACCGTAAATTCGTAATGGCCATAGCGAGTACGGAAGGCCGTTTTGGGGATGTCCTCCCCCTTAACCCGGAGCTGATGATAGCCCGACTGCAGGTCAATCTTTGAAAATACCGTCGCCCCCTGTAGTTGGTCGAAAAGGTCGTCGATCCTTGGCAGGGGGTACTTGTTCTTAACGGTGACCTTATTTATTTCCCGGTAGTCGATGCACAACCGGAGGCTTCCGTCCTTCTTTCTCACAAACAGGACGGGCGCGCCCCAGGGTGACGCGCTTGGTCTGATAAAGCCTTTATCCAAAAGGTCCTCCAACTGTGTAATGACACGGTATTTTGTAATATTTAACCCTCCTTCTATTTTAGTGTCCTTTTAGTACTCCGGGAATATTACTTTTGGTTTGTCGGTCGGTGTGTGTGGTGCTTGTATTTTTCTGCGAAAGAGCGCGAAAAATAATGACCGACGGTGCGATCGGATCGGAAATCCGATGTCGGGAACCCCCGGAACGAGATTTTTAGTGATGCGGCGATTAGTCGTGCATCGAAATCCCTGCAAAATATCTTGCACCCGTTTGTGGATAATGGGGGTTATCCCGTGTGGATAATTAATTAATTAAATTAACTAATTAATTATCCGGTGACGGAAAAGAGATTTTTCTCTACGTACGATTTGGGAAAATAACAGAAAATTGGGGAAAATAAATATTAAGATAAATAGATGAAATAAGTATTTCCCCCTCGTTAAGAAAAGTTAAAAAGAGAGAATTCTAAACCCTAGCCGTAAGAGCGGAAAGAAAAGAAAGAAAAGAAGAAAGGCGAAACCCTAACCGGAAGAAAGGAAAAGGGAGAAGACGGCGGATCCGATCACCCCGAAGCGCGTACCGGAACCAAGAACGTGATCGGTCGTACCCCGTCGATTAATCCGGTGAGTTTTTACTTCATAGTATTTTTCCGGTTTTTCCTTATGATTAGTTGCGTGTTTTTCCCGCTCTCGATTCCTCCGCCCGCCGCCGTCACCGTGCGGGATAGGGCACGGTGCGCGCGGCGGGCGACGCGCGGTGCCGCTAGGGCACCGCGCGGATGAAGGAACGCGCGGTGCCGCTAGGGCGCCGCGCGGATGGGCGCCACAAGGACGGGCGCCGCGCGGATCCCCGCGTGGGCGCGCGCGCGCCGACCCCGCGCGCAGCGCGCCGCGGCCGCGCCGCCGCGCGGGCGCGCGGGCGCCGCGACCCCCGCGCAGGCGCCGCGCAGCCCGCACCCGCATGGGCATCGCGCGGCGTGTACCCGCACGGTGCGGGCACTGCGCGGGCAGTCTCCGCGCGGGGGTCGGCAAGTGCGATTCTCGTCGCCGTTTTTGGGGTTACGGCGCAGAGGTGATTAGGGTTGCTTTTCCGGTAAACGTGTAAGTTATTGACTATTATTCTGGGGATTTTTCTTAGGTCCAGGTGTGCAGCGGGAAGGTGTCTGAGACTCGTAGTACCCCGTTTCTTCCGCGACCAGGTGTGTGAGGTCCCAGAATTCCCGGCGTAGGAGTTGCTGGTTGTTGTGCAGCTTTTAGTGGCCGACGGGAGTGTGTGTGCGCGTGTCGGGCCCAAGAAATGGATTTGGGATTTAGATGCATCACTGGAGGCCTGCGGGATGTGTCGTTGGTGTTGCGCGCAATTTGGACACACGTGGTGGACTTCGGGCTTAATTTGGGACCCCGTGGGAAAATTGGATGACCCGTCGGGTGTTTTGAAGTGATTTCGCGCGATTCAGATGTCAAAATTGGACTCCGGGTGAAGTCCGGATAAAAGTTTACCTCTCCGGTCGCCTTCGGGAATTTTTAGAGTTGGAATTTGGCAAATCGGACTTTAAAAATGGTCCCGGCGCGAAAATCGGATCGAGTGGGCATTCGGCAAATTTTCGGGTGAGAATTTGGAGAAACGGACATCGTTTTTGGATTCAGCGCGCGAAATCGCTAAGAATGGACTATTTATTTGTTGGTTTTGGAGCCCGGATGATTTGCGCGTTTTTCGAGGCAAAACGGCACGCAAATCGAGGCAAGCGCGGCTCGGGAAGCAAGGTGGACGGCGGCGCGCGTCCCGAGGCGCGCGTCAGGGCGCACCTCGGCGCGGAACGCGCGGAGCCCGCCACGTGGCGGGCTCCCATTCGCGCCCGCGCGGGCGCGGGGGCACGCGCTCCCGTGTCACGGGCGCGTGTCCCGCGCCCGGGGTGGCGCGCGGTGTAACGCGCCCGTGTGGCGGGCGCGTTACCGCGCGCCACGTGGCGCCCGGGCGCGTGCGTGAGCCCGGCGCACGCGCCCGGCTGTGGACCCGGCCGGTTGGGGGGCTCCCATTGGTCGGCGCGGTGGACCGGGTCGTGGACCGGCCCCGTGGACCGTTTCCCTTTTCCTCTCCTTTTCTTCTTCTTCTTCTTCCTCCCCGCACCGCCATTTCCTCCCTTTCTTTCTTTCTTCTGCAACCGAGAGCGAGAGGGAGTGAGGGAGGAGTTTGCGTGAGGTGCGGCGGCGCGTCGTGGACCTCGTTTTGCGTGCGAGGTCGCCCGGCGGAGCGTTTCGGCGACGGCGGCGCAAACGTGTAGGTCCCGTGTGTTTGTTTTTCTGTATTTTTGTACAGTTTTTGGAGCATTCTTTTAGACTGTTATTGACCCCCCCCGTGCACCGTTTTGCGTGCGGACTCCGGCACCGTGCACCGTTTTGCGTGCGGACCCCGTTTTGCGTGCGGATCCTGGCACCGTGCACCGTTTTGCGTGCGGACTCCGGCACCGTGCACCGTTTTGCGTGCGGACCCCGTTTTGCGTGCGGATCCTGGCACCGTGCACCGTTTTGCGTGCGGACTCCGGCACCGTGCACCGTTTTGCGTGCGGACCCCGTTTTGCGTGCGGATCCTGGCACCGTGCACCGTTTTGCGTGCGGACTCCGGCACCGTGCACCGTTTTGCGTGCGGACCCCGTTTTGCGTGCGGATCCTGGCACCGTGCACCGTTTTGCGTGCGGACTCCGGCACTGTGCACCGTTTTGCGTGCGGACTCCGTTTCTGGTGCGGACTCCGGCGGCGTGCTCCGTTTTGTGTGCGGACTCCGGCGGCGTGCTCCGTTTTGCGTGCGGACTACGGCGGCATGCTCCGTTTTGCGTGCGGACTCCGGCGGCGTGCTCCGTTTTGCGTGCGGACTCCGGCGGCGTGCCCCGTTTGCGTGCGGATCGCGTGGAGGCCAATTGCAAGTGTCTACGAGCAATTGGTGGCAAATCGAGGTGGGTGGCCTTATCTCCAAGTTTTATGGACTGTACAGTATTTCTACTGTTGTAGGACTATGCATGATAGCTTATTTCATTGTGTAGCATGCTAGATTGTAGGAATTGTTATTCCTTTTATCATCTGTTAATATAGTTATCTTGGAACTTGACCTAGCACCCCCGTCATATGTTGCATGTTTAACCAGACCAGTAGAAAACCCTCACTTGGGCTAGGGTTATTTATGCTTAGACATCCACACTGTTCTTTCATCCCTGGACATAGTGTTTTCGCCCGGGTAGTGGGCCGAGAGGTCGGGACTTGCTTTTAGTGTGGGATGCTTTTGCACTCTTGCTTGGGAGCAGAGTGGAGTCTGGTAGTTGTAGCGGGTTGCTTATCTGTGCGGGGAGCCGTTTGGGTAAACGGTAGTCCCGAGAGGTCTTGTTTCCCTTTTACGCTGTCGTAGGAGGGAGCCGTTGAGTAGACGGTAGTCCCGGGCCGTCGAGTATCTTCCGGTCCGTCTTGTTGGGAACCGTTGGGGTTGACGGTGGTCCCAGGTCGTTGAGTGTTGTCCGACCTGTTTTGTTACCCTGAGTTGTGGGTCGTTCCTGGCTGTGGAGTATCTCCAGCCAGTGAGCTTTGTGCTGCGAGCTGTTGGAGAGGCTAGTGTCTCGTGTTTCGAGTTAGCCGATCAGCTGAGTCGTCGAGAGTGCTCCGACTGTTGTGCGAGATATTTGGGGATCTTGAGTCCTACCGTTCTGAGAGTGAGCGTGGATTTTGACTAGCCTGCATATGCCAATGTTGATTACTCTATGCCGCGCCGTTTTCCTCAGTTGGAGCCGCGCCCCCTGAGATGCCGCTGTGGATGCGATGGTTGGCCTGTTGAGGCAGTTTTGCGCGAGGGATGAGTTAGTCGGACAGGACGCCCCACGTAAATCCCGTCCTCATGTGGATGTGTGGTAGTGGGCAGGAGCGTTCCTAGTCGACAGGCGCGGGCTTGACTGGACCTTTGAGGTAGTCAGTTCGATTGGGACGATTGAGCACCTTGGGTGCGAGTGGTCTCATTTACTTTCATCTGTTCCACTTTTGAGTATCTAGATAGAGGCATGGTAGCTGTAGAGTAGTTCCAGCTTTTCTTGTTCAGATTTCTTTGCCTGTTATCTTTTACCTCTGGTAGACTTGGTGGGCAGACCGTTGGACTTGTTGACGGCACCCACTGAGAACTACTGTGGGAAGTAGTTCTCACACCCGTCGTGGTGTCTTTTCCCCAGGGACTTCTTCTTCTGTTCCTGTGCTCCTGTTGCTGATCCTTCGGACCGAGGCGAGGGAGTCGCGAGCTAGTTCCCTACCCGTCGTTGGAGTGTAGCGGTACCCCCTTCAGAGGAGAGCTTCGGTGGATAGTTTACTGCTTCTTCCTCTGTTGAGAGACCTTTGTAGTGAGGTATAGAGTTGTACTTTATTTTACAGTTTGAGAGACTGTTGTAGTGAGGATATTCTTGTATCGAGAGTCTGTACACTGATGTATTTATTGGAGATACCTCCCTTTTGAGTTTTGTATCAGAGGACTTTTTATACGATCGTATTTGGGAGATGGATATTGTATTATTTTCAGTTGTACAGTGTTTGGATTACAGTTTTTAGTAGTTTACTTTCAGCTCTCTGATATCTGTATACTGTAGATGTTTCTTTCTGCAGGTTAGACGCTTCGTCTGTACGGCAGTTTCCGTACAGATGGCGGATCTGTTGGCGAGCCCGGGTCGCAGTTTCGACCCCGGGGCGTGACAGATTAGAGTGGTATCAGAGCCTAGGTTATAGGTCATTGTGGACTTAGAAACCCTAGGCTTGTGGTTGGATATTAGGATGACTACGTGAGAGTCGTGACTTTAGCGAGAGTCCTGATTGAGTTTTTACCTCTCCCAAGAGACGGGATGAGAGATTGGCATGTTTATTTTCCTAAGCGATTATGTTCGCTGCCGAACAACACGATGCTATGGAATGGATGACATGCCTTAGACTTTCGCTGGATTGGGTCGTATGGTTGTTGTGTCCTGACGTTTGTTATTGTGCAGCGGTTTGCGATACCCCTGAGACGTCGTGTTGTGATAGGACACACCCCGCACCTGATCAGTACCCGAGCAGCGGGAGACGGAGCTATCAGAGCAGTGCGAGACCCAGGAGGGTATTTTTCCTGGCTGAGTGACCAGGAGGATATTTTCCCTGGCTGAGTTACCAGGAGGATATTTTCCCTGGCTGTGTTACCAGGAGGGTATTTTCCCTGGCTGAGTTACCAGGAGGATATTTTCCCTGGCTGTGTTACCAGGAGGATATTTTCCCTGGCTGAGTTACCAGGAGGATATTTTCCCTGGCTGAGTTACCAGGAGGGTATTTTCCCTGGCTGAGTTACCAGGAGGATATTTTCCCTGGCTGAGTTACCAGGAGGGTATTTTCCCTGGCTGAGTGACCAGGAGGATATTTTACCTGGCTGAGTTACCAGGAGGATATTTTCCCTGGCTGTGTTACCAGGAGGGTATTTTTCCTGGCTGAGTTACCAGGAGGATATTTTCCCTGGCTGAGTTACCAGGAGGATATTTTCCCTGGCTGAGTTACCAGGAGGATATTTTCCCTGGCTGTGTTACCAGGAGGGTATTTTCCCTGGCTGAGTTACCAGGAGGATATTTTCCCTGGCTGTGTTACCAGGTGGGCACAAGCCTGGCTGAGTTACCAGGAGGACACATGCCCTGGCTGAGTTACCAGGAGGATACTTCCCACTGGCCGAGCTACCAGATGGATACATTGCCCTGGCTGAGTTACCAGGTGGGCACATGCCCTGGCTGAGTTACCAAGAGGGTACACGCCCTGGTCGAGTTACCAGGTGGTTGCTTCAGTGAGATTGAGATGGTCTGACAGGACGCCGAGATTTGGTGGCGTCGAGTTCATCCTGTTGGACTACCTGGAGCGCAGTTGTTGACTTGGAACCAGTTCCGTGCTTTGCGGCTCAGGGCCTTCCTTCCCGACAGTGTAAGCAGAAACTGGAAAAGGGGATCTTAGACTCCTGCAGCAGGGGAGTCGACCTCTTCTGGAGTACGTTCGCGAGTTTTACGATTTGTTGAGCGCTGTACCCCATGTCGCCTGGTTGAGGCCCAGGAGGTTGAGCTAGTTGAGAAAGGACTGCATCGGAATATCTAACACTTGGTGTATTCTCGGCGGGTGCCAACGTTAGATGCAGCGATTGAGCATGCTTAGCGGGTTTTTAGTTTCGTTGTCCTTCTCGTCACCACCATGTTGTGATCGTGGTGTACGCGTGTTAGCAGGACCTTGAACCCAGAACCTTTTTGGACGAACACATGATTTTAGTCAGCCAATGCTTTCTTCCAAGCCCCGCAGGGTTGCCTGAGTCTATTCTTGTTTGATAGGACGAGGGCAGTAGCTCTTCGAGGTCTGGACATAAAGCTTGTTTGCATTTGTTTTCCTAAAAGACTAAAAATCATTAAGAAGATGGATTTCTTTCAGATCAAATGATCTTCTGTATAAACGTCACTGTTTCTTGTAAACTTATTCACCCGAGATGATTCGAGTGATCTGGGTTCTAAGGGCGGTGTCTTCTTGCGTGGGGACACAGGTTTTGGTCTCCCGGGGTTTTCGGACCCTTCGCGGATCCGGCTGTGGAGCGTCTCCAGCCGTGAGTTGCGTGTTGAGATAGTTTTCCCACTTTAAACGAGAGGGACCGAATCCTTGAACGGTAAAGGAGCGAAAACTTCGATGGACTGAGCCTAGAGTCTGTTCTTGTTTGATTGGGGTTCTAGGCACCGGTCTATCGGGATTTTCGGATCTTTGCCGCGTCAGTCGGTTCTTCTCGCCTATGAGTGGGGTGTTGTTGTGAGTTGAGTCGTTGAGGGTTCTCCGACATGGCTGTGAGAGTGCTAGGGCATTTGCATTGTTGTATGGGCTGGAGATAGGACCCTTAGCTTGTGCTCGTGAGGTTCAGATACCTGATCACGTGTTGCACATAGATGAGTGTTGTTGGTCCTGCCCTGTGCAGTTGGGGCCCTGGTTTTTGCCTGTTGATCTTTTGGCCCTTCCTCAGCTCCGGAATTTTCGAGGGTATAGGACTGTGAGGATCTGAGGCCTTGATGCTTGAGTGATGCCACACCGTTGATACACGGTGGTGATGCCACGCCGTTGGTGCACGGCAGTGAGGCCACGCCGTTGGTGCACGGCAGTGATGCCACACCGTTGATACACGGTGGTGATGCCACACCGTTGATACACGGTGGTGATGCCACGCCGTTGGTGCACGGCAGTGATGCCACACCGTTGATACACGGTGATGATGCCACACCGTTGATACACGGTGGTGATGCCACGCCGTTGGTGCACGGCAGTGATGCCACGCCGTTGGTGCACGGCAGTGATGCCACGCCGTTGGAGCACGGCAGTGATGCCACACCGTTGATACACGGTGGTGATGCCACACCGTTGATACACGGTGGTGATGCCACGCCGTTGGTGCACGGCAGTGAGGCCACGCCGTTGGTGCACGGCAGTGAGGCCACGCCGTTGGTGCACGGCAGTGATGCCACGCCGTGGGTGCACGGCAGTGATGCCACGTTGTAGGTACACAACGGTGAGAGTTTTTGGGGATGTTTCGGACTTGTGATCGCGAGTTTGGGCATCAGCTTTATGATCGCCTTGCGAGCCAGTTTTCAGTCCCGTTCACCGACGGTTTGGATCCCGTCAGGGTGTTCTCTTGTAGTTGAGGGCTCGACTTCGACCCGCGGGTCTGTTGGGGTTATGATAGCTTGTTGAGCGACCAACTGTGGCACGAGATTGTGCCTTTTGAGGATCCCTTTTGAGGGTAGCCTGCAGTTGTGTAGTCCACTCGGGTGATTTCGGATCGGAAGTAACCGAGTGAAGACCCCAACTTATTGGTTTCCCTTCCTTATTGGATGGATGTGCGGGTATGCTTCGGGTCGCCTTGTTGAGGTTGGCACCATGATGTGGGTTTGGTGCGTGTTGAATTAGTGGATTTTTCCCGTTTCCCCTAGCCTTTTAGAGGAGCCCTTTGGTTTTCCACGTCTCAGCTCAGTAGTGATGTGTTTTTCCTCGCCCGTGATTTACTTGCCCCTTTGAGATCCATGATTATTGGAGTACGAGGGACGCCCGTTGCAAATTCTGGCTCGAGAGATGAGAGAATTGCACAACGGGTCATACCGTACTTGTTGTTGTTGCGGTGTAATCACGAGGAGCGAGTGGGGTTTAGGGAGCTGGAGGCGTATTGTTAGATACCTAGCCGTGGTATTCTTGACTCCTGATGGGCTTGATCTAATTTCGAGGACGAAACTTTCTTTTAGTGGGGGAGGATGTGAGGTCCCGGAATCCCCGGCGTAGGAGTTGCTGGTTGTTGGGCAGCTTTTAGTGGCCGTTGGGAGTGTTTGTGCGCGTGTCGGGCCCAAGAAATGGATTTGGGATTTAGATGCATCACTGGAGGCCTGCGGGATGTGTCGTTGGTGTTTGCGCGCAATTTGGACACACGTGGTGGACTTCGGGCTTAATTTGGAGACCCCGTGGGAAATTGGATGACCCGTCGGGTGTTTAGAAGTGATTTCGCGCGATTCAGATGTCAAAATTGGACTCCGGGTGAAGTCCGGATAAAAGTTTACCTCTCCGGTCGCCTTCGGGAATTTTTAGAGTTGGAATTTGGCAAATCGGACTTTAAAAATGGACCCGGCGCGAAAATCGGATCGAGTGGGCATTCGGCAAATTTTCGGGTGAGAATTTGGAGAAACGGACATCGTTTTTGGATTCAGCGCGCGAAATCGCTAAGAATGGACTATTTATTTGTTGGTTTTGGAGCCCGGATGATTTGCGCGTTTTTCGAGGCAACGCGGCACGCAAATCGAGGCAAGCGCGGCTCGGGAAGCAAGGTGGACGGCGGCGCGCGTCCCGAGGCGCGCGTCAGGGCGCACCTCGGCGCGGAACGCGCGGGGCCCGCCACGTGGCGGGCCCCCGTTGGCGCCCGCGCGGGCGCGGGGGCACGCGCGCCCGTGTCACGGGCGCGTGTCCCGCGCCTGGGGTGGCGCGCGGTGTAACGCGCCCGTGTGGCGGGCGCGTTACCGCGCGCCACGTGGCGCCCGGGCGCGTGCGTGAGCCCGGCGCACGCGCCCGGCTGTGGACCGGCCGGTTGGGGGGCTCCCATTGGTCGGCGCGGTGGACCGGCTCGTGGACCGGCCCCGTGGACCATTTCCCTTTTCCTCTCCTTTTCTTCTTCTTCTTCTTCCTCCCCGCACCGCCATTTCCTCCCTTTCTTTCTTTCTTCTGCAACCGAGAGCGAGAGGGAGTGAGGGAGGAGGTTGCGTGAGGTGCGGCGGCGCGTCGTGGACCTCGTTTTGCGTGCGAGGTCGCCCGGCGGAGCGTTTCGGCGACGGCGGCGCAAACGTGTAGGTCCCGTGTGTTGTTTTTCTGTATTTTTGTACAGTTTTTGGAGCGTTCTTTTAGACTGTTATTGACCCCCCCGTGCACCGTTTTGCGTGTGTCTCCGGCACCGTGCACCGTTTTTGCGGGCCCCGTTTTGCGTGCGGATCCTGGCACCGTGCACCGTTTTGCGTGCGGACTCCGGCACCGTGCACCGTTTTGCGTGCGGACCCCGTTTTGCGTGCGGATCCTGGCACCGTGCACCGTTTTGCGTGCGGACTCCGGCACCGTGCACCGTTTTGCGTGCGGACCCCGTTTTGCGTGCGGATCCTGGCACCGTGCACCGTTTTGCGTGCGGACCCCGTTTTGCGTGCGGATCCTGGCACTGTGCACCGTTTTGCGTGCGGACTCCGGCACCGTGCACCGTTTTGCGTGCGGACCCTGTTTTGCATGCGGATCCTGGCACCGTGCACCGTTTTCCGTGCGGACTCCGGCACTGTGCACCGTTTTGCGTGCGCACCCTGTTTTGCGTGCGGATCCTGACACCGTGCACCGTTTTGTGTGCAGACTCCGTTTCTGGTGCGGACTCCGGCGGCGTGCTCCGTTTTGCGTGCGGACTCCGGCGGCGTGCTCCGTTTTGCGTGCGGACTCCGGCGGCGTGCTCCGTTTTGCGTGCGGACTCCGGCGGCGTGCTCCGTTTTGCGTGCGGACTCCGATGGCGTGCCCCGTTTGCGTGCGGATCGCGTGGAGGCCAATTGCAAGTGTCTACGAGCAATTGGTGGCAAATCGAGGTGGGTGGCCTTATCTCCAAGTTTTATGGACTGTACAGTATTTCTACTGTTGTAGGACTATGCATGATAGCTTATTTCATTGTGTAGCATGCTAGATTGTAGGAATTGTTATTCCTTTTATCATCTGTTAATATAGTTATCTTGGAACTTGACCTAGCACCCCCGTCATATGTTGCATGTGTAACCAGACCAGTAGAAAACCCTCACTTGGGCTAGGGTTATTTATGCTTAGACATCCACACTGTTCTTTCATTCCTGGACATAGTGTTTTCTCGCCCGGGTAGTGGGCCGAGAGGTCGGGACTTGCTTTTAGTGTGGGATGCTTTTGCACTCTTGCTTGGGAGCAGAGTGGAGTCTGGTAGTTGTAGCGGGTTGCTTATCTGTGCGGGGAGCCGTTTGGGTAAACGGTAGTCCCGAGAGGTCTTGTTTCCCTTTTACGCTGTCGTGGGAGGGAGCCGTTGAGTAGACGGTAGTCCCGGGCCGTCGAGTATCTTCCGGTCCGTCTTGTTGGGAACCGTTGGGGTTGACGGTGGTCCCAGGTCGTTGAGTGTTGTCCGACCTGTTTTGTTACCCTGAGTTGTGGGTCGTTCCTGGCTGTGGAGTATCTCCAGCCAGTGTGCTTTGTGCTGCGAGCTGTTGGAGAGGCTAGTGTCTCGTGTTTCGAGTTAGCCGATCAGCTGAGTCGTCGAGAGTGCTCCGACTGTTGTGCGAGATATTTGGGGATCTTGAGTCCTACCGTTCTGAGAGTGAGCGTGGATTTTGACTAGCCTGCATATGCCAATGTTGATTACTCTATGCCGCGCCGTTTTCCTCAGTTGGAGCCGCGCCCCCTGAGATGCCGCTGTGGATGCGATGGTTGGCCTGTTGAGGCAGTTTTGCGCGAGGGATGAGTTAGTCGGACAGGACGCCCCACGTAAATCCCGTCCTCATGTGGATGTGTGGTAGTGGGCAGGAGCGTTCCTAGTCGACAGGCGCGGGCTTGACTGGACCTTTGAGGTAGTCAGTTCGATTGGGACGATTGAGCACCTTGGGTGCGAGTGGTCTCATTTACTTTGATCTGTTCCACTTTTGAGTATCTAGATAGAGGCATGGTAGCTGTAGAGTAGTTCCAGCTTTTCTTGTTCAGATTTCTTTGCCTGTTATCTTTTACCTCTGGTAGACTTGGTGGGCAGACCGTTGGACTTGTTGACGGCACCCACTGAGAACTACTGTGGGAAGTAGTTCTCACACCCGTCGTGGTGTCTTTTTCCCAGGGACTTCTTCTTCTGTTCCTGTGCTCCTGTTGCTGATCCTTCGGACCGAGGCGAGGGAGTCGCGAGCTAGTTCCCTACCCGTCGTTGGAGTGTAGCGGTACCCCCTTCAGAGGAGAGCTTCGGCTGATAGTTTACTTCTTCTTCCTCTGTTGAGAGACCTTTGTAGAGAGGTATAGAGTTGTACTTTATTTTTACAGTTTGAGAGACTGATGTAGTAAGGATATTTTCTTGTATCGAGAGTCTGTACACTGATGTATTTATTGGAGATACCTCCCTTTTGAGTTTTGTATCAGAGGACTTTTTATACGATCGTATTTGGGAGATGGATATTGTATTATTTTCAGTTGTACAGTGTTTGGATTACAGTTTTTAGTAGTTTACTTTCAGCTCTCTGATATCTATATACTGTAGATGTTTCTTTCTGCAGGTTAGACGCTTCGTCTGTACGGCAGTTTCCGTACAGATGGCGGATCTGTTGGCGAGCCCGGGTCGCAGTTTCGACCCCGGGGCGTGACTGTAGTGACCTGACCCTTTGGGGTATTTTCGAACTCACATGTAATCGCTTAGGCCTTAGGCGAAATAAAATTTATTTAATTTTGAAAAGTCGGCCGGGCAGGGTGTGTGTATTTTTCTGCGATAGAGCGCGAAAAACGATGACCGACGGCGCGATCGGATTCGAAATCCGATACTGGGATCTCCCGGAACGGGATCCTTAGCGATGCGGTAATTAGTCACGCATCGGAAACCGTGCAAAATATCTTGCACCCGTAATAGATAAGGTGGGTTATCTCGAAAGGATAATTAATTAATTTATTAATTATCCGGTGACGGAATTTAAATCCTCCTACGTACGAATTAATTAAGGGATTTAAATTGGTGGGATTTTTATCTCGTGATTGGATAAGAGATAAAAATCGGGATATTTTATTAAGGGATTTAAATTGGTGGGATTTTATCTCGCGGATGGGATAAGAGATAAAATCCGGATATTTAAGTTGGGAATTGGTTTTCCCTTGATTATTTAATAAAGGTGGTTAAATAATCGGTGACCGGGATTTGGATATTAGAGATTTAAATATCCGGGTAATTTGAATCCAACTGGGAATTTGATTTCCCAAGATTATTTGATAAAGGTGATCAAATAATCGGTGGTCAGGATTTAAAAGTGAGAAATATCCCGTCAGTCGGATATTTTCTTGAGAAACAGAAACGGGAATTATGGGTTTCCTACGTACGTAAATAAAGAAATCAACGATCAAATTTGGGGATCGACGGTGAGGATAATAATTAAACAATTAACTAATAGGGTTATCGGTAGGGATTAATTAATTAACGAATTAATTAATCGGAGTCAAAATACCCGAAAGGGATTTTGACGGTGCGGACTTACAAATTGGATGTATCCATAATAGGGATTATTTATTTCCCCGCTTACCGAGCGAAACCCTATTTTGTTTTTCCGCCTCCTCAAACCCTCCTCTTTCGTACGTGCCGAAACCCCAACCGGAGAAAAAGAAAGAGGCGGAACCCCTAACCGGAGGAGAAAAGAGGAAAAGAAGGAGGAAGCGGAGGAACCCGATCGCCCCGATTCACGTGCCGGAGATCGGAGAACGAGACGCCATCGTCTACGGGGAGCGGATCCGGATTTCCGACACCGCGAGAAAACAAGATCGGATCTTTTATTCCGATAAATTTAAGGTGAGTTATCATCGTTTCGTTTGATAAACAAATCGGGGGTTTTCCGTGTTCTTGTTAGATTACTTTAATCGGAACATCGTTCGTAGATTTTCGTCGGGTTTTGATCCATATTTTATCCTCGTTCTTGATCGGGTGTGATCGAGGATTTTTATCGGATTTTAGTTGATGGTTTTTAACGGGTTTCTTGTTATCGAACTTCCGATCGACGTTTTGGGCGTTCGTCGATCGTCGGTTTAGCCGTTAGAATTACCGGGAATTTTCCGGGAATTTTTCGGGAACTTTTCGGGAATTTTTGGGGCGACTTCGTCGGGACATAGTGGGTTAACGGGAGGCCGCCGCCGCCGTTGTTAGACGGGAGGCCGCCGCCGTCGTTACCATGTTCGCGGGGTCGTCGCCGGGATCCCACGGGAGCGAAAACGGAGAAGAAATCGCGAACGGGAGCGAAAAACAAAAAAAAAAAAAAAAAAAAAAAGGTTACTGTACGGTTTCTTGGCCCGCGGTCCACGGGCCTGGGCGTGCACC
Organism: Tillandsia fasciculata; assembly: GCA_029168755.2. Lineage (NCBI taxonomy): Eukaryota > Viridiplantae > Streptophyta > Magnoliopsida > Poales > Bromeliaceae > Tillandsia > Tillandsia fasciculata. The sequence goes on along the minus strand of CM054944.1, from coordinate 10,010,396 downwards.
CGGTGCACGCCCGCGGCGCGGGAGCCGCAGACCCGGTGCACGTTCCGCCCGTGCACCGGCCCAGCCCGCAGGCGCGGTCCACGACCAAGCGTGCGCCCGGTCTTGGCGCGGCGGCCCGAAACCGTGAGCCCGGTGCACGCACGGGTCGTGCACCGGCCCGGCCCGTAGCGCACGGTGCACGCTCCCTGCGTGCACCCGGCCCATGCCGCTGCCGCCTAATGCTGTAAACCCGGTCTATGGTGGCCCCCGTGCACCATACGACAGCCCGGAGTTCATTTGCTCCGTTTGGGTCCGTTTTTCCACCGTTTTGAGCGCGGTTTTCGCCGTTGGGATCGTTATTTCAGTGGCTTTCATGTCATGGCCTCTTGGGACCTACTTGGTCATTATTTTATTATGTTGGGTGCCGCACGGGGTTTTGATTTTCGGCGAACTGGACGATGTTGGACTTTTCCGTCAAAAAGAGTAAATTGGGACTTTTGTTTTGGGTTGTTAGTACACGATTGTGATCATAGTTATCCTTGCGGACTTTCTTTAGGTCCAGGGGTGCAGCGGGAGAACGCGAAGGATACAGGTGTTCCGATTGCTCTCCAACAAGGTGGGTACGGTTGCGATGAGTGCAACCGGTGCTGTAAGTGCATCTATCGTCACTAAAAGTGCTCTTTAATTTACCTAACAAAGTAGATGGATAGTTTAACCTTTCGATTGTTGTTGATTATCTAATAATTGTGCGGCTGCGGTCGCGGTGCCCACTACACGCCATTCTTGGCGATCCGGTTTCGGATGCTGCACGTACACAGGCGGATTGGCCTCCGCATGGGTGTACTTTTCCGGAAAAGCGGTCTATATGACTCGTGCCCCCCACGTGAGGTGGGGACCCCTTCACGGCGGCTAAAGGTACCGCACTAGCCGGGGGAGGGGGCATCTATTGTCCTGTTCGGGGAGATGTTGATCACCCCGACGGGACGGTGGTCCTGTTCGGGGAGATGTTGACAACCCCGACGGGACGGTGGCACTAAAGTAAACAAAATATGTAATGTGAGTGCAAGTGTTTAACGAAAGGTTATGGTGTATTCGGTGCATTCGTATGTTTTATCCCTCTTGATATTGTTACACATCTACTTTGTTTGTCACTGACTTTACCCACTCCGTGACAGGTATTTCTAGGTGCGTTAGCCGGGATGGCGGTGGGACTGCGACGTGAGGATCGTAGTCGGACTCTTGGTTATCGTATTTATGACTCATTTCCCTTTATGCCATTTTTAGTTGCTTGTGGATTACTTTATATGTGGACATGTTTCATTAGCTCTGTGGATGAGGTGTAGTTTTATGTGTTGATTCTTTCAGTAGTATTTACATTTGCGGCATGTTTTACGATAAGATAAAAGTTGCGAAAATGTTTTCTCAAAAAGGGAAGTGCCGTGTGGGCACGGGTTTTACAACTCTGGTTTTATCTTTCCCAAACAATGACGCCGCTCAAATGACATGTTTTAGTTAAACGATTAAACTCTGAATATGGTGTATGTCTACTGGATGGTTGTTGGTTGGTGATTGTTGTATGATATTCGTAATTGGTTGATATGTTGTAAATGAGACGCCGTGCATATACGAAGGAGACTCTGTCTGTGGACAGAGTGAATTTGTGTATGTGGCGGTCTGGCACGCACCGGGGTTGAAGTATATGCTACCTTATTAAAAGAAAAAAAAAAAAATAGACACGTTTTTCCGCTTCAAAAGACTCAAAAACCCCCGGGGGCGTGACAGATTAAATGGTATCAGAGAAAATACAACCACAACCATAGTAGACATAATTTACATCCACAGTGCAAGGTGCCACAAGCAAATTGGAAATGAGATAACCAAGGTATAGGAGTAGTACGTGAGAGTACGGGAAAACGGGAACGTAATATAGGTGAATTCGCGAAACGGTGTGCTAGGGTTGTGACCATAGGGTTGACATGGTTTCTTTGGTAACAGCAAGCAATGGCGCGGACCAGGTCGTCTACCGAAAATGCAGATGCGGACGGAGCGGCCATGGCCGCCGCAGAAAACCAGACTCTCCGGCAACAGCTGCGGGACATGGCCGGGCAGTTAGCGACGCTGACGGAGCAGGTTCGTCAGCTAACGCAACGACAGGCTACCGCAGCCACCGAACGTCAACCAACCCCTCCGCCCGAAACCACAGCGCCCACTGCGGAGCCCCACGGGGCGGGCGGCACGACGACGGAGCAGCCCCCAGCCCCAAGGGAAATACCCACCCCAACGACTTCGGGTCCCGTGTTGGGAATGGCAACGGGGGAGGCAGGGATGACCCCTACTCTTGGGGGATCCGCCACCGCAGGAGGAGTCGCGGAACAGCGAGCGACACGGGAGAAGATCAGGACGAATTTGGCCGCGTTCAAGAAGCATGACCCACCCACCTTCGAGGGAGAAACGACCGACCCGTGGGTCGTCGAGAAGTGGGTGGATACCATGGAAAAACTTTTCGAGGATTTAATGATGGAAGAACAAGAGCGGGTTCCACTGGCCGTCCACTTTTTGGAAGGAAACGCTCGCATCTGGTGGAAGACGGTGCGCCCGGACCCCACCACCAATGACCCGCTGCCGACATGGTCGGCCTTTAGAGAGGAGCTCTTTGGCGCGTTCTTCTCCGATAGCGTCAAGCGGCAGCTGGAGGACGATTTGAAGAACATTAGGCAGGGAAGCCGCTCGGTCGTGGAGTATCAAAGGGAGTTTGTGAGGTTGGTCAATTGTGTCCCGTTTGCCATACGGGACGAACCTCACAAGGCCCGTCTCTTCGTTGACGGACTGCGGAGCGACATCTTCGAGATGGTGCAGGCAGCGGACCTACGCACGTTCCGAGAGGTGGTGGACAGAGCCACCATCGTGGAGCGGGGGTTCGCTATAACTCGAGCTCGACGTGAAGGATCGGAGAATAACCGGGAAAAGAAACGAACTCAGACTTATCCGGGAGGGGGCCCTCCTGGCGGGAGCCGACCCCCGAAATATCCCAAGACGCAACAGGGAAACAGGAGCGCGCCGGCCGGGAAGACTCGACCGACAAACAAGCCGTGTGTTATTTGCGGAGGGCCGCATCCGGTGACGGAATGCCCCAAAAGGCAAGACCACTGCTACCGCTGCGGCAAACGGGGACATCTTCGATACAACTGTCCCCTAAACCCTGGAGCGGCCTCTTCCGCAGCATCCGCTGCAACGGCGCAGGCACCAGGACGGGGTAGAGCGCCTACGGGAGCCTCTCCACACCTACCGACACCAAAAACAGGAGGGGAGTCGCGGCCGCAACCCGGAGGAAGACTCTACTCCATGGACCAGCACGGAACTGTACCGCCAGAGGAAGTAGTAGCAGGTATTACCTCCGTCTCTAATTTTCGAGCTCGAACTCTGTTTGACACCGGGGCGACTCGCTCCTTTATTTCCCGTACCTTCGCGCAAACCCATCTGTTAGAAAGTAGTCCTCTGGATGTCTTAATGACCGTCCAGACCCCTGGGGGACCCATCACGGCAACCGGCCTAGTAGCCTCATGTCCAATAAGGCTGGGGAGGTTGTCGTGCCCCTGGGATCTGGTGGTCATACCGCTAAAAGAATACGACGTGGTCTTGGGCATGGACTGGCTCGCCGAGTATCAGGCGGTCATCGACTGCGAGAAGCGACAGGTGCAGCTACAGAAGCCAGGGTTCCCAGAAAACGTGTACTTGGCGTGCAAAAGCACTTCCTTCCTAGCCGTCATCTCCGCGTCGCGGGCTAGGAAACTGGTGGAGAGCGGGTGCGTGGCTTATCTAGCCTCGGTAGATCTAGCTACCCGACCCGTACCCTCGCCCTCAGAAATTCCCGTGGTAAGGGAATTCCCGGATGTCTTTCCGGCGGAGCTTCCCGGAATGCCGCCGGAACGGGAGGTTGACTTCCCAATTGAACTACTACCCGGCACCAAGCCCATCACCAAGGCACCGTACAGGATGGCCTTCGCGGAGCTGAAGGAACTCAAGGCACAATTGGAGGACCTTCTGGACAAAGGTTTCATCAGACCAAGCGCGTCACCCTGGGCGCGCCCGTCCTGTTCGTGAGAAAGAAGGACGGAAGCCTCCGGTTGTGCATCGACTACCGGGAGATAAATAAGGTCACCGTTAAGAACAAGTACCCCCTGCCAAGGATCGATGACCTCTTCGATCAGTTACGGGGGGCGACGGTGTTCTCAAAGATCGACCTGCAGTCGGGTTATCATCAGGTCCGAGTCAAGGGGGAGGATATCCCCAAAACGGCTTTCCGTACTCGCTATGGCCATTACGAGTTCACGGTAATGCCATTCGGGCTCACTAATGCCCCGGCGGTGTTTATGGACATGATGAACAGGGTGTTCAAACCCTTCTTGGACTTATTCGTGGTGGTCTTCATCGACGATATCCTCATCTACTCCCGTACAGACGAGGAACACGAAGAACACCTGCGCACAGTCCTCCAGACCCTACGGGAACAGAAACTCTACGCCAAACTCAAAAAGTGTGAGTTTTGGCTCCGAGAGGTCGGTTTCTTGGGGCACGTGATCTCGGCGGCTGGAGTCGCGGTGGACCCAAGAAGATAGATTCGGTGACGGACTGGCCCCAACCGACGACGGTGACGGAGATTCGAAGCTTCCTAGGATTAGCCGGGTATTACCGGCGCTTCGTGGAGGGCTTCTCCAAGATAGCCACCCCCTTAACCCGCTTGACGAAAAAGGGGGAAAAGTTTGTCTGGACGGACAAGTGTCAAAGAAGCTTCGAGGAGCTCAAGGACAGGTTGACGCGAGCTCCGATCCTCGCCCTGCCAGAGCCTGGGGAGGACTATGAAGTATATTGCGACGCATCGCGGAATGGATTGGGTGGAGTGCTCATGCAACGGGGGAAGGTGATCGCCTATGCGTCAAGGCAGCTCAAGGAGTACGAGCGGAATTACCCCGTGCATGATTTGGAACTCGCAGCGGTGGTGTTTGTGCTCAAGCTTTGGAGGCACTACCTGTATGGAGCACACTGTAATGTGTACTCAGATCATAAGAGCCTCAAGTACCTTTTCACCCAAAGGGAGCTAAATCTTCGACAAAGGCGGTGGCTTGAGCTATTAAAGGATTACGATCTAACGATCCACTACCACCCGGGAAAGGCCAACGTGGTGGCCGACGCCCTTAGTCGCAAAGGACAGGCCGCGGGAGCGGATGTAAGCGCCATTACGCAGCAGGATAGTCTAATTGCGGAGTTCTCGCGATTGAGACTAGAGGTGGTGCCTGCAGGGACAGTCGCCCAACTTCTGACGCTGGTGGTCAGACCTACTCTGCTGGACAGGATTCTCGAAGGCCAATCGACTGATGATCAACTCCAGCTGGTGCGGAGTAGAATAACCGCCGACAAGGAAGGTGATTTTATGGTGAGCTCCGACGGTACAATACGATTTCGCGGACGAATCTGCGTGCCGGACCTACCGGAGCTCAAGGAGGAGATTCTACGGGAGGCGCATACTGCCCCATATGCAGCGCATCCCGGAGGGACGAAGATGTACAAGGACGTCAAGCAGACCTTCTGGTGGCCCAAAATGAAGGAGGACGTGACCCGATTCGTGGCTCACTGCTTAGTGTGCCAACGGGTGAAGGCCGAACATCAACGGCCGGCGGGAAAATTGCAACCTTTACCGGTGCCCGAGTGGAAATGGGACATGATTACCATGGATTTTGTGACCGGTTTCCCGAGATCGCCACAGGGACACGATGCGATATGGGTGATCGTGGACCGTTTGACGAAATCGGCCCACTTTTTGCCCATACACACGACGTGGACCCGGGAACGACTGGCGCAAACCTACCTCGACGAGATAGTAAGGTTGCACGGTGTACCAACATCCATCACGTCGGACAGAGACACACGCTTTGTGTCGAACTTTTGGCGAAGTTTGCAACAAGCGATGGGGACCAAGTTGCACTTCAGCACAGCCTTTCATCCGCAAACCGATGGGCAATCGGAGCGGGTGATACAGATCGTGGAAGACATGCTTCGAGCATGCGTTCTGGACTTGGGCGAAGGGTGGGCACGGTGTCTGCCCCTGGTGGAATTTGCCTACAATAACAGCTATCAGGCCAGCATTCAGATGGCACCGTACGAGGCCCTGTACGGGCGCCGCTGTCGGTCTCCGATATGCTGGGATGACTTAGGTGAGCGAAAGTTTCTGGGCCCAGATCTGGTGGAGGAGACCGAAGCAAAGGTGCGTTTGATTAAACAAAGGCTGCTGACCGCCCAAAGCAGACAGAAAAGCTATGCAGATAACAGACGCCGAGACTTAGAGTTCATGGTGGGCGAGCACGTTCTGCTCCGGGTTTCACCCTCCAAAGGGAACCGACGCTTCGGCATTAAGGGGAAGTTGAGCCCCAGATACGTGGGACCGTTCGAGATTCTGGAGCGCGTGGGACCGGTGGCGTACCGGTTGGCCCTGCCCCCGAACCTCGAACGAGTCCACAACGTGTTCCACGTTTCGATGCTCCGGAAGTACCTGGCAGACCCCTCTCATGCCTTGGATGCCTCCACCATTGAGCTACGAGAGGACTTGAGCGTCGAGGAGACGCCGGTGCGGATTTTGGCAAGAGAGGACAAGAAGCTACGCAACCGAACGATCCCCTATGTGAAAGTCCAGTGGAGCAACCACGAAGAGCGCGAGGCGACGTGGGAACTGGAATCAAAGATGAGGGAATGTTTTCCCGAGTTGTTTAAGTGAGGTTTGAGTTTAAGTTTCGGGACGAAACTTTTTATAAAGTGTGAGTGGTGTAGTGACCCGACCCTTTGGGGTATTTTCGAACTCACATGTAATCGCTTAGGCCTTAAGCGAAATAAAATTTATTTAATTTTGAAAAGTCGGCCGGGCAGGGTGTGTGTATTTTTCTGCGATAGAGCGCGAAAAACGATGACCGACGGCGCGATCGGATTCGAAATCCGATACGGGATCTCCCGGAACGGGATCCTTAGCGATGCGGTAATTAGTCACGCATCGGAAACCGTGCAAAATATCTTGCACCCGTAATAGATAAGGTGGGTTATCTCGTAAGGATAATTAATTAATTAATTAATTATCCGGTGACGGAATTTAAATCCTCCTACGTACGAATTAATTAAGGGATTTAAATTGGTGGGATTTTTATCTCGTGATTGGATAAGAGATAAAAATCGGGATATTTTATTAAGGGATTTAAATTGGTGGGATTTTATCTCGCGGATTGGATAAGAGATAAAATCCGGATATTTAAGTTGGGAATTGGTTTTCCCTTGATTATTTAATAAAGGTGGTTAAATAATCGGTGACCGGGATTTGGATATTAGAGATTTAAATATCCGGGTAATTTGAATCCAACTGGGAATTTGATTTCCCAAGATTATTTGATAAAGGTGATCAAATAATCGGTGGTCAGGATTTAAAAGTGAGAAATATCCCGTCAGTCGGATATTTTCTTGAGAAACAGAAACGGGGAATTATGGGTTTCCTACGTACGTAAATAAAGAAATCAACGATCAAATTTGGGGATCGACGGTGAGGATAATAATTAAACAATTAACTAATAGGGTTATCGGTAGGGATTAATTAATTAACGAATTAATTAATCGGAGTCAAAATACCCGAAAGGGATTTTGACGGTGCGGACTTACAAATTGGATGTATCCATAATAGGGATTATTTATTTCCCCGCTTACCGAGCGAAACCCTATTTTGTTTTTCCGCCTCCTCAAACCCTCCTCTTTCGTACGTGCCGAAACCCCAACCGGAGAAAAAGAAAGAGGCGGAACCCCTAACCGGAGGAGAAAAGAGGAAAAGAAGGAGGAAGCGGAGGAACCCGATCGCCCCGATTCACGTGCCGGAGATCGGAGAACGAGACGCCATCGTCTACGGGGAGCGGATCCGGATTTCCGACACCGCGAGAAAACAAGATCGGATCTTTTATTCCGATAAATTTAAGGTGAGTTATCATCGTTTCGTTTGATAAACAAATCGGGGGTTTTCCGTGTTCTTGTTAGATTATTTTAATCGGAACATCGTTCGTAGATTTTCGTCGGGTTTTGATCCATATTTTATCCTCGTTCTTGATCGGGTGTGATCGAGGATTTTTATCGGATTTTAGTTGATGGTTTTTAACGGGTTTCTTGTTATCGAACTTCCGATCGACGTTTTGGGCGTTCGTCGATCGTCGGTTTAGCCGTTAGAATTACCGGGAATTTTCCGGGAATTTTTCGGGAACTTTTCGGGAATTTTTGGGGCGACTTCGTCGGGACATAGTGGGTTAACGGGAGGCCGCCGCCGCCGTTGTTAGACGGGAGGCCGCCGCCGTCGTTACCATGTTCGCGGGGTCGTCGCCGGGATCCCACGGGAGCGAAAACGGAGAAGAAATCGCGAACGGGAGCGAAAAAAAAAAAAAAAAAAAAAAAAAAAGGTTACTGTACGGTTTCTTGGCCCGCGGTCCACGGGCCTGGGCGTGCACCCGGTGCACGCCCGCGGCGCGGGAGCCGCAGACCCGGTGCACGTTCCGCCCGTGCACCGGCCCAGCCGCAGGCGCGGTCCACGACCAAGCGTGCGCCCGGTCTTGGCGCGGCGGCCCGAAACCGTGAGCCCGGTGCACGCACGGGTCGTGCACCGGCCCGGCCCGTAGCGCACGGTGCACGCTCCCTGCGTGCACCCGGCCCATGCCGCTGCCGCCTAATGCTGTAAACCCGGTCTATGGTGGCCCCCGTGCACCATACGACAGCCCGGAGTTCATTTGCTCCGTTTGGGTCCGTTTTTCCACCGTTTTGAGCGCGGTTTTCGCCGTTGGGATCGTTATTTCAGTGGCTTTCATGTCATGGCCTCTTGGGACCTACTTGGTCATTATTTATTATGTTGGGTGCCGCACGGGGTTTCGATTTTCGGCGAACTGGACGATGTTGGACTTTTCCGTCAAAAAGAGTAAATTGGGACTTTTGTTTTGGGTTGTTAGTACACGATTGTGACCATAGTTATCCTTGCGGACTTTCTTTAGGTCCAGGGGTGCAGCGGGAGAGCGCGAAGGATACAGGTGTTCCGATTGCTCTCCAACAAGGTGGGTACGGTTGCGATGAGTGCAACCGGTGCTGTAAGTGCATCTATCGTCATTAAAAGTGCTCTTTAATTTACCTAACAAAGTAGATGGATAGTTTAACCTTTCGATTGTTGTTGATTATCTAATAATTGTGCGGCTGCGGTCGCGGTGCCCACTACACGCCATTCTTGGCGATCCGGTTTCGGATGCTGCACGTACACAGGCGGATTGGCCTCCGCATGGGTGTACTTTTCCGGAAAAGTGGTCTTTATGACCCGTGTGCCCCACGTGAGGTGGGGACCTCTTCACGGCGGCTAAAGGTACCGCACTAGCCGGGGAGGGGGCATCTATTGTCCTGTTCGGGGAGATGTTGCACCCCGACGGGACGGTGGTCCTGTTCGGGGAGATGTTGACAACCCCGACGGGACGGTGGCACTAAAGTAAACAAAATATGTAATGTGAGTGCAAGTGTTTAACGAAAGGTTATGGTGTATTCGGTGCATTCGTATGTTTTATCCCTCTTGATATTGTTACACATCTACTTTGTTTGTCACTGACTTTACCCACTCCGTGACAGGTATTTCTAGGTGCGTTAGCCGGGATGGCGGTGGGACTGCGTCGTGAGGATCGTAGTCGGACTCTTGGTTATCGTATTTATGACTCATTTCCCTTTATGCCATTTTTAGTTGCTTGTGGATTACTTTATATGTGGACATGTTTCATTAGCTCTGTGGATGAGGTGTAGTTTTATGTGTTGATTCTTTCAGTAGTGTTTACATTTGCGGCATGTTTTATGATAAGATAAAAGTTGCGAAAATGTTTTCTCAAAAAGGAAGTGCCGTGTGGGCACGGGTTTTACAACTCTGGTTTTATCTTTCCCAAACAATGACGCCGCTCAAATGACATGTTTTAGTTAAACGATTAAACTCTGAATATGGTGTATGTCTACTGGATGGTTGTTGGTTGGTGATTGTTGTATGATATTCGTAATTGGTTGATATGTTGTAAATGAGACGCCGTGCATATACGAAGGAGACTCTGTCTGTGGACAGAGTGAATTTGTGTATGCGGCGGTTCGTGTCGAATTTTTGGCAAAGTTTGCAGCGAGCAATGGGGACTAAACTGCATTTCAGCACGGCCTTTCACCCGCAAACCGACGGACAATCAGAGCGGGTGATCCAGATCCTTGAAGACATGCTGCGGGCATGTGTGCTAGACCTGGGCGATGGATGGTCTCAATACCTGCCACTTGTGGAATTCGCCTATAATAATAGTTACCAAGCCAGCATTAAGATGGCGCCATACGAAGCTTTGTACGGACGACGCTGTCGGTCGCCTTTATGCTGGGATGACTTGGGAGAGCGTAAATGGTTGGGACCGAATTTGGTCGATGAAACCGAGGCAAAGGTGCGCCTCATCAGGCAGCGACTGCTGACCGCCCAGAGCAGACAGAAAAGTTACGCAGACCGCAGGCGACGAGAGTTGGAATTGGCAGTGGGCGAGCACGTGTTGCTGCGAGTGTCGCCTTCGAAAGGAACCCGACGTTTCGGGCTGAGAGGGAAATTAAGTCCGAGGTACGTGGGACCGTTTGAGATCCTAGAGCGCGTGGGTCCGGTGGCTTATCGCTTGGCCTTGCCGCCAAGCCTAGACCGAGTACATAACGTGTTCCACGTGTCGATGCTTCGGAAGTACCTTCCGACCCCTCTCACGCCCTGGACATATCCACGATCAAGCTTCAGGAGGATTTAACTGTTGAAGAAACACCGGTGCGGATCCTGGCGCGAGAGGACAAGAAACTGCGAAACCGGACCATCCCCTACGTGAAGGTCCAATGGAGCAACCACGAGGAACGCGAGGCGACGTGGGAGCTGGAATCGAAAATGAGGGAATGTTTTCCCGAGCTGTTTAGCGAGGGTTGTATTTAAGTTTCGGGGACGAAACTTTTTATAAAGTGTGAGTGGTGTAATGACACGGTATTTGTAATATTTAACCCTCCTTCTATTTTAGTGTCCTTTTAGTACTCCGGGAATATTACTTTTGGTTTGTCGGTCGGTGTGTGTGGTGCTTGTATTTTTCTGCGAAAGAGCGCGAAAAATAATGACCGACGGTGCGATCGGATCGGAAATCCGATGTCGGGAACCCCCGGAACGAGATTTTTAGTGATGCGGCGATTAGTCGTGCAACGAAATCCGTGCAAAATATCTTGCACCCGTTTGTGGATAATGGGGGTTATCCCGTGTGGATAATTAATTAATTAAATTAACTAATTAATTATCCGGTGACGGAAAAGAGATTTTTCTCTACGTACGATTTGGGAAAATAACAGAAAATTGGAAAAAATAAATATTAAGATAAATAGATGAAATAAGTATTTCCCCCTCGTTAAGAAAAGTTAAAAAGAGAGAATTCTAAACCCTAGCCGTAAGAGCGGAAAGAAAAGAAAGAAAAGAAGAAAGGCGAAACCCTAACCGGAAGAAAGGAAAAGGGAGAAGACGGCGGATCCGATCACCCCGAAGCGCGTACCGGAACCAAGAACGTGATCGGTCGTACCCTGTCGATTAATCCGGTGAGTTTTTACTTCGTAGTATTTTTCCGGTTTTTCCTTATGATTAGTTGGGTGTCTTTCCCGCTCTCGATTCCTCCGCCCGCCGCCGTCACCATGCGGGATAGGGCACGGTGCGCGCGGCGGGCGACGCGCGGTGCCGCTAGGGCACCGCGCGGATGAAGAAACGCGCGGTGCCGCTAGGGCGCTGCGTGGACGGGCGCCACAAGGACGGGCGTCGCGCGGGCACCGCGCGGGCGCCGCGCGGATCCCACGCGGCACGGCGCCGCGCGGCCCGGCGCCGCGCGGGAAACCGCCCGGGCGCCGCGCGGGCACCGAGCGGGCGCCGCGCAGGAAACCGCGCGGGCGCCGCGCGGCCCGGCCCCGCGCGGGAAACCGCGCGGGCGCCGCGCGGCCCGGCCCCGCGCGGGCGCCGCGCGGGCAACCGCGCGGGCGCCGCGCGGCCCGGCCCCGCGCTGGCACCGCGCGGCTCGGCCCCGCGCGGGCGCCGCGCGGCCCGACGCCGCGCGGGCGCCGCGACCGACCCCGCGCAGGCGCCGCGCAGCCCGCACCCGCATGGGCATCGCGCGGCGTGTACCCGCACGGTGCGGGCACTGCGCGGGCAGTCTCCGTGCGGGGGTCGGCAAGTGCGATTCTCGTCGCCGTTTTTGGGGTTACGGCGCAGAGGTGATTAGGGTTGCTTTTCCGGTAAACGTGTAAGTTATTGACTATTATTCTGGGGATTTTTCTCAGGTCCAGGTGTGCAGCGGGAAGGTGTCTGAGACTCGTAGTACCCCGTTTCTTCCGCGACCAGGTGGGTTCTTTTGCATCAAGTGCTGTAAGTGCATTGAGTGCAACATATCACTAAAGTATCTAATGCTAATCGGTTAATAAAGTAGATGAGATGTGCTAATGTTTTAACCCTTCGCTTTATGTAATGATTAATTCATGCCGATCTCGGCATCCCTATTTTGAATGCTGCACGTACACAGGCGGAATGGCCCCCGCAATGGTGTACTTTTCCGAAGAAGTGGTCTGTATGACCCGTGTGCCCCACGTGTGTTGTTTGGGGAACACTTCACGATGGCTAAACGTGTCGCCCACGCATCGTGAAGGGGTTAGAGCTTCAAATGTTCCGTGGGGAGGTCGTCGACCTACCTTGACGGGACGGTGTGAAACTAAAATAAATAACATGATTAAATTAATTTCAGGGCGTCGGATAGCGAAGGTTCCGGTGTGGTGTAACTCTTTCTAAAACTCTTGTTTATTATTGTTTAAGCATCTACTTTATTTGTCACTGACTGTACCCACTCCGTGACAGGTCCAACTAAGTAAGTACAGCGGGACGGTGGTGAGGCATCGCGGACCCTAGGTTTGGCCGTATGAGGCCTTTTTGGTTAAACTCTTATTCGGTTATCTCTCTCTTTTCCCTTTTCGTTATTTTGTGTGGATATGTGGATCATGCTGGATATGTGGACATGTAATTAATTGTTTGGTTTTGGTTATGTTTTATATTAATTATGCGGCTGTTTTACGATGTAAAAGGATTTCGAAAATGCTTTTCAAAATAGGGTGTCGTGTGGACACCACTTTGAAAACCCTGGGAATTTATCCTTTCAAAACAATATAGCCGCCTAAATGTGAATGTTAGATGTTTTAAAGACTTGGGTGTCGAGTGGGCACCGTTTGCGAACTCATAGGATTTTTCCTAATGCTGTTGAATGATGATACATGTTGTACTTAGTCAATGTGACTGTGTGATCAATGCCGTGTAATGTTATTATTGTAAATGTAGTCGAGACGCCGTGCACGTACAAAGGAGACTCTGTCCGTTTGCACAGTGAATTTGTATGTGTGGCGGGTCTGGCACGCACCGGTAGGCGGGGTCGTTGACCATCTGTTTTTCAAAAAAAAAATAGAACACGTTTTTCCGCTTATCCTGAGACCTCCGGGGCGTGACAAACTGTGCCTTGAGTTCCTTCAACTCCGCGAAGGCCATCCTGTACGGTGCCTTGGTGATGGGCTTGGTGCCGGGGAGTTGTTCAATAGGGAAGTCGACCTTTCGTTCCGGCGGCATCCCGGGGAGTTCCGCAGAACTTTGTCCGGGCGCTTCCTTACAATGGGGCCGCTGAACCCCATCGGAAAGCGGCCCTGAACTACCTAACGGCCTACTGGGTACTCGACTGCAAGGCTTAGGGTGGAGTCCATTTATTCCTTGCATGGCTCTCCACGGGCCTCACCGAGTACACAAGGTTCTCCTATGCTCCGAAGCCCGCCCACGCACATCGGTCGGGGAAGGCTTCGCCTAGTACCTATGGAGAACCCCTTTCCCCCCCCCCCCCCAATACCGCACTAGGCGCTTCCGGGGTTAGGGGAGGAAAACGGCAGGAGGGGAAGAGAGGGAGAGGGAGAGAGGGAGAGAGAGAGAGAGAGAGAGTGAGTCTGACGGGGGTAGCAGGCTAAGGTGTAACCGGTACTCCTATTCTAGGAGGAAGCAGAAGTTACCTGAAGTTACTTGTTCTGGGACGTCGCGTCCTCCACTGTAGTAACCCGGGGGATCCATCCACAGCCCTTGGGCCAGCGTCGTACTGCGTGCTGGGGAAGGGACTTAGCGTCTGATGAGTCTGCGGAGCGCTGGCCGCTGGGTGAGTCCTTTGGCTGAACTGGGGCTGCAGCACTCTCTGGTCCTCCCTGTTGTGGTGGTGCGGCGGCGGGGGTAGGGGTTAGCCCCTGAGGGCAGGAGGCACGAGTGTGGTCCGGCAAGCCGCATTGATTACAGTAGTGGTACCTCCAAGTGCATTCCGTCACTGGGTGAGCACCCTCGCAGATAACGCAGTATTCTTGTTGCGATTCCGCGCTCCTTGTTGGCGTCGGTTCATCCTTCCGCGCTCCCTCCGATCGCCGTCTTCCTCGGCCCTCTAGATTGGGGTCCCCTTGCGGGACGGGAGTGGCAGTTCTCTCTGTTTCATCGGGTCGCGGTGCCGGAGGTCTGGTGGTGGCCGGTTTTCGAGGGCACTCATAACGTGTGTGGCCTGGCCTGCCGCATCGATAGCAGTGGTCGTGTCTCCATGGGCAATCTGGCACCCGATGCGCCCCGTTGCATATGGGGCATGGCTTCCTTAGCGGTTCGGGTCCCTCTTTCATCGTCTGCCCGAGCTTCTGTTCCGTCCTCGTGCGTTTGGGTGCCCGATTGTCCTTGAAGGAGTCCCTTGTCGGACCGGGGTAGTGGTATCTCTGTCGAGCTCGAGCCTCAGCTAGTTCTCGCTCCGCCCGCAAGGCCAGATTGACCGCCTCATTGAAAGTGGGATAACCTGCAGGTGGCATCCCCCGATAGGCGTCGTCCCTGGCGTCTTGTTGGGTGCGGTCGACACCCTCGAAGTCTTGAATCAGTAGGCATAGGCGCTCGGTGAGAGTTAACAGTTGTCCTGCTACGTCGCGTAGCTAGTTGCGGAGTAGGCGATTTGCCGTGGCTGCGGGGTCCATCCTGTCCACTTCAAAAGGAGGATTTAGTGCTCGTTGACCGTATCCCGGTCGTTATCTGTTCACACAAAAGAACGCGTCAATGCTATTCTTACTGGCTTTATCCGGCCATCGTCCACTGTAAACAAAGAAACCATATTAACCCTAAGGTTATCACCCTAGCACCCTGACTTACAATTACACCTATATTAAATCCCCTTTTTCCCCGTACTCTCACGTACTACCGCACCTACACCTTGGTTATCTCATGTCCAATTTGCTTGTGGCATCACACACTGTGGATGTGGGTCACCGACTACTATGGTTATGGTTGTTTTCTCTGATACCATATAATCTGTCACGCCCCGAGGGTTTTTAGGTCAAGATAAGCGGAAATGTGCGTGTATAATTTTTTTTTTTCTTAATAAATAAGCATCAGCCTCGCCCCCGGTGCGCGTCAGACCGCCACATACACAAATTCACTCTGCCAATGGACAGAGTCTCCTTTGTATATGCACGGCGTCCCATTTACAATGCCAACCATCAACCATGCAGTAGTCATCCATCATAAAGCAGGGAAAAATATATTTAACTACGGTTTTAAAAACGGTGTCCACCCGACACCCTATTTTTCAAACAATTAAACATTCAACCATTGAAGCGGCAACACCATTTGGAAATTATAAAACCAGAGGTTATAAAAGTTGTGCCCACACGGCACTCCGCTTTGAAAAGACGTTTTCGCAATCGTTTGGTTTTTATCAAAACATGCCGCTCATCAAAACACCACAATGTAGCTAAACCATAAAAGAACATCCAATCCACAGTGCCGACTATTTAATTGTCTACAGTTAACATGAACCGCACAAGCAAATTAAACTAACAGTAACATAAAGGAAATGAGATAAACCCAAGAGATCACGAGTAGCAAGTCTCCTACGACTACGATCCTCGCGACGCAGTCTCACTGCCATCCCGGCTAACGCACCTAGTAGAACCTGTCACGGAGTGGGTAAAGTCAGTGACAAACAAAGTAGATGTCTTAATGTTAATATGAATTACAGAACAAACCAATTCCAGCGGAACCTTTCGCTGAAACCCTGTGCATAAATAAGCTGGGCACCAACCCCAGAATACCCGATTAAGCTGGGCACCAACCCCAGAGTACCTGTCGGAGAGACGGAAGTCCACCCTCGTGCACAACCCCCTTGATGCTTTTAACCCCTTCACGGAGCTAGTGCGGCCACCTTAGCTGTCGTGAAGAGGTCCTCACGGCTCCCACTCCTTTGTGAGGCACACTGTAAGACCTGGCCTTTCTTTGACTCTTCCCGTTATCCCTTTCTTTTGATGTCCGACTGAGGGACTAATTTTTGGTGGTTTTTCCGGACAGTCCGTCGGGGCTCGCGAACATTTTTAGGCGGTAGAGCTCGCGAAACGGAGCGCTAGGACGCGGTCGGTTTCGGATTACGACACTCGGTTCATCCAGAATTAATTTTTGAAGTCTGGACCCCCCGTAGGCGCTCCGGGAACCATGCTGGTGACTTGCACGGAAATCGAGGTAATCCAGCCCCTTTTTTTTCTGACCTGTCTGTGGGTGGGCGGTGACTCGGGGTTTTAACCCTTCGACCGGCTTGACTCCTGAACCAGGTTAGGTCAGACGAGTTGGTTTAAAGGAAAAGGGCGTATATAAATAGGGATCCCCACCCCTATGCGATTCGGACGTTCGAGCAAGGCGAGGAAGAGGAACCCTAGTTTTCCCCGTTGCGATCCAAGGTGCGGCGCGAAGCTCCTTCGGGGATCTCCGGACAAAGGCGGGCACATCTCTCTTCCTCCTCTCCCCCTCGCGAATCAAGGTACGTTTTTGGAGTTCTTGATTTCGTAGTTTTCGGTAAGAGGGTCGTTCGTGGTTTTGGGGGAAGGGCAATCGAGTCCGCCGCCGCCGCGTAGGCCGCCTGCAGGCGGGGCGCCGCACGGCAGGCGCGCCGCGCGGGCACCACCCGCAGGCTGGCGCCGCGCAGACAGGTGCCGCGCGGGCCGCCTGCAGGCGGGGCACCGCGCGGGCACCCGCCCGCAGGCAGGCGCCGCGCGGACAGGTGCCGCACAGGCCGCCTGCAGGTGGGGCGCTGCGCGGCAGGCGCGCCGCGCGGGCACCAGCCCGCAGGCAGGCACCGCGCGGCAGGGGCCGCGCGGGGCAGCCTGCAGGCGGGGTGCCGCACGGCAGGCGCGCCGCGCGGGCACCCGCCCGCAGGCAGGCACCGCGCGGACAGGTGCCGCGCGGGCCGCCTGCAGGCGGGGCGCCGCGCGGCAGGCGCGCCGCGCGGGCACCGCCGCAGGCAGGCACCGCACGGGCAGGGGCCGCGCGGGCCGCCTGCAGGCGGGGCACCGCGCGGTAGGCGCGCCGCGCGGGCACCGCCGCAGGCAGGCACCGCGCGGGCAGGGGCCGCGCTGGCCGCCTGCAGGTGGGGCAACGTGCGGCGAGCGCGCTGCGTGGGCGCTGCCCGCGGGAGGGCGCCGCGCGGGCTGGGGCCGCGCGGGGTACCCGCATGCCGCACGCTGCGCGACAAGCGCGCCGTCTGGCCGCCGCAACGGGTTGGGGCCGTTGGGGCGATACGCAGACGAAGTGCGCGCTGCACGGGTCGGTGCCGTGCGGGGAACCCCGCCGCGCGTGCTCGGGGATCGCGTCAGTTGTTCTTTTCGGCCTAGAGTCAGTGTCGGTGTTCGGGCCTTTTAGTCTTGACATGCCTTGTCCCTACAGGAGTGCGGGACGTTGTTAGCGACAAGCGCACTGGCCCGGACGAGTCAAGCACAGGACGACACGCACGAGGTGGGTACTTCTCCGGGGATTTCGGGGATAGGCATATATCCATAGAAATAACGCACTTGGGCAACGGTGAATAATATGTGGATCTTACAGTTGTTTAACTAACCCTGTTTTACTATTTTACTTACTGTTGATTATGGGGCTCTTGTTTTGCTACACGCACACCGGCGGTTTGGCCACCGCAAGGGTGTGCTTTTCCGGAAAAGTGGTACGTTGACCCGTGTACCCCACGCGACGGTGGCGTTAGGAATGGGGGCCCTCGTAGGTGGGGGGTGTGAGCGGTGATGCCGAGGCAGGTGCTCGGCGGCCGAGGCGGGTGCTCGGCGGGGGACACCGAGATAGGGGCTCGGTGCGGTGATCGGGATAGGTGCCCGGTTTTGTTTGGTACAGGGTGAGGTTACTGTTGACGGTATTTGAGGAGGACGGTTGCTCCGGTTCTTATGGTTTGCTATATTTTTGCCCTTTTGCTTATTATGTTATTTCTAGTCACTGACTCCCCACTCCGTGACAGGTTCGTCCAGGGGCGAGTGCTAGGGCACCGGTGAGGCCGCGAGGGTACTGTTCTGACTTTGAGCGACTTCAGACTCAGTGACTCTTCTTTCCCTTTTCCTTTATTATTTCTGTTAGTTAGTTGTGGATTGCGACACCCCGTGGGGTCGAAGTGGATGTTGCCCTTTCTTTTCCATATATGAGAATGAATGTTAGTCTCTTCTTTACTTGGCCGTTTTGAACAATGAAAAATAATGAAAACCGTTTGCGAAAACCGCTTTTAAAAACGTGGGTCTCGTGTGGGCACCGGATTTTAAAAGCTTGGGGAATTTATGTGGTTTCGAACTGGTTTTACAAAAATTCGGCATCGGGTGGGTGCCGTTTTCAAAACTCTGTGGATTTATGTGGATTTGAAACAGTTTTCTAAAACAATGGCATCGAGTGGACGCCGCTTTCAAAACCTTGTGATTATTTATCCTTTCAAATCAGTCGGCCCTTTCCTTTGTATAAAAGTTGATGGAGCGTTTGGGAATGCTTGTTGTATGTACCTGTGCTTCGATTAGTGTGGTTAAAACCTGTATGTGATGCATATTGTAGTTGAGACGCCGTGTATATACAAAGGAGACTCTGCCCGTTTGCAGAGTGAATTTGTATATGCGGCGGGTCTGGGCACGTGCCGGGGAGTAAAGGTTTCCAAAAAAATATATATAGCTGAATTAGGAGCATCGGTGGCTCCTCTTCCGGGCGTGTGAACCCCCGGGGCTTGACACACACGGGTCAAAAAGACCACTTCTCCGAAAAAGTACACCCATGCGGTGGCCCTATTGTAGTGATCCGGCCCTTAGGGGTATTTTTGAACTCACCTGTGATTACTTAAGCCTTAAGCGAAATAAAATTAATTGATTTCGAAAAGTTGGCCGGTGGGTGGTGCGGGTATTTTTCCGCGATAGAGCTCGGAAAACGATGACCGACGGTGCGATCGGATCCGAAATCCGATGACGGGATCCCCCGGAACGGAACCCTTAGTGACGCGGTGATTAGTCATGCATCGGAATTCGTGCAAAATATCTTGCACCCGTTGGAGATAAGGTGGGTTATCTCGTAGGGGATAATTAATTAATTAATTAACTAATTATCCAATGACGGAAAATAGGATTTTCTTACGTACGAATTAAAGAGGAAATTAATTAAAGATATAGTACGAGCTATATAAGAGATCCCGATTATCGGAAAGAGAAGAAAAGAGAAAAATAAAACCCTAATCGGTGAGGAGAGAAAGAAAGAGAAAAAGGAAAAGACGGAACCCTAGCCGGAAGAAAGAAGAAGAAGAAAGAGAAGGAGCCCGATCTTCCCGGACATCGAACCGAGGGCAAGAACGCGACCGGGCGACCTTCCCGTTGATCTCCGGTTAGAAGATTAATTTTTAATAATTTTTAGGAATTTCTCCGTCGTCCTTTTTGTCGATTTTTGGGGTTCTCGTCGTCCCCGTTACCGTCGCCGTCATTGTGACGCCCCACTTCCCAGGGGGTCACCCATCCTAGAACTACTCTAGCTCTAGCACGCTTAACTCTCATGTTCCTCTTGGATCTTGCTACCATCCAAAATGCTATAGCCGGGTTAGAGATTTAGTCCTATTATATCATTTATATAGAGGACTAATCCAAATTCCGGGGGTGTCACAGTCATCATCGTCGAGCTAGGGCACGGAACCGACGGCGGAGACGCGCGGTGCCATTAGGGCATCGCGCGGAGGGGAGCCGCGGACGGCCGGTCGCCGCCGTAAGCGGCGACGGGGCCGCGCGGGTCATACCCGCGCGGGCGCCGTGCGGCTGCCGCGCGGGCAACACCCGCGCGGGCCCGCAACCGCGCGGGCACCGCGCGGGCGCCGCTCGGCTGCCGCGCGGGCGGCACCCGCGCGGGCCCGCAACCGCGCGGGCGCCGCACGGGTACCCGCGCGGGCGCCGCGCGGGCAACCCCACACGGAAGCCGCGCGGGCCCGTACCCGTGCTGGCTCCGTGCGGGCGACCCCCGCACGGGCGCCGCGCGGGGCCGCACCCGCGCGGGCGCTGCGCGGGCATCGCGCGGCCGCCGCGCGGGCAGCACCCACACGGCCGCCGCGCCGCGAGGGCGCCGCCCGCGGAGACCCGCCGCGCGGTTTCGAACCACGCGGGGCTCCGACGAGCGGCGACGGCGGCGCGGGGTTCCGGTTTCGGCAAACCGAACGGTGCCGGGCATTCTCCATCAAAAAGATTTAAATTGGGGTCTTTCCGATTTAAGATGTTAGTGTGTGTTTCTGATCATAGTTATCCTTGCGGACTTTCTTTAGGTCCAGGTGCGCAGCAGGAGTGCGCGAAGGATTTAGGTGTTCCGATTTCTCTTCAACAAGGTGGGTACGGTTGCTATTAGTGCAACAAGTGCAGTAAGTGCATCTATCATCATTAAATTGCTGTCAATTTGCCTAACAAAGTAGATGGACAGTTAACCTTTCGCATAATTGTTTTTTTATGTAACAATTGAAGCGGCTACGGTCGCGGTGCTCAATACACGCCGATCTCGGCAAATCCGTTTTCGGATGCTGCACGTACACAGGCGGATTGGCCTCCGCATGGGTGTACTTTTCCGGAAGAGTGGTCTTTTTGACCCGTGTTCCTCACAAAGGGGTGGGAGCCGTGAGGACCTCCTCGCGCTAGCTGAGAATAGCACACCAGCACCGCGAAGGGGTAAAAGCATCAAAGAGGTGACTACGCACGAGGGGAGACTTTAGTCTCCTCGGCAGGTA
Source organism: Tillandsia fasciculata (assembly GCA_029168755.2). Lineage (NCBI taxonomy): Eukaryota > Viridiplantae > Streptophyta > Magnoliopsida > Poales > Bromeliaceae > Tillandsia > Tillandsia fasciculata. Next base: position 9,989,238 of record CM054944.1, on the reverse strand, counting down.
CTCTGGGGTTGGTGCCCAACTTAATTAATAAATCTGGGGTTGGTGCCCAGCTTAATCATGTGCAGGGTTTTAACGAAAGGTTCGGTGTATTCGGTATATTCGGTTCGTTTTCCTTCTTTGCTATCATTAGACATCTACTTTGTTTGTCACTGACTTTACCCACTCCGTGACAGGTGCTACTAGGTGCGTTAGCCGGGATGGCGGTGAGACTGCGTCGCGAGGACCGTAGTCAGGACACTTGGTTTCCATCTCATTTTTCCTTGTGCTTTAAATAGTTAATTTGCTTGTGGATTACTTTAGTTGTGGACATGTATTAGTTAGCACTGTGGATGAGACGTTCTTTCGTGACTTTTGATAATTCTAGTGATGTTTTCATACGCGGCACGTTTTTATGATAAACCAAACGATTTCGAAAATGCTTTCACAAAACGAAGTGCCGTGTGGGCACGGGTCTTACAACCGCTGGTTTTATCCTTTCCAAACGTTGACGCCGCCTTAATGACTTGCTTGAAAAATAAGGTGTCGAGTGGACACCGATCTTTTAAAACAGTAGTTAGAGTAATGTGCTTTGATTGGTGATGTATGTCTACTGTATGGCTGATGGTTGATGGATTGTGATGTAAATGAAACGCATATTGTAAATGAGACGCCGTGCATATACAAAGGAGACTCCGTCCGTTGGCGGAGAGAATTTGTGTATGTGGCGGTCTGGCACGCACCGGGGATGAGGTTTATGTTACTTTATTAAGAAAAAAAAAATGGACACGCAATTTCCGCTTTGATTGACTCAAAAACCCCCGGGGGCGTGACAGATTAAATGGTATCAGAGAAATACAACCATAACCATAGTAGACGTGATCCACATCCACAGTGTAAGGTGCCACAAGCAAATTGGACATGAGATGACCAAGGTATAGGTTCGTAGTACGTGAGAGTACGGGGAAAACGGGAACGTAATATAGGTGTAATCGTAAGACGGGGTGCTAGGGGTATAACCGTAGGGTTAACATGGTTTCTTTGGTTACAGCGGACGATGGCTCAGACTAGATCGTCCACCGAGAATGCAGACGCGGACGGAGTGGCCCCGGCCGCCGCAGAGGACCAGCTCCTCCGGCGACAACTGCGGGAAATGGCTGGGCAGTTAGCGACACTGACAGAGCAGGTTCGTCAACTGACGCAGCGACAGGCTACCGCGCCAGCCGGGCGCGATCCGACCCCTCCGCCCGAAACCACAGCACCCACTACGGAGCCGCAAGGGGCGGGTGGTACTACAACGGAACAGCCCCCAGCTCCAAGAGAAGTACCCACCCCGACGACTTCGGGGCCCGTCTTGGGAGCGACAGCAGGGGAGGCAGGGACGACCCCTACCCTTGGGGGGTCCGCCACCGCAGGAGGGATCACGGGGCAGCGAACGACGCGGGAAAGGATCAGGACGAATTTGACCGAGTTCAAGAAGCATGACCCTCCCACTTTCGAGGGAGAAACGACCGATCCGTGGGTCGTCGATAACTGGGTGGATACCATGGAAAAACTCTTCGAGGACCTACTGATGGAGGAGCATGAGCGGGTTCCACTAGCTGTCCACTTTCTTGAAGGGAATGCACGCATCTGGTGGAAGACGGTACGCCCGGATCCGTCTACAAACGACCCGCTACCAACATGGTCGGCCTTTAGAGAGGAACTATTTGGCGCTTTCTTCTCCGATAGTGTCAAGCGGCAGTTGGAGGACGACCTGAAGAACATTAGACAAGGGAACCGCTCGGTCGTGGAGTATCAGAGGGAGTTTGTAAGATTGGTTAATTGCGTCCCGTTTGCTATACGGGATGAACCCCACAAGGCCCGCCTTTTTGTTGATGGGCTACGGAGCGACATCTTCGAGATAGTTCAGGCAGCGGACTTGCGTACGTTTAGGGAGGTGGTGGACAGAGCCACCATTGTGGAGCGGGGGTTCGCTATCACCCGGGCTCGACGTGAGGGATCAGAAAATAACCGGGAGAAGAAGCGGACGCAGACTTACCCGGGAGGGGGCCCTTCGGGTGGGAGCCGGCCCCAAAGTACCCCAAGACGCAACAAGGAAACAAGAGTGCGCCTGCCGAAAAGCCACGACCAGCGAACAAGCCATGCGTTATTTGCGGAGCATCGCATCCAGTGACGGAATGCCCCAAGAGACAAGATCACTGTTACCGCTGCGGTAAACAGGGGCATTTCCGATTCAACTGTCCCCTGAACACTGGAGCGGCATCTTCCGCAGCTTCCACCGCGCCAGCGCAACCACCAGGACGGGGTAGAGCGCCAACGGGAATGCCCTCACATCCTCCGGCGCCAAGGTCAGGAGGGGAATCGCGACCGCAACCAGGAGGGAGACTCTACTCCATGGATCAGCACGGAGCGGTACTGCCAGAGGAGGTGGTAGCAGGTATTACCTCCGTTTCAAATTTTCGAGCTCGAACCCTGTTTGACACCGGAGCGACTCGCTCCTTCATCTCCCGCACTTTTGCACAAACACATATGATAGAAAGTAGCCCTCTCGATGTTATGATGACCGTCCAGACACCTGGGGGGCCAATCGCGGCAACTGGCCTAATACCCTCGTGTTCAATAAGACTGGGAAGGTTGTCGTGCCCCTGGGATCTGGTGGTCATACCGCTAAAAGAATACGATGTGGTTTTGGGCATGGACTGGCTTACCGAGTATCAGGCGGTCATCGACTGCGACAAGCGCCAGGTGCAACTACAGAAGCCGGGATTCCCGGAGAACGTGTACTTGGCATGTAAGAGTACTTCCTTTCTAGCCGTCATCTCCGCATCGCGGGCTAGGAAGCTGATAGAGGGCGGGTGCGTGGCTTTTCTGGCCTCGGTAGATTTAGCCGCCCGACCCGTTCCCTCGCCTTCCGAGATTTCCGTGGTAAGGGAATTTCCGGATGTATTCCCGGCGGAGCTCCCCGGAATGCCGCCGGAGCGAGAAGTCGACTTCCCTATCGAACTTCCTTCCGGCACCAAACCCATCACCAAGGCACCGTACAGGATGGCCTTCGCGGAGTTGAAAGAACTAAAGGCACAGTTGGAAGACCTTTTGGATAAGGGTTTTATCAGGCCTAGCGCATCACCTTGGGGCGCGCCTGTCCTGTTCGTGAGAAAGAAAGACGGAAGTCTCCGGTTGTGCATCGACTACCGGGAGATAAATAAGGTCACCGTTAAGAACAAATACCCCCTGCCAAGGATCGACGACCTCTTCGACCAATTACAGGGGGCGACGGTGTTTTCAAAGATCGACCTGCAGTCGGGCTATCATCAGGTCCGGGTTAGGGGGGAGGACATCCCCAAAACGGCCTTTCGAACTCGCTATGGCCATTACGAATTTACAGTAATGCCGTTCGGGCTCACAAATGCCCCGGCGGTGTTCATGGATATGATGAACAGGGTATTCAAACCCTTCCTGGACTTATTCGTGGTGGTCTTCATCGACGATATCCTCATCTACTCCCGTACGGACGAGGAACATGAAGGACACCTGCGCACAGTCCTCCAGACCCTACGGAAACAGAAACTCTACGCCAAACTCAAAAGTGTGAGTTTTGGCTCCGTGAGGTCGGTTTCTTGGGGCACGTAATCTCGGCGGCTGGAGTCGCAGTGGATCCGAAGAAGATAGATTCGGTGACGGACTGGCCCCAACCGACAACGGTGACGGAAATCCGAAGCTTCCTGGGATTAGCCGGGTATTACCGGCGCTTCGTGGAGGGTTTCTCCAAGATAGCCACCCCCTTGACCCGTTTGACTAGAAAGGGGGAAAAGTTCATCTGGACGGACAAATGCCAGAGAAGCTTCGAGGAGCTCAAGGATAGATTGACGCAAGCCCCGATTCTCGCCCTGTCAGAACCAGGGGAGGATTATGAAGTATATTGCGATGCGTCGCGAAACGGACTGGGTGGAGTACTCATGCAACGGGGAAAGGTTATAGCCTATGCGTCGAGGCAGCTCAAGGAGTACGAGCGGAATTACCCCGTGCACGACTTGGAACTCGCAGCGGTGGTGTTCGTCCTCAAGCTTTGGAGACACTACCTGTATGGGGCACACTGCAATGTGTACTCAGACCATAAGAGTCTCAAGTACCTTTTCACCCAAAAGGAGTTAAATTTGCGACAAAGACGGTGGCTCGAGCTACTGAAGGATTATGATTTAACGATCCACTATCACCCGGGAAAGGCAAACGTGGTGGCCGACGCCCTGAGTCGCAAGGGGCAGGCCGAGGAGGCAGGTGTAAGTGCCATCACCCAGCAAGACAGTCTAATTGCGGAATTCTCGCAATTGAGACTAGAAGTAGTACCGGCAGGTACAGTCGCACAACTTCTGACACTGGTGGTCAGACCTACTCTGCTGGACAGGATTCTCGAAGGGCAATCGACTGACGACCAACTCCAGCTGGTGCGAAGAAGGATAACCGCCGACCAGGAAGGTGAGTTCACAGTAAACTCCGACGGCACGATACGATTTCGGGGACGAATCTGCGTGCCGGACCTACCGGAACTCAAAGAGGAAATCCTGCGGGAGGCGCATACTGCCCCATATGCAGCGCACCCCGGGGGAACGAAGATGTACAAGGACGTCAAACAGACCTTCTGGTGGCCCAAAATGAAGGGAGACGTGACACGATTTGTGGCACACTGCCTGGTGTGCCAACAGGTGAAGGCCGAGCATCAGCGCCCGGCGGGAAAATTGCAACCTTTACCAGTGCCCGAGTGGAAGTGGGACATGATTACCATGGATTTTGTGACCGGATTCCCGAGATCGCCACAGGGACACGATGCAATATGGGTGATTGTGGACCGTTTGACGAAATCGGCCCACTTTCTGCCCATACACACGACGTGGACGCGGGAACGACTGGCACAAACTTACATCAACGAGATAGTAAGGTTGCATGGGGTACCGACATCTATCACGTCGGACAGGGACACGCGATTTGTGTCAAACTTTTGGCGAAGCCTGCAACGAGCAATGGGAACCAAGTTGCACTTCAGTACGGCTTTTCACCCGCAGACCGATGGACAATCAGAGCGGGTGATACAGATCGTGGAGGACATGCTTCGAGCATGCGTTTTGGACTTGGGCGAAGGGTGGGCACGGTGTTTGCCCCTAGTGGAATTTGCCTACAATAACAGTTACCAGGCCAGCATTCAGATGGCGCCATACGAGGCCCTGTACGGGCGCCGCTGTCGGTCTCCAATATGCTGGGACGACTTGGGTGAGCGTAAGTTTCTGGGCCCAGATTTGGTGGAGGAGACCGAAGCAAAGGTGCGATTGATTAGACAAAGGCTACTGACCGCCCAGAGCAGACAGAAAAGCTACGCGGACAACAGACGCCGAGACTTAGAATTCATGGCGGGTGAGCATGTGTTACTCCGAGTTTCGCCCTCCAAGGGGAACCGACGCTTCGGCATAAAGGGAAAGCTAAGCCCGAGGTACGTGGGACCGTTCGAAATCCTAGAACGCGTAGGACCGGTGGCGTACCGATTAGCCTTGCCACCGAACCTCGAACGAGTCCACAACGTGTTCCACGTCTCGATGCTCCGGAAGTACCTAGCTGACCCCTCTCATGCCTGGATACTTCCACCATCGAGTTGCGAGAGGATTTGAGCGTCGAGGAGACGCCGGTGCGGATTTTGGCAAGAGAAGACAAGAAGTTGCGCAATCGAACTATCCCCTATGTAAAGGTCCAGTGGAGCAACCACGAAGAGCGCGAGGCGACGTGGGAACTGGAAGCGAAGATGAGGGAATGTTTTCCCGAATTGTTTGAGTAAGGTTGTACTTAAGTTTCGGGACGAAACTTTTTATAAAGTGTGAGTGGTGTAGTGATCCGGCCCTTAGGGGTATTTTTGAACTCACATGTAATTACTTAAGCCTTAAGCGAAATAAAATTAATTAATTTCGAAAAGTTGGCCGGTGGGTGGTGCGGGTATTTTCCGCGATAGAGCGCGGAAAATGATGACCGACGGTGCGATCGGATCCGAAATCCGATGACGGGATCTCCCGGAACGGAACCCTTAGTGACGCGGTGATTAGTCATGCATCGGAATCCGTGCAAAATATCTTGCACCCGTTGGAGATAAGGTGGGTTATCTCGTAGGGGATAATTAATTAATTAATTAACTAATTATCCAATGACGGAAAATAGGATTTTCTTACGTACGAATTAAAGAGGAAATTAATTAAAGATATAGTACGAGCTATATAAGGGATCCCGATTATCGGAAAGAGAAGAAAAGAGAAAATAAAACCCTAATCGGTGAGGAGAGAAAGAAGAGAAAAAGGAAAAGACGGAACCCTAGCCGGAAGAAAGAAGAAGAAGAAAGATAAGGAGCCCGATCTTCCCGGGCATCGAACCGACGGCAAGAACGCGACCGGGCGACCTTCCCGTTGATCTCCGGTTAGTAGATTAATTTTTAATAATTTTTAGGAATTTTTCCGTCGTCCTTTTTGTCGATTTTTGGGGTTCTCCGTCGTCCCCGTTACCGTCGCCGTCATCATCGTCGAGCTAGGGCACGGAACCGACGGCGGAGACGCGCGGTGCCATTAGGGCATCGCGCGGAGGGGAGCCGCGGACGGCCGGTCGCCGCCGTAAGCGGCGACGGGGCCGCGCGGGCTCCGCGCGGGTCGTACCCGCGCGGGCGCCGCGCGGGCGCCGTGCGGCTGCCGCGCGGGCAACACCCGCGCAGGCCCGCAACCGCGCGGGCACCGCGCGGGCGCCGTGCGGCTGCCGCGCGGGCGGCACCGCGCGGGCCCGCAACCGCGCGGGCGCCGCACGGGTACCCGCGCGGGCGCCGCGCGGCAACCCCACACGGGCGCCGCGCGGGCCCGTACCCGCGCGGGCGCCGTGCTGGCGACCCCCGCACGGGCGCCGCGCGGGGCCGCACCCGCGCGGGCGCAGCGCGGGCATCGCGCGGCCGCCGCGCGGGCAGCACCCGCACGGCCGCCGCGCCGCGAGGGCGCCGCCCGCGGAGACCCGCCGCGCGGTTTCGAACCACGCGGGGCTCCGACGAGCGGCGACGGCGGCGCGGGGTTCCGGTTTCGGCAAACCGGACGGTGCCGGGCTTTCTCCGTCAAAAAGATTTAAATTGGGGTCTTTCCGATTTAAGATGTTAGTGTGTGTTTCTGATCATAGTTATCCTTGCGGACTTTCTTTAGGTCCAGGTGCGCAGCAGGAGTGCGCGAAGGATTTAGGTGTTCCGATTTCTCTTCAACAAGGTGGGTACGGTTGCTATTAGTGCAACAAGTGCAGTAAGTGCATCTATCATCATTAAATTGCTCTCAATTTGTCTAACAAAGTAGATGGACAGTTAACCTTTCGCATAATTGTTTTTTTATGTAACAATTGAAGCGGCTACGGTCGCGGTGCTCAATACACGCCGATCTCGGCAAATCCGTTTTCGGATGCTGCACGTACACAGGCGGATTGGCCTCCGCATGGGTGTACTTTTCCGGAAGAGTGGTCTTTTTGACCCGTGTTCCTCACAAAGGGGTGGGAGCCGTGAGGACCTCCTCGCGCTAGCTGAGAATAGCACACCAGCACCGCGAAGGGGTAAAAGCATCAAAGAGGTGACTACGCACGAGGGGAGACTTTAGTCTCCTCGGCAGGTACTCTGGGGTTGGTGCCCAACTTAATTAATAAATCTGGGGTTGGTGCCCAGCTTAATCATGTGCAGGGTTTTAACGAAAGGTTCGGTGTATTCGGTATATTCGGTTCGTTTTCCTTCTTTGCTATCATTAGACATCTACTTTGTTTGTCACTGACTTTACCCACTCCGTGACAGGTGCTACTAGGTGCGTTAGCCGGGATGGCGGTGAGACTGCGTCGTGAGGACCGTAGTCAGGACACTTGGTTTCCATCTCATTTTCCCTTATGCTTTAAATAGTTAATTTGCTTGTGGATTACTTTAGTTGTGGACATGTATTAGTTAGCACTGTGGATGAGACGTTCTTTCGTGACTTTTGATAATTCTAGCGATGTTTTCATACGCGGCACGTTTTTATGATAAACCAAACGATTTCGAAAATGCTTTCACAAAACGAAGTGCCGTGTGGGCACGGGTCTTACAACCGCTGGTTTTATCCTTTCCAAACGTTGACGCCGCCTTAATGACTTGCTTGAAAAATAAGGTGTCGAGTGGACACCGATCTTTTAAAACAGTAGTTAGAGTAATGTGCTTTGATTGGTGATGTATGTCTACTGTATGGCTGATGGTTGATGGATTGTGATGTAAATGAAACGCATATTGTAAATGAGACGCCGTGCATATACAAAGGAGACTCCGTCCGTTGGCGGAGAGAATTTGTGTATGTGGCGGTCTGGCACGAACCGGGGATGAGGTTTATGTTACTTTATTAAGAAAAAAAAAATGGACACGCAATTTCCGCTTTGATTGACTCAAAAACCCCCGGGGGCGTGACACCTATCCGCCTGTGTACGTGCAGCATCCCACCCCAAGATTTGCCGGTGTCGGCGTGTATTGAGCCCCACGACCGCAGTCGCCATAATTATCATGTTAGAATAACCAGAAACATTTATGCGAAAGATTTAACAGTCCATCTACTTTGTTAGACAATTTAACGAGTCTTTTAAGATGATAGATGCACTTACTGCACTTGTTGCACTTATAGCAAGGGTACCCACCTAGTTGAGGAGAAATCGAAACACTTAAATCTTTTGCACCCTCTTGCCGCGCACCTGGACCTAAGAAGAGTCCACATGGTAAACTATAGACAAAACCATGTACTAACAACACAAAACGAAAGTCCAATATTACCTACTTTGACGGAAAAATCCCAAAACCGTCCGATTTACCAAAACCGGGTCCCCACGCTGCAGTCGCCGTCCGCCGGAGCCCCGCGCGGCCTGGAACCGCGTGGGGCGTCCCCGCGGGCGGCGCCCACGTGGGTTTGGGCCGACACGGCGCGGCGCGCCGCGCGGTGCACAGCCCGCGCGGTGCCCCGCGCGGCGCCCGCGCGGGTGCAGACCAGCGCGGTGCCCGCGCGGGTGCTGCCCGCGCGGCGGCCGCGCGGGTGCTACCCGCGCGGCGGCCGCGCGGCGCCCGCGCGGGTGCAGACCCGCGCAGGTGCTGCCCGCGTGCGCCCGCGCGGTGCCCCGCGCGACGCCCGCGTGGGTGCGGGCCCGCGCGGGTGCTGCCCGGGCGGGTGCTGCCCGCGCGGCGCCCGCGCGGCGCCCGCGCGGGTACGTCCCGCGCGGCTTCCGCAGTAGCCGCCCGCGGCGGCGTCCGTCCGTCCGCGGCGTCCTCCCGCGCGATGCCCTAGCGGCATCGCGCGTCTCCGTCATCCGCTCCGTGCCCTAGCTCGCTCGACGACGGTGGCGGCGACGGAGACGACGGAGGAGTCCGAAAACCCAACGAGAAAAATGATGGAAAATCCCGAAAAATCACAACGAGGATTTACTAACCGGATTGATCGACGGGGAAGTCGCCCGATCGCGTTCTTGCCTCCAGTTCGTTGTTCGGGATGATCGGACTCCTTCTCTCTTTTTTCTTCCTTTCTTCCGGCTAGGGGTCCGTCCTTTTCTTTCTTTCACTTTCTCGTTTCTTTTCTTCTCACCGACTAGGGTTTCTTTTTTTTTTTCTATTTCCTTCCGATAACCGGGATTATATATATAACCCTTAATTATTTATTTATTTTCTATTATATTTATTTATTCCCCTTTCAACACGTACGTAAGGGAAAAAAATCATTTTTCCGTCACCGGATAATTAATTAATTAATTAATTATCCCCTACGAGATAAATCCAAAAACATGCCGGATATTTTACACGGATTACGATGCACGCCCTAAGTCACCGCGATCTTCGAAGTCCCCTTCCGGGAGATCCGTACATCGGATTCTCGATCCGATCGCACCGTCGGTCTTCATTTTTCGAGCCCTTTGCCAGAAAAATACCCGCACCACGCACCGACCGACTTTCAAACATTAAATAATTTTATTTCACTTAAGTCTTAATTAATTAACATGTGAGTCACAATTACACGTAAGAGCCGAATCACTACAGCAACCTCCGTAACCTGTCACCGCAGAGGGTGTGAGATCTACTGCAGAAGGTAGATCTTAGTGGGTACCATCACCAATATCCACGGTATGCCCACTAAGTCTACTGGAGGCAAATAGATAGGTATGCAGATAGATAGATAGATAGATAAAAGGTAAGCTGAATGAAAACTACAGCTAAAATGTCTCAACCATCATGCCCAAAAAGGAAACTCTATCATAAATATGCTATGCATACACTCGCTACTGCTAAAAATACCTTAGTATCAATGCTCAAAGGAAAGATCCATCTAAGAACATAATATGAAACCACCCGCTCAAATCACCCAATCTCAATGACTGCCTCATAGGGTCCAGTCAAGCCTGCGCCTACCTACTGTCGTTACATCCACGGAGGACCGGACTTACGTAGGGCGTCCATGACTGTCAAAACTGGCCCAGCCAGAGGGACTGTATCGACAAGTCGCGATACAAAAATAACAGATCCACTCCGGACGTGGCACTCGAGGGGCGCGACCCCACCGAGGAAAAGGTATCCGCGTACTCTGTCGAGCTCAAAGTGGCTCCTGCAGGCTATAGTCAAAATCCACGCTCACTATTAGAACGGAAGGACCCAAGATACTCACACATCTGGCACAACGGTCGGAGTACTCTCGACGACTCAACTGATCAGCTGTCACGCCCCGAGTTCAAAACCAGCGTCTAATTTTTTTTTTTTTTTTTTTTCAAATCAGAGTTTTAAAAACCAGCCAGGGCGCAACAGACCGCCATATATATAGAAGAGTCCCAATCCCCTTTGGGATTGAGCCTTTTCTATATATGCACGGCTAGCTTGGCAACAACATCAGAGTACTAACTACGTACTACTATTAACAATATTACAAATTAACCTTTACAATTACTTTCACAAATATTACAACTGAATTACAAAATCTTTTCTATTTCATAAACTTTTCGGCTGTCCAGGGTCAACCTCTAACTCAAAACCTCACCAACTCGTCCCGACATCCCAGCACCCGCTCGACCTGAAAAATGGTCACCCAGGGGGTGTGAGATACACTATACATGTATCCCAGTGGGCACGACGAGCCGAGAAATAGCAGATCGTACCTACTGGCATACAATACTAGAGGATAGTAAAGATCACAGTTAGGATAAGCAGATATATAATCATGGAGATCACAATTAGGATAAGCAGATATATAATCATGGAGATCACAGTTAGGATATGCAGATATATAATCATGGAGATCACAGTTAGGATAAGCAGATATATAATCATGGAGATCACAGTTAGGATATACAGATGTATAATCATGGAGATCACAGTTAGCATATGCAGATATATAATCATGGAGATCACAGTTAGGATATGCAGATATATAATCATGGAGATCACAGTTAGGATAAGCAGATATATAATCATGGAGATCACAGTTAGGATATACAGATATATAATTGAAGCTGTAATTAAAACAACTTATAAAATCTTGAAGCAAGCATAGGCTGATAACTATAGCAGGAATAGGAATCAGGAAAATCATGAGATATGATAAAAGCAGGCTATGACAAAATAGGCTAAACAAGCAACACATGCATCAATAACTGAAATAACAAGTTACCCAATCACAAGCCACCATATTGGTCTACAAGACCTCAGGCAAACTGCTCACCTGGCACCACCTGGTTGACATTCCCCCCTGGGGGTCACAGGTTGCTACTGCTAACCACTTTACCGGTAAAGTACACCGCTACGGGGGATCAGCCCGCTAGTGTACGTGAAGAACAACGATGCGGGCGATCATAATGCAAATGCTCAAGCTCTCGGTCCACTGACCGGGTAATCGGCAACAAGCCAGAATCAATCCCCTCTGGGATGCAATAGTGATATGATAACAACATCTCAACTCAATGCAAGATCAACAACAAATCTCAACTCAAATGTAGAATCAATCAACATCAACTATGAATCATGGATCAGATATATCAGAAGTGCTGAAATTCAGGTATAACAAATATCCAGGAATTAAATCATAAGATCTGGAAGCAACTGAATACCAATCATGCAGACTAACCAGTCATGCAGACTATACACATATTTTTGAGAAAAAAATATTTTGAAAACTGGTTTTAGGTCCAAACATCGAAGAGCGTTGCCCTTGTCCTATCAAACAAGAACAGACTCAGGCGACCCTACGAAGCTCGGTAAAAATATTTAGTTTATAAAATCATGTATTTAGCAGCATAACGGGTGAACAACAAGCCGAAACAATCCAATAACGGGTGAACAACAAGCCGAAACAATCCTATCAAGGATGCAATGCAGAATATAATCAACAACTTCTAGAATATGGATCAAGATATATTGATAATCAAACCAATCAGGCATGGCAAATGTCTAGGAATGGAGTCATAATATCTGGAAGCAACTGAGAATCAATCATGCAAAACTATAAATCTTTTTAGGAAAAACATTTTGAAAACATGTTTTATGTCCAAACCTCGAAGAGCGATACCTTCATCCTATCAAACAAGAACAGACTCCGGCGACTCTGCGATGCTTGGAGACAAAACATTGGTTGAATAAAAACACGTTTTTAGAAAAATAAACTGATCAAAAGGAAGGCAGGCTCAAATATCATCTAAGCTAACAAGAACAGGGGTCCAACCAATACCGTACACAGAGGGCCGAAATGATAAAGCCCGGACCGAAGATAAAACCACCTGACAATTCGCAGGCGACTAAACCGAATCAACTGTACGCTCGAAAACCAGATGTAAACCGAACAGACCTGAATCAAACATATTGTTCAGGAATTAACTCTAACTTTAACTTTTTCCAAAACAACTTAAACCTTTTAATTACTTAACATTAGTGTTTGACGACAACACCTAATCTGTTATATCCATATGTTCAAACTTTGGTAAAATTACGAAAACGCCCCTCCCGGGAATTCCCTTTTGGATTTCTGGGAGACTCGGGCTTAATCTTTGCCGCTGGCTCAACCAGATTCTACTGGGACTCAACAGTCGGCTTGGTGAAACCACCGTAATTTCTCAAATTACGCGATTGCCACCCGGATGCCGTAAAATCGACGATTTTGCCGATTTACGGACCGATATTCGATTTTCGCTCTACGAGAGCCGTTGGATTCCTAACGAAAAGTTTAGGAATCATTTGCACACTGTACAAAATAGTACACGCTGTCATTTTTGCATTTAGACCCCTAGGGTTTCCGAAAATCGCACTTTTAGTGCTATTTGAGCACTATTTTCGCTCGTTCTCTCGACTGGAAATTAATTTTTTGGAAACCGTCACTTCCAGCAGGTGACATTTAACTTACTGAACACCGTGCTCACCAATTTGCGGCAGCACGGAACCCGAGGAAAACTTCGGGCCATAAATTATCCTTCTAACATAGCCTAAATGAATTTTCGTTTCTCCGGATCATCAAAACCTATATCTAACACGAGCATCGCGTCCAGTGACCCCAAATTAGCCAGGAGCACACTGTCGCGGCTTCGCAAACAGCCCGGAATCAACTTTGGGCCAAACTATTCACTTAGAGGTTGATTAAACTATAACTTAAATTCTATTAATCCAATCAAAATTCTGTTTTAACCCTAACCCTAAAATGGATCAAGGATCACTGGGCTTGCACTAATTGCAGCCCAGCAATGCTGGTTTAACCAGAACCATGACCTTGCTCTCAATCAATTTGCACAATGCTCCAAACATTAATCCACACAGATCTGATTTGATCTGAAGTGAGAATCAAGCTCAGGGGACACTTTGTAACAAGTTTCATATTTTGCTCAAACCCAAAATCCATCGTTTTCTTCTCTCAAGCATTACATCAAACACATGGTGTGCACAATTATACAACATGTAACATAAGCAAAATCTCAAATTTGTTCTCAGCAACAGGGGCATCTGGGAGCACCCAACTTGGATGGAATTAACCCACTAGGTTGCAGGAGCATTCCTATCCACTTGGGCTCAAGCTTGCACTATGGTTTGGTCGCGGGCAATATTGGAGATGATGGAGAAGATGACCCGAAATGGAAATTTTCCATCTCTGGTCACTGGGCCTCCAACAACTGCACTATTAGGTGCCCTTCATCACTACTAACACTTCTGGACCAAAGCCCGGCGGCGAGGATGCGGCGGAGAAGGTGGCGGAGCAAGCTCGGTTTGGAGCTTCACACCGTTAATGGTGGATTTTTAATGGGGCATTTTGGAGACTTCCAACTTGGATTGGAATGCTCAGGAGAGTCGTAGGAAGCTTCCTGACCAACCCTCCCCGGCCGGAGATGGCCGGAGCGCCGGCGGCCGCGACTTGATCCAATTTCGGGTCAACCATGGCCGCCACCCATTTATGCTGCATGGGTGCCATGCAAGTGCATGGTTGGGATACCCTTGGTCCCAGAAAATGTTCAGGGTAGGTGGCCGGCGTCGGAGAAGCTCGCCGGTGCCGGAGTTGAGAGTTCGGCCAACATGAAAAAACCCGAAAACTAGGGTTGCGATTTTCTTCAAAGTTACTCTACCATAATTGCTCAAATTTTGCAGAATAAATCTATGGGTCCTACAGTTTATTCCCATCATTTTAGTTTCCTTTTTGGTCCATTAGTTGCAAAGAACAGCCGCGGCGGAGCTTCTTTAGGTTTCCGGCCATATATTGCTCCCGCCGGCCATGCAACGTGCATGGGAAGCTCAGGCTTGGCAGGGAGCATCCTAGGGACCTATATTAACTACGGCTAGAGGTCTCGGGTTCAAACAAACTGAAGTTAAGGAGTTCTTACCTTGGCCGGAGTCGATGAAGATAAGGAAGAAGCCGGTTTCCTTCTCCTTCTTCGCACGGCCACAGCAACCTCCCAGGATGCTCCACAGACACAGAGAACACCCCAGAGAACTTCAACTCCAACTTTGGAAAGGTTTGATCCAACCTTTCTTCACTCTCCCTCTCTCTCGGATTATCTCTCAATGGGGTTGTGTCCACGGCCAACCCTAATGCACAGGCATGGTCTGGGAGATGCAGAGGATCCAAGGTGATGTTTGAAATCCTCACAGACCCCTCGTGCTCCCCCCCAAGGAGACCAAGAGACAACTTCAACTTTAATGCAAGATTCTTAAAAAAAAACCATGAACCCTGTTCACACTTCACCCTAAACCCTAGAAAGCTATCTGTAGGTAACAAATGTACCCAGAACCCTAACCTATAAACCCCTTAATTTTTGGTATATAAAATATAAGCATTTCTTCAAAATTACCCCCTTTTTCGATACTTTTTTATATATTTCGAGAAAATCCGTTCGTCAATTTGCGAAACGAACTTCGCCACGACGTCCGGCTCATCGAGACCTGTCAAGTAGCGTATTTGTTTGTTTAGTTTGGCACTCGAGTAAAATCTCGGGCCAACTAATTCGACGACTTGCGGTATATTGCATGCATTCCGATGCACCCGGGTCGCCAAACGCGAAATCCGTCAGTGCCATTGCGCTCAGAATGTCGAAATTAGTTAGGTTTGACTACTCATACCCCTATGTTGGGTTTCCAGATGGTGAATCGGCCATTAGTGGTCAAGAGGAAATTAAAATAAGGGGTTACTATTCACAACTTAAGTTGTGGGACCCACTTTTTCTTCGCTAATTTCTGGAAGATCCGACCGTCAGATTGTCGACATAGTATATCAATTCTTCATGTTTCGACGAGACGATCGCAATGGTGATCTCGAATTTTCGAGATCAGGCCCCGATCAAAAGTCGGTATTTTTAGGGCCACTATTGCCTATTAATTCTCTATTTTGCCATTTAAATAATTCTAGAAAATTGTTTATCCTAAAATTCGGATTTAAAAATCATGGTTACTACATCAGCTCTCTCGAATCTCGAGACACTAGCAAACTCTACCAACTCGTGGCACAAAACACATAGGCTGGAGATAATCCACAGCCGGGATCGACCCACAACTCAGGGCTAATAAAACTGGTCGGACAACACACAATGATCCGGGACCACCGTCAACCCCAACGGTTCCCAACAACACTGACCGGAAGATACTCGACGGCCTGGGACCACCGTCTACCCAAACGGCTCCCCACGACACTAGCACAATCTAAACTCAGCTACCAAACTCCACTCAGCCCACAGGCACGAGTGCAACAATGTCCCACAGAAATCTGACCCCTCGGCCTACTACCCGGGCGAGGCAACACTATGTCCAGGAAAGATGCAAGGTGTGGGATGTCTAGTACATAAAAGAATCTACCCCAAGTGAAGGCTCTCCACTGACTCATCTGTGTCAACAAGCGGCACATGCACACTATGATCCACGATCAAACAAATCGAAAACTCAATGCTCAAAAAGCACAACTCAGTCGGGAAACCTTCCACGACTCGATCTGATATTGTCACGCCCCGGGGTCGAAACTGCGACCCGGGCTCGCTAACAGATCCGCCATCTGTACGGAAACTGCCGTACAGACGAAGCGTCTAACCTGCAAAAGACAGAACTACAGCTACACAGATATCAGAGCGGGTAAGAAAGCTGTAATATAAAATCTCACTACTAAAAGCAGAAAAATAAATATAAAGTCCATCTCCCAAAAAGAAAATGGTGATACATATAGAAATCCACCTATACATCATCTACAAATCCAAAGGGAGATAACTAAAACTAGAAATACAAAACATAACAAAACTCCCTCAGTCCGGGATGGTACATCTACCTCACTCTAAAGAACAATGCTGGTAGGGAACTATCTCGCGACTCCCTGTCCTCGGTCCGTCAAGCCAGCTCGGGCAGGAACGGAAGAAAAAGCCTCAGCAACCTGTCACCGACAGAGGGTGTGAGAACTACATCCTACAGTAGTTCTCAGTGGGTACCGTCTCCAAGAACCACGGTCTGCCCACTAAGTCTACTAGAGGCATAAGATAACAGAAAAAGACTGTGATAATGAAAAATAAGCTGGAAAAGTATCTACAGCTATCATGCCTCTATCTACTATGCTCAATAGGAAAAAGAATACAGATGATGGTATGCAGCTACTCACCACTGACCATAAGTCACAAGAACTCTGCCATCACTCTCTCAATGTCACCCAATCTCTATGACTGCCTCATAGGGTCTAGTCAAAGTAAAGCCTGCACTCATCTACTACCACTACGCCCAAACAGGACTTGGTCTTACGTAGGTTGTCCCACACGGACTATCTCAATCTCAAGCGAACTCTAGTGTATCAACTAGTCGTATCATCGCAGCCTCGTCAGGCTCGGTATCATCATCGCACCCGGGGCGTAGCTCGAGGGGAGCGACCCCACCGAACTCAAGTATCACAAGTATCTCATAACTGGCATGAAATGCTAGGCTTAGCAGGCTATAATCCACGATCAAACAGATCGGTAACACGAGCTCAAAAACACAACTCAGTCGGAAAAGAACCTCGACTCAAGCTCACAACACTAACAACACAGCTGGGACCGCCGTCACTCCAAACGGCTCCCACAACAACACCCCACTCATAGGCGAGAAGAACCGACTGATGCGGCAAAGATCCGAAAATCCCGATAGACTGGTGCCAAGAACCCCAATCAAACAAGAACAGACTCTAGGCTCAGCCTATCGAAGTTCTCGATCCTTTACTGTGAGATCCCGGAACCCTGCGTAGGGTTTGCTAGTTGTTGGGGCAGCCTTTAATGGCCGTTGGGAGTGTTTGTGCGCTTGTCGGGCCGAGAAAAAGGGATTTGTGATGCAATTTGGAATTTAGTTGCATCACTGGAGGCCTGTGTGGTGTGTCTGTGGTGTTTGCGCGCAATTTGGACACAAGTGGTGGACTTCGGATTTAAAAAGGGATCGCGTGGGTAATTGGAGGACCCGTCAAGTGTTTAGAGGTGGTTTCGCGTGATGTAGATGTCAAATTTGGACTCCGGGCGAAATTTGGATAAAGGATTACCTCTCCGGTTGCCTTCGGGAATTTTTAGAGTTGGAATTTGGCAACTCGGTTTGTTGATTTGGACTCAGCGCGAAAAAACGGTGCGAAGTACACTTTTCTGGACATTTTTGGGCTTAAATGTGATTTTTGGTGTTGCTGGTGCGGTGAACCGGGTTCACGGGGTTCGGCGCACGGTGGGTAGACCGGCCGGTGCAGCGCGGTCCACGGCCGCGCTGCACTCGGTCCACGCATCCGGGCGGGCGCTCGGTGCACGCGCGGTGCACCGGGCGGCCATGCGCCGCGCATGCGCGCGCACGCGTGGCGCGCGTCCGCGCCCGCGCGTGGGCTGGGCTGGGCTACGTGGCATCAGCCCGGGTCGGTCGGACTATTTGGTCCGACCCCCATTGCACCGGATCGGGTGCAAGGGGATCTGGTGTGAAAGGGGGAGTTGGTGAAGGTTTCTAGTGCACCTTAAGCCCAATTTAGGAATGGTTTAAGGCTATTTAAGAGGGCTTTTTGGCATGAGGTTGCTCTTTTGGATGTATTTACCTCTTAGCTGCTATGGAGTCCATGAAGCAGCCTCCATCTTCTCCTTCTTCATCAAGGAATCCTCCATTGTTGGAGCTTGATCATTGCTGGTTTTGGGTTCAACTTCGTCGCTTTTTCTTCCAGGAGGTCTCCAGAAATGTAGAAATGGAATTTTGGGATGATTCTTGCGTGGTTCTCTTCACAACTTCATGATCTACAACTTTGGTATTGAAGAGGAGACCTAATTGAAGCTGTAAACCAGGTAAATATAGCAATCTTTGAGACACTTATTTTATGTGGAGGATTTCGAGCAGAGGTTAGTGTTTTTACTCCCCTGGGATGTATAAATAGAATTTTAAGTTGATTTTTGTTGGTAAATTTCCAGGACTTACAGAGATCCAATTTTCGTATTTTGTGGAACTTAAAATTTGGACTCTAAGTTAGGTAAATTAAGCCATCTTTGGGATTGTTGTGTACAGCTGAGATTCTGGATATGGTTTTGAGCAATGCTAAGTGTTTTTGCTCCCTAGGATTGAAGAAGTGGAATTTTAAGCTGATTTTTGCGGGGAATTCACCAGGACTCAGAGACCTACATCTTTCATATTGAAGAGGAAGGCTAAATCTTGCTTCGAGTTAGGTAAATTTCATCATCTTTGGAGCCATGGTGCAGATTTCAGTTTTGGACAGCACTGCAGAGTTTTAGCTATAACTTTGCTCACCGACATCGGATCGAGGTGATTCAGAAGGCGATTTTCATCTATTTCTCACGAGGAATCTCCTGGATTTTTCTCAGAATTTCCTGAGCTTGCTTCGAAGGTGAGAATATTTCTTCTTCCCGAGTTTCTATCTGTGGAATTTTGTACAGTTTAGTATGGGGTGTTTCTCTTGCCGATTTTCTATCTCAGTGTAGGAAACTCGGAATTGGACGTGCAGGTATTCGTTTCGAAGCTATCGATGCGTAGATCGCAAGGATATTTTATTTGGATTTTTCCGAGCACTTTCAGCAGGTGGATTATTCGCATCTTTACAGCTGAACTTTCAGTGTAGTAATTCTGCCAGATTTGGGGAAAGTAAGTGTAACGACAGCTTTGTTTTGTACCCAGGAGAGAGTGTGGACAGTATTGGACCTGTTGGACGCTGAGTTGCTGTTTTTTGGGTATTATCAGATGTAGGACTCCGGGCAGTTCGACTTATCAGGTGGGTGGCCTCGTCTTCAAGATCTGCGATCTATTCACTAATTCTAGCTGTATAGGGATGTGCATGTTTTATTTTATCTCCGGTATAGCATGTTAAAGAGCATGAGTTGAGATTCCTTATTTATTCAGTTATCATGTGTTCTTATTATTTCCCACCACATCCTTATTTATTGCTATCTTTGGACTTGACCTAGCACCCCTGTCATATGCTGCATGCTCAACCAGTCTAGTAGAAAACTCCAACCTGGGCTAGGTTATTTTATTGCTATAGACACTCTCACACTATCATTATTATTTCATTCTGGACTTAGATTCTGCCTCGCCCAGATAGTGGGCCGAGGGGTCGGGGTATTTGTAGTGGACAAGAACTTGGAATATAAACAAATGTAAATAAAAATAGTATAAAATACTATTTTTATGGCAGTAGAAAAGTAAAGGGGTTACTCGGAAGTGAATCAGGCCCAAATCGGAGTTAAAATTAGTGATCTAGAATTTTATATGAGAAAGTGGGCCCAGATGGTAAGTGAAAAATTCACAGTTTCAGAAAATTCCGAGAAAATTACGGGAGCTCCGTAAATATGTTTTATGGCCACAGTAAAAATTTCGTGTTGATCGGACACCCGGATTGAGAGAACGGGCTCCGCCAGCGAAATTAAATACACTGGGACTTTTGGTAAGTTAGAAATGGTCCAAACTGAAAAGTTCAAGTACCAGGAGGTAAAGCAAGTTAAACTGTGGCTGCCCGTCAAATTTGAGCGAAAACGGGCGAAAAACGGGCGAGAACGGGCGAAAACGGGCGAAACTGGGCTTGGGCCCAAGTTTCGGGCGCCCGAAAGTGGGTTTTGGGCGCCCGAAAGTTACTGTAGCATGTTGGTTTTTCGGGCTGCAGCGAACCGGGCTGCACTGTAGCGAACCCGGTTCACTGTAGCAGCCCGGTCCAGGTCCGGGTGCGCCCGAAAATCCACTGTGCGCGCCCGGAAGTTACTGTAGCGGCACGGATCCCGAGGCAGTCGGCACGGATCCTGAGGCAATGGCACGGATCCCGAGGCAACGGGCACGAATCCCGAGGCGCGGGCGTGAATCCCGAGGCAGGGCAGCGCGCGCGCCGCGCTGTGGCGCGCGGCCCGAGGCGCGCGGTAGGTGGGGAAATGCCACGTGTCGCCTCCCCATTGGTCGCTCTGACCGGGGGAGCGTGGGCGTGCGCGGGGAAGGCGCGACGCGCCTGGCGCGTGTCAGCGGGGCAGGCCACGTGTCGGCCCCCCATTGGCCGGTCAGCGCGATGTGACGCGCTGACGGGACAAGACGCAACCACCGCTGAGGTAGTGCGGTCCACGTGGCGGCCTCCCATTGGCCGCCGCTATTCCGTGGTCGCGGTGCATGGGTCCACGGACATGTGTCGCTCCCCGGTTGGCCGAGCGTGGTGACGTGGCGCTGAGCTGGCGCGTCGTGGACGCGTGGACCGCGGCGGGGGCTCTTACTGTAGCCGCCCGAAAACTTTCGGGCGCCCGAAAAGGTGCGCCCGAAAGTTCGGGATCGGCCTATTTAGGCCCGAAATGGCCCATTTTTCCTTCTTTTTCCCTTTTTGGCTTCACCCGAGCGTACCAGGAGGCGATCCGGGCGATTTCGCCCGGGGTTTTCGAGGGCGCACGAGCGCGCCGTGGACTCCGTGGAGCGCGCAAGATGTTCCAAAGGCCTATGGGGCGTGATTGTACGGCACGATGTTGTCGAGGTAAGCCCCGTTTGTCGTTTTTGCGGTATTTTTGGCACAGTTTTAAGATTTCCTTTTGGATTTTGGATTTGACTCCTTTGCCACGTGCATGTTAGGGACCCAACTTTTCTGTGCCGTTTTACTACGCGAGTTTTGCGAGCGTTTTGGGCACGTCTCGTTTTGCGTGCCGCTCGGGGGAAACATGCACCGTTTTGCGTGCGAATTCGACAAATGTGCACAGTTTTGGGCGCAAGCTTGGAATACGTGCATCGTTTTACGTGCAAAGTTGGAAATGGAGTGTGCACCGTTTTGCGTGCCAATTCGGGGTAAGTGCTCCGTTTTGCGTGCGGGTTGGACCAATACGCAACGTTTTGCGTGTAGATTTTAATGGTTGCATCGTTTTTCGTGCAGGGCTAGGAAAAATATGCACCGTTTTGCGTGCAACCCTACAGACAAATATGCACCGTTTTGCGTGCAGTTTCGAGGTACGTGCACCGTTTCGCGTGCAGTTCGTGTTGTCGTGCACCGTTTTGCGTGCTGTCGCTAATGTTATGCATTGTTTTGCATGTAGGGTCAGAAAAATTGTGCACCGTTTTGCGTGCAACCTTACTGTGAGTCGTGCACTGTTTTGCGTGCAGATTCGAAGTACATGCATCGTTTTGCGTGCAGGTTGAGTTGGCACGCATGGTTTTGCGTGCAGGCTGAAATGGCGCGCACCGTTTTGCGTATGGGTTTTACTGACGCGCACCGTTTTGCGTGCAGGTTTAGAGGGCGTGCACCGTTTTGCGTGCAGACTCGAGGGATGCGCACCGTTTTGCGTGCAAGCTCGAGGAAACAAGTGGAATCGCGCGGAGACCAATTGCAAGTGTCTACAAGCAATTGGGTACACTACAAGGTGGGGGATTCTACCGAAATTGGGTGACCTCTCCCCTTGCTCCTTTGATTTTCGATTCGAAGCATGATAGTAGCCTGTTAGAGGCGTTAGGTAATTATGAATAAGATTACATGATTAGAGGAACACAGATGAAAAGAGCAACTGTTGGTTGCCGATAACAGATGATATATGTGCATGTGTAGAGAAATTTAGAGGAAAAGCGACATTTATGATTTATCCACAATAGGGGATAAACTTGTATGTGTAAATGGACACAGATAAAAATGCAACTATCGGTTGCCAAAAAGGAGATAATTCATTTTCTTGTGCAAAAGGACTTAGAGGATAAATATTATTTTATGATGGATAAAAATTAATTGCATGTTTAGAAATGGATAATTATGTGATGACTGTGATCATGTAGGGTACAACCTTAGGAATCATGTGACATAAGGGAACAGAACTTGTTGGTAGTAAGACTAGGAGAAAACCTAGTTTAGGGGTTTGACGAGTGACATCAAACATAGGAGCTATCCTAGGAATTAACGAGTGGCATTGTCTTAGGAGATAACCTAAGGACATTGGATAGAGTGATCAACATAGAGTCAAGGAACTCTAGGATGAGTATGATATGGAATTTAGGTTAAGGAAACCTAAGGTGAACTAGAGGTCAGCATAGAGTCATGGAACTCTAGGACCAGTATGACATGGGACTTAGGAAAAGGGAACCTAAGTTAAGCTGGAAGAGTTTAAACTCATAGACAGGAAATCAGAGTCAAGATTGACTCTAGGATTCAGTAAGGAATCAGGAGGATGGAAAAGGTGGATCCAGTGTGGAGATATGAAAGGGAAACAGAAAAGTAGAGCCAATGTAATTCTAAGATAACAGTGAAACATGGAATTAGAGTCAGTGTAACTCTAAGTTAAAAGTGGAACAGAAAAATAGAGTTAAGTTAACTCTAGGATTCAGTGAGGAATCAGGAAAGTGGGATAAGATCCCAAGGTTAAAGAATTAAATAGATATAACCCTAGAAAGTCATAGGGTGTATGGGCAAATGGACAATAACTTTAACTTCAATTTGAGTTAAATAAATGAAGGTGAAATGTTTCAGAGTCCAGGAGACTCTCTAGTTATCCTTATGGCGAGACCTAGGATAAGAGGTAAATTGTTGTAAAAAGGCAAAGTTTAAAGAGCAAGCTAAAAGTGGCTAAAAAGTATAAAGAGAATGTAAAGGACGCCTTCGAATTTGAGACTCGTCAAGTGGAGCAGGACTCCCTGGGCAGTGACCCGTCGGACGAGGTACTTTCGAAGGGCTAAAAGTGAAAGCAAGGAGCTAAATGCTCAAAGAAAAGAGAAAGTGATTTGCCAGTGGCAAAAAGGGAGCTATAAGCTCGAATAAGAAAGGAAAGCAAGTGTTCAAAAGCAAAGAGGCTAAGAACTAAAATAAAAAGAGAAAGAAAAAGAAAAGAAAAGAAAGAAAAATTAAAGATAAAACGAGCGTACCTTCGGGGGTAAAAAGTAGCCTTGTCGGAGCCAAGGGCAGTGTCCCTCTCCCGGGCAGTGACCCGTAGGACAAGTTCCCCGTTGGGCGGGGTAGCACTTGCGGGTGCTATCGGCAACCTTAGAAATCTTATCTTATGGTAGCAAGACTACCGGGCTCGGGCCCGTTGGATAAGAATTTCTGAGGGTTTAACTTGAACTAAAGCACCAGAATCTAAAGAATAAAGTAAGATAGAGTGGCCAAGGTGGCCGGGTTAGTTTGACCCTGTATATAGCGGCATAGTGGCCGAGTTGGTGCTTAGCAGCCTAGTGTGGCTAGACAGAGTAGTGCTGGGTCGATGGTTGTACACAGATAGTGTAGTGATATATTATTGCATAGCTGCATATTGATGTTGAGGATTTTAGTTTCCTAGCACACTATTATTATTGCTTCCATTGGACCAAGTGGTGTAGGACACTTTTTCTCGGTGGTTGAACCCACTGGGAACTCTGTCGGAGTTCTCACACCCCTTGGGTGACCCCCCCCCCACAGGTTCGGGAATGGATGCAGCGGTCGAGACAGATCAGATGCAGACGACAGCGAGGCATACGACAGGGGCAAGGGCCCAGCAGCATAGTGACCTAGAGGGTCTAGCAGAGGTATCCCTTTCTATGTATTTCTTGAGTGAACCTTGTATGGTGAGGAATTATGTAAAGGAAATGTAATAATTTTATTTGCAAGTTCAGAATGTAAAGTGTAATAAGTTTAATTTATGGTTCACTCTTGTATGCTTTCATTTCGCTTAAACTGTTTGTTATAAAATGAAAGTTTAAATTTATAGTGATTTTTAGTACTCTGATATTGAGCTTCCGCATACACTTGTTGTGTTATTATGGATGTTACCGTTCCTTTCGGGTAGAAAAAGGTTTTACCCGATTGGCGGGTCTGTTGGCGTGCCCGAACCGTACAAATTGGCGGACTCGGGGCGTGACAGATTAGAGTGGTATCAGAGCCTAGGAATAGTCCTAGGTGGTTAGCAACCTTAGGGAGACCCTAGGGATTAGCACGAGAGAGTGCGTGAGTTTGTGGCGAAAGTACTTGATTGGGTTTTGTTGTTCCCAAAAGGATATTGGGACTGATCGAGGGTGACGAGCTTTCATTCTTCGGATATTACGTTGGCGGCCGACAACGTAATGTTGGAGATGAAAAGGAGTACCCTCTTATACTTTCGCATTATTGGGTCGACGAGCCATTTTGACGGTATATAGACCGCGTGTTGATCAAATGGCTAAGTTTAGGCTGGTTGTTTCGTTGTGGTGTGCATAGTAGCGATGACACCACATGGGGAAACGCACCTGTTTTGACTCGAGTCACGAGAGGGCTCGGGGTCAAACGACGTATATGAGCTGCGATAGCAGGTGACCGCACTTGTTGGAGTGGTCCAACAGTAGGTCAGATTTCTTGCCGTCGGCGGGAATTTTCCGCCGATAGGAAGACAGATTCCGACGCCTAAGAGTGGCGTCAGCATGACAGTTGGAGCAGATAGATAGGCTCCAGTGGCTGATAGCGCAGCAGGCTGAGGCTTGTATAAATGACGCATGAGTATGCAGCGTCGCCACATGTTGGGGCGACAGTAGAGAGTGTGGCAGTGGCCACCGAGCTTTTGTCAGTGCACCCCGCACCTTCAGCAGGGGGTGTTATAAGCTTGTGTCAGCTAGTTTGCGGGCAAAGTGTGGTCAGCGAGGTCCAGTGAGAGACCGACTCACGAAGAAAATGGTGATCGCTATGTTGCGAGAACCAAGTAAGTATGTCCTAAGGGTTAGGGCAAGAAAGATTTACGGGCCTTGTGGCGAAAGTTCGCCCTGATAACGGTAGTGACCGTGTGGCCTATAATTGTGGCTAAATTGCCGCATTGTGGGGTTGGTAAGACCCGGGACAGGTTTCGAGATTCGAAAACGTCGCAAGTGAGCGGGAGTTTTGGTGGCGCCGATTTGATGGATCGGTGTAACGGCAAGGATTGCCACCGTAGGATTCGCGTGTTAGTCACCAGAGTTGGTGGACAGTTATTGTGGTGCCTCAACCCAGTTGGGAGAGGTGTACAGGAGTCATACGCGTGTTTAAGCAAGTTGCTTGACACTGATATTTGCGAGTTAGCATGGGGGCGTAGGACGCCCAACCGATTGGTGCTCATGGAGCACAGGTACCGTTTAGCCAGAGAGAGCTGATTAGGGGGCGTATTAGCCTTTGCCCAGTGTGGCCAGAGTTGATATAGAGAGTTGGGGTCGTGGATTGACAACTTGTTAGTGATTTTGCTCAGTGGAGCGTAGTGGTCGCGTGGCGACGATTAGCGGGTTCGCTTGTGGACTGTGGGCCTATAGCCCAGTGGGCAGGCGCAGTCAGCTATGAGAGACAGCGGCCCGAGACCTGATGGCGGGGCATGATAGAGAGTTGGTCGGGACGGTAGTTCGAGCGATGACCCGGGAACGTGGAATGCCACGTGTGAGCATTGAGGCTAGTAGTGCACTGAGGTTAGTACACTGAGAGTGAGATATGACCAGGCTGTAGAGCTAGTGGTGATTGAGGTATTGTAGCTCCTAGTGGGAGTGTTGGTGTAGTAATCCTAAGTGAGGATCTACCCGTATGACGATTGGGTCTGTGTGCTAGTGAGAGCCATTATACAGAGTTGGACTAGTTGGGCTATAGGCCCCTATTGGACTGTGGTCTGTGGACCTATTGGTAGTCTGAGATATCGGGTTAGCTGATAACCCGTGGACTTAGAGCGCTAGCAGCGTGTAAGATAGTTGAGGACTCGTGGATTGGCCTTTGCCCTCCACATTAGGCAGCGGAGTGACCGGAAAATGCGATAAATGTGATTAGTTGTAGATGCAACCTTCTTGTGAAAGATAAAAAGGTCGCTGAATTAAAGTGAAGATTTCGCAAGAAGAGACTTCGCCATTAGTGGCAATTGAGAGAGAGCAAGTGCTCAATTGTGTCTCTCACCTACTTGGTGAAAGTGGCCGGACACCAGGCTGAGTCTGTCCCTAAAAAGAGATAGGGATCCAGGAAGGGGTCGCTCGGGTAATTTTGGCCGAGCAGGCAATGTGATGCCGGACATGAGGTGCAGTGAGCCCAGTAGTGAGGGCAAGATTTCCCCCTCTTTGTCAAGTAAGAGTCGACATACGATTCAAGTTTCGGGGACGAAACTTATTTTAAGGGGGGTAGAATGTAGTGGACAAGAACTTGGAATATAAACAAATGTAAATAAAAATAGTATAAAATACTATTTTTATGGCAGTAGAAAAGTAAAGGGGTTACTCGGAAGTGAATCGGGCCCAAATCGGAGTTAAAATTAGTGATCTAGAATTTTATATGAGAAAGTGGGCCCAGATGGTAAGTGAAAAATTCACAGTTTCAGAAAATTCCGAGAAAATTACGGGAGCTCCGTAAATATGTTTTATGGCCACAGTAAAAATTTCGTGTTGATCGGACACCCGGATTGAGAGAACGGGCTCCGCCAGCGAAATTAAATACACTGGGACTTTTGGTAAGTTAGAAATGGTCCAAACTGAAAAGTTCAAGTACCAGGAGGTAAAGCAAGTTAAACTGTGGCTGCCCGTCAAATTTGAGCGAAAACGGGCGAAAAACGGGCGAGAACGGGCGAAAACGGGCGAAACTGGGCTTGGGCCCAAGTTTCGGGCGCCCGAAAGTGGGTTCCGGGCGCCCGAAAGTTACTGTAGCATGTTGGTTTTTCGGGCTGCAGCGAACCGGGCTGCACTGTAGCGAACCCGGTTCACTGTAGCAGCCCGGTCCAGGTCCGGGTGCGCCCGAAAATCCACTGTGCGCGCCCGGAAGTTACTGTAGCGGCACGGATCCCGAGGCAGTCGGCACGGATCCTGAGGCAATGGCACGGATCCCGAGGCAACGGGCACGAATCCCGAGGCGCGGGCGTGAATCCCGAGGCAGGGCAGCGCGCGCGCCGCGCTGTGGCGCGCGGCCCGAGGCGCGCGGTAGGTGGGGAAATGCCACGTGTCGCCTCCCCATTGGTCGCTCTGACCGGGGGAGCGTGGGCGTGCGCGGGGAAGGCGCGACGCGCCTGGCGCGTGTCAGCGGGGCAGGCCACGTGTCGGCCCCCATTGGCCGGTCAGCGCGATGTGACGCGCTGACGGGACAAGACGCAACCACCGCTGAGGTAGTGCGGTCCACGTGGCGGCCTCCCATTGGCCGCCGCTATTCCGTGGTCGCGGTGCATGGGTCCACGGACACGTGTCGCTCCCCGGTTGGCCGAGCGTGGTGACGTGGCGCTGAGCTGGCGCGTCGTGGACGCGTGGACCGCGGCGGGGGCTCTTACTGTAGCCGCCCGAAAACTTTCGGGCGCCCGAAAGGTGCGCCCGAAAGTTCGGGATCGGCCTATTTAGGCCCGAAATGGCCCATTTTTCCTTCTTTTTCCCTTTTTGGCTTCACCCGAGCGTACCAGGAGGCGATCCGGGCGATTTCGCCCGGGGTTTTCGAGGGCGCACGAGCGCGCCGTGGACTCCGTGGAGCGTGCAAGATGTTCCAAAGGCCTATTGGGCGTGATTGTACGGCACGATGTTGTCGAGGTAAGCCCCGTTTGTCATTTTTGCGGTATTTTTGGCACAGTTTTAAGATTTCCTTTTGGATTTTGGATTTGACTCCTTTGCCACGTGCATGTTAGGGACCCAACTTTTCTGTGCCGTTTTACTACGCGAGTTTTGCGAGCGTTTTGGGCACGTCTCGTTTTGCGTGCCGCTCGGGGGAAACATGCACCGTTTTGCGTGCGAATTCGACAAATGTGCACAGTTTTGGGCGCAAGCTTGGAATACGTGCACCGTTTTGCGTGCCAATTCGGGGTAAGTGCTCCGTTTTGCGTGCGGGTTGGACCAATACGCAACGTTTTGCGTGTAGATTTTAATGGTTGCATCGTTTTTCGTGCAGGGCTAGGAAAAAATATGCACCGTTTTGCGTGCAACCCTACAGACAAATATGCACCGTTTTGCGTGCAGTTTCGAGGTACGTGCACCGTTTCGCGTGCAGTTCGTGTTGTCGCGCACCGTTTTGCGTGCTGTCGCTAATGTTATGCATTGTTTTGCATGTAGGGTCAGAAAAATTGTGCACCGTTTTGCGTGCAACCTTACTGTGAGTCGTGCACCGTTTTGCGTGCAGATTCGAGGTACATGCACCGTTTTGCGTGCAGGTTGAGTTGGCACGCATGGTTTTGCGTGCAGGCTGAAATGGCGCGCACCGTTTTGCGTATGGGTTTTACTGACGCGCACCGTTTTGCGTGCAGGTTTAGAGGGCGTGCACCGTTTTGCGTGCAGACTCGAGGGATGCGCACCGTTTTGCGTGCAAGCTCGAGGAAACAAGTGGAATCGCGCGGAGACCAATTGCAAGTGTCTACAAGCAATTGGGTACACTACAAGGTGGGGGATTCTGCCGAAATTGGGTGACCTCTCCCCTTGCTCCTTTGCTTTTCGATTCGAAGCATGATAGTAGCCTGTTAGAGGCGTTAGGTAATTATGAATAAGATTGCATGTTAGAGGAACACAGATGAAAAGAGCAACTGTTGGTTGCCGATAACAGATGATATATGTGCATGTGTAGAGAAATTTAGAGGAAAAGCGACATTTATGATTTATCCACAATAGGGGATAAACTTGTATGTGTAGATGGACACAGATAAAAATGCAACTGTCGGTTGCCAAAAAGGAGATAATTCATTTTCTTGTGCAAAAGGACTTAGAGGATAAATATTATTTTATGATGGATAAAAATAATTGCATGTTTAGAAATGGATAATTATGTGATGACTGTGATCATGTTAGGGTACAACCCTAGGAATCATGTGACATAAGGGAACAGAACTTGTTGGTAGTAAGACTAGGAGAAAACCTAGTTTAGGGGTTTGACGAGTGACATCAAACATAGGAGCTATCCTAGGAATTAACGAGTGGCATTGTCTTAGGAGATAACCTAAGGACATTGGATAGAGTGATCAACATAGAGTCAAGGAACTCTAGGATGAGTATGACATGGAACTTAGGTTAAGGAAACCTAAGGTGAACTAGAGGTCAGCATAGAGTCATGGAACTCTAGGACCAGTATGACATGGGACTTAGGTAAAGGGAACCTAAGTTGAGCTAGAAGAGTTTAAACTCACAGACAGGAAATAGAGTCAAGTTGACTCTAGGATTCAGTAAGGAATCAGGAGGATGGAAAAGGTGGAT
Organism: Tillandsia fasciculata; assembly: GCA_029168755.2. Classification (NCBI taxonomy): domain Eukaryota; kingdom Viridiplantae; phylum Streptophyta; class Magnoliopsida; order Poales; family Bromeliaceae; genus Tillandsia; species Tillandsia fasciculata. Next base: position 9,959,234 of record CM054944.1, on the reverse strand, counting down.
CAAGTGTGGAGATATGAAAGGGAAACAGAAAAGTAGAGTCAATGTAATTCTAAGATAACAGTGAAACATGGAATTAGAGTCAGTGTAACTCTAAGTTAAAAGTGGAACAGAAAAATAGAGTTAAGTTAACTCTAGGATTCAGTGAGGAATCAGGAAAGTGGGATAAGATCCCAAGGTTAAAGAATTAAATAAATATAACCCTAGAAAGTCATAGGGTGTATGGGCAAATGGACAATAACTTTAACTTCAATTTGAGTTAAAGAAATAAAAGAGAAATGTTTAAGAGTCCAGGAGACTCTCTAGTTATCCTTATGGCGAGACCTAGGATAAGAGGTAAATTGTTGTAAAAAGGCAAAGTTTAAAGAGCAAGCTAAAAGTGGCTAAAAAGTATAAAGAGAATGTAAAGGACGCCTTCGAATTTGAGACTCGTCAAGTGGAGCAGGACTCCCTGGGCAGTGACCCGTCGGACGAGGTACTTTCGAAGGGCTAAAAGTGAAAGCAAGGAGCTAAATGCTCAAAGAAAAGAGAAAGTGATTTGCCAGTGGCAAAAAGGGAGCTATAAGCTCGAATAAGAAAGGAAAGCAAGTGTTCAAAAGCAAAGAGGCTAAGAACTAAAATAAAAAGAGAAAGAAAAAGAAAAGAAAAGAAAGAAAAATTAAAGATAAAACGAGCGTACCTTCGGGGGTAAAAAGTAGCCTTGTCGGAGCCAAGGGCAGTGTCCCTCTCCCGGGCAGTGACCCGTAGGACAAGTTCCCCGTTGGGCGGGGTAGCACTTGCGGGTGCTATCGGCAACCTTAGAAATCTTATCTTATGGTAGCAAGACTACCGGGCTCGGGCCCGTTGGATAAGAATTTCTGAGGGTTAACTTGAACTAAAGCACCAGAATCTAAAGAATAAAGAAAAATAGAGTGGCCAAGGTGGCCGGGTTAGTTTGACCCTGTATATAGCGGCATAGTGGCCGAGTTGGTGCTTAGCAGCCTAGTGTGGCTAGACAGAGTAGTGCTGGGTCGATGGTTGTACACAGATAGTGTAGTGATACATTATTGCATAGCTGCATATTGATGTTGAGGATTTTAGTTTCCTAGCACACTATTATTATTGCTTCCATTGGACCAAGTGGTGTAGGACACTTTTTCTCGGTGGTTGAACCCACTGGGAACTCTGTCGGAGTTCTCACACCCCTTGGGTGACCCCCCCCACAGGTTCGGGAATGGATGCAGCGGTCGAGACAGATCAGATGCAGTCGACAGCGAGGCATACGACAGGGGCAAGGGCCCAGCAGCATAGTGACCTAGAGGGTCTAGCAGAGGTATCCCTTTCTATGTATTTCTTGAGTGAACCTTGTATGGTGAGGAATTATGTAAAGGAAATGTAATAATTTTATTTGCAAGTTCAGAATGTAAAGTGTAATAAGTTTAATTTATGGTTCACTCTTGTATGCTTTCATTTCCGCTTAAACTGTTTGTTATTGAATGAAAGTTTAAATTTATAGTGATTTTTAGTACTCTGATATTGAGCTTCCGCATACACTTGTTGTGTTATTATGGATGTTACCGTTCCTTTCGGGTAGAGAAAGGTCATACTCGATTGGCGGGTCTGTTGGCGTGCCCGAACCGTACAAATTGGCGGATTCGGGGCGTGACAGTATTTGTGGGGTGCATTTACACTCGTGTCTGGGGACCGAGTGGAGTCTGATAGTCAGTTTATTGATCAGAGTGTCTTTGGGAGTTGTCTGAGTGACAGTGGGTCTCGGCTGTGTAGTTTTCCAGCCTGTGAGTGAGACAGTGTTCTTCTGGTTTTAGTCGATCTTGTTGATCGTGTCTTTTGGATTACTGTCTGGGTGACAGGGAGTCTCGGCTGTGTAGTTTTCCAGCCAGTGAGTGAGACAGGGTTCTTTTGATTACAGTCGATCTTGTTGATCGTGGATTTGGACTATAGCCTGCATGGGCCACATTGAGCTCGACATAGATGCGCAGATACTTTGCTCGGTGGGGTCGCGCCCCTCGAGTGCCACTCCGGAGTTAGGCGGGTTACTTGCTATCGCGACTTATCGACAGTCCCTCTGGCTGGCCAGTTTGGCAGTCACGGACGCCCTACGTAAGGCCTCTCCTCCGTGGACGTCAGGCAGTAGGTAGGCGCAGGTTTGACTGGACCCGATGTGGCAGTCAGTGTAGATTGGGTGATTTGAGTTGAGAGTTAGTAGTGATACCAGGTTTCTTTCTATTCCACCCTTGAGCATCTAGTTAGAGGCATAGTAGCTGTAGAGTTATTTTACCAGCTTTTCTGTCCAGTATTGCATCTGTTACTTTATGCCTCTAGTGGACTTAGTGGGCAGACCGTCGGGCTTGTTGGCGGCACCCACTGAGAACTACTTTGGGATGTAGTTCTCACACCCGTCGTGGTGTCTTTTTCCCAGGGTCCTCTACTTCTGTTCTTGCTGCACCGGTTGCTGATCCAGCTGATCGAGGTAAGGGAGTCGCGAGTTAGATCCCTACCAGATGTCGTCCTGAGAGTAGCTGTACCCCTCACATTTTGAGAGTTCTTATTGAGTGATCTTGTAGTGAGGATCGAGTTGTACTCTTCCTTATTTTGAGAGACTGATGTAGTGAGGATATTTATGTTTTGAGAGCTGGTACACTGATGTATTTATTGGAGATATCTCCCTTTTGGGTTTATATATTAGAGGACTTTGTATATGATGATATTTGGGAGATGGACATTGTATCTTTATTTCCAGTTGTACAGTGATTGATGTTAGTTTTACAGTAGTTTACTTTTCAGCTCTGATATCTGTATACTGTAGTTTGATACTTATGCAGGTTAGTCGCTTCGTCTATACGGGGTGTCCGTATGGGCGGCGGATCTGTTGGCGAGCCCGGGTCGCAGTTTCGACGCCGGGGCGTGACATTTACCGTTCAGGGATTCGGTCCCTCTCGGTTAAAGTGGGAAACTATCTCAACACACAACTTACAGGCTGGAGATGCTCCACAGCCAGATCCGCGAAGGGTCCGAAAACTCCGGGAAACCAATACCTACGGCCCCAAGAAAGAAATCAGCCCTTAGAACCCAGATCACTCGAATCATCTCGGGTGGATAAGTTTATAAGAAACAGTGACGTTTATTTCAGAGAACCATCTGATCTGAGAGAAAATCCATCTTTTTAATGATTTTTAGTCTTTTTGGAAAATAATTTGAAAGCAAGTTTTATGTCCAAACCTCGAAGGCTAATGCCCTCGTCCTATCAAACAAGAACAGACTCAGGCGATCCTGCGAGGCTTGGAAGAAAACATTGGCTGATTAAAATCAAGTGTTTGTCCAAAAAGGTTCTGGGTTCAAGGTCCTGCTAACACACGCGCACCACGATCACAACACGGTGGTGACGAGAAGAACAGCGAAAACTAAAAACCCGGGACCATCGTTTATCTGAAACGGTTCCCAAAACACCAACGCTGGCCTAACCCAGGCACCAGACCCCACTCGGCCCCCAGGCCCGAGTGCAACACCCGTCCCACAACACCCTGACCACTCGGCCCACTACCCGGGCGAGGAACTATATGTCCAGAAGGATATGCAATGTGTGGGATGTCTAAAGCATAAAAGAACCTAGCCCAGATTAAGGTTCTCTATTGGTCTGGTTAAACACATGCACATATGACGGGAGTGCTAGTCAAAGTTCCAAGGAAACACTTAAACTAGCATGCAAATCCTATCATAATAGAATTAGAAAGAAGTCCGCAGACTTGGAGAGAAAAACCAACCCACCTCTGCTCGCCACCAATTGCTTGTCGACACTTGCAATTGGGCTCAGCGGGATTACGTTGCCTCCACGGGGTCCGCACGCAAAACGAAGCTCGGTGCCGGAATCCGCACACAAAACGGAGCACGCTGTCGAAATCCGCGCGCAAAACGGAGTCCGCATGTACCGCAGCTGCAGCACCAAACCAAGAAAAGAACATAGCCAAAAATATCAAGAAACGGCTAAAATCCAAGCATTTGGCGGCGAAGAAAAACAGCCTCAATCGCCAAAACTACTTGCGGAAAAAGCACAAAAATGCTGGCAAAAACCGCGCAAAACTGCTCACAAAAAGCTCAAAAACTGCTCGCGAAGAACCACGAAAACTGCTCGCAAAACTGCGCGAAAACTGCCCGAAAACCGAGCGAAAACCTGCGCGAAAACTGCGCAAAAACCTGTGCGAAAACTGCGCGAAAACCGCGCAAAAACCGCTAGCAAAACAGCACAAAAATCTGCGAAAAACTGCTTGCGAAACTGCGAAGATAGCATGTGAAACTGCTCGCAAAACTGCACAAAATCTGCTGGCGAAGCCGCTCGCGAAAATCTGCTGAAAAACCGCCCGCGAAAACTGCAGAAAAACTGCTTGCGAAGCCGCTCGCGAAAACTGCAGAAAAACTGCTTGCGAAGCCGCTCGCGAAAATCTGCTAAAAAACCGCTCGCGAAAACTGCAGAAAAACTGCTTGCGAAGCCGCTCGCGAAAATCTGCACAAAACCGCTCGCAAAACTACCTAAAATCGCTCGCGAAAGTAGCCGGCGAAGCTGGCGAAAACAGCTCGCGCACGCTGCTGCCAGCGAAGCAACCGCGCGGCGCAGCCAGCCGCACGGCTTCGGCGAGCTAGCTGCACGGCTTCGGCGAGCCTGCCGCGCGGCGACGGGCCAGCCGCGCGGCGCTGGGCCCATGCCACGCGGCGCTGGGCCCAGCCGCGCGGCGCCCCACAGCGCCGCGCGCGGTGCCCGCGGCGCTGCGCGGCGCACGGCTTCGGCGAGCCTGCCGCGTGGCGACGGGCCAGCCGCGCGGCGCTGGGCCCATGCCACGTGGCGCTGGGCCCAGCCGCGCGGCGCCCCACAGCGCCGCGCGCGGCGCCCGCGGTGCTGCGCGCGGCCCGCGCAGGGCCCGCGGCACCGCGCCCAGCACGCAAGGGCCCGCGGTGCCGCGCAGCCTGCGCGCGGCCTGTGGCACCGCGCGCGCATCGCGCGCGGCCCCTAAGGGCCCGCGGTGCCGCACACTCGCGCGCGGTCCGCAGGGCTGCGCGCGGCCCGCGCAGCGCCCACGGCGCTGCGCGCGGCCCGCGCAGGGCCCACGGCACCGCGCGCGGCCCGCAAGGGCCCGCGGTGCCGCGCAGCCTGCGCGCGGCCTGCGGCACCGCGCGCACTCGCGCGCGGCCCGTGCATCGCCCACGGCGCTGCGCGCGGCCCGCGCAGGGCCCCAAGTGTTGCGCGCCACAAGCGCGGTCTGCCCAGACCGCGCGCGGCTGCCCCCAGGGCACGACGCCCTGGCGCGCCCGCACAAGTTGCGCGGCGCCTAGGGCGCGCCCTCCGCAGGCTGCGCAGGAATTCGCTGCGCGCCTGCGGCAGCAGGGCTGGCTGCGCGCGGCGCTAATGCGCGCCCGCGTAGCGATGCGCCGCAGCCACGCCCGCGCATGCGCGAGCGCGGCGCACACCTCGCCGCAGCCGAGATAAAATTAAAATAAATAATACAAATGAACATCTCAAATAAATCAAGAAAACTTGAAATAAATTCATTTAAAGCCTCAAACATCAAAAAAAACCCAAAAATCTGAAATTCGCTTACCTTGTCGTCGCACGCCGCACGCTCACGAGCTCCTCTCGGCCACCAACGGGGAGTCCACGACCAAGGACACCTTCTAAACCTCTCTTTTCCCCCTTCTACTTCTCCTTTATCTTCCTCCTTTCCTCTCTTTTCTTTTCTCTGCTTCACCTCCAAAGCTACAGGGAAGAGTGGGTTGGTGATGGTGACGAGGCAAGTGGATAAGGCTTAAATAAAGCTACAAGTGCTTTATTAAAATTAACTCTAATTAATACACTTAATTAAGTTAAAGGAAAGCTTAGTTTTAAAACCAATTAAATCCACTTACCTCACTCCATAACCCTCACTCCACACTCATAGTCACCCAGCAGAGAAGACCCCCAATTAGCAAAGCTAATTAATTAAATTAATAAAATAATCCAAAAAGTCCAACTCCAACTCACTTTTTGCCTTCGGGCCCTCCGCCGCTGTCCGGAACCTCCCGAACTCCGCTGTAAATCGAAAGTACACGCGCTCACAGCTTTTTATCTTCAGAAAGCTGATCCGTTGAGTCGGGGTGCTTAAATCAAAAACCGGCTCCGAAATTGTCAGTTCCGACTCACTTTTTGCCTCCGGATCCTCCGCGTCAGTCCGGAACCTCCCGAACTTCGCTGTAATCTGATAATATACCTGTTCCAAGTGTTCCCGAATTTTCTGTACTCCACTGTAAAGTCGGAAATTCCCAAATCCAGTCCTCAATCGGCGCACTATGCCGGAAAAGTCCCGAATCGAGCTGGGACTTTTGTGTTGATCCAAATCAACCCGACATCAACAGTAAACACAAACGCAACATGCCCGAGGCAAACTCTCAGCTCCACGACATCATGTGCAGTCGGCGCGCCATCCGAAGACCCGGTACTCTACAGATATGCCCTCACCAACCCCTGAGACACTAGTAAAACATCCATAAGTCAAATAAAATCCCCTCTCTCATCTCACTGGCAATCTCGCAGTTTAAAACCACTTTTAAAAAGCCAATTTTTTCTTAAAACGGATTTCATGATTTTTAAAACGATCCCGGTGCAAAAGTAGTGCTCTCTAATCATTCAATATAGTGTCATACTGTATCAGGAGTACACTAAAAATAATCTAGCGTTCCAAAGAATTTTTTGTGATTTTTTAGGCAACTATTAGATTTACCAACAGTGAAAATATTACACTAGACATGCTCAAATTGCATTCAGAAGAATTAAAGGGCATTCCATACATTTTGGAAGAAATTCCAATCCACCTGGAACGCTTTCCACAGGCAATCGCTGAAGTCGGTGAAGTGCCGCATCTCTCACTGTCAGAATCTGCCGGAAACACCCAAAACTGCGCCGCGCGCGCGCACACTGCCGCGATCCTCAGAAAAATTTCCGGAAGCTCGAGCCATCCTCTCGAGTCCTCTACAAATCTCCAGCGCACCTTGGCTCCCTCTCAGCCAAAGCAGCATGCGCAAGTACACACATGCATGCATCCTCAGCCCCGTGCAGTAACAATCCACACCCTTAGCTCACAGCACAAAGGAGAAGAAATACAACCAATATCCAACTCAAAAATTTCATTCTACATCCAAAGAATAAATCCAAGGTTCCAACTACAAAATCTGCCAACATACCTCATACGTTGCTCGACGCGCGCGCGGCTCCACACAAGACCATGAAGCAGGAAACCCAAGTTGCCAACATCACCATGCTTTCTTCTTCTTCATTATTATTATTATTATTATTATTATTATTATTATTATTATTTCCTCTCCTTCTTCTCTTTTTTTTCCATGTTTTCTCTCTTTTCTTTTCTTTCTTTCTTTTCCTCTCTTTTCTTTTCTTTCTTTCTTTTCCATATATATAGAGAAGAGGGGTTCACAGGGTCAATGGAGGGTTAGAAAAGAGAAAAGACCGAAATGCCCCTTGCTTAAGCCACCCAAACATAATCAGCAAGCTGGGGTACCGGTACCCTTCATGTCGTACCGGTACCCAGACTCAGTTCCGGAACCCCCTTGCGGGTTCCGGAACTCCAAGCAAAAACAACCAAGCCCGCTCAATTGCCTACACACGCGCGCCCAAGCTTCAGCCGCGCGGCGCCCAGGCCCGCGGCGCGCGTGCGCGCCTGCTGTGCGAGTCCACATGCTGTGCGGCCCCCACTAAAAATCAGACCGCAGCCTTCTCTCTCTCAGACACACACACACAATACTAACATCCTCCAAAACCCAATCAACTTCAAAACCATCAATAAAATCCTAAAAACCCAAGCTTCAAAAAAACAAAACTTCTACACCTCAAACAAGTTCTTTGCGCACGCTCCGCTCGGCTCCACGTGGCTACTAGCAAAAGATCCGCACCATCAACACAATCAAAATCCCCTTTTTCCTGACCTCATTTCCTCTTCTTCTTCTCCTTCTTCCCTTTCTTCTCATTACTCTGTTTGTGTATAATTCCTCTATTTGAGTTTTGGGAAGAAAAAGGATGACGTGGCACTTAATTAATTAGTGGCTGGGTGCATGGTGCATGGTGTAAAGAACCCCATACTCTTTCCAACACCAACACTACATGGTGTAAAGAACCCCATACTCTTTCCAACACCAACACTAACACCAATCCATACTCTCTTTTAATTCCTTTTTCTTTCTTTACTCTTTCTTTTCTAATTTCCTTCACAGGCAATACTAATAAATTAATTAATTAAGTAATTAATCCAAATTAAGCCAACTCCAACTCACTTTTTGCCTTCGGGGCCTCCGCATCAGTCCGAAACTTTCTGAACTTCGCTGTAATCTGAAAATACACATTTCCAATGTTTTCCCCACTCAAAAAGCTCAATCGTAGAGTCAATGTCTCCCATAACTGCTGACTCCAACTCACTTTTCGCCTTCGGGGTCTCCGCACCAGTCTGAAACCTCCCGAACTTCACTGTAAACTGAAAATACACATGTTCCAAACCTTTTCCAATTTTTCTGCATACAACAGTGGAGTCGAGGCTCTAACAAACCAGTCCTCTAACGGCGCACAATGCCCGGAAAAACTCCGGTTCCAGCTGGGGCTTCCATGCCGATCCAACTCAACCCGAACTCATCTGTAAACATATATGGAACACGCCCGAGGTGATTTCTCTGCACCACGCCATCTTGCGAGGTCGGTACACTCTACAGAGTCCCGGTACTCTACATATTAACACAGATCGACTGAAAGCATTCGAGAACCGAGAGTGTATTGGTGAACGACACGTTAATATTGGAGCTCCTTGAGATCGTTCTGCGGCTTTTGGAAATCTAATTGAACAAGCCAATCTCTCTCAAGTTTGTAAATTTTCTGAAATGCTTGGATATTGTTTGCATCTGGTACGGACCTTTTACACCAATGCACAGCAGTTTCAAGAGCATGAAGACGGACCAATGGAGTTCTATACTACGGTCCGAGAGACAAAACTCAAAATAACTCATCAACTAATTGGAGAAGTCTTAGGGATGAAATCCAGCATGACGGGGACTAATTACTTGAAAGGAAAAAGTTTGACAAACTCGTTGTGGCGAACAGCTGTTAATGGAATATGCATGCCGGAGACACAATCAACTGGAAACTCTGTTTACTCAAAAGAGATTCGATCTGAATACAGGTTTCTCAATTTCATCATATGCTAAAATATTTCCCGAACATGTAGACGAAAGTCCTACGATGGGATCGCATGCTTTTCTTATATCTGTTGGGACATTCGTCGAAGGCAGTGGGTTTGAACATTAATATCCCATATATCATTTGGAATAGGATGGCATGGCACGTTGAACATCCTCATTCAACGGAAAGACTTCCGTTCCCATTAATCATAATGAGAATTTTCAGAAAATTCAAGGTTGATACTAGTTCTTCAAGTTGTCAACATAGTTTGGGAATGATTAACGATTCGACAGTTATAAAGTCTTTGCCAAAACTGCCTAATGACACCCCGACTCCTCCACGAAGCAGGAAACCATCAGTCGCTACTTCAGCAACACCCTCAAAGCAAGTACCTGTGCCAGATGATGAAGCATCTGTGACTTCCATTTATAAAGAGCAACAACGACTATCTTTTGAACAGAAACAAATCGCTAAAGAACAGAAGCGTATCTCTGAGTAGCTAGAAATAATAACTGCAGCTCAAATCACTTTGACGAAAAAATTCACTTCAATGAAGAAATTGGTGAAAAAGATGTTTACAAAGATGGGATGTAGTAGCTCTGAAGATTCAGAATCTGACAATTGACTATTTGTTAATTTTTGTTCTACAGGTTTTTAAGTTTTAGTTCGTACTCTTTTTGAACTTTTCACTCCCTTTAATTTTTGTAATTTTGGCTAACTTCAGTGACAAAAAGGGGGAGAGAGATATGAACATTCGGACATGTTTGGACATGTTTGTGAGAACTTTGGACACTTAAAACTTGGAAGGTAAGTATGACAACAACTTTTGCTTTGTATTGTGAATGAATGCATGCCTCGACTAACTATTCGACTAACTATTTGGGCATGTTAATATTACTAACAAGTTGTTTGATGACTAACATACATATGACATTTGGAATTTAATGCTTAGATGATATGTGAATTGCTTTGATTGCTTATATCATACATATCTGATTTTGTAAATGTCATGGTGAGTATAAACTTCATCTCTTTGTTTGATTTTTGAATGATAAATTCTTGAGGTATCTAACGATTTCCTTTGTCAAGAATTATTTCTTTTGCAGAGAGTACAAACGTCTAAGTTTAGAGTCTGTTTTAGGAGTTTATCTCATGTATTCATTTTATTTGGATCATAATTGTAAATCTTTGTTGTATGGTGATAACTGTCACGCCCCGGGGTCGAAACTACGACCCGGGCTCGTCAACAGATCCGCTGCCCATACGGGAAGCCCCGTACAGACGTAGCGACTAACCTGCAAAAGAATCATCTACACTAGCAGTTATCAGAGCTGAAAATGTAAAAACTGAAATAAAAGATATAAAATACAACTACAGCTCTAAATAATACAGACCAACCTCACCAAATACAAAAGTCTCTCTGGAAAGCAGTAAAAGAAAGGTACAACTCGATACCTCACTACAAAAGTCACTCAACATAAAGCTCTCAAAAAGTGGTAAGGGGTACATCTACTCTCACTCTAAGGATGACAGGAAGGGATCTATCTCGCGACTCCCTTACCTCGGTCTGAATGAGCAGGATCAGCAACTGGTGCAGCAGGAAGCAGAGCAGAAGTCCCTGGGGAAAAGACACCACGACGGGTGTGAGAACTACATCCCATAGTAGTTCTCAGTGGGTACCGCCAACAAGCCCGACGGTCTGCCCACTAAGTCTACTAGAGGCATAAAGTAACATATGCAGTGTTGTAAGGAAAAAACTGGAAAGGTAAAGTCTACAGCTACTATGCCTCTATCTAGATGCTCAAAGGGTGGAACAGAAAGAACATGATGCCACAACTAACCCTCAACTCAGATCACCCAATCTAAACTGGCTGCCACATCGGGTCCAGTCAAACCTGCGCCTACCTACTGCCGTTACATCCCGGAGGACCGGACTTACGTAGGGCGTCCATGATTGCCAAAACTGGCTCAGCCAGAGGGACGATGTCTGTGACTGCCAGAACTGGCTCAGCCAGAGGGACCAATGCGTCGACAAGCCGCGATAGAAGTATCAGGCCCAACTCCGGAGTGGCACTCGTGGGGCGCGACCCCACCGAACTAAGTATCTGCGCATCTCTGTCGAGCACAAATGTGGCTCATGCAGGTTATGATCCAAATCCTCGATCAACAAGATCGGCTAAAACCAACAAAATACTGTCTCACTCACAGGCTGGAATCTACACAGCTGAGACTCACTGTCACTCTGACAGCTCCCAAGAACCCAGATCTACAACCACTGTCACTCTCCCAAAGAAAACTAATCTACAGACTGCTATCAACTCCACTCGGTCCCCAGACACGAGTGCAAATGCAAGTCACAACCACCCGACCTCCTAGCCCACAACCCGGGCGAGAAAGCAAAGTCCAGAATGACAAGAATAAAATAGTGATGTGGGAATGTCTAGAGCAATAAAAGAAACCTAGCCCAAGTTGAAGTTTTCTACAGTCTGGCTGAACATGTTGCATATGGCGGGGGTGCTAGGTGAAGTTCCATAATATTAATAATTAACAAGATGTAGGAATCACAAGATCATCAAACTGATATACATAGAATTAACATTCAAATTCGAACATGCTACTGAGTCCAATAACTATCATGCATGCTTCTATATAAATAGAGTTAGTACGCAGTCCATAGATTTTGAAAGCAAAGACACCCACCTGAAGTGCTAACTGTCCGGATTCGTACAGCTGAGAATGCCCAGAAACAGATATCTCAATACATCCACCAAGCCAACAGTACAGTAGCAGTGATCAACACATCCTGGGTACAAAATATAACCCAAAGTTACACTTAATTTCCACAAAGTTCCAAGTTTCACAAATCTGCGATGAACAGTCCTCTTAATGCGAAAATTTCACCTGTAAAACAACCTCCAAAAATTCCAATAAAAATATGATGGCGATCCTCGCGAAGAGTAGATGTCGATAGAGCCCTTAAAAATCGAATTCCGATGTCCGAATACGGAGATAAAAATCCGACAAGTAGGTGCTGTCAAAAAAGTCAATCAGCCCTAAAGGGGGTTAAAAATGTACCCAAAACCCCAATAAAAGCTCAAATCCGAAAAAAGTGTCCAACATGAAAAACATAGGCCTACCTCCCGTGGATCCAACGCCATGAAAATCGTCAAAAAATATTGTCAGGGTAGCTCTGTAGACCTCCCAGACTGAAATGCGACGAAAATGGGCCTCCAACAGAAATTCGTCGCTCCGCACCACGATGCAGAAATCTTCATCGTCGCGGTCTCCAAAAATTCTGAGCTTCCACCAAAAGATGCACAAGAGGATGAGGAAGAACTTTGGTGTGGGGCACCTAGGCCAGAAAGCTCGGGAAAAACCTCAAAAATGAGAGCCAAGGGGCCTATTTATAGGCCTCAACCCGAAAAAAGCCAAAAAAAACAAGCATTGGGCTTTCGAGCCCAACTTTCGGGCACTCGGAAACTTTCGGGCGGCTACAGTGTTGGGCCGGCCAAACACTGCTCACGCCCGAAATCACCGGTGATGCCACGTGGCCCGCCGAACAGCAAACAGCTGTGCGGGCCACTCACAGGCTGCCACGTGGCCTCCCCCCGCACAGAAAGGCGGTTGGCGCCCGCCAATGGGCGAGCGCCATGTGTCCAGCCCGGTTGACCTGCCGACCGGTCGCCGGCCGCGCCGGTCGCACGGCGTGGCCCCCTCGTGCGCACGCGCCCCGAGGCGCCGGCCAAGGCCCCCGTGCACCGCGCCCAGTGCGCCCGCAAATCAGAGGGTGACACGTGTCCCCTACACCCGGTCCACGCATCCCGCTTTGGAATTCCGTGGACCGCACTGCATGCACCGACCAACCGGAGGCTGCCACGTGTCCCCCGCCTTGGTCCATCCACCGCCGCGCTCACCCGATAGACCGGGCGCCTTGACCCCGCCAATCAGGCGGTGCCACGTGTCCCTGCGCCGGGTCTGTGCACCCAGCCGCGCTACTCTGTGGACCGCGCGCTATAAACCGGCCAATGACAGGCCACCACGTGGCATGCCGGTGGTCTACGGCCCCTCCTATGCACCAAAACCCAATAAAAACTTCCGGGAGTCCCTTTTTGGGCATCCGGACTCAGAATCAAACAAGCAAATAGCCGTTTTCAAGCGTTTTTCCGTGCTGAATCCATTTCCAACTCTGTTTGGCCTAATTCTTTTTAGAAATTTTGACAAACCTAGCCGAAGGCCAACACAGCTAATGATATCTCACAGGGTCCATCTGTGGCATCCCATTGATGCACCATAGGCCAGATACACCAACAATAGGTGTTCTAACAGTGGATTCATCAAAAGAACGTTGCATGGGAACCAGGGCCACTACATCCTCCCCCACTAAAAGGAAGTTTTATCCCCGAAACAAAGTAAAGCAAGATAGGCGTACCTCAACCGGAAGTCTCGAACAGAAAGGGGTAGGCATCTCTTATCTCTGTCTCCAGCTCTCAAGTAGCCTCTCGCTCCTCTTGATTGCTCCATAAGATCTTCACATAGGGAATCGCCCGGTTGCGCAATTCCCTCACCTCACGAGCAAAAATCCGCAACGGGCGCTCCTCATAAACCAGATCCTCGCCGATCTCCAAAGAAGTGAAGTCAATCACGTGCGACGGATCAAACACATATCTCCTCAGAGCTGAGACGTGGAAAACATCGTGTACTCCGGCCAGGCGTGGAGGAAGAGCAACTCTATAAGCCACGGGGCCTACCCTCTCAAGTACCTCAAAGGGTCCAAAAAAGCGGGGACTGAGCTTCCCACGCACTCCAAATCTCCGAACCCCCTTCGAAGACGAGACCTTCAAGAAGACATGGTCACCAATCCGAAACTCTAAGTCTCGCCGTCGAGTATCAGCGTAGCTCCTCTGACGACTCTGGGCTGTCTCAAGGTGTCGGCGAACAACTTTGACTTTCTCCTCAGCCTCCAACAGTAAATCTGGTCCCAAAGTTCTCCTCTCACCCACGTCACTCCAATACAAGGGCAACCGACACTTGCGTCCATACAACGCTCAAACGGAGCCATCTGAATGCTCGCCTGATAGCTGTTGTTGTACGCAAACTCAACCAATGGTAAGTGTCGGTACCACCCTCCTCCAAAATCCATAACGCACGCTCTCAACATATCCTCGAGGGTCTGTATGGTGCGCTCGGACTGGCCATCAGTCTGTGGGTGGAAAGCAGTGCTAAATCTGAGCTGGGTCCCCAAAGTTGACTGTAAACTCCCCCAAAAGCGTGACACAAACCTCGGGTCCCGATCTGAAACGATCGATGCTGGTACACCGTGTAGCCTCACTATCTCATCCAAATACAACTTTGCCAGACGCTCCAACGACCAAGTCATCTCAACAGGCAAGAAATGTGCAGACTTGGTGAGTCTATCCACAATAACCCAAACCGCGTTGGCTCCACTCTGCGCTCTTGGCAGTCTAGTAACAAAATCCATAGTAATGTGGTCCCACTTCCACTCGGGAATTGGAAGACTCTGTAACTTGCCAGCAGGAACCCGGTGCTCTGCTTTCACTTGCTGGCAAGTTAAACAATGAGCCACAAATCTTTCAATGTCCCGCTTCATTCCGGACCACAAAAAATGTGCCTTGAGGTCTTTATACATCTTAGTACCACTAGGATGAATGGTATAAGGTGTATAATGGACCTCTCTCAAAATCTGATCTCTGATGTCAGGATCCGAAGGCACACACACTCGGTCCCTGTACCGCAATACTCCCGAGCTATCCACTGTAAAATCCCCTATCTGATTTGCCTGAATTTGTGATCTGATCCTCTCCAAGTGGGGGTCCTCAATCTGTGTCTCCCTGATCCTGTCCAACAGAGCGGGCTGCAAGACCATAGACATAAGTCTAGCAGAGACCCCAGGGGATACCACCTCAATCTGTAGTCGCCTCATCTGCTCAATCAGCGGTGCCTGCTGTGTGATCAACATGCTCAAACTCTGCACTGACCTCCGACTCAAAGCATCTGCTACAACATTGGCCTTGCTAGGATGATAAAGGATGCTCACATCATAGTCCTTTAGTAACTCCAACCACCGGCGTTGCCTCTGGTTCAGCTCCTTTTGAGTAAACAAATACTTTAAGCTCTTATGATCCGTGTAGATCTCGCAGTGCTCACCGTAGATGTGACACCCCCGGAATTTGGATTAGTCCTCTATATAAATGATATAATAGGACTAAATCTCTAACCCGGCTATAGCATTTTGGATGGTAGCAAGATCCAAGAGGAACATGAGAGTTAAGCGTGCTAGAGCTAGAGTAGTTCTAGGATGGGTGACCCCCTGGGAAGTGGGGCGTCAAAGTTGGTATCAGAGCCATTCACCAGCCGGAAATGTGAGATGAGTCTCGGTTGAGCCAGGGTTATATAGCGGGTAGAGCGAGGCTCCCCGGCTAATGACCGTTGTGAGTGGAGTGCAGCTCCTCACAAGGTCGTCTAAGGCTAGCGAGACGAGTCTCACATCGCCTGGTGCTTGTGAGTGTGCTTGAGCCTGACGTGGACGTCAGGGCTTAAAGGGGGGAAGAATGTGACACCCCCGGAATTTGGATTAGTCCTCTATATAAATGATATAATAGGACTAAATCTCTAACTCGGCTATAGCATTTTGGATGGTAGCAAGATCCAAGAGGAACATGAGAGTTAAGCGTGCTAGAGCTAGAGTAGTTCTAGGATGGGTGACCCCCTGGGAAGTGGGGCGTCACAGTAGAGGTAATGCCGCCACAGCTTCAATGCGAACACCACAGCTGCAAGCTCCAAATCATGAGTAGGGTAATTCTTCTCATAATCTTTTAATTGCCGTGAAGCATAAGCAATTATCCTACCATGCTGCATCAAAACACATCCCAATCCGCTGTGAGAGGCGTCACTATAAATCACGAATCCATCTCCCATCACTGGCAGTGCAAGAACTGGTGCTGAAATTAGTCTCCTCTTCAGCTCCTCAAAACTCTGCTGGCACTGCTCAGTCCAAACAAACCTCGTCCCCTTCCTAGTCAAACTAGTCAGGGGAGTAGAGAGCTTCGCAAAGCCCTCTACGAACCGACGGTAGTAGCCTGCCAAGCCTAGAAAGCTCCGAACCTCTGTAACCGTCGTCGGTCTCGGCCAATCCCGAACTGTATCAATCTTCGTCGGGTCAACTGCCACTCCTGCGGCTGATACTATGTGGCCCAAGAATGCAACCACCCGAAGCCAGAACTCGTACTTTTTAAGCTTGGCATACAGCTTCTTCTCACGCAGAAGCTGCAGCACTATCCTCAAGTGCTCCTCATGCTCCACATCGCTCCGGGAGTAGATCAAGATGTCGTCGATGAATACAACCACAAACAGGTCCAAGTACGGCTGGAATACCCGGTTCATCAAGTCCATAAATGCAGTTGGGGCATTAGTCAAACCAAAAGGCATAACCGTGAACTCATAATGCCCATACCGGGATCTAAAAGCCGTCTTCGGGATGTCCTCGGCCCTCACCCTCCGCTGGTGGTAACCTGACTGAAGATAAATCTTCGAAAACACTGAAGCTCCCTACAACTAATCGAACAAATCATCTATCCGTGGTAGGGGATACTTGTTCCGGATGGTCACTTATTCAACTCCCGGTAATCCACACACAAACGAAGCGACCCATCCTTCTTCTTCACAAATAAAACTGGCGCTCCCCACGGAGAAACACTGGGCCTAATAAAGCCCCTGTCCATCAGATCCTAAAGCTGGGCCTTTAACTCCCTCAACTCGGCAGGTGCCATCCTATAAGGTGCCTTTGAGATTGGTGCGGTTCCTGGTACCACATCAATCACAAACTCTATCTCTCTCTCCGGCGGCATAGTCGTCAACTCAGGGGGAAACACATCTGGAAACTCGCGGACGACAGGAATATCCTCGAGTCCCAGTGCCGCCGTAGGCACCTCCACAATCGTCGCCAAGAAAGCGGTGCAGGCTCTACTCATCATCCGCCTAGCCCTCGCCGAAGAAATCGTCACCGCAAACAAGGAGCTCTTACAGCCTCTGAAAATAAACTCCTCCTGCCCCGACTCACGGAGGGTCACCGTCCTCTCTCTGCAGTCTATGGTAGCATAATACTGCGACAACCAATCCATACCAAGTACGACATCGAAATCTTGGAGCTGCCGCAAGACATGCAAGTCTGCCGGCAAAATCCAGGATCCCAACTGCACAGGGCAATCCCTACAATACTCCTTGACATGCAAGACATGATCTGGAATCTGAACCTCTAATGCATGCGATAAAGAAACTATCTCTATACCATGTAGGGATGCAAATGCTCTACTGATAAATGAATGTGATGCACTGGTATCAAAAAGAGCACGAGTACGAACTGCAGAAATCAAAATAATACCTGCGACGACATGCTCTGCTGCTGTAGCATCCTCAACCTGAGCGGCATAGACTAGACCGCTCGGCGCTGGGGGACGTCGCTCTGGCTGTCGCGAAGATGATGAAGCAAAATCTGGCCTGCCGTAGGCCGCAGAAGGTCCAGCCGGGAGATGAGGAATAGAAGGTGCTGAAGCTGAGGAAGGAGCTGGATGACCGGCTCTGGGGCACGCACTCTGAAAGTGACCGGTCTGCCCACAACGGAAACAACGGCCCTGCCTCTGTGGGCACTGGGTCGGTGGGTGCGGTCCTCCACAAATGATACATCGGTCAGGGCACGGCTGCCGTGAAATCTGCTGTAGCTGCGAAGGCTGCTGCTGCCGAGGTGGTCGACGCTGCTGCTGCTGAGACTGTCGAGATGCCCCTGATCTCTGCCGCTGTGATGACCTGGATCTCCGCAGAGCTGTTGCGGTGCTTTGAGGTGGCTACTGGAGGTCTACGCAGTGTGCGGGAGGTATTTGGGGCTTTTACAGGGTAACCAGCAGCTTCTGGAGGCCTACGGGGCATGTTGGCGGTGTTCGGGCGCCAATTTGGACACGAGTGTTGGACTCCGGGCTTCAAATGGATCACGTGGGTGATCGGGGGACCCCGTCGGGGGTTTTGAGGTGTTTGCGCGCAAAACGGATATTGAGATTGGGCTCGGCGCGAGATTTGGACCAAGAATACTTTTCCGGGGCTTTCGGCAATTTTTAGAGCGAGAATTTGGCAAAACGGACGTCAAAATCGGATTCAGCGCGCGAAAACGCTTCAGACGGAGTATTTACGGCATTTTTTGGGCTTCGCGTTACTGTTCACGCCGGAACAGTATTTCCGGCGATCGCCGGCGGCAGCCGGCGGCGGCGGGCGGCGGCGGAAGGCGGCGGAGGCGCTCGGGCAGGCGGCGCGCGGCCGCGGGCAGGCGCTGAGGGCGCGGGCAGCAGCGGCGGGGGCGCGGGCAGGCGGCCGGTCCACCGAGCGGGCGTGCACCTGGGCGGTGCCACGTGGCAGGCTACTACAGGGTGGCTCACCGCACTCGGTTCATGGAGTAGTTGGGATGGCTCATGGTGTACGGTGGACCGGAGTGGACACGTGGCATCATATGATAGGTCGGCGCACGGCATTCGGTCTACGGGGATTTCGGGCTGGCTCAGGGTGTATGGTGCACCGGCTTGGACACGTGGCAGCATTTCATTGGTGCGGTCCACGGGATTTTGTGCACCGGGTGCACTGAACATTGGGAGTGGACACGTGGCACGCTCTCATTGGTCGGTCAACTGTGCACTGGGCGGCAGACTGCGCGCGGCAGCAACTGTTGGGAGGGCCACGTGTCGCAATCCTATTGGTCCATATTGGTGTTTCGTGTTCGGAGGACACAGAGGGAATTATCTGAATTGTTTTTTTGGTTTTTTCCTATTAATCCATCCGAGGCTCAATCAAAGGGGTTTATCTCCATCATAGAGGCTCCATCTCCATTAGAGGTGAGAAGATGAAATCTTCATCATGAAGAGAGGAACACTCCTGTCAAGTTTGAGGAATTTGTGAGGCACGGATCCCGAGATTTGGATTTTTCGGCGCGGCGCGACGTTGCATTCCTGGATTCTTCTTCGGCGCAGCGACAGTGTTTTAGCTCCCCCGAGCTAACCAAGCAGTATTTTTCAGCGATTCTTGCGCCATCTTCTTCGTAACAGGTAGGGCTACATTTCTTATTCTACTGGTTTTCCCTCATTCCGAGGTTTTCCTGGGTTTTTCGGACCATCTTGTAACCCCATTTTCTGGGGTGGAGTTTTGGACAGCGCTGGATTGTTTTGGTGATATCTCCGCAACCGGACATCGGATTGAGGCGATTCAAAAGGGGATTTGCATCTACGCATCACAAGGAATCTCTCTGAATTTTTGTGGAATTTTGTGGAATTTCCCTGAAGGTGAGAACCCCTTTTTACAGAACCATGTAGCTCAGTTTTTGGGTAAAATCTTGTTCGAGGTGGTCCTCTTGTCGATTTTGGTTCTCAGCATAGAAAAATCGTGGAAAACGTGCAGGTACTCGTTTCGACCGGTTCGTCGCGTAGATCGCAGTGGTATTTTTCTGGGAATTTTGTGGGCACATTTCGCAGGTAAAAATGGCTGAACTGTAAATCTGGTTTTGGGGACAGATTTTGGGATTAATTGGATAATAATTGTGTGTGTGTTCCTTTGGGAGTTATGGCGCAGTGTTGCGGGGACGGTTGAGGATCGGGCGCGGACTTCGCTGTCAGGACTTGGATTTAGCGCTCGAGGTGGGTACCGTTGTTTAACCTCCTACTTGTGATGTCCCCACTAGGCCTATTTGAGTTGCTAATATGTTATATGGCTAAATGAACCGGTAAAATGAATATGGCATGCTAAATTGGGATTGGACTTATCACTAGAGCTTGTGACTTCAAAAGGACTAAGTGTTGACTAATGGTTAATTATGGTATTAATATGTGGCTTAAAACCATGGAAGGCTTTGTTAAATTGGTTATGTGGCATATGCATGATGGGACCTCTTTTACATATACCTAAGCTATTTTGGGGCAACTTGTAAAATGGAAGACTATTTAAACGGCATATCTCTACTTTGTGAGAACTAGAACACTTGAATCATGTTTAATAATGATAAAGGACTTTGCATGCTTGTATGGACATCTTAGTTAGGCCACCTTTTTCTGCTACACTATCATGATGGCATTGACTTAGGAGAAACCATGCTTTTCTCTTCTTTTGTCTATGTTTTTGGGGGATAGTGCGCTCGGGTTCGAGCAGGGGCTGGGATAGTGTAGTCAGACGGTTGTGGGTTTTGGGACAGGCAGGCTGTGAGGACAGGGCATTGCGGCAACCGCGGATCTTTGGCGGTTGACCGGACAGTGGTCATTGCATCAGATTGGGATAGAGGCTTTGGGCTTTCTCTTAGTGGATGGGTTTTCCCACTTTGATCAGAGTCATGATCCAGTCCTGCTGATTTGGTACTTGTTACCCAGGCATTATACTCGTGTGGGTCGCTCCCCTCGAGTGCCACTCCGGAGTGTGCGTTTTATACAGGCTTCGAGTCCTCGGGACTCTCTTTTCCTATCGGTGTTATGCGTTGGCCAGCATACCCGATTTGGCAGGCAGGCAGGCAGAGCAGGCAGTACCAGTTTTACTGGTGTATCGATTGGGTCCAGGCAGGCAGGCATTTACATTCTGATGCATATATTTAGCTACATTCCTAGCTGGCATTTTAGAGGCATTTAGTGGTAGCTTCCTACATCATCAGTTGGCATATTTACAGCTTACCACCCTTGTTCATCTTTTTCGCCTCTTGTAGTCCTAGTGGGCACATTTGAGTTGAGGTCTACCCACTAGGGGGAGGCTGCTGTTTACAGTAGTTCTCACCCCCACTGCTTTCTCTTTTTCTCTTCCCCTTTGTTTCTTTTGCAGTGTCTTCTGCGGGTGCTGCTGAGTTTTCAGCGACGGTCGAGGAGAGAGGACGGCTGAGTAGATAGACTTCGAGGCAGGTTGAGCGTGTTAGCTGGACTGTTGGTGTACCCGTGTTCCCTCAGACGGTTGTATTTATTTTTGGTGAGCTGGGAGAGACAGATGTATCATTTATACAGATGTATTGTATTTTATTTCCAGCTTCAGTCTGAGATGTATTAGTTTTAGTTCAGCTCTGTTTTTATTGCTCTTTTATTATATCTCTTATATATCTGAGCAGGTTTGGCGCTTCGTGTACGCGGGAAATACCGTGTGCACGGCGGATCTGTAGACGGGCCCGGGTTCTGGTTTACACCCGGGGCGTGACAGCCACCCCTGGTACCCACGACCCTGAGAGTGGAAACATGGAGGTTTCGGGGGTCCCTGCCGACTCGACTGCCCCTCCTCTATCGGTGCCGGGCGCTTCGCCCCAGGAGTCACTACCGGGGCTGGAGCCACCTCTGCCATCACTGCCTCTCCACACTCAACATATAATGCCTGCTCCATCGAGGCCTCCGAAGTCTGTAATCTGCGGGAGCGAACGAACTGATAGATGTCCTGGCACAATCCTCTCTCAAACATATAAATCCGGTGGGTCTCATCTCTGGCCACGTGGGGCAAACAAGCCAATAGCTGATTGAAATCAGCTATGTACATATGCACGGGCCTATCACCCTGGCGGAGATTCTTCAGCTACTCCTCCAGTCTCTGACGAACACTCTCTGGAAAGAAGGCCCCAAGAAGCATACTGCGGAACTCTGCCCATGAGAGAAGCTGCGTCCCAGGGGGACCAGCAGGTCGCACACGCCGCCACCATGCCTCGGCGTTGCTCTCCAAAAAGTGTGTAGCCAAGAGAACTCGAAACCTCTCCTGAATAAACAGACTCTCAAAATGACGCTCCATGGCCGTGATCCAAGACTCGGCCTCCCACGGCTCTACACTCATACCAGAAAAATGGGTGGATCGAATTGGCGGAACCTCATCAATAGATCCACCACCTCCCGCTGCTCTGCTGAAGTCAACGGTCCCGTTGTCCCAGACGGTTGTCACGCCCCGGGGTCGAAACTGCGCCCCGGGCTCGCCAACAGATCCGCCGCGCCTACGGGATGCCCCGTAAAGACGTAGCGACTAACCTGCAAAAGAATCATCTATACTATACAGATATCAGAGCCGAAAAGTAAAAGCTGGATAAATAAAAAAATAACTCTAACCAAATATACAACCAGAATCCTCACCAAAATACAAATATCTCTCAAAATAAGAAGAGTACAACTCAATCCTCACTACAAGGTCACTCAACATGACTCTCAAAATATAAGGAGGTACATCTACTCTCAGGGCGACAACTGGTAGGGATCTATCTCGCGACTCCCTTACCTCGATCAGTCGGGTCAGCAACAGGTGCGGCAGGAACAGGTGCAGAAGAAGAAGTCCCTGGGAAAAAGACACCACGACGGGTGTGAGAACTACGTCCCAAGTAGTTCTCAGTGGGTGCCGCCAACAAGCCCGACGGTCTGCCCACTAAGTCTACTAGAGGCAAAAAGTAACAATGCAGTGCGGAAAGGGAAAAGCTGGTAAAGTAAACTCTACAGCTACTATGCCTCTAACTAGATGCTCAAAAGTGGAAACAGAAAGAACATGATGCTACAACTAGCCCTCGACTCAAATCACCCAATCTAAACTGACTGCCTCATAGGGTCCAGTCAAACCTGTGCCTACCTACTGCCGTCACGTCCCGGGGGACCGGACTTACGTAGGGCGTCCATGACTGCCACTAACTGGCCCAGCCAGAGGGATGGTGTCCGTGACTGCCACTAACTGGCCCAGCCAGAGGGACAACTGCGTCGACAAGTCACGATAGATGAACAGGCCCAACTCCGGAGTGGCTCTCGAGGGGAGCGACCCCACCGAGGAAAGTATCTGCGTATCTCTGTCGAGCTCAAATGTGGCTCATGCAGGCTATAATCCAAATCCTCGATCAACAAGATCGGCTGTAACCAAAAGGACACTGTCTCACTCACAGGCTGGAAAACTGCACAGCCGAGACTCCCTGTTACTCAAATAGCTCTCAAGATCCCAGATCTACAACCCAAGTCACTCTCCCAAAGAAACCTGGTCTACAGACTGCTAACAACTCCACTCGGTCCCCAGACACGAGTGTAAATGCATCCCACAATAATCCGACCTCTCGGCCCACTACTTGGGCGAGGAAAACTCTAAGTCCAGAGTGATATACAGAATAGTGATGTGGGAATGTCTAGAGCAATAATAACCTAGCCCAAGTTGAGGTTTTCTACAGTCTGGCTGAACATGCAACATATGGCAGTGGTGCTAGGTCAAGTTCCAAGATAATAATAAACAACAGCTTGTAGGGAGCAAGATAATAATAACCAACAGCTTAGGGGAGAAAGGTAATCACAGGATCATCTAACTACAACAGGAACCTCAATTCATACATTCTAGCATACTGTACATCATACATTAAAATATGCAAGTCCCTATAGCTAGAATTAGTACACAGTCCGCTGATCTTGAAAAAGAGGTCACCCACCTGATGCGCTGATCTGTCCAAGTCCTACAGCTGATAATACCATAAAAACAACAACTCACTGTCCAGTATGTCCAGTACAGTCCAAAATCCCACCTGGGTACAACATAGGGCTACAGTTATACACAAATTCCAAAAATCTGCCCAAATTCACTCGCTGAATTTTCAGCTGCAAAGAAGCCAATATTTCACCTGCTGAAAGTGCCCAATAAATTCCAAATAAAATATCCCTGCGTTCTACGCGTCGATAGCTTCGAAACAAGTACTTGCACGCCCAAATCGGAGTTCCGTAGGACAAGATATAAATTCAACAACACGGGCGCGCGAACACATACAACCACATAACTGTAAAATCTTGCACAGATGAAAAGGAAGATGTATACCTCCGGGAAGCTCTCAAGAAATTCCAAAAAAAATACCACGATGATCTTTGCGTCGAGTAGATTAAAAAGTTCTACAAGCACGTCCTGATCCGAGATTTGTGCGCGAAGATCTCCTTAAAAGAAGGTGCTGCCCTCACCAAAAACTCACAGCAAGAAGGGTCCCAATGAGCACGAGAAAACACCTCGAAAAACGCGAAACTAGAAAATGTGCGAGGAACCAAAATCGTAGCCTCACCTGTCGCGGATCCAGCAGCGAAAAAATCGCTCGAAAATATGGTCGGAGTAGGTCGGAAGAGCTCGTACACCGAAGAGCGACGGAAGAAACACCGAAGAAAGAGCGTCGCGCAGCGCCAAGAAAATGAGAATCTCGAAAAGCGTGCCCTCAAAAATCCCCAAACTCTGCAGATGGAAGCTTCACTGTGTGAGGATCAACTTTGGTGAAGAACTCCCCTCGGTTTGAAGCTCAGAAATGCCAAAAAAAGGCAAAGAAACGCGGCTCGGGCTATTTATAGGCTCAAAGAACAAATCAAGAAATGACGGGCGTGTCCCAACTTTCGGGCGCCCGAAAGTTTCGGGCTGCTACAGTGTTGGGCCCGGCCCAACACTGTGCGCGCCCGAAACGCTCCTGGGCCTCCACGTCGCCCGTCCAACAGGCGACAGCGGGCGGAGCGACTTAGCGGCGGCCACGTCGCGCGCCTCCCCGCCCGACACGCGTCCCGCACAGCAAACAGCTGTGCGGGGCGCGCGAATCGCCGACACGTGCCCCTCCCCGCGGTCAAAGCGGGTAGGTGGCGCCCGCCAGTAGCAGGGCGACACGCGTCCCTGCCACTGTCGCGGTCACACGTGCGGGCAGGGTGCCGCCCTGGCCGCCTGCCACGCACGCGCCCCGAGGCGCCCGTCCGCCACTCCGTGCGCCGCGCCTCGTGAGCCCGCGAATAGCGTGACGACACGTGTCCCGTGCACCTAGTCCACGCACCCAATTTAGGTTTCGTGGACCGCGCCGCGTGCACCGACCAACCGAGGGATGCCACGTGTCCCCCCGCCCCGGTCCATGCACCGCCGCGCAGATTCTGTAGACCGCGCCTCACGGGCCCGCCAATAAGGCGGCGCCACGTGTCATGCGCCGGGTCCGTGCACCCAGCCGCGGCACTCTGTGGACCGCGCGCTGCGGACCGGCCAATCATGGGCTGCCACGTGGCAGCCGGCGGTCCACGGCCCCTCCCATGCACCGAAATTCAACAAAAACTTCCGGGAGTCCGTTTTTGGGCATCCGGACTCAGAATTTAACAAGCAAATAGCCGTTTTCTAGCGTTTTTCCGTGCTGAATCCATTTCCAAGCTCAGTTTGGCCAAAAACCTTTTCAAAATTTCGGCAAACACAGCCGAAGGCCAACACAGCTGTAGATATCTCACAGGGTCCATCTGTAGCATCCCCTTGATGCACAATGGGCCAGACACACCAACAATAGGTGTTCTAAATAATGGATTCACCAGAAAAAGCTGCATAAAAATCTGGGCCACCACATCCTCCCCCACTAAAAGAGAGTTTTGTCCCCGAAACAAGAAACAAACAGGCGTACCTCAACCAGAAGTCTCGAACAGAAAAGGATAGGTATCCCGCATCACCGTCTCCAGCTCCCAAGTAGCCTCCCGCTCCTCGTGATTGCTCCACAAAACCTTCACATAAGGAATGGCCCGGTTGCGCAATTCTCTCACCTCTCGAGCGAGAATTCGCAACGGGCGCTCCTCGTAGCCAAGATCCTCTCCGATCTCCAAAGAAGTGAAGTCGATCACGTGCGAGGGGTCAAAAACATATCTCCTCAAAGCTAAGACGTGGAAGACGTCATGAACTCCGGCCAGGCGAGGTGGAAGAGCAACTCTATAAGCCACAGGGCCAATCCTCTCAAGTACCTCGAAGGGTCCAATAAAGCGGGGACTGAGCTTCCCCCGAACTCCGAATCTCCAGACCCCTTTCGAAGGCGAGACCTTCAAAAAGACATGATCACCAATCTGAAACTCTAGGTCTCGCCGCCGAGCATCAGCGTAGTTCCTCTGGCGACTCTGGGCTATCTCAAGATGTCGGCGAACCAATCTGACTTTCTCTTCTGCCTCCAGCAGTAAATCCGGTTCCAAAGTCCTCCTCTCACCCACGTCACTCCAATACAGGGGTGACCGACACTTGCGTCCATACAACGCCTCAAACGGAGCCATCTGAATGCTCGCTTGATAGCTGTTGTTGTACGCAAACTCAACCAATGCTAAGTGCCGGTACCACCCTCCTCCAAAATCCATAACGCACGCTCTCAACATGTCCTCGAGGGTCTGTATGGTGCGCTCAGACTGTCCATCGGTCTGTGGGTGGAATGCTGTGCTAAATCGGAGCTGGGTCCCCAAGGCTGACTGAAGACTCCCCCAGAAGTGTGATACGAACCTCGGGTCCCTATCTGATACAATCGAGGCGGGTATACCGTGCAGCCTCACTACCTCATCCAAGTATAACTGCGCAAGTCGCTCCAACGGCCAAGTCATCTGTACAGGCAAAAAGTGTGCAGACTTGGTGAGTCTATCCACGATAACCCAAATCGCATCGGCCCCACTCTGCGCCCTCGGCAGTCCAGTGACGAAGTCCATGGTGATGTGGTCCCACTTCCACTCGGGAATTGGAAGACTCTGTAACTTGCCAGCAGGAACACGGTGCTCTGCCTTCACTTGCTGGCAAGTTAAACAATGAGCCACGAATCTTCCAATATCCCGCTTCATTCCGGGCCACCAAAAATGTGCCTTGAGGTCCTTATACATCTTAGTACCACCAGGATGAATGGTATAAGGTGTATAATGGGCCTCCCTCAAAATCTGATCTCTGAGCTCAGTGTCCATAGGCACATGTTGGTTTTTATAGGATCCACAAGGATCTAAATAGGTACTATCAAACACCTAGAGGGGGGTGAATAGGTGTAATATTTAAAAAACAAATCTCAGTGCAAAATAAAAACCAATGCGTAAAATAAAAATCAACACACCGAGATTTACGTGGAAACTCCATGTCACGCCCCGGGGTCGAAACTGCGACCCGGGCTCGCTAACAGATCCGCCATCTGTACGGAAACTGCCGTACAGACGAAGCGTCAAACCTGCAAAAAGAAACATCTACAGCTAAACAGATATCAGAGCTAAAAGTAAACTACTGCAAAGATTGGAATCCAAACACTGTACAACTGAAAATAAAACAATATCCATCTCCCAAATACGATCATATAAAAAGTCCTCTGATACAAAACCCAAAAGGGAGATATCGCCAATAAATACATCAGTGTACAAACTCTCGATACAAAAATATCCTCACTACAACAGTCTCTCAAACAAATGAACAAAAGGTACAACTCAATACCTCACTACAAGGTTCTCTCAACAGAAGAAAAAGTAGCAACCCAACTACTGAAGCTCTCACCTGAAAGTGGGTACCTCTACACTCTGACAACGGGTAAGGAACTAGCTCGCGACTCCCTCGCCTCGGTCAGAAGGAACAGCAACTGAAGCACGCAACCAGGAGTAGAAGCCCCTGGGGAAAAGACACCACGACGGGTGTGAGAACTACTTCCCACAGTAGTCCTCAGTGGGTGCCGTCTACAAGCCCAACGGTCTGCCCACTAAGTCCACTAGAGGCACAAGGTAACAAGGTACATGGAAAGAAAGGATCTGGGAAAAAGATATCTCTACAGCTACTATGCCTCTATCTAGATGCTCAAGCAGTGGAACAGAAGATGATGTGATGCCTCTACTCACTACTGACAGTATGATGCATCTACTCACTACTGACAATATGATGCATCTACTCACTACTGACAATATGCCACAAGTACTATGCTCAAGGAAAGCTCCACTATGACACATACTATACCAACACTCTCTCAATGTCACCCAATCTCTATGACTGCCACATAGGGTCCAGTCAAGCCTGCGCCTGTCGACTAGGATCGCACCTACCCACCACCACACATCCACATGAGGACGGGATTTACGTGGGGCGTCCTGTCGACTATCTCAAGCGAACTCTAGTGTATCAACTAGTCGCACCATCGCAGCCTCGTCAGGCTCGGTATCATCATCGCACCCGGGGCGTAGCTCGAGGGGAGCGACCCCAACGAACTCAAGTAACACAAGTATCTCATAACCGGCAAAAAGCCGGGCTCAGCAGGCTATAATCCGCGATCAAATCGATCGGTAACTCAAGCTCGAACCACAACTCAGTCGGAAAGGAACCTCGACTCAAACATGAAAAGCCCAACCACTCTCACGGCTATGTCGGAGAACCCTCAACGACGCAACTCAAAACACTAACTCGCTAGAGAAGGAACTACACAGCTGGGACCACCGTCACTCCCAACGGCTCCCACATCGACACCCCGCTCATAGACGAGAAGAACCGACTGACGCGGCATAGGTCCGAGAATCCGTTAGACCGGTGCCTAGAACCCTAATCAAACAAGAACAGACTCTAGGCTCAGCCTATCGAAGTTCTCGATCCTATACCGTTCAGGGATTCGGCCCCTCTCGGTTAAAGTGGGAAACTAACATCAATACACTGAACTCACGGGCTGGAGATGCTCCACAGCCAGAATCGCAAGGAGTTCGAAAACCCCGGGAAACTAATACCTACGTCCCCAATCAAACAAGAACAGGCTATAGGCGTAGCCTCCCGTTGTTTTCGACCCGAGAATGAAATCAGCCCTTAGAACCCAGATCACTCACCCCGGTCGGGTAAGGAAGTTTAGAAAAGAGATGACATTTATTATAAAACATCGTTTCCACTCAACCCCCTTGGGATGAGGATAAAATACTCTTTTTCTTGAAAACCTTCTTGAAAACCGACTTGAAATGAGAAAACCAATTTTTATAGATTTTAATTCTTGAAAACATCAGTTAAAAACGAGTTTACTTTTCCGAACTTCCAAGGGTAGATGCCGTCGCCCAATCAAACAAGAACAGGCTTCGACGCCCCTAGAATTTCGGAAGAAAAATACTGGTTTTACTAAAATCATGAGTGTCCAAAATCATTCTGGGTTCAAGGTCCTGACAACCCACGTGCACCACGATCACAACACGGTGGTGACGAGCAAAACTGAGAATAACCAGAAACCCGGGACCCCGTTTACTCAAAACGGTTCCCCAAAAATACCAACACTGGCCTAACACGGCTACCAGACTCCACTCGGCCCCCAGGCCCGAGTGCAACTCATCCCACAATACCCTGACCTCTCGGCCCACTACCCGGGCGAGGAACTCTATGTCTGAAGGAAATGCAAAGTGTGGGATGTCTAAGCAAAAAGAACCTAGCCCAGATTTAGGTTTTCTAAGGTCTGGTCAAACACATGCAACATATGACGGGGGTGCTAGGTCAAGTTCCAAGATTTCTACATTTAAACCGATAAAAGAGAGCAAGGAGGTCACATGAACCTCAGATAATAACAGGAATAAGAATTCCTACAATCTAGCATGCTTCACATGAAAAATAAACTAGCATGCAAAGTCCTACAGCAGTAGAAATACTGAACAGTCCATAAAAGCTTGGAGATAGGGCCACCCACCTCGATTCGCCACCAATTGCTCGTAGACACTTGCAATTGGCCTCCACGCGAAACGGTGCCCGCTGCCGAAGTCCGCACGCAAAACGGAACAAGCTGCCGATACCCGCACGCAAAACGGTGCGGTAAAACACAGTCACTAATCCCCGAACAGCTCCTCCTGGTACATCATACAATCCAAGGTTACACTTATTCCAACACACGCCTAAACGCACTCAGTCTGAAATTCAACCCCAAAGATGTAATTATTTCACCTGCTGGAGGAGTTCCGAAAAATCCAAGAATAATACCACAGCGTTCCTCACGTCGATAGCTTCGAAACGAGTACCTGCACGCACAAAACGGAGTCCCGTAGGCCAAGTTACAAATTCCACAATATCGGCGCGCAGAAATCCAAAACCAAATAACTGTAAACTCCTGTACAGATAAAAGGGAAGTGTACACCTTCGGGGAAGCCTCCAAAAATCCAAGAAAAAATACGGGGACGATCCTTGCGTCGAGTAGATGAAAAAAGTCTATAAGAGCGTCTCAATCCGATGCCCGGTTGCGGAGATAAAAATCCGGCAAGGTGTCACTGTCCAAAACTCCATCAGAAAAAGGGGTCCCAGTAAGTATGGCGAAACTCCTCAAAACGAGCAAAACTGGGGGAAGTAGAAAATACCAATATCGTAGCTCTGCCTGTTACGAATCCAACGGTACAAGAATCGCCTGAATCGGAGGTCGGAGTAAGCCGGGGGAGCTCGTGCACCGAAACGCGACGAAGAAGAAAACAAACGGACGAGTGTCGCGCCACGCAACCGCTCCAACGGAACACCTTGCACGCAAAACGAGGTTCGCGACGCGCTACCGCACCACCAAAACCTCTCCCTCACACTCCCTCTCGCTCTCGGTGAAGAAGAAGAAAGAAAAGCGGAGAAGAAAAGGCCTGCGGGGAAGAAGAAGAAGAAAAGGGAGCTGGCGGTCCACGGTTCCGGTCCACGGAACCGGTCCACGGCGCGGCCCAATAGGAGGGCTCCACCGGCCGGTCCACAAGGCCGGGGCGCGTGCACCGGGTCCACGCACGCGCCCCGGGTGCCACGCGGCGCGCGACAACGCGCCCGTTACACGGGCGCGTTACACGCGCCGCGTTGCTCAGGCGCGGGACACGCGCGCGCCACACGGGCGCGCGCGCCCGCGCCCGCGCAGCCGCCAACGGGGGCCCGCCACGTGGCGGGCCCCGCGCAATCCGCGCCGAGGTGCGCCCTGACGCGCGCCTCGGTACGCGTGCCGCTGTCACCTCGCTCCCCGAGCCGCGCCAAAGCCTCGAAAAGCGTGCCGCGTCGCCTCGAAAAACGCGCAAATCATCCGGGCTCCAAAACCAACAAATAAATAGTCCATTCTTAGCGATTTCGCGCGCTGAATCCAAAAACGATGTCCGTTTCTCCAAATTCTCGCCCGAAATTTGCCGAATACCCACTCGATCCGATTTTCACGCCGGGTCCACATCTGAAGTCCGATTTGCCCCATTTCAACTCTAAAAAAAATTCCCGAAGGCAACCGGAGAGATAAACTCTTATCCAAACTTCGCCCGGAGTCCAATTTGACATCTGAATCGCGCGAAATCACTTCCAAACCCCCGACGGGTCCTCCAAATTCCCACGGAATCTCCTTTTAAGCCCGAAGTCCGACACTTGTGTCCAAATTGCGCACGAACACCACCGACGCACCACGCAGACCTCCAGTGATGCAAACTAAGTCCCAAATTGCACCACAAACCAATTCTGGGCCCCAACACGCACACAAACACCCCCAACGGCCACCGAAAGCTGCCGAACAACCAGAAAACCCTACGCGGGGGATTCCGGGACCTCACACTCTCCCCCACTAAAAAAAAGTTTCGTCCTCGAAACTAACACAGCTCACAAGGGGAGTTTTCCAAGCCACAGGTAAGTATCCATCAACACTGCCCCCAACTCCCCAGTCGACACGCACACTCCGCGAAGCGAGTCCACACGGCGAGGAGTCCAAAAGCTGGAAAAACCTTACAATTCCAAGGGACAGGGAGAAACGACCAACTCTATTTCCAAACTACGCGAAAAACGCCAACACAACCATCAAGAAAGGTAAAGGCCCCATCAGCAGGAGGGACGTCAACCACAACTCTCAGTTTAGAAAACGGCTGAAATTAACGAAAGGTCCGAAAATCCCGAATGGACCAGTGCCCTTGCCCCAATCAAACAAGAACAGGTTCGGGCACCGTCTCCATTTCTGGAGCAGTCTTTCGAAGTTTTCGTCCCGTTCGAAAATCTCAGCACCCAGACAAGAAAAAGGGAGAGAAGGGTTGAAGTCGTTCCTGCCGTGGCCACAAAGCGGAAGCTACGATCTAACCGTAACCCCTAAGGACACAACCTCTAGTCCTAATCGTCACCAACAATCCAAAGTAGCACCAAGCCGCAAACCGCTGAAGCCACAGCTGCAGGAAAGATACCCCGGTGATCTGTGAAAATGAACTCCTCTAATCCAACTCACGGAATGGTAACTGATCTCATTTCCCCAAACAGCAGTTGCACTATACCGCACCAACTGGTCCATCCTGTATGCTCAATCTGAGTCGTGGAGCTGCCACAGAACCGTAACACCTGCCGGTATATTTTCAAGTCTAACTGTACTGGACACAATCCACAAGGCTTTCCCACTTGCACAATACCGACAGAAATCTGTACCTCTAGTGCACGTGGTAACAATTCTACCTCCAGTCCAGGCAGGAAAGCCAAAAACACTCAACTCAATCTGCTGTAAAGAAATCATGCCCGCGACAACCTGGTCCACTGCCGTAGCGCCCTCCCACCGGGCGGTACAGACTCATCCGCTCGATGTAGATGGTCGTCGCTCAGTCTGCCCGACGTCGTGTCCCTATCTGCTTGGCAGTAATCAGAGGAGCTCCTTCATCCCGAAGAGGTAGCAGGGTGCCGTCGCAAGCGGTATTGCCGTAGTCACTGCTCAAAGGCATGCTGCCTGAAAAAATGTCCCGACTATCCACCCGAAAACATCACCTCTGCCTATGGTAACACTGCGGCGCAGAAAACGGCCCACCACCCATGGCGCAATCATCCTGCTGCTGCTGCTGATACAACGGCTGTGGAGAACCTCTTGGTCTCTGTCTCCTCTGAGGCTCACGACCCTCAAACTGGGATCGTGGCGGCCCCGGGGTGTCGATCTACTCAACTGTCCCAACTCAGGCGCCTCTGGTTGCCTCTCCCCGGAGCTGATCCCCGGGCGCTCCGTCTCTCTCTGACATGATCACTGATCCTCGGTCAACCCACTGAGCCTGCTCAATCGCTGCATCTAACGTCGGCACTCGCCGAAAATGCTCTAAGTGATAGATATTCCGATTCAGTCCTCTCTCAACTAACTCAACCTTCTGGGCCTTATCCAGGCGATAAGGGGTACACCGCTCAACAATCACCAAACTCGCGAACATACTCCTGAGGAGGTCGACTCCCCTGCTGCAGGCGTCTAAAATCCCTTTCCAGTTTCTGCTTACACTGTCAGGAAAGGAGGCCCTGAACAGCAAAGCACGAAACTCGCTCCAAATCAACAACTGCGCTCCAGGTGGTCCAACAGGACAACTCGACGCCACCAACTCTCGGCGTCCTCTTCCAAAAGTGCGTAGCCAAAAGCACCTGATGCTTCTCCATTGCTGCTGTCCAAATTTCAGCCTCCCACGGCTCCAAGCTCAATCCCGCCACTCGGGATGGATCAGACTGCCGGGACTGGCTCAATCAATCGATGATGTCCCAAAGTTCATTGACTATCCGCCATCCACCCTACCTCGGTGCCTCGGCACGACTCGTCGGCACGGAGGGGGCTGCTCGCTCACCAGTGCCACTGGTACAACTGAATATGCCACCGCATAGGAAGAAAGTACTGGGAAACTCTCTAGCAGTACCGCAACCCGCTGTGCTCTCTGCTCCAACAGGCGCATCAAACATTCCATGGCTTCCTCCTGGCATCGGACAGCCTCCGACATCGGTGCCATCGGGTTCCATAACTCTTGGGTCTCGCTCTGCTCTGACAGCTCTGCTTCCCGCTGCTCGGGTACTCTTCAGATGCGGGGTGTGCCCTCTTCACAACACGACGTCACCGGGGTATCGTAATCCGCTGCAAAATAACAAACATCAGGACACATCAACCAAACGACCCAATCCAGCGAAAGTCTAAGGCATGCCACCCATTCCATGGCATTATGTTGTCTGCAGCCAACATAATCGCTTAGGAGAATAAACATGCCAATCACTCATCCCGTCTCTTGGGAGAGGTATAAAACTCAATCAGGACTCTCGCTAAAAGTCGCGACTCTCACGTAGTCATCCTAATGTCCAACCACAAGCCTAGGGTTTCTAAGTCTACCTCGACCTAAAACCTAGGCTCTGATACCACTCTAATCTGTCACGCCCCGGGGTCGAAACTGCGACCCGGGCTCGCTAACAGATCCGCCATCTGTACGGAAACTGCCGTACAGACGAAGCGTCAAACCTGCAAAAAGAAACATCTACAGCTAAACAGATATCAGAGCTAAAAGTAAACTACTGCAAAGACTGGAATCCAAACACTGTACAACTGAAAATAAAACAATATCCATCTCCCAAATACGATCATATAAAAAGTCCTCTGATACAAAACTCAAAAGGGAGATATCTCCAATAAATACATCAGTGTACAAGCTCTCGATACAATAAATATCCTCACTACAACAGTCTCTCAAACAAATGAACAAAAGGTACAACTCAATACCTCACTACAAGGTTCTCTCAACAGAAGAAAAAGTAGCAACCCAACTACTGAAGCTCTCACCTGAAAATGGGTACCTCTACACTCTGACAACGGGTAAGGAACTAGCTCGCGACTCCCTCGCCTCGGTCAGAAGGAACAGCAACTGAAACGCAACCAGGAGTAGAAGCCCCTGGGGAAAAGACACCACGACGGGTGTGAGAACTACTTCCCACAGTAGTCCTCAGTGGGTGCCGTCTACAAGCCCAACGGTCTGCCCACTAAGTCCACTAGAGGCACAAGGTAACAAGGTACATGGAAAGAAAGGATCTGGGAAAAAGATATCTCTACAGCTACTATGCCTCTATCTAGATGCTCAAGCAGTGGAACAGAAGATGATGTGATGCCTCTACTCACTACTGACAGTATGATGCATCTACTCACTACTGACAATATGATGCATCTACTCACTACTGACAATATGCCACAAGTACTATGCTCAAGGAAAGCTCCACTATGACACATACTATACCAACACTCTCTCAATGTCACCCAATCTCTATGACTGCCACATAGGGTCCAGTCAAGCCTGCGCCTGTCGACTAGGATCGCACCTACCCACCACCACACATCCACATGAGGACGGGATTTACGTGGGGCGTCCTGTCGACTATCTCAAGCGAACTCTAGTGTATCAACTAGTCGCACCATCGCAGCCTCGTCAGGCTCGGTATCATCATCGCACCCGGGGCGTAGCTCGAGGGGAGCGACCCCAACGAACTCAAGTAACACAAGTATCTCATAACCGGCAAAAAGCCGGGCTCAGCAGGCTATAATCCGCGATCAAATCGATCGGTAACTCAAGCTCGAACCACAACTCAGTCGGAAAGGAACCTCGACTCAAACATGAAAAGCCCAACCACTCTCACGGCTATGTCGGAGAACCCTCAACGACGCAACTCAAAACACTAACTCGCTAGAGAAGGAACTACACAGCTGGGACCACCGTCACTCCCAACGGCTCCCACATCGACACCCCGCTCATAGACGAGAAGAACCGACTGACGCGGCATAGGTCCGAGAATCCGTTAGACCGGTGCCTAGAACCCTAATCAAACAAGAACAGACTCTAGGCTCAGCCTATCGAAGTTCTCGATCCTATACCGTTCAGGGATTCGGCCCCTCTCGGTTAAAGTGGGAAACTAACATCAATACACTGAACTCACGGGCTGGAGATGCTCCACAGCCAGAATCGCAAGGAGTTCGAAAACCCCGGGAAACTAATACCTACGTCCCCAATCAAACAAGAACAGGCTATAGGCGTAGCCTCCCGTTGTTTTCGACCCGAGAATGAAATCAGCCCTTAGAACCCAGATCACTCACCCCGGTCGGGTAAGGAAGTTTAGAAAAGAGATGACATTTATTATAAAACATCGTTTCCACTCAACCCCCTTGGGATGAGGATAAAATACTCTTTTTCTTGAAAACCGAAACTTGAAATGAGAAAACCAATTTTTATAGATTTTAATTCTTGAAAACATCAGTTAAAAACGAGTTTACTTTTCCGAACTTCCAAGGGTAGATGCCGTCGCCCAATCAAACAAGAACAGGCTTCGACGCCCCTAGAATTTCGGAAGAAAAATACTGGTTTTACTAAAATCATGAGTGTCCAAAATCATTCTGGGTTCAAGGTCCTGACAACCCACGTGCACCACGATCACAACACGGTGGTGACGAGCAAAACTGAGAATAACCAGAAACCCGGGACCCCGTTTACTCAAAACGGTTCCCCAAAAATACCAACACTGGCCTAACACGGCTACCAGACTCCACTCGGCCCCCAGGCCCGAGTGCAACTCATCCCACAATACCCTGACCTCTCGGCCCACTACCCGGGCGAGGAACTCTATGTCTGAAGGAAATGCAAAGTGTGGGATGTCTAAGCAAAAAGAACCTAGCCCAGATTTAGGTTTTCTAAGGTCTGGTCAAACACATGCAACATATGACGGGGGTGCTAGGTCAAGTTCCAAGATTTCTACATTTAAACCGATAAAAGAGAGCAAGGAGGTCACATGAACCTCAGATAATAACAGGAATAAGAATTCCTACAATCTAGCATGCTTCACATGAAAAATAAACTAGCATGCAAAGTCCTACAGCAGTAGAAATACTGAACAGTCCATAAAAGCTTGGAGATAGGGCCACCCACCTCGATTCGCCACCAATTGCTCGTAGACACTTGCAATTGGCCTCCACGCGAAACGGTGCCCGCTGCCGAAGTCCGCACGCAAAACGGAACAAGCTGCCGATACCCGCACGCAAAACGGTGCGGTAAAACACAGTCACTAATCCCCGAACAGCTCCTCCTGGTACATCATACAATCCAAGGTTACACTTATTCCAACACACGCCTAAACGCACTCAGTCTGAAATTCAACCCCAAAGATGTAATTATTTCACCTGCTGGAGGAGTTCCGAAAAATCCAAGAATAATACCACAGCGTTCCTCACGTCGATAGCTTCGAAACGAGTACCTGCACGCACAAAACGGAGTCCCGTAGGCCAAGTTACAAATTCCACAATATCGGCGCGCAGAAATCCAAAACCAAATAACTGTAAACTCCTGTACAGATAAAAGGGAAGTGTACACCTTCGGGGAAGCCTCCAAAAATCCAAGAAAAAATACGGGGACGATCCTTGCGTCGAGTAGATGAAAAAAGTCTATAAGAGCGTCTCAATCCGATGCCCGGTTGCGGAGATAAAAATCCGGCAAGGTGACACTGTCCAAAACTCCATCAGAAAAAGGGGTCCCAGTAAGTATGGAGAAACTCCTCAAAACGAGCAAAACTGGGGGAAGTAGAAAATACCAATATCGTAGCTCTGCCTGTTACGAATCCAACGGTACAAGAATCGCCTGAATCGGAGGTCGGAGTAAGCCGGGGGAGCTCGTGCACCGAAACGCGACGAAGAAGAAAACAAACGGACGAGTGTCGCGCCACGCATCCGCTCCAACGGAACACCTTGCACGCAAAACGAGGTTCGCGACGCGCTACCGCACCACCAAAACCTCTCCCTCACACTCCCTCTCGCTCTCGGTGAAGAAGAAGGAAAGAAAAGCGGAGAAGAAAAGGCCTGCGGGGAAGAAGAAGAAGAAAAGGGGAGCTGGCGGTCCACGGTTCCGGTCCACGGAACCGGTCCACGCGCGGCCCAATAGGAGGGCTCCACCGGCCGGTCCACAAGGCCGGGGCGCGTGCACCGGGTCCACGCACGCGCCCCGGGTGCCACGCGGCGCGCGACAACGCGCCCGTTACACGGGCGCGTTACACGCGCCGCGTTGCTCAGGCGCGGGACACGCGCGCGCCACACCGGGCGCGCGCGCCCCGCGCCCGCGCAGCCGCCAACGGGGGCCCGCCACGTGGCGGGCCCCGCGCAATCCGCGCCGAGGTGCGCCCTGACGCGCGCCTCGGTACGCGTGCCGCTGTCACCTCGCTCCCCGAGCCGCGCCAAAGCCTCGAAAAGCGTGCCGCGTCGCCTCGAAAAACGCGCAAATCCCCGGCTCCAAAACCAACAAATAAATAGTCCATTCTTAGCGATTTCGCGCGCTGAATCCAAAAACGATGTCCGTTTCTCCAAATTCTCGCCCGAAAATTTGCCGAATGCCCACTCGATCCGATTTTCACGCCGGGTCCACATCTGAAGTCCGATTTGCCCCATTTCAACTCTAAAAAAATTCCCGAAGGCAACCGGAGAGGTAAACTCTTATCCAAACTTCGCCCGGAGTCCAATTTTGACATCTGAATCGCGCGAAATCACTTCCAAACCCCCGACGGGTCCTCCAAATTCCCACGGAATCTCCTTTTAAGCCCGAAGTCCGACACTTGTGTCCAAATTGCGCACGAACACCACCGACGCTCCACGCAGACCTCCAGTGATGCAAACTAAGTCCCAAATTGCACCACAAACCAATTCTGGGCCCCAACACGCACACAAACACCCCCAACGGCCACCGAAAGCTGCCGAACAACCAGAAAACCCTACGCGGGGGATTCCGGGACCTCACACTCCAACCAGGAGAAAAACCACGGGACCAACAGCAATACATCCACTAAGAAAAGAAGATAACAAGGTGATTACCGACTCCACGGACCTCAAACCCCTCTCTTCAACTTCTTCGGACCTTGCGCTCAACCGATTGCACGTCCACTGTGTAGGTTTTTAGGATCCACAAGGATCTAAATAGGTACTATCAAACACCTAGAGGGGGGTGAATAGGTGTAATATTTAAAAACTCAATCTCAGTGCAAATAAAAACCAATGCGGAAAATAAAAATAGCACACCGAGATATACGTGAAACTCCAATCCAGGAGAAAAACCACGGGACCAACACGCAATAACAATCCACTAAGAAAAGAAGAATAACAAGGTGATTACCACTCCACGGACTCAAACCCCTCCTTCAACTTCTTCGGACCTTGCGCTGACCCATTGGATGTCCACGCAATAACAATCCACTAAGAAAAGAAGAATAACAAGGTGATTACCGTCTCCACGGACTCAACCCCTCCTTCAACTTCTTCGGACCTTGCGCTCCACCGATTGCACGTCCACTGCACACGTTCGAATCCACGAACGCCACTCGAATCCACGAGCACACGTTTCGAATCCACGAAACGCCTTTAGCACACCGAATCCACGATGCCACGTCGAATCCACGACGCAAACTCAGCCGATAAAGAATATAGGCTTCGATGGTGATCCTTTGCTTAGATTATCAATGAAGAACCATGGAAAGAATCTCTAAGCAAAGATTAGATCAATTCGACAAAAGATATGTTCTTGAAAGAACCATCGAATTGACCTAAAAGAGGCTATAAAGAAGAACGATAAAAACCTAGCCTCTAGGGTTGCTCTCAAGTGTTTTATAAATTGATCGGTATTGCTCCCACGTTTTTGAGAAACCCTAAATGTCTATTTATAGGTTAGAAACCTTTGGAAAGAGATAAGAATCAAAAACATACCTTATCTGGAAATTTTCAGGACGGCGATCCGGATCGGAATTACTGCGATCCGGATCGTCGTAACGAGATTGACGATTCCAGAAAAAAGGGTTCGGGATCCGGATCGCAAGGCCCGATCCGGATCGTTCATGAATTTCAGCAACATCCAATGTTCGGGATCCGGATCAGAATAGGCTTGGATCCGGATTGGATTTGCACATGAACTATACCCTTCGGGATCCGGATTGGATCATCTGATCCGGATCCTGAACATGTCCCATGTCCAGTTTTTGATTTTTATGCAATTAAAAATTCATCCAAGTGTTTCTACACTATAAGAAAGTATTCGGATCACCAAAATTATTTAGTTAAACATACCTGATCCTTTTGAATACTTTCTTCTTGAGATTGATGTAACTGATCCACAATTCTTCATCTTCAATCTTCAAA